>JAODKC010000036.1:7601158-7630148 GCA_026777985.1 Mormyrops attenuatus | reverse complement strand
TAGTTAGGTTCTCCCCAAACGAGCTTGATGGGCCGAATGGCCTCCTCTCATTTGTAAATTTCTTATGTTCTTATGTACCCTTGTTACGGTTAGTAAACATTGCCACTGCCATCCGGTGGCACAAACTGTTTTTTCCGAACACTGCCGTATTACAAGCCTCCGACATATTTTTCGTTAAACAAAGCATTAATAATTTGCTAGAGTTTTAGCGCATCTCCTCAGGCAGAGATATCTACTGTCTGGTTGAAGTCTCCTATACTTCTTCATACAACTACATTTCGGTCATTCTGGAGTCTACACAAAAATGCGGCACTTCACAAATCTTCGCGGTTCGTTTAGAGAAAGATATAATCTAAAAGAAAATTACCAGGAAAAGCAGTTGGTGGCCATTAGGGCAAGACATGTGTGGCTTCGCAGCGTGTGAATAACCAGATTGAAACATAATATTTTGGCATTAACAAGGTTTTCGGTGACAAGATTCAGAACTTATTGAAATCAAGTATGTAAAAAACAGGGTGTCCTTCAGATCACCGAGTTTGCTGCATCCTGAGCTTCTTAATCTCCACAACTGTTTACATATAAATATTAACCTATATTTTCCACTGACTGAGGTGACTTCAGCCAAAAAGCCCTTGTACTGAGAGTGTTAAGGCAAAATTGGTGTACGGCTTCCACATGATGTCGGTGGCATTGACTCGCCGTTTTCATTCATTCTGTTGCATGCACATGCACAGAAGTGGCAGCTTATCGTTTCGTGTGTCATTTTTAGCCATTGGCATTTTAAAAATCACCTTCCGCAACTGGTACTCACCATGGATCCCTTTTCTCCAGGAGGACCCAACGGACCAGCAGGACCACGGTCACCCTATGGGGGGCAGGGGGACAATCGGAAAAAGGAAACCCACCACAAAATTATAGTTGCAGTTTATGATATGATCCCAGAATCTGGTTGAAAAAAAACAAAACAAAATAATAATAAAATTAATAATAATTTTACTAGCTAATAAGATGTAGATTAATGTCTTCAATAAAGACCATTTCATGCGGAATTTAACGACATTCCAAAATACTTATTACACTGACGCATGTAACAGACCCAAACTGAGTCATCTCTAAAGCTTTAATCCTTTTTATGTTTTCAAGATTATTTCTTCCATAGTTGGCTTTGGGGCTCAAACACCAAGATACATCTATCAAAGACTTTCAGAGCTCTGTATTGGAAAGACGTTTAAATCGTACTGCATAATTTGACTGAATATATACGATATATTATCTGAAAGGAATTCAGTGTTTGACAAGCCATAAGTGCCGCTGACGAATTGCGAAGGTGGGGCTCCTTTAGGTGCCCCATTCAGGAACGTTCTTTGTGTCTACACAAGTTAAACTCAATACAGCAAAAACACTGATATTAAGCACCACAGATGTAAAGCATCAATCCATTAATAACACCAAAATAACATTTAACAATGACACCAATATTTGATATCTTCTTTCATAGATCGTTACCTTGAAAATAAGGATGACAGTACAAAGGGCAACTTTTTGAGCAATGTTAACGTGCAGTGTTGCTGACCAGAATGCTTGGACAATTTCCCATTGATTTCAGGCAACAAATTTCTGTTTGAAAAACTCTATTCAGCAGTGGGCAACTTCTCACGGTTAACAAGATCCGTATGAGTTGCCCATTGTTGCCCTTGATTGGCAATTGCCCATGAACTTTGCTCGAAAGGTTGCCCTGTGTATCATCACCATAAGCCATATCACTTTAATAAGTGTGTGCTGCCCACTCACACACACACAAACTGAGGATAGTTCTAGGTTCTTCACTACGGACTCAAGGTTACATACAGATACATTCAAGAGAAAGATGGGAAAGACATTCAAGTACACACAACGAACCCAATGTTCCAGGGTTAGGGCCATTCCGGAATGCATTCAGCAATTGCAATCCGAATCAGGAAACGGAACTGGAGTTGGGAAAGGATTTGGATTGAAATTGATGAATGCATTCCGGAATGGCCCCAACCCTGCAATGTTCTGCCTGTGAGAGCAACATGTACATTTACCTTCTGCTGCTTCTGTTAGTGTTAGTGTGCACCTGGTACAACTGCATCAAAGACCCTGACGCAAACATAAACATGATGTATTCTAATGAAATGTAATCTGATCCGGTCTAGACTCACTGAACAATCTCACTGAAGAACACTTTCACACTGTGCCAAAACTACCAGTTAGATTCGAAGAGAGGTACTCAAGATTTAATTTCACAATATTATTCACTTCTGTAATTCACACTTGTAGTTCCACAATGTTATTTGTACAACAGATATATGATGTGCTGCAGTGTTTTAAACTCCACTGGCCATTTGCTCTAGAAGGTGTTCAATGGAGAACACAGGTACTGCACTGTTTTACAGAGAAGTAATTACGGGGGTCCGTCTATGCCAGTATTTATGAGTTGTCAGCCTGAGGTGATCAATCATGACAGGATAATGGCAGAGAAAAAAAACCCTACCTTTTCACCATGAACTCCGATTACACCCGCAGTTCCAATTAATCCCACTGGTCCCTGAAAAACAAAACATAAAAAAACATTCAGTTCACAAATTATGAAAAGGGAGAAATCATTCAATACTCTTGTGTTAGTTTGTCATTAGTCAAAGGACAAAATAAAAACATGTTTGTCATGAGTGGAGTGGCGGCTCTGAGGCTAGGGATCTGTGCTTGTCATTGGAAGGTTGCTGGTTTGAATCCCGTCAATGCCCGTAGTCATCCTACTTTGTTGGATCCTTGAGCATAGCCCTTAACCTGCAACTACTTCATCCTGGATATGATGCTAACCTACATCCAGCCCGACAAGGAGGTCCTCCAACGTACAGGGAAAATTTGGGGGTTGGTGGCAGGATTAGCACTCTAGCTGCCAGAAAAAAAATCACACTGTTCCATTGGATTAGTGCGGTGCTGAGGTATCATCTGCCGCATGGTTACACTCAGGCTCACATTGCTGAGGTGGTTTGTTGCGTGGTGGGTGCAGCAATGCACTGTAATCAGCGCATGCTCCTAACCTCTATCATCAATAAAAAGTGCGTTGTGAAAAATAACCACTCAGGCTTACATTTTGGCGAGAAAATTATAGTATAATATGTAATGATCAAATATATAGACAACTTCATATGGAAGTTCTGACATGATATGAATCATTAGATGGAAATATGGCTCAGTCCAAAAAATGTTTTCACTGAAACCTGACACTTTATGTACATATTGTCCACCGCTGGATCTACACAGAATTATTCAGTACAGTTACAGTGACATATATATATATATATATATATATATACATACACACACACACACACACACTATGAAATGAATCAATCAACAGGAAAGGCATTTTATTGAGCCCTTTCATTGTCCAACATTTGTAATAATAAAAATGTACAATGAAAAAATATGAAGGTCACTACAAACACATTCTGACTTATGTGAAAGGTCAAAGTTTCCAAGGTGAAAAGATCAATGCCGTGAAGATGAGCATCCATGCAGATACCTACAGTATGTGTTAAGGTCAAAAAGCACATCTACATCCGGTCAGCAAAAGCACTGACAACAAGATAACCCTTCAACCAGCAGCAATCATCCCAGAAATAACATCTACCCTGTATCGAGATATCAACTGGTGGTTTCCTGCCACGCTCCTTCAGTTACGAGCAGCACTCTGTATACGGCACATAATCTTGGCCTTTTACAAAACAGGCCAGGTCAACAGGTAGGAGTGCTGGGCAAACTTAGTAAAAGCTGCTGTGAAGTCAACATGCAACTTCTAATAATGATACAAAAGGAAAACCTTGAGAGTGTAAACATATCAATAAATCTAAAGAGGATAATTGTTTCCAGAGAGGATGTCTGGAAGACTACTTGGGTTTGACTCAATGCCAAGGCACAGGTTTGGAACATAAGCAGTTTGTGAGAAAACCTGATGTGTTCACAAAAAAAAAAAAAAAAAAAAGAAAAAACAATGGAAAAAACAGATTTAGAATTTTCTCCACAACCCATGACTTTTTTGGTTGCTCAGCAAAACAGTTTGGGAAGTTTCTAGCAAAAATCGTTGAAACTTTCTTTACAAATGTTTTAAATTCCGTTATTTATATTTGGTTGAGTTATTTTTTGATATCCCGTTAGGAACATTAGTCAACATCTTAAAAAATAAATTGGTCAGCTTGCAGGATGTGTGTGTATTACATGTTTGGACGCTGCAGGTAATAACGTGTAACAGTGGTACCCATACATCCATAGTGATCTGCATTTAATAAGATGGCGCTGGATGCACATCTATACTGCAAAATGGATAATCCAACTATCCTACTAAGTCATGATTTTCACAACAAAGGATAGCAGAGGGCCCTTTATTTTCCAAAACTAAAACGTCACTGAATGTGTTCGACATGTGTGCTAATGCATATATAGAACTTTCCCCAATTCCCATGCAAAACGCCAGCTGTTTCTCATTCACTTTGTTGAAGTACAATTATTTGTATGAGAAGAAACATAACTATGATAGAAGTCCAAGTCACATAAAGACTTGATGAAGTCATACGCTGGGACAGTATTAAATAATGAAAGTCAACACATCCGGTTTGAAGTGTTTCACTCTATTTCTAAAAACTCAGCAGATGACTGTTGCTGTTATTTCATTGTTAAGATACGATCGGCAGATGATTGATGCTGTTATTCCATTGTTAAGATACGATCGGCAGATGATTGATGCTGTTATTTCATTGTTAAGATACGATCGGCAGATGACTGATGCTGTTATTTCATTGTTAAGATACGATCGGCAGATGACTGTTGCTGTTATTTCATTGTTAAGCTAAGATCAGCAGATGACTGTTGCTGTTATTTCATTGTTAAGATACGATCGGCAGATGATTGATGCTGTTATTTCATTGTTGATACGATCGGCAGATGATTGATGCTGTTATTTCATTGTTAAGATAAGATCGGCAGATGACTGTTGCTGTTATTTCATTGTTAAGCTAAGATCAGCAGATGACTGTTGCTGTTATTTCATTGTTAAGATACAATCAGCAGATGATTGTTGCTGTTATTTCATTGTTAAGATAAGATCAGCAGATGACTGTTGCTGTTATTTCATTGTTAAGCTAAGATCAGCAGATGACTGTTGCTGTTATTTCATTGTTAAGCTAAGATCAGCAGATGATTGTTGCTGTTATTTCATTGTTAAGTTATCATTTACATGATTCATCATTTTGTACATTCATGCATCTGCATACTTTACTGGAGAACTTCAAGCTAAGCACATTTTTTAGTGTTTAAAAGCAATGTGCCCCCCTGGACTAGACAGTAACAGAACCGTGTCCATAAGTCATCCTTAACAACTATATAGGCACCAATAGGCCTACATAGAAAAACAGACTTATAAATTGCTTTTCAGAAGAAATCAGAGAGGTTTCTTCAGTAATAAGTTCCATTGCAGCTTAACGTGCAAAGTGACTCACTCATTGATCATATACTTCAAAGAACATGCTACAGAAATAGCATTTTGATAGAAGACAAGCTGGGATTAAGTGAGTTTTGGACTAGACCGGTGAGTTTAACAGATGTTCTGCCCTGACCCCTCAGTAACCTTGATTGTTAGACACAGCCTTTCAGACAAACTTAATCGTATTTATTTGGAAGGTGACGTAATGGAATTCACTAGCTTCCTGTAAGGTGCAGTGCCCCTTTTACACATTACCATGGGTTTTCCTTAGGCCTTGTGGTTTTCCTCCTTTAGCTTCAAAGGCCAATGCAGATTGTTAACTAGCTAATCCTTCTCATGTGTGTGAAAGCTTCTGAGAGTGAAACATTGACAAAAATTGTTGCTGGCTCCCAATGTGTCCCATTCAAGTATTAAATATTTAAAAAGTCCAAAGTACAAAAAAGGTGAACGGGAAAATTAAGCAACATTAATATGTACAACATAGTACAGTAATATAAGGTTTGGGTGGGATGAGCTAACAAAATATCCAGGGGCAATCTGTGTACCTCACAGGGTCCACTTTCTAGTTCTTGTATGGTAGGTAGTCAAAAAAACACTGAAAACCAAATGTGTTATGCAAATTATTACAATATAAAAAACTTTTGCAACTTTTGTTTCCAAGCATATTACCCTAATGAACAGGTTAAGATTATTACAGCCCCTGAACTGCACACCATGAAACTATTTAGAAACATACCTGCAAAATGAGATAATTTCCACGACAGAACCAATTGAAGGCACCAGCTACTGAACAGGAAAGAACCTAAACCTGATACGGAGTTTAAAAATATATATATATATATATTCCACATTTGCCATGCTGTAAAAAAATGATTCTTACTTGTGGTCCAATTTTCCCTGCATTTCCTGGGTCCCCGGTTTCACCCTGTAATTAAAACATCAAAAATATATGTTACTTCACTCTGCAATTAGCCCTTGAAGGCACACAACAACCATGTTTCACAAGCTTCAAAATCAAAACCTGAACATGTGGTAATGTTTTTATTTTCACCGGATGTTGCTAAAGCAATTACGTGTAATGAAAGCCTCAGGAGAATTTCTATGTCTTAATGAGCCATTCTGCATACACATGATTTTACCAACCACCCATCAAGTAGATGTCTTTTTAAAATGTGCTGAGGACGGTCATTGGAATTAAACTGTATCAAAGCATCAGAAAGGTGAGGGCATTCATTCTGTGACTCTGTACATTTAAAAAAATCATTTGGAGTAGCGTGCCAGTGACTTTGTTAAACACTTGATCGTGATTGGTCATTTTAGACAACTAGATGGCTGGATGGGATCAGTGTGTAATACTGTTGCATCACACTTTGGAGTGAGAGGATTGAATGTGCAAACTTAGTGCCTTGTTAAGTTCCTAAAATGGCCATGCGATATGCCTGTGTGTTGTGTGTGTGTGTGTGTGCATGCGTTCGTGCTGCAATGGAGCGGCATCCTATCCAGGATGTACCCGATCAGGTGCCCTATGCTGCCCGTGACACTGATCAGGACAGCTGGTAGGAAGATGGATGAACGCAACGCTGTTTAATGATGAATGTATCAGGTATAATGCAGAAAGAAGATGGATGAGTGTAAGGCTGTAAAATAATCCACAGTTCAAGAAATTATTTTCCTTAATAAAAATGTTCTTGTTCCAGCGAAACAATACAGGGAGAACATGCAGATCCCACACACACATAAGACAGAATCAAACCCCCAACCCAGGAGGTGCAAGGCAATAGGGACAGCCACTGAGCCGCTGTACTGCTTTAAAAGCGGCGTTCTAAATAAATCAATGAAAAATGATAGATGTGCCACACTGGTACACAAACTGCAACCATATTAACACAACAGTTCCATCTCCTTTCCATACATAGCTCTGAGGTCAAACGATGCCTGTGAGACAGGTGCCATTAATTAAGCGGAAACCTTCCATCAGTAATGAAGATGCGAGACCTGGCTCGATTCCGCCACTGAGCAGAAATCATTACAGCCTGGCCGTACCTGTCACTGGCTCCCAGATGGACTGGCACCAAAAGCGCAGATCTGTTGTTAATTTTCTGTTTTCCCCCCATATCAAATTTTCACATAAAATTGTCCGAGGGCTATGCTAACTTTTTAGTGAGAAATTTTCCTTAGTGCTCAAGAAATGTCATAATATCAGCATAATTATTCCGTCCTGAAATCAACAGGTACTGCATATACATTATATACATATTTAATATAATATATTACGGAGTGTATACCTATTCCAAAGAACAAGGTGATGGAGGTATGTCAACAGCAGTGGTGGATAGCCCAGGTCCAGAAAGAAAAATCCAGACCAAGATTTTGTTTCAACCAAGCAGTTGACCAGTCGACCTGATCTATCCACCTCTGGTCATCTTATATCAAGAGACTGTGTCTGAAACTCTGACTTACCTTCTATGAGGTTTATGAGGACACATATTCATGACAGTCATTCCTGACAAAACTGGAGCATTTAAAATAAACCACTTATTTATACCTTCAAAGTTTATGAACCTTCAACAAGACAACATACCACTGGCCCTCCTGGTCCAGGCTCGCCTATGTATCCCTTCCTGCCTGGCCTTCCCTAAAACGGGAAACACGCACATACATTTTTGGCGTAAAATTAAATCTTTTAAGACAAGTGACAATCGCATTTACAAAAAGACTTCATTAAAAAATCTCTAATCACATTTCTTCACAAGCAGTGTCTTTACATAGCAAATAAATCATTCAAAATGCTAATAGTTATATTCTCCTTTGAGTTATAACGGAGCAAAAAAAAAAAGCCCATACAATCTCAAAAACTACTTGCATTTTCCATTTCTAAACAGCTGCTCATCTTTTCCAGGAACACTGCCACGCCTGAGCACTGCTGACATGCGATACACATTTCTGCTGCTTATACATTGCGATGGCACCAAAATGGGTTAATAAGGTAGCGCATGGGATTGTGGGTAGATTTTTGATCGACGGGACTCACCATTGGGCCAGGGATTCCCGGTGGGCCAATGGGCCCCTCGTCCCCCTAAAAATCAACAGAGAATTTCAGCAACTCAGACAGACACTAATCTGATGATTGACACCCTTCCCTGTACCAAGCTTTAAGAGCTAATGGTGGGAGGGATGAATTGAACAGCTGTGTTTATCATATACAACCTGAATCCCTAATGCAAATAGTGTAACCATGGAAACCATCGCTGATTTATAAAGGTGATACAGTCAAAGGAAAATGACATCGACATTCTCTGCTGAGTTTTACTGTCTTTGACAACAACCTGTCCCTGTTTCTGCATCAAATGATTCTGCTTGCCCAGACGAATGGTCTCTTCTGAAGGGAAAACTGATAAAAAAAAAGGCTGCTGCCTCAACACCTTCTGACACAACTCTTTAGTAAAAGTATTTCTCTTCCTGCCACAGACCCATGGCAATTCTCCACCCCAAGTGGTGCTGAGAGGCGCCATAATATAGCACTAGTAAAACAAGTAGATGCAAGTGTGAGTGCCCAGACTTTCTTTATTTCCAGTCCTGGCAAACTCAATTCATTCACTCACATTTCCAGTTACACCCACCCAAATGACTATAAGGACTAAACCCTGTGGATAGATCCGCGATGCTATCTTTAGCAACTGGACGCAAATTGTACTCATGCAGGAGTTTCCATTTCCGTCATGAATGTTAAACATCTGAAGATTTTGTTCTGCACTCAATTTGGTCTCTTTACTCTTAGTTGCAATAAAGTGAATGTCAAGTCCTGGTGACCATACGGGCAGCGTTCATTGGGAAGTCTCTTAGATGTGAGATGTTCGGCCCATTTTGAACCCATGGGCTCAAAGGCATTGCAATGTTCAAAAGATAAAATATTACCAGTTAAGGTTTACCTCGGGTCCTATAGGTCCAGGTGGCCCTACTGGACCTCTAGCACCTTGAACACCCTGAAAAAGACATATTAGCATTTGAACCTAGCGACGTCTCCTCCTCATGTATTAAAAATGAGCTTCATGTATTAAAATCGAATATTCTGTACCTTCACTCCAAGTGGGCCATTGGGACCTGGGGCTCCGATATCTCCAGGAAAACCCTGAGAATGATAAAGCATTTGAAAACAAAATGTCTCCTTTCTGACGTGTCTGCAGAAAGTGCAGCATCTTGAAGAGCACTTTTATTCTGACGGTACAACCACATGGCTACATGCAGTCCGCTGTCAAGTACTAAAATGATTACTAAATTATGAATTTTGGAGCAAGTTCCAGAAATTTAACTACAGAAAGCTTAAAGATTAAGTTAGATAAATCATCCTGGAAAAAAAATGCATATTATTATTATTGCTGTTAACTAACAATCCGAAAAACAGCAAAAACCCCCATCATCCCATTACAGCAACACATGACATATCAAAGCCAACACTAGACACAGCACAGCTGCTGCCTTTGAGTGTCCAGATTTTCACTGCGGCCTGGGTATTAGACTTAATGAATTCATTTTTCATAATTAAAATTATTTATGCAATGACTACCACATTGACGAAATCAGAATTTATTCCCATAACAATTGCACATCTGGAACCTCTGCACATAGACTTATTTTGGACACTTTTCCAATAAAATGGATTCCAATGCATTTTATTGCTTATTATTTGCATACAAACATTACTTCTTTGCAATTATTTGGGAAGCAGTATTTAACGAGCATCTAGTTTGAACACTTGTACACATTGCATGTCACAGTACATATCAATTTACTGACTGTGATTTGTACTTATGTGCAGTGGCTATTTTAGAAAAAAATCTATTCAATTCTTCTTTTGACTGATTTATTTTTCAGTTTATGTTCTGTGTTGTCTTTGAAGGAATGCACCGATCCTGCCAAGACAAATTCCTAGTACATGTATGTGTGCCCGGCCAATAGTGAAATCTGACTCTAAATTCTGATTAAAGTCATTGATGTCTGGAGGCAGAACAACGTGAGAGCTGAGGCGAATTTCATGATTAGTCATCAACACTTTAGGGCACTACCATGTTTTAGAGTCCGGAGCGTACCATTTGTCAAGGTAATCAAGGTACATGCTGAATAAAGGAAATCAAACACAAAGACCAAATGGTTTGTCCTATCACCCGTACTAAAAAGCAGACACCCATCTCGTTTTTTTATGCACCCTCAGATGTTCTTTGTGATAGCAGCTATGTTTTATACATCCTGTCGGTCCACTCAGATTGTCACCCAGCTGCTCCACACTCTAGCTATCACAAAGGCTGCCCGTACAGCATCTGAAATCCACATGTGCATCTTTCTGCTAGAATTAGACCGAAAGGCACAATCAAATCCCACTCAAGAACCAAAGAATGCAGACTATAAACAGTCAATTTAAGGAACTGGACCGATGCTCCAAGCATGTCATCAGCTCTCTGGTTCCTTGCATCCTCAAAGCAATCTAGGGAACTTGATATAACTCATCGTATCTGATGGAAAAGAAGCACATAAGAGGCGTGTGTTCTTAAGTTCTGCTTTTTGTTTAACCCGTGTATATATATGAGAAGAACCTTCTGATCTTCTGAAGGTACACTAAGATACACTAAGTTCAGCCATCTGATTCCATAACAGGAGACTTATCCAAAGCAAGCCTCAAGAAGCACAGGGCACGAAAGAGGGGACATGCTGAACGGGATGCCAGTAAATTGTAAGGTACAAACTTACACACACAATCACATACTAGGGGTGTAATCATGCGTTTTTCAACATGAGAGGAAAAAATGCAAGTTTCCACGCTAAGAACTGCAGATGAAGACCAGTCCCACAATCCTGGAGCTGTAAGGTCATAGTGCTGAGCCACTGGGCCACCCAGAGGGTATATAAAACATATTACAGGATATGGAATTCAAGTTACGTCTCATCGCTCTGGTTACCAAGAAAAAAAAATCAATCATGTACAACTTCAAATTATACTCTATGTTCTCCATTTCAAATAACAGTGCAAAACTTCAGCCTTAAAACTTCAGCCTTCTGCCAAAGGCAGAGTTCAATGCACAACTGCACAACCACCGACAGCCAAATGACTGACACAGAAGCATGTAGCAAATTCCATCCATCCATCCATTTTCAGTAACCTCTTGTCCCATTGAGCATTTAGCAAATTAATATAGAAAACTGTAGCTTATATGTTTAGGTTAGCAGTGGTAAATATGGGCAGGCTTACTTTAAGCAATCAATCACCCAATATCTTCAAAGCAAACCACTGGCCAGGGTGACACTTTAGCTCAATGGGTAATACTGTAGCCTCACATCTCCTGGGTTGGGTGATTCATGAATCACCCCTGTTGGGACCGGGTGTGTGTATGTGTACGGGATATGTATATATCACATTGTGGGGACCGAATGCCCCCGTAATATGATAAAAACCTGTTATTCTGACCTTGTGGAGACATTTGTTTTGGTCCCCACAAGGGGAATCTCAGTTTTTATAAAAATATGTAAATGCAATCAAAAAATGAAAATGCCAAATGTCTTGTATTTTGTTTGGTTACTTATGGCTGGGTAGGGGTTAGGGTCATATTGTTGGGATAAGGGCTATGCACATAGAAATGAATGGAGAGTCCTCACAATAGTATAAATACATGGACTGTGTGTGTGTGTGCGTGTGTGTGTGTGTGTGAATTGGGAGGGGGGTGTATGTGTGGATTCTGCATGTGTATTTGCCCTGTGATGTACTGGCTTTCCATTCAGGGTGTAGTCCTGCATTGTGCTTTACAGTACATGACCCTGACTAAAACAGGGGGTCAGAAGATGGATGGATGGATGGATGGATACTTATTAACTGATTGTCAAGTTTAATCAACGTATGTATTACTGTTCAGATAAGCAAGAGTCTCAGGAGTTTTCTTCATGTGAATGACAGAACATCAGGGGTAAGTCACGAGTTATCAGGACCGGGCCAAAAGACGGGAGGGAGACGTTCTCACCTCTGGGCCGGGCGGACCTGGAGGTCCAGGTGGTCCTGGCTCGCCGATCTTCCCCTTTCCAACGGGAAAATAGAAACAACATAGAAAATCATGACCAGGAGCAGGCAGCATGATGCAGCTTGAGGCTTGTCTACCAAAAGATCAAAGCATTTCAGTGGATGTCGAGCAAAGTTTTCATAAGACTGTAACGGTGCCAAAATTTCCATGAATACATCTAGTGGGTGACTTGAAGGCCTTGTGTACATTCTGTATACTATTGCATGCACTTTCTATAATGCTTATACAATGCAGGTAATTCGGTTTTTATATATTTTATATCATCCATCAATCCATTCTTATTCTTGTTTACTTATTATAGTTCTTTAAACAAATATATCTGACTGGAATCCCATTCAGGGTGTTTCTTGTCCTGTGTCCGGTGCTTTCTGAGACGAGCTCCAGGCTCACAGCCACCCAGTATGGGAAAATTAGCAAATGTAAAGGTAAATAAGCCTTTTTAGTAGTCTTTCCCAATCCGGTCCTTGGGGACCCACAGACAGTCCATATCTGCTCCCTCCCAGCTCCCAGTAGCAAAAATGTGGACTGTCTGGCAGGGAGCTCGGAGGGAGCAAAAACATGGACCGACAGTGGATCCCCAAGAACTGGATTGGGAAACACTGCTTTGTAGAATATGGATGGATGGATGAATGGATATACACTCCTGGGCAAAAAAACATAGGCCAAACCCAAAACTGCAAAATATTAAGCTTAATATCTTAACAACAAATCATTGGTCAAGGCACTTCTAAGCCCTGTACTGCCATTGGCTCGTCTCTGCTGGTTGCTGCTATGAACTGATGGGGGCAAACAGCAGGGAACAAGAAAGTCCACTTGCACAGTCTACTGACATGCAAAGATTAAATCATGAAAAGATTTTAAAGTTTGCTAAAAATTTGAAAGTAAATTTTCCAAAAAATCTTCTGGCTATTTGCTGTTGAGACCATTGAAAGTTTCATGTTTGGCAAAGTTTGATTTGGCCCATTTTTTTCTGCCCAGGAGTGTATCTGTCATATTAATAAGGCTTATTATACTGATGGGATGATTTAGACAGTAAAAACAATTTTTAGTATTGAAATGGAAGATCGTACTAAAGAGGGGCATGGCTACACTTAGACTAACACACAGTGATACATACGGATGGTCCAGGTCTCCCTCGGATGCCTGGTGGTCCTGGCAAGCCTACTGCACCCTAGACAGGAGACAAGACATCATTAATTCATACGCCCCCCACATCACTGTCCACATGTGTTGACAATGTGTGGTGTTTACATTTTTGTTTAGTCTCTTGACCGTTGCATCACTTGCTCAGTGTCTGTTTACAGTGTAATTTATCACAAAATTCACGCCACACACTGAAGAGATCTTCTTTTTTTCTTATTCTCATTAGATAAAAATTATGAACTACTTACCTTTTTGGTTAAATGCTCAAAAAATTGACATCGTTTGGATAACTACTGAAGATGAGGTTCTTTTTAAAGCATAAATTGATAAACTATTATTTTCCCAGCTTGTTCATTTTCAGGACAGGTCAAAATTCATCTGGCCTCACCTTGTCACCCGGGTATCCGCCGTCTCCCGGCTCGCCTGTGAATCCGGGATCCCCCTGCATCACAGAGCATTTGACGAACAGAGGAAACCTCTTAGACATTCAGGGAGAACCCAAAAGCAATGCACACAGCGTGCAATATCAAATGGGAATCCCATGCAAAGAGACACCAGTGCTACACACAGTGCCATATTACTTCATATAGTCATATATCTTATGATGCCGCATGTGGTTTGGTAAATGACATTGTACAGCAATCAGAACTGCACATCAGATCGCAGTAAAACATGAAATGCTCCATAGGGATACAACGAAACTGAAAAAGCTACCCATCGCTCATTATCTCTTAAATGAAATTGGTAATACGTTACTTGAGGGAGCACAAAAGCAATAGCTCACTTACTACTGAAGAACAAATCATGAACAAATACAGTGGCTACATGAGAAGATGCATCACGATTCGTTAATGATGAACAAACACGAAATCCGTATTTCACTTGTTCATTATTTGTTGCTTCAGTAGTTCACAAAGGATCACAGAATTATCAAATACACAGCCTCTCCCCAGGTTACGATGGGGTTACGTTGCGACAAACCTATCGTAAGGGGAAAATGTATCATTGCATGCATGCAAGTACATATAACCTAACAAATATCATAGCCTAGCCTATAGCCTGCCTTAAACATGTATAGAATACTTACATTAGCCTACTGCTGGGCAAAATAATTAATACAAAGCCTAATTTATAAAAAATGTATTTAATAATGTACTGAAATTGAAAAACATCTCATCATAAAGTCAAAATATTGCAACACAAACCATCGTAACCCGGGAAGAGTCTTTAGTAACAAATATAGTGACTGTTTGAGATAAAAGATGCGTCATAATTCATGAATGATGAATGGACATGAAATCAGTATGTAGCTAAGACTTGGTATGTAGTTCATTAATACACAAGTAAGAACATAACATTACTTGAGACGGCATGACTAATATAAAGTGTTACCATCTTATTTACGTGTGTTGTAGGCCCCACCACTCGTGATAAGGAACAACCAATCAAATGGTCATATTTTTTGCATTTAAGTATTTCACAAACAAGGGCAAATAATCAAATTCACAATTTTTTAATATTTGGTAAAGAATATTATTTGAGAAAAGCATGTTGGAAAGAACCAAATAGTACCTGTCAGATCACTATTAACAGACTCACACTATTAATCTCTTCTGTATATAACCCCGTCCACTTTTCTACCCCGTATTAACTATGGCATTTACAGCAATAACAGAAATATTTAGATCACCTTATCACCTTTCAATCCAGGTGGTCCAGCACGTCCACTCAGGCCCTAGCAAGGAGGAGAAATCAGCCTCTCTTTAGGCTACAAGTCAGCACAGTGGTAAAGACAGTGGACACCCATATAGGTTAAGAGTTTGCCGTACCTGAGGTCCGACTATGCCTGGTGGCCCCCGGGGTCCTTCAGGCCCCAGCTCGCCCTTTGTGGAAAACGAAAAAGCGCTAAGTTATGGAAGGTTATGTCATCGGTATCCAAAGAAAACCATGCATGTCCAATTTTAACAGCTGGGATTTTTTATCATAGATGGAACATGTCCATTCTCTTCCGTCCGTGTTTGACGACTAAGTGATCAATGAAAAGATGTTTTATGAAGTCGTCTACTTAACTAGTATTTATATTTGTACTAGTTAACATTCGTATTCATGATGGTCACTTGAGTTAATTACTTTATATCACTAATTTTAATAGCTTACTGTTGATAGCTAGATATTTAGCTAATTAATATTATTGTTAGTTGTAAATAATCAGTGAGATTAGTTTGTATCTTGACACTGGCATGTTTGTCTCACTGATAACAATCCACGTAAGTCCATTTAAAACATTAAACTGTTCAGTAATGATGTTCTAAAGAGATATTTATGTTTGTGGTGTCTCATTACTTTCATTTAGATTTGTTTTGTATAGTAGTTTCTGAGAAAATGCATTTTTTCATGCTCTTGAAATGATGGATTTTTGAAGATACATGTTTTTCCATCGGACAGCAACGATATGAAGGTAGAGCACAGCTGAACAAAACTAGCAAAAATGCTCACTGTCCTCCTACTTTACCCTGGCCAAAAACGCTACGGATTAATTGAGGACAGAGAGACAGGATGACACCTCCCGTGCTTTCGGCGGGTACCGGCGCCTTGGTGTACGTGAAGAGGCAAAGACATAATTAAAGCTTCTCTGCCTGCTCTTTCATCTCACCACACCGTTACCTCATCGTGTCGACATCTCCGCTCGGCCAGTACACGGTGACTTTGCTTGCCTGCAGGTATTTTGGGACAAGCCTCAGCCCTGAAACCATGGGTTACTAGCCAGACTGAGCAGTGTGCACAGGTGGCACACAGGAAAGACACACGTCTCTACAGGTTAATGTGCATATCCTGACACAAAGCGAAACAGGAAATAGCATCATTTACGATCTTCTAGATCTGCTGCTCACAGGAAAGGCGGATTCGGACAGGTTCCAAGTGGCCTAGAGAATTAAGGACGCAAACTGATGGTCTGTTTCACATTATAGTGATTTCTGGGTAATTTCTCCAGTTCTAACGACTGTTTTGACCAAAATACAAATTCCACATAATGGACCAATCACCCTTTTCATTGGGAATCTCAATGGATGTACAAATCTCATCTAAACGAAGCCAGACCAGTGTTGTCATGGAAAGGAAATATCTTGTTCCTTTAGTACATTTTCATAATGTACACTGCATACATGTCAACCTAGCTGCAGTGAAAATGGTGAGATGGGTCATACAAACCTGCAAAATATGGAGAAAAGTGACTAAAAAAGGTGGTAGGAGGGGGACAACAGTGAGAACAGTGAGACTTGCTAACTGGATTGATTCTCCTTTCACATCCACTCTGCATGCATGTCGTAATTTCATCTTTGTCAGGTTTGGGCTCAGGATAATCCGTGAGATTTTCACCGCACAGTCATGAGAAGAAATGAGTAAAACGCTGAGACTTTAAACTTATGACACTTGTTGTTAATATGCTTTGCTTGGTACCACTGAGATAAAAAAAAAACAAGACCAATCATAATAATGATTTCTCTCTCTCTAAGTACCAAAATACGATGGGAGATACAGCCAAGAGATGCTAAGAACTATGTTTAACATTGTAGCCCACATGCTAAAGAATGCTAGGGAAGCTAGACTTCAGCGACGTGTCTATTTTATTAAAATTTTAAAGATAAAATCAGGCAAGCATCTATGTTAAAATATTTGATTCGCACTGTGTCAATGTATTACGGCACATTTAATAACAATATGGCCACTTGTATTGTTTTTTTCAGTTTTATTTCCTGGCAATTCTGAGAAGAATTCCAATGCTTGTTGTATAAAACTACAGCAAGAAAATAGCTGGTATAAAAAACAGGGCTATACAGGTACACAGTCTGTTGTCCTGTCAGAACAAGAAGGTACGTCTTCATCTCACAGCTGGCATCCTAGAGACAAAAGCCTACAAAACGAAGACTCTCAGCAGGATTACGATGTAAGCCATACCACCAGCTAAATGGCCTTCAGAGATATTAATGCAGTGCACATTCGTTAAAAAAATATCAAAGCATATTTTAAATTCTGTTATGGTGAAGATTTATTACAGTCATCTCCAGAAAGATGTCACGCAGGCCGAGAGGATACGGTCAAAAATAACTGTAGTAAATATAGTATGATGAGGAAGTAAGCCAGAGATCTCTCCGTATGGAGACCGTATGAGCTGGTTCTGTTCTGTGATGGCTGGCTTATGATCAGACTGGTCAATTCAAAACCAAGCCATTGAAACACAATACAGAAGAACAAGATTAAGCCCGGTTTATTGCAAAACTTTAAATGCAAATATGTTTTTTCTTGGCAAACACATACTATCCGTCGGCATTTCACTGATTATCTTGTTTACGCCTATTTCACTGATTACACTTTTTTCCACTATATGTGTCACGTTTTTCAGCAGAAGAAAACACTTCTTTTCCTGTTTCAGAAGATTAGTTGGTAATGCTTTACATTTTAAAAAAATGACTGTCCTTCCGAGGTCCAGACTCTCTGAGGTCATATATGATCTCTGGGCATCTTTCTAAAGAGTAGCGGGAGTAATAGGGGAGGGTGATATGACCTAAAAAATTTATCATGGTATTTTTCACTTTTTGGATGGTGATGGTATTATATCACGGTATTACTTTGTTCCAAGTTTTGGGAGGAGTAGCATGTCCTGTCCCTTTATGTAAATTAAAAATATACAGACATTCAGTCCCCACAATGTAATATAAACCTAATCCACACACACACACACACAAACACAGACACACACACACTGATATTTGTATTCATATATTTGTGGTGACCATCTATTAATTTCTATAGGAAAAACCCTAATCCAACCAATGACAACCGTAACCCCCACCCAGCACTGACCTTAACCATGAGTAACCAAACAAAACACAAGACTTTTGGCATTTTTAGTTTTTTGATTGCAGTCACAGATTTTGATCAAATTGATTTTCCCGAAAAAATGCCTCCACAAGGTCAAAATAACAGGTTTTGATCACATTTTGGAATGACCACAAACACAGACGTACACGAACACAGAGAGCAGAAGCGGGATTTGAACCGCAACGCTGTAAGTGTAAGGCAACAGTGTTTCCCACTGAGCCAGAGGAAACGTTTACTAGGAAAGAAAATTTAATTGGCTTCAAATGCATAACAAAGTCAAAAATTGACATCGCCCACACGGAAAAAAAAAGGAGGAGAAACGTTTACATCTGTTGCTGCCAGTTCTAATCAAATCACATGCTGCACGGCTCACTAAGGCACACACAGACAGGGGGGAAACTACCGGCTACTGGTGACAGTTTAGGAAATTAGGAAATGATTAAATGTGATTAAACTCACCCTCAGACCCGGGAAACCTCCGATTCCAGGAACACCGACAGGGCCCTACAGGGCAGCAAGGAGCACGGTATGACTTGGGAATAAGTAAACACTGTGTCACATGGGCTCCAAGGATCTACTCAACCCTCTTTGTCATGAAACTATTATCACAGAATACTACTACTCAGACTGCTTTGTTAGCTGATGATAAAGTCATGACATACAAACCGTAGCCACCATAGCATTTAACAATCATGGTGACTGCAAATATTTTTCTATCATATATTTTGTAATTCAACTACACAATGAGAGTGCACAAATAATCTGGATAAAGCAATACAATGATGCATGATAACAAAAGTTCGACAAGGTGAGATGCGGTAGGTCAGAGCTTTTAAGAACACGGATCGCATGCATTGTGATAAGGGCAGCTTACTTTTTCTCCGTCCGGACCTGGAGGACCCCTCTCACCCACATCTCCAGCTACGCCCTTAGCGTAAATATTAATATGAATTACAGATTACAATATATCCTATTTTATTCATTCAGCTGATGATTCATTTACTTCACACAGCCATTAAGGCAGTACTACAGATTCTATAGTACATTCAATATATATGAAAAAATAAATGAATGAATCACAATGATTGACCTACATAACTTCTACTTGCATTGAGTGAAACTTTCCACTGTTTGCCTCACTGATTTCAAGTCTGTAACCATTGCATGTTGATATAAAGCGAATGCAACTATTTTCTCATAGCAGTCTCACAGTTAAGTTTCAATCTGTTCCCAGCTCAACTGAGCATGTCCAACATCTCATTCCAAAAGCAATGATATGATGTTGGACACGCTTTGCTGCTATAATTTCCTCTGCTCTTCTTGGAAGGATTTCCATTAGATGTTGGAACATTGCTGGTGGGATTTTCTGTCATTCTGGTTGGGTATTTTTGGCCTATCAAGTCTCTTTCTGAGTTTGCGTGGCTAGTACTTTGCAACTGAACTTGCTCCCAGACATTTTGACCTTCACAGTCACTTCACTTGCAGTCGAGCAGGGTAGCCCCTGGTTGGAAAGCATCCTGCAATGGTGCCAAGTGGAAAATCACTAACCTCTTCTGTACGACTATCCATTCTGTTGCTAATGTTTGGTGCAGAACATTGCGTGACTGTGTGCTTAATTATGCACCTGTGTTAGCAATGGGTGTGGCTTAACTAGGCAATTCCTCTAATTAATAGGGGTGTCCACATACTTTTGGCCATATTGTGTATTTGGATGTGACTTATGTACATTTTCGAAATCCCCAAAGCTTTGGTATCGCAAGACAGATCCAGATGGCTAGGCAATGAGCCCATCTCAGATTTCGGCAACAGTTTGTTGCTTAACAGACTGGATGCAAATTCCACAATACCAGTTTATATCTATTATACTTTCTATTTAGTTATTTTATGGATAGATGAACAAAAACACAGCAGTAACCCCAAACCACCGAAACAGCAAAAATTAAACAAAGCAAAAAAACCTCCCAAAATAAGGCTTTGTTAAAAAAGAAAAAAAAACAGTTTATCCTGTGGGGTGGTTCCTATATAAACTTCATATTGATCCTTCTGGAAAGACAGAAATGTCCACAGAACAGACACCTTACACTGACATCTAACAAACAGTAAAAATAAAAATCTTCTATGTGCCCTAAGGCTTTGTTTTAAGGTCTTTTATTTCTTTATTTCTTTTCATGTCACAGTGGCAATGAAGGAAATTTATGAAAAAATTGAATCTGAGGCACTCATAGCTAATTATATATTTGCATAATCCTTCTTGAATTATGGGGTGAAAATAGCCTACCTGTCTTCCTTTGGGTCCTTCCTTGCCAACTGGACCAGGAATCCCCTGGGAAGTCAGATATCAGAAAAGGTTGGAGGACCTCCTTACAGAGCTGGGTGTAGATTAACAGGATGAAGCAATTGCAGGGTAAGGGCCTTGCTCAAGGGCCCAATGGAGTAGAATCACTCTCAGCATTCACGGGATTTGAACCAGCAACCTTCCAGTTGCTGGCACAGATTCGTAGCTTTAGAGCCATCACTCCGTCCGAATATGAGATAATCAAACCATTATTTAATATCTTTAGAAAATAAGACTATGGAAAATAAAACTGGTGGAGATTATCAACGTATATGCTCAGGCAATTGCACTGAGCAAAGCAGATATTAAAATCCTAAGCCATCATCCTAAAAAGTTAATCTTAAAAAAGGTTAAAGCAAAAAATCTGTTCCACATTAAGCTAGGAAATAGTTGGGATTTAAACATTACAGTTTACTGAATAAAGTACTAGCCAAATAGCCCTTTCCCGAATGACATTTCAAAGCATGGAGAATTCCCGGTATGGCAACAATGAGTCCTACAGTAGCTTAAGGCATCTGTAGTACCTTTGTGGAATAAAAAGCTTGTTAATCATCAGCAGCTGATGTTTTATATCTGCGGCCCCCCTAGAAGCAGTGGTTGGCATAGCATTGCATCAAATGGCAAAGGAAGGAAGGAACTTCTGCCTGGTCTGCTTGTCTGTAAATGAGCAGAGCTTTCCAGTCAGATGCTATTAACACTATACGCCTCTGTCCCCCCGCAATCCAGTGACAGACACGCCATCCACAGGGTCTTTCCAACTAATACCACATGTACAGTGTTTACCACTGTAACATTCTCTCCGTCATGTGACCTAAAGGACTTACTCTTTCTCCCTCCAGTCCAGGAGGTCCTGCAACACCAGGTGGTCCAATGAAGCCCTAAAACACATACACACAGCACACCATATTTACTCAGGGTACATATTACACATAGTAAAGAATTGCACCCTGGGATCAATAGAGCATTCCTTATTTATTATATCCAATTGATATTTATTTACATGATTCATATGAATGAATCTGTGAGATTGTTTTCCTGCTGTTATAATAATCTACTAATACTAATCTACTAATGGCCAGCTTGCTATCACTGATCTTGCTATTGATAAGGAACCCATCAGGACCATCAACATCCTAAGCATTGTGGCATGTTTGATGTCATCTTGTGGTCTGTAATTAGGTCCTCACTCACGCCATCCTATACTACCTACTCATCCTGGCATCCCAAAATGGATTAATGAGGAAAACATTACTATTTTATGCAAAAGGTTCGGCTACGTTTTAAAGATCCCCCTGTAATCACTATACGCTGATGGTTATGAATAAGGAGACACATAAACCAAAGCTTGGGGGTCAGGAGTGAGACACCATGACTCTCTGATATGTATACTCCTCTCTTTTTACCGTGTTTCCATTACTCGTCTCCAGTAGCGGCGGGGCACCGATAACACAAGGGCCCGTGTCTTCAATAAAATTTTAACAAAATGTAACCCGTTAACTGATCCTCATCCAGAGAGAACATTTTAAAACAAGTTATACGGGCTCCTGGAGCTGCCCATAGTTACACAATATAGTGTGTCACAGCATGGGATTTCCATAGAAGCTGGTATATCTAACAGTCGAACAGAAAAGTTTTAGTTACGCACTGTAAGGTGTAACTTTTCACTCTTTATAGAAGTTTTCCATAAAATTATATACTGGCCTACGTGAACAAATGGTTTGCCAGGGGCTATGTAAGTAATTTTGCTAAATTTATTTCCAAACACTCAGAGAAGTATAATTATGTGTAATTATTTGAAAACAAATATATACATTGGAAAAACATCTGTGATCAAGGCATTTGGGCATACTGCTGATTTAATTTCCAGTAAATTGTTCTGTTGTTTCCTCTTTGAGTTATTTTTTCCTCAGGTAAGATATACCTGCACTAGCATGTGATATTAATTTCCATACCTCTTCATCTATAGTGTTGTATGACAAAATGTTAATATTATAAAGTACATCTTTTTATTAATGGACTGTATGATGTATGAATGGAATCACATGCCTTGCCCTTTAACATAAAATATGTTTTCACTATTCCGGTTCCTACACTATGTTTTCCAGGCATCACAATAAGAATAAAAAAGGCGTGTTCAATGTTCCAGCTATTTATGATTTTAAATCAGGCCCAACAGTCCGCGCACAAGATGGGATGTCATTAATGATCAGGGAGGCCACATTTGGAGGTGGAGTGAAGAAGGTTCAAATGCACTAGCATAAAAAAGTACAACATGAACAGTGACTGGAAGACAAACTGATCCCTGTCTACTGGCCTCATTTGGATCCAATTTTCCACACAAAGTCCTGCCACATACTCAATGTCCTGGGGACAAACGGCATCTTTCAGACCCAGCCACAGTGTAGAACAATGAAATGTATCTGAACTGTGCTCTGCACTCGGTTCACAGCATGGGCGCCTGCTGAGTGCGTAGGAAACATGGCCTTCCTCTGTATTTTTCACCTGGTCCTCTGCTTTCTTCTTATTGCCAATAGCGATCACTCCCCTGTACGGGCCCCCCACCTCACCCTCCCCCGACACGGAAAAATTCAGTACCGTTATTTTAGCGCAAAGGCTAATTTACTATTAAGAAAGAGAATAATACACACAACTCCTTTATTCTCACTTTTATGTAAAACAGGATACACAAACAAAGCAGATTTGTTGTTGCCATGTACAATGTAATCAGCTGCCCTTAGGGGCCCCCTTCCAGACCCGGGCCCCAGGCAATCGCCTGCCTGCCTTGCCTGTCCTGCTGCTAAACCTTTGGTAGCAACACGCTACATCCTGGCACTCATCCGTAGGTCATGTATTGTGAGAAATCGGAGCGGCGTTGAGGGCGGCGAGCTCACACGCTGTCTGCCAGGCCTCCCCGTGGGCACGAACCTGAAACCTAGCAAAGGCTCATGCCTGAACAAGAATGGGACCTGGCGGTGCTCCCAGAGGAATCTCTGTGCAGCGTGTAGCTAATGCTCGATGAGGGACACGCAGCCTAAATAGGCCTTCAGACCGCCTGGGGCTCGTCGCTGTCTAATGCTTTCAGGAAGTTAAATATTCACATTTGCCACAAAGGAGGGAGAACGCTTGCAGCGTTTAGGGCATACTCACTCTAACACCTTTGGGACCTGGGTTGCCCTCTGGCCCAGCCAAACCCTGCAACAGAAAGTAGGGGATTAATTTTGCAATATATATTTTCTGCAAAAAGAATTACTGACTATGTGTTACAATACTTTGGAACTTATAATATCACAAACATCACATTGTGTATACAAATAAATCTTTAATCAGCATAAAACAAAAGGAATACTTAATACTGGTTAATGCTTCTTACTGATTATGCAATACTTATTCAATTACAAATCATAAACAATACTCTCTAAATGTCTTTTTCACTATCAAAGGTGTTACGTAACTTTTGAGATGTTATTGTATTGTTAAACTATTACAACGTTTTCTAATATTAACAGATTGAGAAACATATTCTTTTGGTAAGCTTAAACTAATCTTAAGAATAACAATAAATAAATAAATAGCAAAGAATAAATAAAAGAACACATCACACAGAAAATGGTGAAGACGTCAAGCACAGACAAAAGTAAGATAGTAAACAACCATTTACTACGGAACAACATAAAACTGAATGAATAAAAACATGAATAAAAACTGGAAGTTAGTTACTGCACCTGCCTGCCAGGGTAACCTGCTTCCCCAGGCAAACCAGGTAATCCTGACAAACCCTGCGCAGGAAGAAAAGAAAGGATAAATAAAGAAGAATTTTCTTGTCCGTTTTCCCAGTCAAGGGCTGGAAAAGGCTGCCTTAGCAATTTGCAAGGTAACAGGGGTCATTCATTTCGAAATCACAGACTGAGTTATAAATTTCTGTCCAACAACTTGCTTAGAAGGATTTGTATTGTTTCCCCTTTGGAGAATAATTATTCAATTGACTGTAAATAATACTCTGAAACAGAACAATTAATTTTTATATTGCGTAGACCAGAGCTCTTCAAAACTGGACCCCAATTCCAAATCCTGGCCATGTTTTCAGTTCTCCCAAGTAGTTAGTTAATTACTGATTCTGATTGGCCACAGAGGCTTCACACCTGGCTCACTGGGAAAGGTAGGCTGGAAAATCAGCAGGGCTCGCACCTTGAGGACCGGGATTTGAGTAGCCATGGTACAGGCTAATCATGAGTCTACCATGGAAAAACCATAATAGAAAACCAATAACAAAAAGCATTTTGTGCCAGCTAGACATCTTAAAATGTAATTTTGGCCAAATATGGCTCTGGGAATACTTTGTTATTCGCCATGTTGTATCTAGCATTGCTTCCTGCTGCCCATCTGAGCTCCTGTGCTGTAAGTCATTCTTCTGCTGCTCTGATTTCCTTCCAGGAACTTGTAGGTCAAGTGAACAGGAGACTGAGTGAGTAACAATGTGTGTACGGTTACCAGGAGGTCTTAGGTGTATTCTGCCTTTCATCATGTAATAACGATATAACCACACTACCTGGAACAGATAAGTTACCTAAAAAAGGCCTGAAAGAAGTTATAAAAACTAGATCATTCCCAGGTGCCCAAAGAGGAATACAATGCTGGTGATGATCTGCTGTTGATTTTAAAGATATAATACTGAGGTATAATCTGTGATGAGTATTTTCTATTTCGTAGAGTTGGTTGACAGAGAATGTAGTTTTTTTTTTTCTGGTGCTGATTAGTTGCCACCATTAAGTTTCTTTAATAGTTTAAATGAAAATAATTGTAATATTGTGTTTCTTCAGAATGCTGTCAAAAGAAATTTTAGCATGTCAATTTAAAAAGGAGGTGTGATTTCTTAGAGCGTGTACTTTAAATGTACATACGATGAAATGATATCAGGTAGAACATGCCTCTCCGCAGTCCCTCGTCTGAACGTGCACTGCTTACCTGTTCGCCTGGCAGTCCTGGCGACCCGGGGTATCCCTTTGGACCCTGGAGGTCAGAGAAACCGCGACTTATGCAAAGAACAAAGCTGAACTGCTCTGTGTATGACTCTAATAGCAGAAGAGTGCGGCCGGGAAAAACATTTTGGGGGCATCGGACCCTGCACTCGGACCCAAGCTTCGCTCTCACCTGTATGTGTGTGCATGTCTCAAAGGAGAGCATGATGGGATATGTGAGAACCAAAGAATTCTTATATACCTATACTCATACTTGTACAAATGGCAATAAAAAGCATCATGGTCATTCAATCAAATTAATTAATTATAACTACTGGATCAGTCAGACTGAGCCTGTCTATCCTAAGATGCTTCAGATATCCATAAGGATCTACATGGGGGAGCTTCTACAAAACTAATAATGTCTTTCAATAAATGCCATTGAAAGAGGACAATGACCATACAAAATTAAATCACAGTGCATCAAATATGGAAACGGTGAATATTGCATCCTATAGTAAGCAACTAAATAGGCGGTTCTGTTGTAGCTCAAAGGAATTCATCTGCTTGGGGTGGCCTGTCTCCTAAAGGGGCGCTGTTCCCCAGATGGCAGTTCGTAGTGCATTGGACAGGAACCATTAATGGAGAAAAAACAGGCAATGCTAACCCTTCCTCACCACAGCCAAGGATTTAGCACCACTTATTAAATCAAGAGAAAATGGGCATGAATGCAGCTGGTTTTCTGCCTATTTTTTTATGTAGCGCTAACCTTTATATCAGGGAAAGTCTTATTTTGGAATGATGCATAATTAGCAGATATTTAAAAGCATGGATCTCTCTGCTTTTATATGCTTCAGTCTTAAGTCTTGGCACCAATCTAATCCTACAAAGGTGTCTTGCTAAGTCACAGAGATATATTATTTGACATCATTACCTATTCTGAAAGGATAACAAACTTCAGAGTTGCAAAAAGATCTCTGAAGTACATGTCTGGGAAACATCAAAAAGTTACATTTTGCTGCTTCTGGAGGAGAATCAAACCTTTTGCGAAGGAGACTGTCAGCTAGGATCTTAGGCATCATTAGCCGGTTATTCATTTCAGTCACAACAAATGTTTGCTCCTGGAGGGTGAAAGGTGGTGCTCAGCGCCCATACTGGGAGTCTAGAAAGTTCTGTGTTCATTTTTTGCTTCAAAAACACACTTTATTTTCTTCATTGGTAGGCAATGAATGTTGATCCTTATCTTGCATTTTACGAATGATAAAACTCAAGAGATTGCGGAAAAAATCTTACCATTTGACCTGGTAAACCAGGCAGACCTGGTAGACCTGGGGGACCTCTATCGCCCTGAAAAGAAAAACCAAAATAATAAGAAGAAATATTGAAAATAGCAGTGAAGTAGCTAGCTTATGGTTAGGAAGAATGCCACTTGCGATAGAAACTGTGATGGATTATGGTGACGGCAAGCGTGCAATGTAAATATATCACTATGCAACAGGATACCACGAGCGAGCAAGGCATGCTGGGTAACTGTCTGATGGTTTGGGTTCTTTACCTTTTCTCCTTTTGGTGCCTGACCTGGGGACATTCCTGGATCACCCTTGGAGCCCTGTTTTAGACAGATTCAAGAAATAATCACTAATTGTGGAGACTTGCACATTTTCCCCCACAACCACTCACGATATGGCGAAGTTGAAGCTGTAAATGTCAAAAGAGACTACAGCAGTTGCATAATTGGATTCTAAAACGTCTCTTTCCAAATGAAACAGTTCACTTACGTTAGGATTTTCACATAAAGGTCTTATTTGTATTAACTTGAGCCTTTAAGGATTGTGTTCCAGATCCAATAATGCATATAAAATTATACTGCACTGTGATTTTATAAAGCCAGTGTCTTTACTATACATTCAATGTGTACTGCATAAATTAATTATCCAAATGCTGGCCAGGGGTTAAACAGTGTAGAAATTCCATAGATACTAGCAAATCGTAACATTTTTAAATATTTCACACTATAACAAATCAGACTGTAGTATATCTTTACTAATCATTCAATAACTAAAGTCACATAAAATGTACTGAATGTAACGTATGATTCCTACAGTACAAATAAAGTTATACAAATAAATCTATAGTTAGGAAAATGTAGCAACCAAATATGACAGGTTTTTGCACCCAGGAGTTTAAGTAGATATCACGCCTAGAATTAGTGTGTGGGCCTGTAGCCCAAAGTTTTTATTATATTGTTTTGGAGTACTGATACTGATGATACGGTATTTGTATTCGGGCAGTTGAATTGATGAGTCATTCACTAAATTAAAAGTGGGACTCATTACATTTAAACCACACTCTCTGTCTGGCCTTTTCACCAGTTTAAAATGTTTTAACGTAACATTTGCAATGTATTACGCCGCACAGATTAATCTTTGCACCTTAATTTGGCAAATCTGCAGAGACTCCAGAGCAGCACAGGAAATACTGCCATTTTTTTTCACACAGGATTATCAGCTGACAGACGATGACTCAGTTGGCTCACTGGAATGTTCTTTTTATAGGACACCAGCTGTGTAACTTAACGTCTACCTCCTCTGCCCTCCATCAAGATAAATAAGCTAATTTCACAATTCAACATTCCAAATATTAGATTAGCAACACTAATTAACAGTCAGCTTATCCTGTGTTCTTGAACAACATTACTGCATGAGATTACAGTTATTATTTCTGCATTTTAACTCCACCTTTCCGTGCAATGGTTAAAAATACAATGCATTCTTTCCTGCACGATACTGCTCAATTTCTGGATGCCAGAATCTAACTTTACACACAAGTGCAGAGTAATACCGGCAGGGAGGTGGATTAAATTTAACTGGTTCAGTTGTAGCTGATCTAGTGGATGATTTGATCAATATGGATAGGATAGGGAAAGGTAGGCTATGGAAACGTTTCATTAGCTTCACCTGAGAGGTTGAAAATCAGGACTTGGAGAGATGTAGAATTTATTCATCTCTGGGTTGGCAAGGCTCTGCTGTAGGGCACATATAAGGCAACGACAGAGGTGTCAATTTCAGGTCCAGAAAGTAAAAATCCAGACCAGGATTTTGTTTCAACCAAC
>JAODKC010000036.1:7573786-7601058 GCA_026777985.1 Mormyrops attenuatus | reverse complement strand
AATAGTGCTCAAGTGGTTGGTTGAAACAAAATCCTGGTCTGGATTTTTACTTTCTGGACCTGAAATTGCCACCTCTGGGCAACGAGGCCAAGAATCTAACACCCCAAGTCTATACAAAAACCAACCACCCATCCATCATCCAATCGCTTATCCTGGTAAAGGTCAAGAGAGGGCCTACAGCCAATCCCAGGCAGTATAGAGCACATGGCAGGGATACACTCTGGACAAAATGCCAGTCAACTGCAGGGTAGATGCACTCACAATCATACACTATGTCTTTGGACATAGGGTGGAAACTGCAGCACGACGAGACAGGATTCAAACCCCAAACCCTGGAGGTGTGAGGCAATTGTACTAGTCACGGTGCCACCCCCATACAGTACAGCTTAAACAATGAACTGCAAATGAAAGGTGATACAGAGAAATGCCACGTCTATGCTTAAGTATGAAATACTTCATGAAGGTATCAGATCGCTTGAGTTTAGCTTCTGGCAGCAGGAAAGCTGTGTGCGCTAATTTTTTGAACCACATCGCACTAGTACACGACAGTTCATAGCAGTTTGATCAATATAATATAACTGGAAAAGCAGCAGTAGTTCAGTTATATATGTTTTAGTGTGTGTATCTGTCAGGTAAGCTACCTGAATAAGGCTTATATTGTAGCCTGGTAGCAGAAATAAGGAAAATAATAATTAATCCCAGAGTTGGGTAATTCAGGTCCAGAGAATAAATGTCCAGACCGGGATTTTGCTTCAACCAACCAGTTAAGCATCACACAGAGTCACAGAGCCAGAGTACTCAACTGCTTCGTTGAAACAAAATCCCGGTCTGGACTTTTACTCTCTGGACCTGAATTACCCAACTCTGATTAATCCATTGGCCTAGCAGGGTATATGTTATAAACCTCGTATGGGATCCCCAAACATTGACAATACAGTGCTCAGGTAGCTTTCCAACTCTCTAATCATCTTGGCACTGAGAGTCGGCCATAAAATTTGCCCTTGTCAAGGAAACTTTCCATTTAATTGAGAGTGTAAACGTTTCTATATGATGGAAATCTGCATACATCTCAGTGCACCAGGAACAGACTGGGGATCTTCTAATTACATTCATCATAAAGCAGATGTTCTCTACTCTGGTCCAGCTAAACTGAGACACCCGCAGAGAATGGGTTTATCTAATTGTCCAGTAAAGCTTTACTTGACAGGGGAAATAAATAATATAGTATCTTATTTAATGTATTAATTAACCAGAGAATAAGTATTTGTTACATACTGATCCCATGTTTGTTCATCATTAATCAATCATAACAGTTTATGTATCTCACGCAGTTACAATATTTGTTCATGATTTGTACTTGAGTAATTACTGAGTTACTAAGCTACTTATGTCCTCTCAAGTAAAGAGTTACCAATTATTTAACCTCCGGTTTCTTACCATGTGCCTGGCTAATCAGATAATGGTACATTTATAAATAAATAAAAATTCAAGATTAAGTACCTCTGTGAAAGCATAGAGAAAATGTCAGTAAACAAACGAGATTATACTTCAGTCTGATCTAATAGGCTTTTGTCATTCCAGAATGAAAAGTTTATACATGGTCTGGCTGCGCTGGATCCGCCTGGTGGTCTGGATCCGCCTGCATGTATATGATGTGAAAATGTGTGGCACCAATTTTATTGCACCATTTTTTCACATAAGGTAGTTTGATTCACTGTAACTATGAGTAACTTATTGATATTTGCAATATCAATGAATGACAAGTAATAGTAAACCGACATTTTAAATGATCACTTCCAGAGTAGGCAGCAGTACTACATTAAGGCGTGAAAGTCAATGACAGAAACAGACGTCCATCCTCTCTCCCTTCACATACAGGCAGTCATGAGTCGGATTTGTAGGTAAGTGACAAAAATAGTACTACAGTACATAATAATAATTATACAGTAATAATAAAAGTAACTACGTACAGTACTGTACCGTACTTTCAGCCGACATATTGTTGAAGCCGTGCAGTGTTTTCATGAGTAGTGCATGCGTTCATTATTATGAACCATTGTATTTAAATAGAATTTTTAATGTAGGCTAATAGGCTTAATGGCAGTCTGTTCGTAAGTCCGAGTTGTCCGTAAGTCAGACGTTCTGAACCTGGGGACTGACTGCACTAATCTTCGAGGTGTGTTGTGGGTCTGCCTAGGAAGGCTTCTCAATAAGGACTTGAATGTGGCTGGTATTTCTCCTGGCAATCCTACTTCTAACTTTAAATATAAAACTATAGTACGCAAAAACGCAATGTACACCAATGGAAACACTCCATTCACACGAAACCCTCCATAATTATCATTAATGAGATATTTACTGCTTACAGGGCCAGGAAATCATATATCTGTGTAAGATACAGCCATGAAGACCTACTTCCATCCTGAAGTAACTGATTTTCAAAACGTAATGGCTGGACCAGGAGGCTCCTCAGAAGGTGACGTGGACAATGTGTAATTTCCGCTGAACTATGACCTTACTCAGGTGCTAAATGATATACGCAAAGCGAAATGTGATGTAGTGGTCACACTGATTTACAGAGACTCAGAAGGTCAAGGGTTCAATTTCCAGGTGGGAGTCAATTCGTCTACCTCTGGGCAGGGCACCTAAATTGCTTCAATAAAACGCCAGCTGTTTACATAAATTTTTTCACTGTGGGAAAAATAATCAATATACTATATTCATTGTACGTATCTATAATTAACACAATAATATCTAAGCAACAGCTAAGATTACTTCATATATTAAAATTATACTTGCCATACAACTTTTTTTTAAAGGTTTATGGAAGGTTTTGAACTGATCTTTACAGAAAGAAAAACAATCGATAACACTGCAAAGTTATTGTACATATTTCCTAAAAATGTTCTTTTTTGCTTTTCTTTCTTTATCTTTACCATCCACATCCAATACACTTGTTACATGATTGAAGATTTTTGTCACATGCATGAATGTAGACATATACCAGCTGTGAAATTAAATTTCATATACCCATATAGCTACATGGAACTTATAGATAATTAAATCATAATTATGAATTCCACATTACATATATTGCTGGTGCTAATAAAGGACGTAAAGATGGCAATGTATTATTAAGAGAGTGTGCGGTATCCAGCACCAGTGCCAAAAATACAAATTTTCTAGCTGCAAGGCATGTTTCACCTGGTAATGATAGCTGACTATGACACACTGCTTGGTGATGTCAGTGAAGTACAGGGCCTGCAGGGATTTTCCCATGTGCTGATTCTAAGCCCTCAGCTGTGGGCGTGCGTGTGCACACACGTGTACATGGGTGTGTGTCACTATAGATCTCCACCTGTCTATCTCGCAATACGTTCAGCATGCACTGTACGTAGAGAGTGTCATAAGCATGTCTTAGAAACCCACTGAGAACACTGAACAACTCCCGACTTTCCAAGAATTCGACAGATGCCAGATCTCTGACATGATGCTTTCCTTAGCTGGAATGCGTAAAAGGTCCATTCATCAAGAGTCAGAAGGAGCATGTGAACTTTCCCCAAGACAGCTGGGCCAGCCCTGCATCTGTGCAACGGGTTTTACTCGATTGACCAGCCTGAAGACACAAAAGCTCTTTGACAAGTGGAAATTGAAACATTTCTGCCAAAATCCTCTCAGTGACTAGTTAAAGGATGCTGTGATCAAAATAGAAAATGTATTACGACAAGCAGCAATATTGGAATATTTAAAACCACTTGTCCAAAAAAATGTAATTTATGTCATTGAAGCGTCAACTAATTTCTTATATGGATTCAGACGTTGCAGTAAATATTAGCACACCACCAGTGAAAATTTGGAAAGGAAGAGCAGATCAGAAATGCCATGTTCAATCATCTTTAGCCATTCAGATGATAACAGTTACATCAGATTGCCGACTTGCTTAAATGACACACGCTGTCTTCCAACAAGCACAACTTCACGCTTAACAGGCAGAGTCTGGCCAGGTGTCTTTCTATCTTACGTCCGCTCTCCCGAAAGCTGACAGCAGTTCATGAAAAGGTATACAGAAGACATTTTCTTCTCATACATCAGCACGCCATAACACATTGTCTGATATCCAGCCCCCAAGGCAGTTTTCTGCTCCAAAGCTCAATAAACATTCCTGTAATACAACATTAACACTTCTTGTTGGAATGATATTTAATTTCTTTTTTCACGACTTCATTAATGGAATGTACAAGGGCCAGACCATTAATGTAGAGCAGGGGGATATGAAAAGGTGCAGGATGTCTTTTACTTTACTAGAGACATATATGTGAAACATCCATCCATCATGTAAGTGCTTCTCCTGGTGAGAGTCACAGGAAATATTGAGCATTTCAAAAGGTAAGACTATTAAGACTAACACTAGTAGACTCACCTTGGGACCAGGTAGACCAGGTAATCCAGGGTTACCGTGCAGACCAGGTGGGCCCTGCAGGATGAGGGAATCAGGTGATCATTCACAAAGGAAAAATTAACAGAAGATTGAACAGAAACACAAAACAATATAAAACAAAACTAAAGAGAACTAACTTAGGCAGACAAAGTGTCACACATAAAAAGGACAAATAATTATTCTGAAATAAAGATATGCTTTTGGTGTATATAACATCCATTCTTCACAAACCCTCATGGTGCAGTCTAGTCTGTCTGTTATACCCCAGACACCTCAACGTCAGCCTCTCCTCTTCTACAGGCTATCACTAGAAAAACTGAGGGAAGACCAGAGTCCCTTTGCCACTTCTGAGGTCATATGTGCGACTCATGAGGCAGTTTAGGGGGAGAAGGAAGAGATGAAGGCTCAGATGAATGGGTGACATCTTGGGTTGTTTAAAGCGTTTGCGCCTTAAATATTGTGACTCATCACTGCTACTTCAAATGAACCAGGATTAAAGAACCAAATAACTGAGAAACAGCAGATTCCAACAGACCATTTAGACTGAATCACATAAAACTTCCCACGTGATGGATTTTTAGTGCTACATGCAGAGGCAGACTAAATTCTCTGGGGGCCCCAGGCTGACATGAATCATTCGAGTTTTTTTTTTTTTGAGCCGAAAGAGAAATGACAGGGAATTAAAAATGACCAAACATCAATAATATGCTAATCAAAGCACGGGGTGCTAGCGGAAGATCTTATCGAACGGGAAGGGGGTGGGAATGCTGTTGGTAAAATTCAGAGATCGGAGGGAGGGGGGTATCGCATTGGCAAATCAATCAGGCAAATTTAATAAGTCTACACATTCCCTCTTTTGCTAAGTTCTGTCAAACTTTTGAATACATTTCTTTATTTGTGCTCTCAACGACTATTCACAATGTGTCTACTACTCTAGCGAGACAGTATCAAAGTCTTGTAGTCTTGTATCTTTGCTCTGTTTTCTACTACTTTATACCAGTTCACTTGGCAGTGACACAACCTGCAGATGTCAGTGTTAAGAGAACGTTGCCAGCACAAACTCTCCAAGTATTATAGTCAATTACAGCCGGGACGAGGGGCAACATTGTCTACCCTGAAAACTGTAGCTAAAAATGCATATAACAGATATATTATGTTGTATGCATAAATGTAACTGCTGGAAATTCTGAGGCGGCTGCTTACCCTTGCCTTATTGTAAGTCTGCCCCTGACAACATGAAGCAAATTTAATGCTCAATCAAGGAGGTTGGTAGTTCTTCTGAATACAGAAGATGAGTGACCGGTAAGCATCATACACTGTATATTAAATTCTACTGGTGGGACATTAAAATGCTACTCTGATTAAAAATGGACCTCTACCATGCAAGATGATAATGTTGGACTCCAGAACCAATGAAAAGCATTCCTTTAGTTTTAATCATAATTCAAGTCTTTTGATATAGTTTATTTCACAATATAGTGTGGCTTGGGTCAAACATCAGTTAAATGTGTAAGCAACAGTTTCCATCTGTCCGTGATACTTTATCTTGATCCGCTTTCCGAAACAAACATAAAATGTGTACTGATGCAGAAACGTCTGTTTCTTTGAGTTGAAAACTGAGAACTTCTAAGTGGAAAGATCAATAAAAGAATCAAGTTTACTACCATTTGAGTGCACGTGGAGATGTAATCAAAAACTTGTTTTGTCGTTTTTCCTTTGTCCTTATCCAAACTATTAAAGAAACTTTAGCGTAATCCTCTCTGGTCAAATGAATAGCTTACACTGTATTTTCACCTGATCAGTTACAGGACATAAGCCAGAGCCTTACTGGTATCCAATAGCAATGGTGTGGAAGATGAACTGCAGAATACAGTGAACACACTGTTACTGACAATATTCCTCATGCACTAAGAGTGACATATGTGTAATATATGGCATGGCAGTAACGGAAAACACAAGTCAGAAGAAAACCTGTGAAGACCCTGAACAAAAGAACGAGAAAACATCTTTTGGTACTTACTCGAGGTCCGCGTTTTCCGAAAGGCCCGGGCAAGCCAGGGGGACCGGGAGGACCCTTAAAGAAAGGAGAACAGAGGTTTCTCAATCACACAGCGAAACTCTACATTAGGTTCTACCATACTTAAAATGTCAGTAAAATTCTCCATGGTAACAAATGAAATGTAATGCAATTAATTGGCCATTACTGCCTTTATAACCACTTTCAATTCTTAAAAAGATAATAGCAGGATGTGAAATACACAGATGCATATTTTTATGCATGTCAACTATTAATGGGAAAAAACTAGGTATCCATAAAATTTCCAGTGTCAAATTTTCACATTGCAACTGTGCCCATTACCTACTCCAGCCATAGGGAATAAGCAGCAGTATACTGGGACATAGTAATATTGGTCCTAAATGATATCATCCAGTGTCCGATTCAACTTATCAAATATGGTCCAAATCTTTGCATTATTTTTTTTTTATACTTAACGAACACTTACAAGTCTGTAGCCCAAGTTTTTTTTTATTTTTCAATCAATTTTATATTAATTGGTAGGCATGACAGTAATATTCCTCTTTGTATATACAACCTCTAAAAATACAACCATGTTTGTTCATATGCTGACACAAATTCTAATTATAATACAATAATTGGTGCCTAAGTGTCCTTAGGATGCTGTCAATGAGGTAAACAATTTCAAGTGTTATTATTGAACAAAACAATGCAAATAACATTGCATTTCATTCAGAGGGGTTACACCTACTTTTCTGAATTAGCACTTGTTCCCTGCATGAAACATATATGGCACTCTTCAGGGACCAGGCCGTACCCAATGTGTACTGCGAAGGGATACTTTTTTCTGGAACCAAAAACTTTTCTAGAACCAGGGACCTTTGTTGTGTTCACACCGCAGTAACTCGGCCCGACTGTAGTTCCTCAGAGCCAGTTCTGGAACCCTTTCTTAGTACCTACTTCAGGTGAATCTCAATATGCGTACTTGACAGTACTTGTCGTCTACTCGTGTAACCGTTTTAAATCATATTTCATTGCTGAAGACCGGTTCTAATTCTAAGAACACAAGTACAAAGGACGGGAAAAATACCTGTTCTTACTCCAGACCAAATGTCAAGGATACACTGGCTGCATCCTCACCAAGTGTCAACAATCCCATGATTCATTGCGCCCCATGTACATTCTTGGAAGGCACGTTAGCAAGACCAGTCTTGCCAAGAGATAACCTTGCTGACCATAAGCACTGGCACTAACATAAAAGTTATGAGGAAGTGCAGAAAAGATATAGTGGAACAAGAATTCAGCATATATGTAGCTCAATTACATTTCATGTATATATTAATACATTTTTTGCTTGTGTCTCCATATTTCTGAAAATTCAATTCAAAACCGATGTACTTCTGTCTAAAATTGCCAGTACTGGAGGTGAAACTTGCCGCTGCTTATTAGGGGGATAACGTAACGTTACCGTTTTTTATTTTGTGGAAAACGTAAGATTGATCTGCTGGCCAGATTTATCATGAACATTTTGTGGGTCATATACATGAAATATGAATAAGTACGTTTTGATCGCAATCGATCCTCCCAATAACTAACAAACTTATTTAGACTTATTTATCCTCCATTGTTTTGGTGTGGTGGTGTAGTTTCATATGAAATTATGTATGATATTTAACCTTTTAATGCCTTCCGTGCTTATTTAGCATACAGCCACAGAAAAAATTAAGAGACCACTCTATATTTTTAAACATATCTGCATTTTTAAATCCTGGTTTAATCGTGGTTTTGCTGGCAGAAGGCTATGCTGGGCTGCAGGCTGCTTCCAGGTTCAAAATTTCTAAGACAGCAGTAAACAGGAATAAGGTGAAGCTGGAGACGCTGGGAATGACCAAAAACCAGAAAGGTAGAGGGCAGAAGCAATTTTCTGATACCAGAGATGACCATTAACTTATGCAAGTTTCTCATGAATTGGAGGATGACATCAAGTGACTTTCAAAAGGAATGGGAAACATTAAGTGCAGGTGTGAAGTGCACTGCTAGGATAGTTTGCATCAGGCTCCTAGGAGCAGGATTGAAGTCCTATAAAGCAAGGAAGAAGCCCTTCATTAATGAGAAACAGGGAAGAACCAGGCTTCAGTATACAAAAAAGTATATATATTATCCACACACTCATAAATGAGTGAAACAAAAAAATTGTGCTGTGGTCTCTTAATTTTTTCCATGGCTGTATAAAGGTTTCAGTTCCTGTTGTGTGATGTGAAAGTGACACACGAAAGAGGCCAAGAGCTACAGAAGTTCCAGGGACCTGGTTTCAGAACTTCGGTGTGAAAGCGCCTGGTTACAGTGCGGTTCCAGCTCGCTTCAGTTTTACACTGGAGAAGGACTGTCTCGGTAAAGGCGTTGCCGAGTTTGAAGGGCAACAGCGATGTAAAACCGAATAGACACTTGTGCACCGTTTATATGATGTACACCATGATTTACTATGAGCCACTTTCCACTAGCACGTCTGTGAGAATCGCTGTGTAATTTTAGCATCAAACGCTAGCAGAATTAGCTTTAGGTTGCATAAATCTGTAACAGTCTAGCCATAGACCTCACCTCTTAGTCCATCTCCAACAAGAAACCCACCTCCTTCCCGAGTCCAGGAAACAACATCATACTGTACGAAATCACGATTGACTCTGAATGGGGACAAATTAGTAACCTGTTGCAGTTATCTAAATTGCTTTCATTAAAGGAAAAAAACCAACACCAAAGATCTCGAGATAACAACTTTGGTTATGTCAAGATCACAAGAAAAATAAGTCGTGATCTCAAGATAACAAAAAGAAAAAAAAAGTTGACGCGTGTCCTCTACAGACTTCCGTAACACACAGAATATATAACAACCATTCTGACTTTGACTTTGCAAAGTTTGTTGGGATCAGCGTATTCACTAAACAGATCTCTTAACAAGCAAACTTCGGCAAAATCAGAACCAGTCACTCTGTGAGTTTTGGATCTCATGAGATTAACTGAGAAACCGCTTCAACCAAACTTGGCAAAATGCTGAGCTACTCAAAGTCACAGTGAACTGCTTCAACCAAACGTACCAAACTCACAAATGTCTCGATTGCCAGAGTCGGGAGTTAGCAAGCCACAGCCACTGGGCATGAACACTGTAAAAACACAAAGGATTACGGTATGCGGAGGGCCACCATGCGGCCAGGCATGGGCACAGTACAAACACAAAGGATTACGGTATGCGGAGGGCCACCATGTGGCCAGGCATGGGCACAGTACAAACACAAAGGATTACGGTATGCGGAGGGGCACTGAAGGCAACATGGCTATAGAGAGTGTACAAAAAGCAAATGTGTGAATTTACAAAGTGTGTGTTTTTTATATGTTAATTTGTCAAATATTTTTAGATTTTTAGAATCTAAGACATGTACCCATACAACACATGAATCTACAGAAAGTTTGATTCCTTTTTTATTTGGAACCTGGTTTGACCGATTCCCTGAAAAGACCTGGTTCAAAAGACTGATTCGTTCACGAATCAAACATCACTAAAATCGATATGGAGTAATTGGGAGCCTTGTATGTTCTGTATTCTCATGTTCAGCGCTGTTTGTTCCGTATTTTGATATGTGAAGAACACAATTAGCAAATATATTCAAATATTCAAATTCAAATATTCACGTTTCTTCATAAGCTGTGTTTAAAAAGCTGTAGTATGCTAAATGATGACTTAGCCCTCGATATGACACACGTACACACCTATGGTTTTAAAGTGGCACACGTACATAGGTAAAGTGTTTAAGTAATGAGTTTAAGTCAATGACGTGGTCAGTATGCCTATGAAAGTCTTTGTTTAAACCACTACTTCACCAGCACTGCAAAAAACAAACAATGTCTAAGAGTGCCAGATGTGCGTTTTTCAACAGGGTAGCCTGGGGGGGCGGATTTATTGGGCAAAGTGGGACCTTATTAATATTTTCATAAGATCCTCATGCATGTCAATATACGAATATCATGAATTAGAATTTAATAATAATTCTCTCTTATAATAATAACTATTTGCAGAGCAAATATATCGGGCTCCAAGCCCCAAGCGGTTGGGAGCCCATAAGTTTGGGTCCCCTCATATTTGGCAATAATAATAATAATAATGGATTCTTATGTTATTCTCTTTATTAACATTCAGATTTCAATTATTCAATGGTTACATGGTTCACAAAAATTCATCACCCTGGACATTGTAGTGTCAATTTCTTGATGGACGTGGGACTTTTCTTTTCGTAATACCACCTCAGAACAGTAGAAGGTGATAATGGTTAGAGTGCCACCTCTTCCCTGGCTCCTCAACCAGGTGTCATAGGAGATGTAGCCTCACACATGACATTTATGCATCAACGTTTCTCTAAATTTGCATCACGAGTCCGTTGCATGCAGCCGGTCTGCGGTACTTTAAGTAGAAGCGTGCACCAATACTTCACGATGTGTGATGCTACTAATAATTCGTATTATATATATAGAATGTGCCCTTTTTTCCTTCAGATAGCCCACGCATATCGACACAGACCACTGGTATCTCAGTGCATTTCGACCAATCAGACGCTGGTGATGCAACCAGCTCAGTTCAATTACACTGAGCGAACATAAGATGAACAACATAAGATCAGTATTTCATTTGTATTATTCATTACTTGATTCATTATCTATATTGGTTACTAGTGAATTACAAATCATGAACAAAGTAATTACTAAGTATCACGTAAAGTGTTACCAGTTAAACTAAAATAACTCCTTTTCCATATATACATCCATCCAACTGCTAGCTTTCCTGGTGAAGGTCACAATGGCAGCATGCAGATTGCTGAGCAGGTCAGACAAGACCAGAAGCACAGACTCTAGCTCCTTCTGGGCAATCCCCAGATCTTTCAATGTTTGCTGGAGGGTATGATCTCATCAGTGTGTCCAGGGACTTCCATTTTTACATAGATACATCTCTATTAGCATGTGTCACAGACATCAGTAACAGTGTCTTTACTGCCAATTAATGTATGGATGCATTCAATCATCGGTCTGGGCTTCTGAAATAGTCCACAAAACAGAACCTGTTTCACCACTGGTATACTGTATATAAACCAAAACATCTTACTCTGCTTTATCGTAGTTGTTATCCTGAATGATCATTGAATAAGGGCATGTTTATAATGAGGAGTTTTTGTTAACACTTTACTTGAGGGATGACAAATACTTAGCAGTAACTCAATTACTACTAAAGTACAAATCATGAACATATATAGCAGCTACTTGAGGTAAAAGATGTGTCACGATTCATTAATGATGAACAAACATGAGATCAGTATTTTACTTGTGTTATTCATGACTTGTTCCTTCAGCAATTCCTTCAGTAGTTCACAAAGTATAACAAAATTAAATACAGCAGCTCCTTGAGATAAAAGATGCCTCACAATTCTTTAATGCTGGACAAACATGAGATCAGTATGCAAGTAAGGCTCAGTTTGTGGTTAATTAATACATAAGTATGAGCATAATACTATGTGCCCTCTCAAGTAATGTGTTACTGGGTTTCCAGAAGATGGATATTGCTGGTCTGCAGTGACAGTGGGTAATGGTAACAGTTAAAAAAATGTATCTCTTATAAGCCAGGGTTAATTCCTTTCAACCTTGTGTAGAGAATTCTTCCAAAACCATGAACAGTGTTTGCCCCCAAAAGATTTTTAAATAGACCTTATTATTCTGTTTGTAGTATCCCAGAAAACATTAAAGACTGATAGATATTTATAAGCATATGCAAGAATCCTTAAAATTAATGCCACTGATTTAAAGTAAAATCAGTAAAATCAGGATTTAAAGTAAAGCCTTATTTCATTATACCTGACAGTGCACCGGTGAATAAAAAAGCAGATACTCTATGGCTTTTAGAGAAGAGGCACTGAAGAGATAAGTTAAGACTGCTGTGCTTTCACATCACATTACACCGTATCTCACTAGCCACTCGTTGATCAAAAAAAAAATCCAAGTACATGAAGTTTCTACAAAGCCCTAAACACTGACAAACGACACATGCTCTGTCTGCAGCTACTTTACTTTAGGTAAATTAAGCTGCATAATATCAAGTTTTTTGAATATACAGTAAAATAAATCTATTAAAATACAGATATACATCGACACGGATTTTGTTGACTCAAAAATCAAGTACTTTAAAAAAAACTGGAACAGAAACAAAATTACAGAATTAGTAAATGACAGTAGACTAATAGATATTTAGTTCTTCTAGCTACAAACTTGTGGAAAGCCAACTCCACACAGAACAACAAAACATATCGCAGGATGATAAATGACAAGTATTAATTGCTTGACATCTATCCATGGAAACAAACACTATTCGCTATTGTACATTGTCACCTTACAGAGAATTCATTTCGAATTTGCACAAAACTTTATTGGAAACACAGCTAATGTGTTTCTCAGGTCACTCTAGCAGAGGGGGCACGGGTGATCCGTCTCTCTCCCTCTCTATCTCACGGTGTCAACTTCACCTCAAGGACACCCGCTCCTGAGCTGTCCCATCTGGTGAGGGACCTGCTGCATCGCCTCTGCTTTTCTCCTCTTGGACAGAACAAAGACAGAAAGTTTCCCAAACAGCTGTCTGTACATGAGTCACGCTGCTGAGGGGGCGGATGGATGGAAACCCTGAGTCGCCTGCATGTACGAGATCAAGACTGGTCTCACAACAATGTTTGAATGTGCTGGGAATCTGCCAACAGAGAATTATGACTGTTCTCTGTCCCTTTGGTAAAACCTCTATCCATGTTTTGCTCACTGCGTGGGCGCCCAAAAATTACTCACAACAATGACCATTAGTATTCAAATATACTCTTACAATAAAGTTTCTTACGACAATTTTAGCTAGCTAACCAAAGTAGAGTGACTTGCAATATAACAAAAACAATTCACCGTCAATTCTGTTTTAGGTTCTAAACTTTCTAGCAAGAATGTGAATTGGCCGTCTAATTCCTTAAGGTTAGCCAGATAGAAAATGATCATCAATATTTACCAGCGATCTATTTACGAGACTGGAAAGTTAATTAGCACGTCTATGCATCGCTATCTCTCCAAACAGTATATCGGTCTATTCTTGATGTATTTAAAGAAATAGCTGTCAATGGGCGTAACAGGCGTAATATCTATCATATTACTGAAGATACAAAAAAAGATCGGTCACGAGCACCATCAGAGCATGATACATGAGTATTCGCGTCAATAACAGCTGATAGGTAGCTAACCTATTAATAATATTGTTGCAGGATATACTATTGGACTGAATGAAAAAGGCCAAATGAAATGTTAAAGTGTTTCGAAAAGTCCTTAAAATGCATTTTTGATCAGCTTATAGTGTTTTTATCCCATATATCATATATGCCAACTACAACTTAAATAGCCAAACCTATTTCTGAATCAAAGCACAAATTAATAAAGCATGAAATTAACACCCTGCCTAGCAACACATAAAACACAATGCCAACATACCAAACTAGCTAAACATTGGGCCTACTCACAACTAAAAGTTTCTTTCACTTTCTATTCTTAACATCGTAGAATTCCCATTTTAATACAAGGCGGCTAAACACCTCAGATGTGACACTGGAAATCAAACTAAGCAAAACATAAGATTCATTTGGATATTTTCGAGACTGAGCTGATACTCTTCTTAAGTTTTGAGGTATGCATCCTTCCTGAGCTTAGCAACAGAACTGCATTTAAAAGTACACAGTTCAAAATTGCATAATGTATAAGACAAAGGTATTTTTTTTAATTCCACTAAATTTTTCATACAATGTTACCTTGTTCAATAGTACCACCACGTGTAAACCATCAGTACAGCACAGGTTCAGTTATAAATTCTGGTTTAAGTAACAGAATGAGCGTCCAGCAGTATTTTTAAAAGTGAAACGGCGCGTGATATTTTAACCATCTGTTGATACAAGGAAAAAATAAAAGCACATGGACTAGCTGTCACCTTGCTTCTATATCAACGAGCGGTTCTGCCCAAGTTAAAAAAAACCTATGAGGTGAAACGAAAGGTTGTTATAGGTCAATTCACAAGAAAAAAAATGAACGCTAATTATCTACAATTTGGTTTTAAAGCTCACACAATATTTCAAAATGCATTATTTCTGTAAGGTACAAGAACAAAATAAAAACCACGAACTGTGTAAATCACTTACCGGAGGGCCGGGTTCCCCTTTTGGTCCCCAGAGGCCATCATAGTCAAAGGAAAAGTCAGCTTCTTCGTAGCCATAGTCATAATTCCCAGTATAAGCATCATACTCCGCTTCATAACTGCGTTCCTCTGAATTCTCCACCTGGATCTGGTTCTCATCAGGGTTCCTGTAGAGCGTGCTGTTGGTTTTCGGCAGCACCTGCATCAGCTCGTCGGCCAGTCGTTGATGCTGGCTAGTGTTGGTTAACATCAGTCCCTCCTTGATCCAGACCTCCGGGGTCGTAGGAGAGACTGCGGTGGAGACCTCCTTGGCATCTATGCTTTTATCAAACAAATGGACCTCTGCATCATTAGCTTCCACTAATGAAGCGGTACCAGCGTTATCCAGCGTAGCCTGAACATCCACATTTGCACGGGGTGAGCGGTCTGCCACGGTGTTTAGCAGCATAGGCTTTTCATTAACACTCCTTACATTGGGAATTACAGAAGTTCTAGATTCTGTGGGCCTATTTTTTGTTGGATAGCTCTCAGAGGTGGAGGCCGTTCCATACTGGGAAATATTTCTGCGCTTCCAGGAACCTGTAGACACCGTCGATCTAATCTGGGTATCCAGAAGCGGGAGGTCTGATTTTGGAGGGTCATTTGATCCTTGCTCGAGGGATGCAGGGGGTGATCGATATGTATCGGCCAATCGGCACTGTTTTTTTATGTAGTCGCAATAGTGTGCAGCAGCCTGCGCTGCGGGGTACATATCCAGCTGGCATATGACACCTTCGAACTGGACAGCTTTGAGGTTCATCCTTCCGACAGTGAGCTGGCTATCGGGGCCGAGCTCTTGAGGTCTGGCAATCGTTTGCTCACTGTAACGCACGCCTCCGCATTCCGCGTAGAAGGACACAGAGCGCGGGCGCACGCCGATGGCAAACGAATGCCATGGCCCGTTAAGTACATCATATTTAAAGTACACCGACGTCTTCTCAGTGATATACACCACCACCTTCTTGGGGAGGAGCTGAATGCCAAATTGTAGTCTGTTCTTGCTGTTTGTGATGCTAACAAGGAAAGCATTGTTCACTCGCCAAGCGCTTAAACACACAACAAAGGAAAAGTCATCCCCAATCCCAGTGGGGAAGAGCCCAGTGATGGGACCATCAATGTGAGCACCGCTTCTGAGCACCACACCAGCTCCTGAGAGGAGGAGGCCCTGAGGAGAAGGTGAAGAAGTGGATGATGGGTGAGGAGTCACCTCCAGGGAGTGTCTCTCTTTGCTGCCTGTAAGGCCCAGCGGATAAAGGAGATCTACACCTGCGGAAATGGAACAAAATTAAATCAGACTTTCTCCATTTAACCCCTTTATGGTTCAGCTAGTCCAGGGCGTATTTCATCTGTTTCAGTCTGAAAGTGTGATACAGGCATACTACAGGTATTTTGTGATCTGGGGGAATTTAAAGTGGAATCCCTTATCAAGAATGACATTCATGGCATGGTTAAATGCTAATAAAATAACATAAAACATAAAAATGATCCCATGGAGATATGCCTTTTACCACTGGCATGATGAAGACCGTCCGACCATAGAGTCATATACAGGTATATACAGTTTTATCAATATCTGACGCCATTATTAAACAACTTTATTATAGGAATCCTATCTTCAGATGCTTTTTACGCAGGTTTTCAAAGGGCCGCTGTGTATGTAGGTTTTCGCTGCAACTCTCTAACGGGCAGTGGTGGCTTAATGGTTAGGGACCCGCACTTGAAAGATTACAGATTCGAATCGCCGACCAGCAAGACACCACTGAGATACCCTGAGCAAGGTACCGCCCCCAGGCACTGCTTCCCGGGCGCTGAATTAGCTGCCCCCTGCTATGTCATATACAGTATGGGTTAAATGCAGAGAACATATTTCATTGGGAGACAGCGTGTGGCTCAGTGGGCAAAGTCTGTGCGCTTGTAATCACAAGGTCGCCAGTTCAAACGCAGCCTCAGCACGTCTGCGGGTCCTTGAACGAGGCCCTTGACCCCCAGCTCCCTGGGCGCCGCTACAGGCGGCAGCCCTTCGCGGACTGCTTACGCTAGTTGAGGGAGCTGTAAAGACATTAATAAATAAAGTTATTAGGGGATTAATAAAGTGATCATTATTATTAATTAGAGGACTGATTGGCTGAAGAGTCCTCACACCAGGGTTTGAACAGCTGACCTAAAGGTTACCCCAAAAACCTGCATACACACTGACCCTTTGCGGATAAGTTTGCCCACCCCAGATTTAAATGTTGCAGTTCGTACATTTTGCCAGTCAGATCCGTCAAGTGAAACGCAATGATAAGAAAGCAAAGCAAAATATTTTTGTGGAATCATGCATATTTTGTTTGCTTTTTTGTTTACCCAGTAATGTGCATTTTCAGTTATTTCTGGGGAATCTAAAGATTCGGTCAAGATTGATGGAGATATGGACGCTCCTCTACCAACGAGCGAGATGCGTTCTGAACGGCCGTTCACAACTTGAAATGTTCGTAAGTCGTTATTCGCCATCATTTTAAGGGTATATGCAGGGAGGGAGTACGCATGCTACGCTGCTGTGCAGCGGGAGTAGTGGCCAGAAGTCGTTCTAGCCAGTGAACACAATTTGGACTTAAAGATCCTCTTCGTTCGTATGTCTGAAAGTTCGTAAGTTAAACGTTCGTAAGTAGAGGACCGTCTGTATTAAGAAATAAGCCAAGTTAATTTGCCTGTTGTGAAGATCATGCACTCAAAAAGCTATATACGTAAACACCCCTTATAAAGGGACAGTAAATGCTCTCTCTGAGAGGAGAACATAGATTAATCCACTTCAGACTGTCAGTGGAGCAGCCGTGCTGTTATCGAGGACAGAGAAGTGAGGACGCAACTGGTCAAACTTGGAGAAATATGCTGGATTGCAAGTTCCACTCATCTATATAAAAGTAGGCCAGGGTAATACTTTTCACTGATTCCGTTTATACATTTATGGCCTGCTATAATTCCAGAGTTTAATTTTAAATCACTTTAAAATTACACAGCTACTTGCTACTTTGTACAAATAAAGTCCACTGTTCCAAGTTCCAAAAAAACTGCGTATTTGTAGGTATCATTTTACAACATTACATTGTTTTCCCTAATTGGATAAAAAGGATGCATTAAGCATACAGAGCAGTACATGTGATTACATGTAGCAAATAAGCCAGCCTAATTCCATCAGTCCCTTGTTATTATACCTCTTTGACAACTCATTTAAATATGAAACACTAGCTTGTAAGTCACCACCACATAAATGTACGACATTGATTGTTTTCCAATATATATCCTCAAAAATATTACTTACTACAAAGTAGTTATTACCTTTTACTATTAGAACGTGCCCTGCATGGAAGAAAAAAGCGCCCCCTGTTGGGTCACCCAAAGTTGATCCCTGGTCCCCAAGTTTTCTGCTGACAGGGAAGTTGACCCTTCTATCAATTTCCAATATTTAAGGTGGATTACTGTAATATACCATCATTAAGGACACTGACACATGGATATTTCACCTTAAAAGACTGAGGGTGGAATGTAAGGGAAGCTAGCTGGAAGTCCTTGGGATAGAGTTCAGGCACCCCATGTCTATAGCCATCTTTACGGATGCTGACATTAAACCTGCTGTGATTAAATAGCACCTGTGTTGTGGGGGAGTAGAGTGTCTGAAGCGGATCTACATGCAGAGACGTCCGTAAGGATTTTTAGCCTGGGGTACCGTCAGCCTGGATTCCAAATAGCCTGTTTCCTATGTGAGGTAAAGCTTTTTAACTTTCAACCCACATTCCTCGCCGGTCGTGACGAATGGACTCTGCCTGATCACAGTGAATCAATAAAAATCTCGATTCACGTACAAACGTGCAACAGTGCAAGTACCTGCATGAAAAAATATGTTAAATTATAAATTTAACATATTCTGAAACATACCTTTTGGCAATTAATGACACAAGTATAAATATTTATGATTTAGATACCTCAATCATTGTGGCTTTTGCGAGTTTTATAGTGGCTGCTTTGAAATAGTCCTTTTCCTCAAAAATAACAAGCGATGTAAATGGGAAGTACAATACGACAAATGTGAAGCGTGGTCACAGGAAGGTTGTGTTTACTAGAAATGCATGTGTCTAAATAATACATCTCTAATTCTGACCAGACAAGGTCTTATGGAAACCCTTTGCTTCGTGTGCTAAAAACAGCCTGAAAGCCTCCATTGTAATTTATACCACCTGAATATACAAAAGCAATGCCAAAAAATATGGTGCGTCATATGTATCTGCACTCTCAATCTGAATGATGGAACTTTAAGAAATGATTTAGCAAAGAGTCAGTATCCGTTAATGGCTCGGCAGAAGAAAAAAAAATCTGGTTTTACTTTGACGGCCTCTAAGTGCATTTTGGGATCCAGAGAACAAGAGTGGGCATGTAGAGGTGCTTTAAAAAGCCAAAGAAGAGCAGCTCCCGTTTGCAGCTGTCCCACTGGGAGGCCTCCTGGTCTTCGTCTCACCATAACTCTGCTTCTCTCCATTCAGCTATGACTTACCGTGTAATTACTGACACACCATTGCACTGGAAAGACGTGGTTGCAGAGACTAGACAATAACCAGTGTTAACACTATAAACACTTATTTGCTATGTGTAATCACTGGACAGTGCAAACTGCTTTCATTATATTTCTAGTATTTCTCCTCTCTTGCATGGTTTGTATAAATAATTTAATCATTTATGCAACTCCCACAACCCTGCTCGGGGTAAGCAATTGGAAGATGGATGGATGGATTGATGGATGGATTTCGGTAGCATGACTGAATTAGATAGATGCATGATCACCCGACCCTCACAAATCCTAAAGTTTACCTCTTCATTCAGCCACAAAAGCATTTATGTAACACACCTACACAACAGAGGCTTACATCTTTAGTCGAGTGAAAGTAAAAATCTTACAGCTAAAAAGCTAGAACACTAAGACCGGTTATAAACCTGACCGGTTTTATACCAATGCTCGCTTTTAATCCAGGTGTTATACGTGTAGACTGTTGAATGTACTGATAACCTTTCAAAATGCAGCAATTAAATGACAAAAATAATACAAAGTTCAGCAAAGGACACAGTGCACTGTATGACATGTTCCTCAATTACAAAGTCAGGTGTCCGGCACTCAAAGGTCAGTGCTCATTGCCCAGGCCCACCCAAGTTCTTCAACAATCAACATGTTTCATAAGAAACAACCTCCCTCCACTGGAAAAAATGCCATGTATCAACCCATCACTCTAGTCTGCGTCCACGCAAGGAAAGGTCACCCTCATCATTATGGATTTTTCCTGGAATGTTGATTCCTAGTCATGGCACAAATGTCGGCTACTGAATGCGAAGTATCAGCCTGGAAAGTATGGCCCCCATGCCCGCTAACAATTTTCTGTTCTAGAAACGTTTCTTGAATGTTACAATAAAGATAAGGAAACTTTCAAAGTGTCCAATTTTCCTGATGTTCCCAGAACATCCCACTACAATTACTACTACTATAAGTAAAACTAAAAATACAAAAACTAATGAATGGCATGGTACGGCAGTAGGTAACACTGTGGCTTTACCTCTCTAAAAGGTCATGGGTTCAAGGCTGTATGACACGTTCACTGTATACACATGGCACTTTTATGAAAAATTTTATTATAAAACAATATTTTTCAGCATTAATTGCTTTAAAATGATCTTCAGGTAATAATGTTATTATACTGATATTGAGAGCACCTTTATTGAAATGTATAACATGGAAATAGCGTTCCATTAACGTTACAGTAAGAATGTTGTCTGCCGACTTTGAGAAGACCTTCACGTAATGTTAGCTTAAGTTCTGGGAATGTTCCCTGTTAGCTGGGGTTCCGTGAACATGGGACGAGCGTTAGCAGGTAGAAGGAGGGCTCACATGCTCACCTTGCACCGGAGAGTGTCCTTTGGCAAACAGGGCTGATGTGCATATTGTAAATAGCAGGAGGACAGTTCTCCTGCAAAAGGAGGAGAAGCATAAAAGTTAGCGGCTGGGCAAATTCCTCATTCAATACGAGTCAATGTGAGTCGGAGAAGGATAGACGGTAAAGGATAATGGTCATAAATTACCCATTATATTCATATAAACAGATACATAGCATAACTTTCTTCATGTAAGTTTGTGCATGTTCTCCCCGTGTTTCTGTGAATTTCACGCTACATGTTGACCTGTTGTACAGGTGAACCGGAGGTGACTATGAGAAAACGTCCCATCTCTGACCCTTAGCTTGCACTGAAAATTGGATGAATCCATCAAATGCCTAATGTCTAAATATTTCATTATGAAAAGACATGTTCAATAAATTGAGATACGAGAGGCAATTTCAGAAGGTCCTACAATCACACATAATAACTGTTTCCAAACAACTTATAAACCAAATTTTCCAAATGATAATTAAATGCAATCCTTGTTGGGTTTCTGCCTTATTCCGTTATAGAAACAACGGTTTAATTTGAGAAGAATGAGATTTAAGATTTCAAAATGCATTGTCCAAAAGAAACATCTCAGATTTATTAGTTTCCGCTTAAGTATGTGATCACTGCACAAAAGACAAGACACACTAGGCTAACTTTAAATGTGACACACGGAGAATACCGCAGGCCAAGTCTGGAATCCTTCCCAACATTGGTTCTGATTTATTGTGCATGCTTCTGTTTTGGTATTTATTTACGCCACACATCAGGCAGCCCCAACCACTGGGCAACCAGTAATTATCCCTCAGTAGCTTTGGAAAACCCACTAACAGAGCACTGCCCCCAAGGCAGGCATTCTTCAATGAGCCACTGTACAAACGTTTGGCCTCGTAGTTAAGATACAGCCTTGTTTTTAATCATGAAGCCATATGGTTGCTGTTATTTTGGGCAAAAGCTACATGTATGTTAAACTACATGCAGCATACATTTTGATACACTGGCAATCAGTGTCCCTTGTGAGACAGTGGAGAGGAACTAGACATAAACAGTGCAAATTGCTTTGGAACAAACAAACGTGTATCAAACATACCCAAACATAAACGACCAAAGGTAATCCCCAAACATAAATCTGAAATGCTAACAAATTACATGATTACAGTGATAATTGTGTCAATGAATTAACTTTTTCCAAGGAAAATCCAGAAACGATTGCCATAGTGCCACAAGCTCATGTGAAAAATGCTGATTTATGGCAGTAGTGGCGCCATGCGCGTGCCAAGAATGTATATTTCCTCACCCCAAAAATGCAGACTCTGATGAAAGGCCTGTGAGTTAAACGTCAGCAAAATATCATGCGAACGCCATTAGCGGTGGAGGGTGTCAGCCTCCCCTCGTGGCCTCTGAGGGGAAACACACCTTTATCGACCGAGCAGAAGAGGCAGATCGCATCTGTGTCCTAACCCTAGGAGTACCTTCTGTTTTGAAAGAATTGCAGATGGACTACATACATTTAAACCAGAATATTTCTGTTGATGGCTGCAAGTAATTTAAATCCAATCAGCATTTGTCCACTACCACTTAAAATAACTCTTCCCAAAAAATTTGAAGGCTTTCATCCATCTTCCTGATCACTTTTCCTGGACAGGTGTCTTAAAAAGTTAAAGAAAAGTATTCACAATAGAACTTTTTAGCAAACAGGATTAACCATCCATCCATCTTCTAGCCACTTATCCTAGTCAGGGTCATAAGGCAGGATTAACCCATCCCAACTGCAGGAGACACAATGCAGGGGACACCCAGGACGGGATGCCAGTCCTTAGCAGGGTACACACACACACAAAGGTAAATTAAAAACACTCATTTTCATAAATGTCATCGGACTGTAGGAAGAAGTGCATGTAACATCGCGGGAAGAAGCAAAGTGAACGCAACCACAGAGAGGTGGGATTTTCAATCCACTGAACACCACATCAACCCTTAAGGCTTCCAGCTAACCCAAACACACAGCAGCGGCTCAAACGGAATTTGTTCTGATGGGCCACTTTCACAGATGTATCTCCAGAGAGAAACAGTACTGGCTAAGCTGGTACAGTTGTTTCCTGACAGCTTCGGGTCATAAGTTCAGATTCGGGCCCTGTTCCAGTTCTCTGTGTGTTCGGCGAAGTTTTCTCCAGGTACACTAGCTTCTTCTTGGGAGTCTGCCCAAGCGGACTTCTGATTTCTATATTATAACCCTATGAAGAACTGATTACAAGGATTGGCTCCACACCACCATAACCGTGACTTAATGAACAGTTGCCGAAAAGCGACAGGCATAGATATCTTGCAGATGCGCAGCTGTAGAGCCACTCAATTACTTCTTGATTTCTACCACTGCAAATAATCAAATGTTTAATCACAACAAAAATATATATAAATATGTAACACACAGAACCAATACCATTATTCCGTAACGCATATGTATATTCTGATGTCTGCCATTTCTCCGAGTTACATAAAACTGACCTGTTCCACTGCTTTTTCTTACAAAGAGCATAAAAACACCTTCATGTGATTGTAATCTCTGTTAAAATCAACTCAGGACCAAGGAACGGGGGGAAAAATTAAATATCATCAGGGTTATAATAGGAGAAGTATTCTACGTACCTTCATTATATAAGAATATACTTATGAACACAACTGAATAAGACCAAACTTTTTTTCAATGGGACCTGCTGCAATCCAAACGAGGGAATGAACGAACTGCATCACATGTGTGCGGGTGACATGCAGGTGACACATTCTCCACATTACACCAGCGGGCAAGACGGATGCCACCATACAATTCAAAACACATGCCAAACACATATTGCCAAAGTGTAATATATAAAACAAAGATATAATGTGCAACTATCCATAAATAAGAGATACATTTTTTATTAAAAATTCTGTAGCCCTGTAAACTATGAATCTCCTACAATGAAACTCTTGCACACTCTGCAAGGCCCAAAGACACTAGTTAGGGACTAGGAGGAGTAGGAGGAGTATCTTAAAAGGCAACAAATCTGCCAAAACCAAATAATGTTGTGGCGATAATCAGATTTATGGGAGGGCCATAAATAATCACTATACCTTATTTAAATGTTTTTGTGAAGGCTTGGAAAAACTAGAAAAATATTCAGAAAACTCTGATAAATATCTTAGCAAGATGCAAATACATAGGAAATGTTGTTAAGCAACATAGATCCAAAAATCCACAGAGCAGCATCTAGAGAACTGGCATTTAGAATTATCCTCATGGGAAAGAAGTGATTTCTACATATAACAGTCAAGGACAATAGTCAATGCACAATAGTCACAATGTCACAGTAAAAAGATGCAATAATTAGACATGGTTTGCAATAGCGAATTAACAGTGCAGTAAGACAAATAAGTAGATGCTATTTACCACTGTTTAGCAGGTACGACAGCTGAATATACAGTATTTTTTCTTTGCAATCATTTCTAACTTCAGATTGCTTTTATGTATAATAATGACATCAGGCATGTAGCTGAATGCATCTAAATCCATGTCACAACAGTTTAGCGTGTGACCATCATCAACAGTCCATATAGAGCTTAGAAGGTCTGGCTGACAATTTCTTCAGCTTATAGTCTAATGCTAATGTTCTTACTGGGGCTGTAATCATTTTTTCTGAAGACAAGTTGCCTAACGTTTTATCTGCAATTATATGACATACGGAATATAACACAATTGATCTTAGCGGTTTTATGTCTTTACATGTATCAAGAAATGACTGTCATACAAGCAAGAAACAGATTTATTCCTGACAGGATTATTGTACTTCAGCACACTACAGTTCAAACCTTCAACCCATATTATGAACCTGATTCATAGTAGAGAAGCTAGAGTACAAAACACTGCCTGGTACCACTAGTTTTCTCTCCAGAAGCTTTCAAAATGGTTTGGAGTCAAGAGGTCATCATAGCCTAAAGTAAAGATTTGCTTAGTCCACAAGACCTTAAGCAGACAAAGAACTATGAGTAAACTTCTACTGAGTTTTATTGGTTCATTCTTTCCAGTCCTTAGGAAGACCAGCAGATGTTTAGCCGAGACACACAACGATAGACTTATGACTAACCCACGATTACTGAGACAAATTTCATTTAGTGACCTCTTGCTCAGTAACCTGCAGTTATGACTTGCCAAGTGTATGCCGATTTCCTGTAAAAAATATAATAAAAGGGCATGGTTTTGTCGCTTTAGATTTTAAGACCTATAAGTATACTTTTCTGATTGCACGTTTATACAACTCATTAAGTTTGAGCTTGTCCGCTTAAATATCCAGGTGTACCCTGAATCAGTGAAGACCCGTGGTACTGTTCCAAGACTTACGTAACACGAATAAACCTTAACTGTTTCATTCTCTTGAACTGAAATCCTAACATATTCCTTAACTTGTGTAATGATGATCAACTGAATGTTTTCGGTACTATAAGCAATCCATACGTATGAATTTTAACTCGTTTTTGATTCACTGTCTTGCCTCTGTCACTGCTGTGTTGCAGACACCGAACGCCAAAGATCGCTTAGATATGGAGAATCTGCGCTTCTTTAAACTGTTAAATTATAAACTAAATTATTAAATCATCTATAAAGGTAAATAGATCTACCATTTTACCCCCTCTTTGACGTCGCGCCCTATAATAAATAGGTAAAATATTCTTATCAATCAGGATCCTATAAGTAATCATCTCCCTTCAGTTGGTTCCGAGGAGAAACGAGTTAAAATCTGCATTCACGCGCTTCCTGGTAGATGCAACATTGTTGCCGAATTTTGCCGAAGTGACGGAGAGTGAGAGTGAGTGAGACGCGCACGTCGTCTTCGTTTATTTCACGCCTTTATGTGTGCGGGGGGACGGGGCTGGGCTTTGGGCCAGGATATAGTACAGTCAAAATCCCAGTTAAAAATACGTCTCTTTCTGCAAACGGTGGTTTTTAGTTACCGTATTTCCCCACGGGCAAGTGGAGGCTAAGCGATTTAACAAAGTCGGATAGTTTGTTTGAAGATGAATTACTTAATTTATACGACTAACAAAGACCTAGCGATTCCGACTAAAGAATGTCGATATAATTTTAGGTGACAAGTTAAAGAAGCAGCGCTGGAGTCTCATAAATTATTAACATGTATGTGTGTTAGTGCTTGCAAATTGATCGATTTTATTAAGATGCAAGAGATATACGGGTTCACGAGAAGTCTCCCCCCCCGTTTCATCACATCTGAATTAAAGTCTGATATTTGTAGCCTAAGTAGGCTACCAGGCATTTGGGGGCACTTCTTTGCTGTTCTCATTTCCCTTCAAGCTCGACTGACAGGTCAATGTCACCACCGATTTAATAGGGACACCATTCGCAGTTTGAGGTTTCGTGAGATCAGTGAAAGATCCGAGGAGCGTCTGGTTTCTGATAAATACTCAGCCGATCGCAAGCACAAGGTTACCGATTAAGTAACCGCTGCCAACAAGTGCTAACAAGTTAACCCCGACAAAAGAGTGTATCACCAACTAAAAATGACACTTAAGTGCTGGAAATATTACAGCTGATAAAGATGTCCCATCTAAATTGCATGATATGGCTTTGCTGGAGTGATTATTCATGTTCGGTACAATAATGTATATATAAACCAGACATCTTGAGGTGAATTACTTCGCGTGTCATGTACATGCAATATACACGCAGTACTTACGTTTTTTCTGTGGCAGAAATATTTCCACTCCTTGTCCGTTGGGCTCCTAAATGCATTTGTATGCATTTGTCCAAGCAGCTGAGATCTAGGTGAAAGAAGTATTCCAAGCTAAAGGACGCCGGCTCATTAGCTATCCCTTGGTAAACACCAAACAGGATTTAAGTGGATAAAAAAACTCAAAATTTCCTCATGGCAGGGGGATATCCACAATGCACGATTCCCACTCACTGAGATCTTCGCCAGACTCCTTTGCGATTCAAAAAGACACGGAAATAGTCACATACGCCGCAAACTGGCTGCTATATGTGAGGTTTGTGTGCTGCATGCATTTCAGAAATCCCGTGTTGGCTTCATTCGTTTATTGATACTGAGCCGCTTCATGCAAAGCGGACAGCCAAAGCTCCAGGCAGTAAAGTCTCCGATGCCGCGACTTGCAGTGGTGCGAGAGGAGCCGTGTTCATCTCCGGCTCCACTTGGTGTTGAGTTTCTCCCATTACTGACGTGTGACATCACAGATCAGATCAGATCATTGCTGTCCAACCATTAATGCAACCATTCATTCCACACGCGCTGCATGATAATGAGCCCATACGCCGGTTCGATGCGCATGTTACATTTTACCAGGTATCTGCCCACAAATTGACAGGCTATACAGTTAATTTTCCTCCATATACCGTAAACGCGACAACCAAATTTGTCAGTTTTCACTCTTCATCAGGTTAAGTCTATTTTTCTCGCATTTGTTTCATATTCACCTATCCCATGTTGCTCTTCTTTGAAACATATATCCTCATGAGACCCAAGGAAAATTTCAGGTTATTTGTGATTTTCTATGTCTTTGGAGGAAATAAAACATCTTACAATTTAGAT
>JAODKC010000036.1:7549100-7568379 GCA_026777985.1 Mormyrops attenuatus | reverse complement strand
CACAATTGAGTTTGGAGGAACCAACCATTCGGCATAACAATTAGTGAATAATCATCATTAAATAATAATTAATTAAATTTAATTCATTTCAAACATATTGGTGAAGATATTAAAATTTACCTGAGCTAAATATTCCTACAAAGTAATTGATCATTCAGTGACACCCCTTGAAACTTCACTGAGCAGTTGAACACGACTCTTATCTTCCCTGGTTTCTCTGGGTGATACACTCCGTGGTGAGGGATGTACCAGGTGGGGCTGTTGTTGATTTCATTTTCAGGAACCTTCTGAGCATCTCCATGCTCTAGTGTTTCACACATGAAGGTTACATAATCCTTGTGGTATTGCTTGTCTTTCTCAAATCTCTTTCTCAAACACCTGAGACGGTGGTTTGCACATCTTCTATTGTCTGGCAGACTCGGCCTACCCTCCTTAAATGGCATTTCACAGTGACTGTTTGCCTTGATTCTGATCCCTTCCTCTATTATTACTAAGAAGCGGAGATCCTCTTGAGAGAAGCGAGCATCCTCTGCAGTTTTTTCGTTAAAGTCGGATTCAAGCACTTTTATCACATCTGGTGCGGTGACTAAATCCTTAACTTGAGTTCAGCAGATGTAACGAACTTCACTTGTGCGGTTAGCAGATGACTGAAGATGAGGTATTACTTGTCTCACAACCAGAGCTGCCCCTGGCCAAATTGGGGCCCTAAGCAGAATTTTATTTTGAGCCCCCCCATTACAAAAAAAATAGTAAAAAAAAATCCACTAACGATCTTTTCCTTTTCCTGTGCACTCTTTCCTTACAACTTTTATACAACGTTCTTAGCGGTAAATTGATCTTGACAGCTGTTGATTTTACATCTAGCTTATAAATTGAAGAACAGTCATAGACTACTAAGCACTTGTAAGTCGCTCTGGAAAAGAGCGTCTGCTAAATGCGGTAAATGTAAATGTAAAATGACTGTATCACAAAATGCGATTTAGGTTTACAACCCTGCGGTGTCAGATTACTCGTCTCTTTCTTTCTCTCCTGCCTTGGGCGGACTTGGTGCTCTACGCGCGCCTCACAGCAGCGATGCGCATCCTTTGCGCATTTGCAGAGAACGCGTTCCCTTGTGGAAAATGGGGCCCCCATGGATCGTGGGGCCCTACGCACAGTGCGTGTTCTGCGTGTAGGGAGGGGCGGCACTGGGCCTAGGAAATTGTATGGAATATTGAATGATCCAAGTTTTCATTGATATCCCGTACTATAAAACCATACTCTTTAACGTTTTGAACGGTGTTGTGTTTATAAAAGACCGTGGTCTTTGTTATGCCTTGCTCTGGGCTATGCTGGTACAGAATATATAATGTTAAGAAGATGATGCATTAGTTTGGTTAGCTCCTGGAATCCATAAAAGCAGATCGCATATACTGTTACTGTAGCTAATCACCCAGTTCTTAGCCACGTTGAAACAATTTTCAGCTGCAGTTAGCAAACTATGAGGGTGTTTGGCTCTCTTCTATAGTGATGATGTGATTTATCAATGGTTGTGCCATTGTAGGAAACCTGAGTACAATCACATATCTGGCTTTTTAAAATATGTACATTTTGGATAAAAAAAAATGTGTATAACATACTGTATCTTTTTTTTTTTTACAGTTTTCCATAACATAAAAAAGAATGCACACCCAATATTTTTTATTTCTGTCCATCGATCTTCTATATCTTCTTGTCCAATTCAGGGTCACAGTTTGATAACTCCAATTCATCTTAGCGGTTTCTGGGTAATGGCAACTGGAGAACCCAGAGGGAACCCCATTACAACTTGGAGAGAACATGCAATCTCAACACATCATGGGGAAGACTGAAACGCTGGTCCCAGAGGTGTGAGGCAACAGTGTTAGCCATTGCATCACCCCTATTTTTAGCATTTTTGGAGTATATATATGCATGAATATGTATATTCTTCTGGTTGCTTTCATTTTAAACCAGTTTGTAATGCTATTGTGCATAAGCAGCTTGACAATTAGAAAACTCACATTTTCAGCCTCTGAGTAAGTCACATTGGTATACCTGAAAGTGCTGTAATTAAATAGGGAGTATCTATATCTGTCAGTGATACATATTGTGGAAGTAAACTAGGCATATTTTTATGTGTCACATATGGCGTAGATACTGCTTGATTACATTTTGTACACCGCTGGAACATTTGTATGAATTATTAATTTGGACCAAATACATTGTGAAAAAGCAATGTACAAGCAAGGTATATAGCACTTTAAATGCGATTAAATGCAGGATTTTTAAAAAAAAATATTGTTTTTTTTTGTGGCTTAAAGAATGAAGTACTACATGTATTGAATATAGGTAATATTATTAAAATGTCATTGTTGGACCATTATCATCCTTATATGCCTAAGGAAGAAGGATCTAGAATAAATATGAAAATAAGGTCCGAATGAACTTGGTGTGTTAGCAAAAAGCAGAGATATCAATGCAAGACATGCAGGCCCCTAGTGGCTACTCTGCTACAAGCCGTTCTTTCATGAATGGAATGAAAGCACCAGGGGAGAGTTAACACCAGACTGCCAGAGTCTCCTCAACACTTAGAGCACTAGAAGTATTTCACATGTCTGCCTTGGCACCAAGACTCCACTGTTCCCCATGTTGGATTTTCCCCAGTGTCATATGGTACAGATTAAAGCCACATTTCGCACATTATTAGCGGATGAAGCCCAGATTATCAATGAGTCTGTGTGGAACCACTGACAGTCTGCACTATTTCCATTAAATACTCCCTTAAACCCTGGATTGGCAAAGCATATATCAATAAATTATGAGTAAATTAAATCTCCAGATAATAAATAATTTAGCTGTGCTGTGTAACTTTGTAATGGAAAGTGAGTCGATTCACAAATTTTTTGTTTAAAAAAAATTAGAATGCATGTGAAAGACAGAAGTACAGCCATGTAAGGCACACCGCATAACATACAGAAATAAAACGACAAAATGCCGCTATGATACATTTTCCAGGAAATCATTTTGCTTCAGGCAAATTTTCTTTCAGTATCTTCTAAGGTAAACTGGTCTTTAGGTGAGCTGCAGCGACACTTTGCATGCATGCTGATCGTATATCCAATGAAGGGCAGATCGCATGTTTGTCCTAGGAGCGTTTTTGGAGAGTGAAACACTGTGTGCTGCTCCAGATTAAAAACACCTGCTGAGAAAATAGCCGAGAGCCGATCAGGAGGCTGTGAAACGGCAAAGGTTCTGCTTGTGGTGTGGAATATGTAAGTTTAGGGTTAAAAACAAGCATCTTAAAGGTAAAAGTATATTATGCATCAGAAATGTGCTGGTTAACAAGAAAGCTGCTAAAAACATAATCAGGTGTTTAAATATATGGACTTGGGTATAAAGCACTTAATCAAGCTGGTATTTTTTCTATATTCAGTTAATTTGTCCAGTTAAAGTGCCAACTTGCAGATAGAAGCAGTTTCTTATTTCCATTACTGCCACCTTTAAAACTGTTTGCAGTGGTTCCATGCAGAGCCATAGGAGGCAGAGTCTAAGGAGGGGGTGTATTCATGTTATATTTAATTTAGATTCATTCATCCCACCCCCCTAAAAAAAGCCCTTTGTATTTCAATTAAGTCGTGTCCCCCCAAATATGCTGGTACTCTGGCTATGTGGCGCGAAGGAACCAAGCGGGCAATGAGGACCCGAGCAGCCGGACCGGGCCAAGGGGACGCCCATGTAACACCTGGCTGAGCAGCCAGATAAGCAGCCATTTCTGGAGGGTGGGACTGGACCATGTTTCAGCCTGGGGGGTCGCCAACTGGTACCCCGAGGTGTTTCGTTGTGTGGTGGGTGTGGCAATGCGCTGTACCGGTGCACGCTCCCTGACCTGACCTGACCCTCAATGTCAAACTTTCTCATACATCATTGATTGCACAGTCTGACACAATTCATCGCAAATTACCTCTACCTTCTGCAAGAAAAGGGCTTTAAAACAGAGAGGGTCTAAACCTCAAGAGCTCAAAGTAAAATTATTGCTTTGACCTTGCTAAATGGCAAACGTTAAATGTCGCGAACCCATTTAGCTGTGGATCTCTCGGCACATGTCTGGCCTCGTCCCTGAACCGGTCAGCTGCTGCTTGGCCTGAGGTTCCTGTGCTAGAATTACACTGCCCATTTTCCTTGGCTTGATTTTGTGTTCTCTTTTGGGACGAGTGCAAAAGGGGTTACATATCAGTCCCTGGTGTACACAAACAACCACATGGCAGCCATTACGTAATGTATTTCCACTCTGTGAGTCTGTAGCTAGCTTAATCTCTGCCCCCCTGCGCACACAACCGATGCCAGTCTTCTGTCGTCGGTACAGGGAGCTGGTAAGGACTGGATGAGCTCACGGCATTGTGGGTGACCGCTCTCCCGTCCGCAGAAAAACCGTTACAATAGGAATGCTTTTATTCGCCCTAGTAATGTTGCACTGGCGAGAGCGAATAGCTCATTGCGAGAAGTTTTATTGCTGACACATGAAAGCAATCTGAGCAGAGAAGACATGCGCTGGCTTTCAATTAAGGCACGCCTTAGGGTGGAATAGGCAGGGAAATGCCGTGACACGGTCTGGTCTCTATGCAATTTCTAGCACATCTACAGGATGTCCCTAACACACCGGGGATAACACTTCCAAGAAATGATGCATTAAACACACCGATACTCTTCTTTCCACATGATGTATGTATATAGATCAGATGCAACTCCCCTCAACAGAATTATATGTTTATTTAAGAGATTAACTAATTCAAGGATGCAGATTTGGAAATGTTGTTCATCCTCTCCAGGCTAGCAGAATGACATGGGAAATCCTCCTACATGGTATAGAGAATTCTCAAAGGATTAAAATATTTCTACTATTTGGTCTATTTTAACTCTCGGGTCAATCAAGCTCAGTTTAATTCAACTTTATATAGATAGAACCTCATCTCATCATAATCCCAACGTGCCTGGCAAAGACTGAAACAACTGTCACTGACATACCACGGTTTAGAGTAACTCCAGTGTAAATGAGTAGTAAGCTGAAGCCAGAACTACAAGAGATATAGGCTGCCTGTAAAAAATACTTTCAGCAAAATGCCCACCCATTCCTGTTCCATTTTTTTGTTATTATTTAAATAGTTGATTCATCATTTAAAGCACTTGTTCGTTTCCTCCTGCAGGATGTGGGGTTATAGAGTCCCCAGGCCAAACAGAGTTATATAGACCTGAGTTGCTGAATATAGAATGTCTGTATTGCACACTTACATGGAATGTCATGCATCAGCACTAAATCCACTTGCAGGTCCATTTTGCAGTGACAGGAACACCTGCAGATGTAATCTTCTCGTACTGTAAAGGTACTTCACCGTTTCTTCACGGTAACATATGTTGTATGTGACAGTGATGGCGTCCCGCTGCGGAAGTCTGCCGCGTCTGAGTAGATTAGCACCTACATTTAAGAAATGCACTTTGCAGGCAAATAGGTAATTAAATTTCTCATAATGAGTGAGTGTTTGTGTGATCCTTGCCAAAGACTCACATGGTACTTATATTGATCGCTGCCTTGTACACTGTGCTAATGATTAGCAGATTTGAGATTCAAATCATTCTGACTATTCCATTCCATTCTATTCAAATTTAATACAGTCAATGTATTCATAAAGAAATGTAAGGTGTTGCCAGTCATTACTGTGATGAAAGAATTGTGATTAAGTTATGATATTACAGTGTTCATAGCCCTATTTATATATCACGGTTCGGCATATGTTAACATAGTTTAAAAGAATCTTCAGGTGTTTCACATCAGTAGGCATATGTAATGGAGCATAAAATTAGATTTCAGGGTTAATAAGAATTTATTTTTGCTTTGGAGTTCATGTTGAAGGTATATGGTCATTAGGAGAGAGAGAGATGACTATGGGAGAGGGGATTATCCTTTTTGATCCTTAGACTCTATCCATCCATGATATTTACAAGTTCATACTTCTGAACCTTTAGTAAAGTTGATTAAATTTACACTTCTACCACTATTATATATGTGTACTTTACTTGAATTGGCACAAGTAACTTAGTAACTCAGTTACTACTCAAGTATAAATTAAAAACAAATATAGTAACTGCATGAAATACATGATCTGTTATGACTGATTAATGATGAATGAGTGTGGGATCAGTACGTAACTAACACTTAGTTTCTGGTTAATCCATTAATACAGGTAAGAGTATACTATGACATTATTTGTACCCCCTTAAGTGAAGTGTTATCAAATTCTTCTCTTTTCCTTGTGTCTCTTAGGTAATCAGATGTTACATAAAGAATCTAGTAAAAAGCAAACCAACTACATTCAGCACTGACATTAGCAGAAGTAGCTGAAATATGAGAATAGTTCTCAAATCAAGGCAAAAGGTAGTTGCTGTATTTTGTGGAGAACTTCAGAAAGAAGTGGAAAGAGATTCGGCAAAGCTAAGCTGGACCTTTCGCAGCAGCAGATGTGATTTCTGTGAAAAGTACACCTTGGGGTAAATTTATTTAGCTTATTGTTTGGGGAGAAACACAACCTCTGCTCAAGCTGGAGTCTGAGATGATTTTGCACAGTCATGCTTTGGCATAAGGTTGGAGGACAAACTATTAGGCCTGAACTGGAGTGAATAAACCGAATCTCAGACGGCGTTTAAACCCGGGGCCAAAACGTACAGTCTCCCTGGCTACTGTTGTGTATATCGTTTCTCTCTCGCGCGCGCTTCCTGTCAAGCTGAGTCGAGTTATATTTAGAAGCCGACTTTTGTCTTATACCAAACATCTTCAGATTTTCAGGACTGAGGGATAGAAGATGTCTCTGAAATCGCATATTCACAAGGGAGGTACAGTTGCAGGATACTCAAAATGTGTTTTTTTTATTACTTACAGAATATGCAAAACATATAGGAATGTTGGCAGACAAGTTAGGTAGCAGCAAAAATTTCTTACCTAAATTACACATTAGGTTTCTGTCTTAAATGGCTAAAATGAATAAAAACCATAATTTAATGTTATACTCAAATTTTATAGTGTAATGGATTCTTACTGTGTAGCAGGATTCATCGCTTCTGGACCAAGACGGCCAGTTTGCCACACTGTTTGCAGATTTCCCTGATTAATCACACCTACTAAAGCTGGCAATTAGCTGATTAAGATGTGTTTCAGCAGGGAAATCTGCAAATTGTGTTGGATTCTGGCCGTCCAGGACCAGATTTGTGGAACCCTGAGAAAAATGAACACATCAGACACAGCGGCTTTTACAAGAAATGTTCAAATAAAAAACTGTTGAATAAAATGTGTGCTCATGAGAACATCTAACCCAGCATTGAGTTACCCCCTCCGAAAAAAATATGGATAAATGGATGGATGGATTTTGCAAACGAAAGCCAATGAATCTTATTTTGTGATGCTTAACATCAACAGATGTAGGCGTATTGAGAATTTCACGCCTCCATTAAGAACGAGTTTCCCTTAGCATCAGTGGTGCCCTGTTTAGAAGGTGATTTTGATGGTTCAGATGATTTCATTTCACAACAGCGTGGAGGTTGCCCGTGGGGCTGGGCCACATGTGGGATTCGCCAAAGAGAACAAGTAAAAACATAGAAAAAAACAGAAGACAGGATTCAAGGGCAACATACTTCCAAAACTAACACTTCAGCCCAGCCATGACGATTTTAAAACACGGATATTCTGTTTATTTGTATTTTATGAATACAGTTTCGCACAAGCAGTGAGTAAGACTTTGAACTCTAGCATTAATGCTTACTAACATGTGACAGAAGGTAACATCTGATTCCTGAAGGAATCACCCATACGGCATCACTTATAGTGATTAAAAACATTGTGCTGATTTCTGTTTTCAGTAAATGGCAAAGATATACTTCACTGTTAAATGCATCAGTATAAAATGTTAAATGTATTGCAGTTAATTCTAAAATACGGATTGTAATGTTACTCGACGAAGGCAAACGAGTATCCACACTAAGGCATGCTGAAAGGTGCCCAGGTGCTTTTAAATGACCGTGATGTTGCTGAAATGAACATGTGGTATCAATTAGAATGCTTCACTGTTATTAATAACAGAAACACTTTAACACAATTTGTCACATGACCTATGGGAAATGAAATTCAAATAACAAAAGTCCTTACAAAAGAAGCCCTTAAATTTACAAGGGTATGATGTGGAGTCATCCTTGTTTTGGTAAAAATTAAAACCTTCGGAAGAAAAATATAGATTTTGATTGACCAAAATGTAGCTATAAGCTAAGATGGTTAATGGAAGCTATGCAACATTCTGCAACAATGTTAAAGATTCAATTGAACACCACGGCCATGACATCAACTGTACGAAATGGCCAAAATTATTGTTTTGCTTGTTAATTAATGCCAGTTATGAATAATTAATGTGTACAGAAGAGCTCAACATGTTTGGTTAAATTAACATTGTTTAGTGACCAAGAACTACGTGGGTAGTGTAAATCATACAGAGCATGAAGTAACACGTAACAGCTGGAAGAGGAGGGGATTGGACACAGCAGGAAGGCCGACAGAACATCTGCTCAGCGAGACGCTGGGGAGCGTCACACATGGGGAGGCCTGGAACTTCCATGGCCCTTAGCCTTTAACCCAGACATGACTAACAATTACCTACGCAATTCCCCCCAAAATAAAATTAAAAATCCACCTTTTGTTTTACCTAAATGCTGTAGGTCCTCACTGGAGTTGAGATCTCCATTCAGCAAAGGGTGACCAGGTAAAACATAAAAGATACTGAATAAAAAATAGTTTGCATGACCTCCAGCTGGTGCTGATTGGGATCTGCAGAAGTCAGGCCTCATCTGTCTGATCTTGAGGTTGCTTTCTGGGATACTGACTCATTACTTCCATTTTTATCATTTCTCAGTACGCCTGTGCCAATGCCGATGACGGGTAAACAGGGAGAGGGGGTCAAAAGGCATTTGACAGATGGAGACACAGGAATGTGAGCTTAACAGCTGAGGAGGAAATGTAGCTAACGATGAAAAAAAACAAAGATGTTTACTTTGTCTAAATGACACATGTACAGGCAATTACATCCTTAAATGCATTAAGCGACTCAATTAAGGTGACAAAAAAATAGCTTAACACTATAAAATTAAACTGATACACTAATTACTAGCAAACTCAAGCTGAAAATTCTCACTGATTGCTTTGCTAGCTTAAGTTGTGCTTGATGTCTGTTCATACCCCTGCATTTGCACCTTTTGGGGCCCAGGACTGGCCTCTTCTTGTTTAAGGTACTGACAAAAGGAGCAAAAAAAGCAAGGAACGAAAGCCAACAGCAAGGCTGTGGTGGCGTTTATGTCCTGTGGGAGAATAAATGTCTCTGTAAGAATCCTGAGTCAGTAACTACTGTACAACTGCGTAAATCATTGATATTTAACGGTGGTTTGACTGGTGTAAGTTCTCAAACAGTATGCCTGTTTCCAAAAACTGTGTTCTTGGGTTATCAGTGGAAAAAAATCTAAGCAAACAGTTTCACCTCATTCTCAGATGAAAAGGCAAAAAAAAAATGACGTCATGTACGTGACAAAATGGCACGGCGGGCCAATGTCAAAATGAAAGTCGGTAAGGGGTTAAATCGGTAGGCCTGCAGTGTCGCTTTTTCCATTGGATTTGCCAGTTCAGCTTCAAGAACTGTTTGCAATGAAAGTCACACGCAAATAATACAATGTCTTACAGATGGACACTGTCCTCTCTATGGTAAGCTTTAATCTACTATGACAACATGAATTTCAAATACTGGCTTTTCTAGAAAGAGCTGAGAATGGTGGCACTGTGCTGTAGATTTAAAAGCGTGTAGATGATTACGCTAGCTGACATTAATCAGCAACATGCCAAGGCCTGGTTTATCGCCAACATGAGGAATTTCTCACATCACAGACTCAGACCAACCAAATAAACGTAGAGCCATTTTATTTGAGTTATTTGAAAGAAACGTTAATGTTAACGTGCTCCTAAGCAATTTTTCATCACTCATATTCACTCGTATGCTTAGAGTAAACAAAATGGTGTTAACAATTTACTAGCAAAGCTTAGGGCAAATCAGAGTAGGAAATAAGTCCACTGAAGAAAGAACAAGAGAGGCAAAGTAAATAAGCTTAAGGATACCTATTATACACCTATTACACTCGTGGTTCAAAGCCACCCGTTCAAGATGAGTTCAACTTACAAAGAATCTAACCTCTTTGTACAAGTGACACATCAAGCTTTGCAAGCAGCATCGTCAGGTATTACTTTGGCTGTGATTATAAGCTTATGAATGCAGACTGAGTATTTTAGCTAGTAAGGTTACTTCTAATCTGAGTTTCACCGTCCTCCCAGGACAATTCCACCTTCAAGCCCTGCAATGGAACTACGCCTCATCACGTGATCATGTGTTCCCATGAAAACAGGGGGGCCCACGGCACTCACTGTTAACTACCAGTAAATCTTTACCGTGTCTGCCAAACGTTTCTTTGAAGTTTCCAACTAATGGAAACGTGACAGCTCATGCTGAAATATATTCAGAAGGACGTGAGGCTGGAAAGCAGGGCCCGTGGTTACCCTATCTGACGTTTAACTCTTTCATGCATGAATTGTTAAAAGAAGATGAACCAGTGTCTGTTAATTGCTTTTATATATCATCCATCCAACCATCACTCTATCTTTTGGCCACGTTCATGTACATGGACACTTCCCTCTAAGCAGCCTGAGCAGAAGGGTGGTTAATATAGCATATTTAATAAAGAATTTGCTTCTAAGCATGTTTAGTTTCATTAGCATCACTCTGGTACTCCTCCGCAGACCGAAGACGTGCAGTGAGCCTAAGTGCCATCCCTAAGTTGTCTGCAGTGTGTTTATGTAGCTGCTCTGTACTGGACCGGCATCTCCTCCAGTGTGTGCACTACGCCGACTAGGATATCCTGACCAGGAAAAGCAGCTAGAACATCAAAATACATAAATACATCTAAATGCATAATACATAAATACATATAAATAAGTGTAGGTGCCCCACTTGTAGTAGTTAAAACTGCCCTGAAGTTAAAATGTTGGCAAATACATTCAACTTTTGAATGCGATTTATTCATATCTTACTTTACCAGTATAGCTCAGCAATTTTATTGTAACTTATGGTCAAAACAACAATAACAGTACCCTGGTGTTTCAAAGCTGACTTTCCTGGTGGAAGTGTACAGAGTGGGAGTGTACAATTTGTGTAGGGTGATCAATATATGGCACGCATGTTCTTGTTTTTCCCTTTTTCTTATGGTGCAAAGATAATTTGAAATCTGATAACATGATATCTTGCCTTACCATAATATTCTATAAAATGAAACTGAACAACCGTCCAGACTTTATAGAATGCTGCTCCTTCTAGTATAGACACATTTTAGCCCTGTTTTGCAGTGGTAGAGCAAAGGAAAAATCATCTTCACATCACTGTAGGCATAAATAGTAATAAACTAGTATTAGAAATATGTGAAAAATGTTATGTGCATTAGGAAATGTTATATGACTGCCCCCTAGAGGTAAAACACAAAAAAGAAATATTGGCTGCCAGCATAATCACACCAGATTCCCAAGGAAATCCTACGTGTTGCCCGTGGCACGTGGGTAAAAATGAAGGCGAAAATGCATCATTTGTCATGATAAATATTAGTAAATTACGTGGAAAATTGATATTTAAAAGTGTGTAGTCTTTCCATGTTCTCTGAATATTAAGTGATTGTGAAATATACAATATTGTCATAAAAAAGGGTCAGAAATCACTGTTTCCTTCTGATAAGCCATAGTAGTTCAATGTAAACGTGTGTAGAAAGAAATGTATATTGTAGGATGCTGTGAACTAATTCATTATTCATATCTGTTTTAAAACTTGGAATGTGTTTCGACCAATCTGCATCCAGGATTGGAACTGTCTATTATGTAAGTCAAGATTTTCCACTTTATATATCGAAATATATCAAAATAAATAGTTTGTTAGCATTTGATTGGTCAAGGTCCACCGTGCTTGGTTGATGATTCAATACACAATCGATTGCCTAGTCTTTGTACATTTAAGTACGCTTGTTATGTGCGATGTGGCATAGCGGAAGAGGGATCAATCATGTAGTGGCTCCACAAAAAGGGGTTTATTTAACAGGAACAAACAGAAAGGGAGAAACTGAAAAGAAAAGGGCCCACGAGGAGTCAAAACAAAACTGATAAGAGAAATATAGGCAGGAAGCAATGCCGAAAAAACTATAATAACTATACAGGGGAAAAACTGTCAAACATACAACAACAAACACAGAGCCAAACAGGAAAATAGCCACAATGAACCAACAAGGAACAGAACAAAAGTAGGTACTTACAGCACTGACAGCCATGACGCAAGACAGGTGAAAACCATAACTCAATTAACCAATCAAAGTACAGGCACAGGACAACAAGAAATAGGTGGAATATATTACAATTAACAAACACAGGAAACTATGAAAACTGTACTAAACACAGAGGCTAACACTAGGAAAAACTAGGAACATAAGCACAAGCAGAGCAAAATAAAACAGGGACGCAAAGATAAATCATAACAGATACGAGGAAAAACCAAAAGCTAAGGAAAAAATAAAACTGAAAAATAAACAAAAGGTGAGGAAAAAATAAAACTGAAAAGTAAACAAAAGGTGAGGAAAACCTCAGACCAGCCTTGAACCCACAACTGGAGAAGAGCCATATTCTGAGATGCTCGTTCAACCCATCAAGCTACATGACAGGACGGGGAGCAGGAACACAGTAGGAACTAGGGCTACATAACAGATGGACCAGGATGACCAGCGACACCTGCTGGCCAAAAGGGGGCAAACACATGGAACAGGGATGGACGGGAACCAACCCTGATATTACTTCTCTATCATTCACTCAAGCGTGCTAGTATAATTGTTCCTGTTTTTATGACATTACATCAGTTATTTATCGTTAATGGCGGTAATAGAATTTTTCGAGTGATAAAACGTAATGGCAATAGTATAACATTCAAAGAATGACAGTAAATTTTGCCTGCCAAATGTCTTGTTGGGTTTTGAAAAATACTACAGGAAATCACAGGGGATTCATCTGAAATATAGATCAGCATGGGAGGGAACTGCACTTCATGTGTGCCCATGAACTTACAAGCTGTTAGACCAGGGCTTCCAAAACAAAGATACCCTTCTCTCCGGGTAAAATCATTTACCTGAGAATTCAAACTATCCATTTTGTGTCTAGACAGTGTTGTTTTTGCGTTTTTTTAAAAACTAATTCTCTGAGTCCAGCTGGTTCTCTTTCTGTCGATAACTTTTCCACATGGTCACCTGAAAACACAATCCTTTATATGTACATAAAAAGACAAGGTTTCAGTGCAACACTGCTCATAAATATACAAAAGCGAGTATCTACAGATCTCTCTCTCCATAAATGTTACACTGTGTCTAGCTTTGATTTTAATTTGAACTGCATACGGCAAGTATAGAAAATATATGTAATACTTTATTTTTTATTGTATTTTCTTATTTGTAAAGCTATTTATCTGTGCAGCAAGTGTATACAAGAATAAAAAATAGTAAATTAAATAACAGTAATACATTAAAAAGTAGAATTTTGTCTGTACTCTTGTTGGACGGCTGTGTGAACAATGCTTAAGTTCCTGGTCAAACCCCAACCATTCTATGCATTCGGTAAAATTTACCAGCAGTTCACTTAATGAATTAACTGAATGAATGAATTAACTTCATGAGGTACTGATTAGCCGAATAAGGTGAGCTACTGGATGAGTTCAACAAATGCATGGAATGCATGGTTACTGCAAATACTGGGGTCACTTTAAGAGAGGTTATTACATGGCTAACAGGTGCACTTTTACAGACATAAAACAGCAACATAAACTTAATTTGCCTAAGACTTTTACACTGTACTGTACATAGATATGGACAACCGTCATTTATTTCCGAAATAAAGGATTGTGTTTCCAGGATGCCATCCAAACCACCTACATCCATGTTTTTCCTGATGTACCTTCATTACTGTACAAATCACTACATCAGAGCAGTACCCAGTCTGTTAGCTGATTGCAACATTAAATGAGAGAATCACAAGTATGAGTATTCCATAATGTTATGGTAAAACATACTTTTTGACATACATTTAGAGGAAGAATAAAACATTTTTTATTCTACAATAGTGTATGTTTGATGATGTTGTTATAAATGTAACTGTTGTTATTTGAAAGTATATTTATTTGTTTTCTTTCATACAGCAGAAAGAATTGTGCTTAAAGTGCTGGACATGCAAAGCTTTGAATGGACCTTACTGTTTCACCCTTGTGAAAAACATTAAACCTATTTTTTGTCCATATAATATCTCATAAAAATTCTATTAAACATTAAGGTAAAAAGTCTCTGAATCATTTATAAATTAATAAGAGTTCAAAATATCCTTTATAAGTCTCTATCCATCCATTCGTCTTCCAACCATCTATCCTGCGGTGTATGCGTGACATTTAACTTTTAAGTGCTATTACAAATTTTGCCACTTGGTGGTAGCAGAATACCTTTGTTCCACTGCTATGCTTTTTCAAACTAATGAAATGTTGACATTTAAACACCCTGAAACCCATAGATACCCCAAAATGTGTATATTTTTTCAGATTATAACACAAACTGTTTAAAATACACATTTGTAATGTTATCTATGGCACAAGTCATGGATTCAAGAGGCAAAAGTTAGGCAAAATTCTGCATATGGACAAATATTTGCTATAATTTTACTAATTTATTAGTTATTAGCGACTGTTTAAACAAATCGTTTCAATTCTATTTCAATTATGGTTCCCATATCACAATGACCAAATGACTGGAAGAACCCGCCAACTGCCATTATTAATATCCCATCAGCACTTTATCTTCACCTTATCCTTAATTATTTTTCTATCCTGTGCTCTTTTTGGCATTTAAATCAGTGGTCCCTTTGCACATATTTATTTCTTACTTATGTACTCATTCTTGTATTGTACAGTTTTGTCTTCCACTCTCTATAGTCTTTAATCGCCTTACTTTTTTTCCCTGTTGACAATGTCCTACCCGGCAACTGTAGCATACGAAGTTCACTGTATTCCTCTAAACACATGGGATGAAGAAACTTGAAACTTCAAGCTTGCGACTTGAATATTAAGAACAAAATAGATGCTATGTATGACCACACCAACGATTCTTCCAAAGCCCAATGGATGGAAAAGGTCTAGTGAGTTATACTGACTTAATTAACTCAATGAGCAAATTATAGTAGAGAAAACATGAAAAGGTTTTAAGGTCATTAAGCAGAAGGGGGTCAAATAAGTGTATTGTGAAAAGATTTTGGACAAACTTGCTAAGTCTGGCTAAGCACAAAGTGTTTAGCCAGACATAAATATTGGATGGACCAAAAGCTTCTTCTGGAAACTCTTCTGGTTTAAAGCTTCTCAACACACCAGGGTATCATTAGAGATGAATTAGATGGACTGTGAGAGCCTGGGGTGGTCAGGCCACTCACTTAGAGGAGCAGAAGCACACACTTACTGTAAGGGAGAGTTATCACTCACACAGACACACAGATTTTCATTACTACATGAATCATGATGTCAGATGTTTTATGGAAACTATGTATTTAATTTCACATTTTAAAAAGTATTGACAAAATTTGATAATGATAATTTCTGGTGCATCAAGCGTTTGTTGCAAGAATCTCCTTATCCTTTTGTTTGGCAGAAATTAGTTTACACAATGTGTTCAATCGAACGCGCTCTGTTTTTTAGACAGGTTAGCTTTTCTCACTCAGTTTATTGAAGTTCATCGAAAGCCATGGTATGGAAGCCTTAAATGCGAGGAAATACTGCTATACAGACAGATCACTGGGATAGATCCTCCATAGAATACTACAGGTATAGACCTGTATACAGGTATATTGCCATGTGGACTTTTGACATTAGGCACTGGAATTCTATACCCGATGCTATGCACTTTTTGGCTATGAGTACTAAACACAAAAGTGTCTGGTACACGCCCTGACATTATACACAATCACCCATCACAGATATTCATAGGATCAGCGGTTACTTTATATCATATTTTTACATAGTTATGCTCCTCAAAAGCCATTGTTTACAGAAACAATCAAAGGGCTTTCTATCTATTTAGAACCTGACATCAGCTTGCCAAGTCTGAAAAAATCATATTTGTTTGCCTCAGGTTCAAATTCTCAGCTACAGTTTCAGATAACGAGCGCTTGACCTGTTCAATGTATCCGTAAAAAAGAAAAACCCACAGCTATTCTCTCATTGCAATATCTTGAGAAAAAACAGCTGTAGCCCTAGAAGGCACTGCATCGCAGATTAAGCCTTATGAGGTATATTGTTAGCCAAGCGGTTCACGAGAGAGTCAGCAATTGAGGAATTTTTTTATTATTATTATAATAAATGACTAGAATGCAATACGCTGCAAATGATTTATTCCCTCTCATGGTTAAATTCCTCTCTTGCAATTCTGAGAATGCTATAAATATATTGCACCGGCACTAGCTGGGCCTCCATCGCTCTGCATTTTTCTCCAGACCACTGTCTTCATGGATTAAAAAAAATTATAATCATTTGACAGCTGTTTACAGAGTTTAGACACAGCACATAGTATAGAAGACATTGAACCATTTCTCCACTTCAGTAGATGCTAAATCGAGTTACTGGAGAACTTAAGGTACTCACATGTAATTACATGTGAGTACCTTAAGTTCCCCAGTAACTTGATTACATGTGAGTAACTTATTCTAAAGATAAGGCGTGAAGGATCAAGAAAGCATGTTCCAATTTATCATCCACATGGCTGTAAAGTACTGCATAACATTGTTAAAGTGCTACATCAACCCTAAACACAGACAAAACAGAACGCCTGATCAGAAAAACACTGCTGATCGAGGTTATCCCAATGTTAGTAATCAAATAAAATTCCAGTACCCTGTTTTTCTGAGGCTAACATTATGGCCTACTGGTCTGCAGTGGGAAAATAAAATAAAAAGGCAAACAAAATCAAGGTCTTGCGCAAGTCAGTCGCTCCCATGCATTCTTGTCTTTGTTTTGAATAAACACTGCAGAAAGCTTCTCACTTCCTCTGAAATTTTCAATAGAATCTTGAGAGGAGGAGAACTTCCTCAGCTCTTTGACTGTGTGCTACTCTCTGGCACCAAGCGCTTTCATTTAACTACTAGGGTTATCCTTGTGTGACATGAGTTTGAATAGACGGCTAGGATGGTTCATGTGAATTTGCAATACAGGTTTTTATGAACATATCGTTTCTTTTGCTGTGCAGAAACTGCATCCAAATGTCACAAATCATCCATCCATCCATGCTGTTATGTATGAAACAGGGATAATCTATGCGAAAGCATGGAAGGCACTGAAGGAGACTTTATCATATATGTAAACACGAAAAATTACATACGGAAGGACGGCAAGGGGTCAGAACTCAAGGAGTATCCAAAGGGAAGGGACTAGGCCTAACGAAGGGGAAAACTAGAGTAAACAGCAACAAAGAACCTGAACACTAACACAGAAAACTCCTATAACCACACTAATGAGCGAGCTGGAATCAGGCAAGGGCAGACACATATATACAGGTCTGTGCAAAATCTTAGGCCTCAAAGGAAATGTTCAAAAGCCATTTATCTGGGCAGCAAGTGTACATGTGCTCAGAAAAAAAACTGAATTTAACATTAGAACGTATGCAAATTAAGAGTATCACAATAAAAAACTAGTAAAAATTTCTTTTGTTCCAAAACGTTACTGATATCTAGTTGGATGGCTTAGATGAACACCGCTTCAGTTCCCAACCCTCTCCTCAGGGGCACCTCAACCATTCCATATCTTTATTAAATTTCACTTGCAGCTCACTTAATTAATCAACTTAATTAGTTAAAAATGTCAATGACATATTAATTAGCTATATGAGGTGTGCTAGTGGTTGAGTCAAAAAATATATGGGTGTATTTTATGGTTCCTGGAAATAATGGGGTGATTTTAGCAGAGGTTTTGAAATGGCTAAGCTAACACATTTTGACCTCCATAATAGCATAGTTCTCCACCAACATAAAGATCATTTAATCATCATTTACTTTGGCTGCCTAAAACTTTTGCACAGTACGGCATATAGTTAATAAGGACCAAACTAAAGACAGGTGTGGATGGTCAGCACATTAGGCTGAAAACAATGCGGTGATTAAGGGATGGCCAGTGACCTCTGCTGGCCAGACGGGAACACGACAGGCTGACAAGACTGTTAGTGCTTTACATGTGTCACAATCTTCAGTTCATTAAGTTATTTTCCTCCGTACCAGACAAATTTCCTTGCCAGGATCAGGATGCTTTCAGGAATGGTAACTCCTCCTGTTTACCTTTATCATGTACAAGGAATGAAATGTCTGTTATATACAAGGCCAACTGTAATGCAAGCGTTGAAGTTGTGAAAGATTTTCAAGATCTTGTTGTGGTACGTTATTGCTTAACAAACCAGGTCATTTGGGGGGGGGGGAATAAAATTAGTGTTTGTTGAAAATGAAGAACACTGTACTATACAATTGCAATCTGTAAAGTAGTCTTTGAACTCTGACACAGTAGATGAATAAAGAGATAATAAGGCTATTTGTATGCAGCCTGCCCTAAGTATTTCAGTGCCTGCTCTCATTGTTGTGCACATTATGCACCCTGTTTGTGTTTGGCTAATTAGGTAAAACGGAACAGGCTCTATTCAGCAGGGCTAACATTCAGATCAACATGCAGTCTTGGTTGCACTTTAGATAAGCCTTTTTTGCTAAGATATTTTCACAGCATTTCTGAACTTCTCTCTAAAGCATGCTGAGTATTTAGTGTCTGTCTTTCTGAAGGCAGGAATAACAGTACATTGTATATTACGCCATTACCTCGGCACCGAACTGCACTTGCAGACAATTCCTTTGAATAGGATTATACCTACATACTGCACGCTGCAGGAGAAGTACCCAGGGGGACAGCAGGACATCGTAAATCAGTGGTTCCCAACCCAGTCCTCAGGGACCCCAGACACTCCACATTTTTGCTCCCTCCCAGCTCCTAACACCTGTACCTGGTATTTAAGAACATAAGAACATAAGAAATTTACAAACGAGAGGAGGCCATTCGGCCCATCAAGCTCGTTTGGGGAGAAC
>JAODKC010000036.1:7536888-7549000 GCA_026777985.1 Mormyrops attenuatus | reverse complement strand
TACCATTTTCACTTGGATAATAGCTTCCATTAATTTCCCAGTAATGCTAGTTAAACTGATTGGCCTATAGTTAGCTGCATTACTTCTATCTACTGGTATTTGCTGGGAGGGAGCAAAAATGTGGACTGTCTGGGGTCCCTGAGGACTGGGTTGGGAACCACTGTCATAAATCGCTTAAATTTTGCACCCAGGAATATTTCTGCATGAATATGTGGAGAAATATGTCATTTTAATCATGCACTGTTACACTCTTTATGCTGTAAGTCCCTGTATACCGGCTAACTATGATTCTCATGTTAGAAAGAATTAGACCCATGTAGTATAGGGTAATAAGTACAAGTTGTGTCACAGGTAGCTCAGCTGTGCTCATTCTAACAATTACTCAGTAAAGGCACAGAATTACAAATTCATTCATTAGTAGTATTTAGACCATGTGGTGCCTGTTTGAGTAGAGCAGTTTTACCCAACCCAGTCCTCAGAGACCCTCAAACGGTCCACATTTTCGCTCCCACTCAGCTACCACCCAATCAGGAACATGGAACACCTGGTAGAAGTGTATTGGGAGCTGGGAGAGAGCAAAAATGTGGAATTTCTGGGGATCCCTAAGGAATGGACTGGGAAACACTGGAGTAGAGCGTGGCCAGGGCATGCTTTTCTCTGTCTAGGAGGGTTCACTCCTCTCCATTGCAGCAGGTTGTAGATCCCACATCTGGGCACCATAATCAGGGAAGAAGGAGGTACTGGTGGTCGCGTATGTGGCCCTTTAGCAGTTTGAAGCTTCTAAGAATCACCTCTGGGTTTTTGGCTTAAGATTAGTCTGAATCTTTCTGTTCTGAATTTCAACTGTAATTTGTCTTTATAATATATATTTTGGCCATGGCTGAATTGTAAATCTCACTTTTAGGTTTAAAAGATTTTGAAATTTTTACTACCAAAAAATATGCTCCACGTCAAAATTTTGACTATAGTAGGATACCATTTTCCATGAAGATACACAGGCACACATACATATATACTCAACCCACAAATTTGAAATACATGGGAAAGAAAGCATGTGTGGTTTCCAGGAGTGCGCCGTGGCCAATGGTGGCTCAGCAGCTAGCCCCCCAGGACCAACCCCCCCCCCCCCCAAAAAAAACACACTTACAATGACATCACTATGTGAGAACACTGAGGCCTGTTGCAACCCTTTTGTTAATTTCCGTCCATGTCACAAATATGCAAACAGTCCCCGAAGGAACCCGACAAGCAGCTGATCATTGGCAAACTTCTGTAATCATAAGCAGTCGCTCCAACACCAAGTCGGAAATCATTTCACTACTGGAAAGTAAATGAAAAGGTTTTTCCAAGTCATTGCATTCCCGAAAGATGATTTTAAAAATATTAGTGGTCATCCGAAATAAAAAAAGTCTTCACATTATCCCCTTTGTGGGCTGAATCTGGAACCGAGTCTGAAACTGGAGTACTGTGGTCAGGACTAACTTCAAACAGCAATGCAGTGGGGTTAAAGTATGACCACCACAAAAGAGTTTCCTAATTCAAACAGCAGCACTGTCAAGGATTACTCTCCACTTACCGTTAATATTTCCAGTGGTATAACATATTTGAAGTGCTCTGCACTGGAAAGACAATTTGAACCAGTAGACACAGAGACAATATACATATATATATATATTTGTGAAACTGCAAAATTTACAAAAAAATTAAATGATATATTTTGTTTTTGACTGTCACGGCTGACTGTGTGCACGGCCACGCATGCATGGGGGCCATGTTGTTTTCTTTTAGTGTAATCTTTTTTTGCAAGGCAGTGATTTTCCACCAGGGCTCAGCTCCGTTGGAATGTGCAAGAATTTCCTCCCACTGACAGTGTCTTTATAAGGGTTACCCCTGTATAGACCAGAAGGACCATCTGGAGATCATTTGTTGTAACCAAATTTTTTATGAGACCTCCATCACCCTCCACGGTGGAGGAGATTTTGCCTTTCCTCTTCCCACACTGTTCTGCTGAAAGAGTCATGCAGCAGGTACATCTCCCACTGATGGCTGTTCAGTGAATAGGCTGATAACTTAATTGTGTTTTGTTTGGAATCCAGATGGAGCGAAACATCTTTGAACAGAGCTAAAGGGATTGTTATTGGGGAGAATCCTTGGACACGATGGGCTTTGTGACCTCAGCGGAGCATCACTGCTTTGATGAAAATGCAGCTCGGTTTAATTCTGCCTTGTAGGCCCTTCTCCATACTCACTTTGAACACTTCCATACATCCGTTTGCAGGGATCGCTTCCAGCACAGTTCAGCAATCCTATCATGTGCCAAAGCACACAAAGTCCGAATGATCTTCTGTGCTCTTTGCTGAAAAGGCGATTCATAAATAAAGTCCCTGATAGGGGATCAGCACATTGGGCTGATATCATTCGTCAAAAAGGCCAAAATGGCAGCCTTGTGGATCAAGCAGCCTCATTAAAATAACATATGGCAGGATGGGGAACAACAACAGTATTAAGAATGAGATCTTTATGTTCAACCAAATGTTGATGAGTAATAAAACTGGAATAGAGCTATTTTGGCATCAACAAGAGGGAAATACTAGTAGATAAGATTGCCATTCAGTCTTGAGAATGGCTACAATGCATGGTGTGGTTCGGCCTTCAGTGTTTTACCGCATATTCTGATGGTAAGAGATAAAACAGAATGATATACGATTGGTAATAAAGCAAGTGTTTGTCAGCTGACTCTGCCAACTCTGGGGTGGCCCAACCCCAGGGGTCTCCAACTCCAGTCCTGGAGAAAGTCTTCTGATTCTGAGAACTACTGTCCAGCAGGTTTTCTAAGCTACATGGCTTTTTATGAGTCACGCCTGTTTTCAGGTAAATACCAGGAACAGATCTGGCTTATCAGAAGCCAGATAGGATAGAAAACCTACTGGATAGTAGCTCTCCAGACCCCTGGCCTACCCCATCTTACAGACTCTGTTAAGCTGATTGGGCAATAAAGCTTTATTCAGAAACACAACTTCTGAGGTAGATCAACACAGGGGGAACAAGCTATTTTATATCAGTACTTCTGATTCTGAGTGACAGTAAAATTGTCATGAGGAAAATGAGTTGACAGTGACAAGTGACTGATCTGTAATTGTATATTAATGCCTATAAGGATTTGAAATGTCTTTCTGGACTGTGTCTCTTTCTTCTCTGTGAAATATTTGACATGGAGCCATGGCATTCCAGTCATACCCCAGAAGAATGTGAAGTAAAGAGTAACCCTTCTGAAATTCTCTCTTAATTTGGCAATTTCCTACTATACTTCCAAGACTTAAGCTGCAAGATTCCTTTAAGCCCTAAAGCTGCACATATTGCAGAAATAAAATAAACTTTCAAACCCATACATAACTTCAACATTAATAACTGTGCTCCAAACTAGCCTATTCTTACCTTACATACTGCATGATGTGTTACTTAAACTTGAGTTCACATTTCATATTCAGATCAAGGGCATAAGTTTGGTTTCAACATTGGTAGGGACCACATCAGCCCTGAAGCCCCCACCCCCCTAAACACACACGGTACTCCCACAATATTTTGTAAGGAGATGCCCCTACAGAACGTACCTAAATCTATGCCCTTGATTCAGATACATGTTTTACAAAACAAACCCGTTATAAATTAAAAAAAACTTTAAAACCAAGATATTTTTTTCAGAAATGATACCCTTGAATAATCCATCCATCCATCGTCCAAACCGCTTATCCCAGTGGGTCGCGGGACCCTTGAATAATTAGTGACATTTTTCTAAGGTGTCATTTGTGACGTTCAGTGCTCCACGACCATACCTTCAGTTACCCACACCCTCTTAAGGTACACCTGAAATGAAACATGCTGCACTGCACACAGTAACTAAAGAGAGGAGATTAAGACAGAGGAGATAAAACAACAGGCTCCACACCTTCTTCTTTTTTCCTCTGGGGAGTGGACAGGTGCTTCCTACACACACACCAGAGCTGGACTGATATGCAGGCAGGCTGGAGGCTGTGGGGGTATTCAATGAGGAAAGGTTTCCTTTTCAACTCAGTACAAGCTACGAACCCAGGGCTGGCAGCTCTCACATATCTGGCCTTACACTCATGCTTTCAGACTCTCACGCTCATGCAACAAATCTTACAGTAAATCTATATTATTCCATTATAAACTTGCAAACCCTACAGACTATTTACAAGGTAATAAAACTGTTACATACATGTAAATGAGAGTGCAGACCTGTCTCAAATTGGAAAATCTCACGCCAGCCAACTGACCGAAGTTGACAACCCTGGGAAGCTCATGAAGTCATGAAACATTGCATTAACCGAAAGCTACAGAAACATTTAGTCCATTGAATTACTTAATGCCATATTGGTTTTTGTGATATTAAATATTTAGATAACCTATTCCTCAATGTTGAGGATGTGCAGGTAGACACTGAAATGTGCCCAATAGAAAATTAAAAATTTCAACAGTTCATTTATGGGGATGTTTAGTGTATTATGGTTTGAAATACACAGATAATGCAGGTGTATTAACTACGTTTTAACCCAACATAAATACAACCATGGCATGTTTTGTAGAACCTGCATGATAAATCTATGTCATTCTGGTAATAATGGAAACACTGCCAAAACGTGTACGTGAATGACAATCTTTTAACAATGCAGTGATAATAAGCAACAAGGAGTAAATGGTGCATTACATACATTTAAGGTACAGATAAATTGGGTATATAAATATATTATATAAACATGCATGTCAATTGGGCAACATTAGTTCATGCAGACGTTACACATATAATGTCTTAATTCTTTTTTAGACTAAATAGTTCACAAATTATAATCACTGGCAGCCAGTTACGGCTGAATAAGTCAGTGTTGTTTGTCAGGTTCTAAACTTGGAAGCCAGTTGGGTTTTAGAACCTGGAATTTTTTTAAACCAATAAACAAGCCTCATTGCTGTCATGTGACAGCTTTGCCTGAATGGAGGCAAAGTGGAGCACTGGCCCTGCCTGTAATTTTCCAGCACGTCCCGGCAATGGCGGATGGCTGCCAGCGTTGAAATGCAGCAGCGTGCAGCGCGAACGTGAGGAGCCGAGCCTGGGGTGAGAATCCCCGGAAAGAATCAGGCCTTGCCGATGAAGCTGTACATTGGGATGTCATGGCAACCATGGGAGGGCAGCAAGGCTAACAATCAATTTTAACCTTTTTGCTTAATGATTCTAAAGATTTTGCCATTAGAGTGGCACTGGGGACTTAGTGGAGTGGCGTACCTGCAGGACTGGGGCTCCAGTACCCATCCTTTATCTGTGTGTGTGGTTTATCTAAACTGCCTATAGTGTGTGTGTGTGAGTGTGGATTAGGTTTATATTACATTTTTACAATGTATATTACAATGTAATAAAAATCTGTTATTCTGACATTGTGGGGACCATTTTTCAGGTCCCCACAAAGATCTGTGAATGCAATCAAAAAACTAAAAATGCCTTGTAAAAAGTCTTGCATTTTCTTTGGTTACTTATGGTTAAGGTTAGGGCTGGGTAGGGGTTAAGGTCGTCATGTTGGGATTAGAGTTTTCCCCATAGAACAGAGTCCCCAAAAAGATATAATTTAAGACCTGTGTGTACGTGTGTGTGTGTGTGTGCCTGTCCTGTGATGGACTGGCATCCCACCCAAGATGTTCCTTGCTTTTGTGTCCTGCTGGTAGAGCTTCTAGCTGTCACCCCTAACCTGTCCTAGATAAGTGATCTGAATACGGCTGGATAGAATTCCCCATCATCCAATAAGATTCAGTTTTGCAAAGCCTAGGTCTGCTCTCTGGCCCAATGGGGAGGCAGCTTGTGCCAAAGTGACAGCAGCATACCTGGAGATTATACAGGACACCTGAGCCTGCACTGCATTTCTGTCTTGGGCCATATTGTGACACAATATTACCCATTTGTGGACCACCCATTACTAGCAGTGCTGCAAAAATAAAACTAAATGATACTTTATTGATCCCTGGAGGAAAATTAGGATTCGATTGTTTGTTAATTTATTAGTACTTAGTGTCAGGATAGTGGTATTCTGTGGTATAATGCTATGTTGCAACACACAGTTACACCCACACTTAAAAATGTGAATGAAGATGACTGGCTCTTTTTAAAGACCATTATCTTTTGGATTTATAACACGTCCCTAATCACAAACTCACTAGCGTCTAGAGGCTTTCCCATGTCTAACTGGATACAGATTCATTCTGCCATTCAGACGACTTCCAAATCAGTTCCGAGCTTCAGTACTCATGAAAAAAGGGTTTAGATATTTAATAGTGGCAGAACTGAATCAAAGGACACTTCAGATTACAACACAACAGTGCACGTATCCGGAATTATAATCACATAAGAAGAAAGTGTTGATTACAACTGCGCTGAAATTAACATGATTACTATAAGTCACATTCAGATTTGTTAAATATAACCACTTTCATTTACTATGAAATTGCATTATACTACAATATTCAGTTATATTAAAACTCGTGTATCATATAAAACTCCACAATATCACTCATGTACCTGCATACATGTAATAATAAAAGCATTATCACCTACTGCATTAGCATGACTGTGTCAAAAATTTGGCATTCTAGAGAAAAACACATTCCAACACAGCCAATTACAATTATATCTGAATGATTTTAGACTGTCATCTATCTTAAGGCATCCAGATCTTTACTGGCTGGGTGAAGTAGTTGGTTAAATATAACATAAATAATAACCTTTCAATGATAAAGACTGCATTGCAGACAAAGAAGAATTATCAGTTTCTGTTTCTCCTTAAAATCACTATATTTCGGTGTTTCTCGTGATATTAAGATTTATAGTTGCATACTTGGGTTTTCATACAAAAGGTGGACCACAGTTTCTTATAAGGTAATAAAAAACTCCCAATGAAACAGATCTGTGACGTAAAGTAAACGTGCACCACTTGTTGATGTGTTTTTGATCAAAGCCCATGAGACACTTCAGCCTAGGACGTTTAGCTGTGTTAAGGACTGAGAGGTTAAGGTTGAGAGTGACAGGGAACATTCTATAAGGGCTCCTCACCTCCCCCAGTCCACGAACCCCAGAAACTCTTCACAGAAAAGTCACATCATCCTGTGACTGTACCCAGTGCCAGTGGGCATCGTACTCCAGGTTCATTCTGCCGTTCAGTCCGTTTAGCATTTTTGCCTCCAAGTCAACCTTCCCGTTCTTGTAGGGCTTGACTTTGGGGCTCTGGCTTTGAGTCAGCTTCTCAGCTAGGCTGGCGCATGCAGAATCGTGGTCGGCCCCGTGCTCCTTCTCATTCTTCTCGGGAAGCCCGTGATTCTTGCCCATTTGTGCCTGCCCAGCATCCTTGGCACCTGGGGCTGCTCTTCCTGGCTCTGTAGCTTTGGAAGTCTCAGGTGGTGGCCTGGTCCAGACCGAAGCCTCGACTTTGGCTCGTTCAACCTTGCCCGATCCGGCGCCAGTCTGGCCACAAAGTTCTGTCCCCAGGGGAGTGGGGCAGTGTGTCGATTCAGAACCAGATGGGCAGTACTCGTCGAGGTCGTCGGCCAGTGTGTCGAGGTAGCTGCCGATGGAGATGTTGTCAAGGCGGTCGTTGGGGTCGTGCAGGCTGCTCCAGCTATCTCGCAATGAGGTGTCGGGCCCCTCGGCCAGGCTGTACTGGCTGCCGGTCAGGCTGCTGCAGTGGCTGGTCAGCGTGCCGCGTTCCTCCAGAAGCCACTTGAGTGACTCGATGCCCTCGTGCAGCGCCAGGAGCTGCCGCAGGATCTTCACGTCCGCCGAACGCAACAACCCCTGCGGGACGGCGGGAGACAAGACGAGACATGAGCGCCTAAACGAAACCAGACATATTTTATAAATGGCATGGACTGTGGGTCGTCTTGTTTATTTACTTATATATTTACTAAAGATATTGTAATAAATACAATTGAAAATAGCAAAGACTACAAAACACATTCGTTTGTGATCCTGCGGCTAGGTCGAGATTTATCAGGTAATAAATTACACGACGAAACCAACGGGAGCAGTTCTACTTTATTGTGGTTTAAAAGACTGCATCAAATTTCCTTTTCCGTGCTGTATGACTGCTATTTCTAAAATAGTCATTAAACTGACTTTTATTACTTGATTGATGGCGAAACGGTTGCTCAATGGGCGTCCTTTGTCATCTTGTGCCAGTTTCCCTGGGTTTGACTGAATGATTATTAATAAAAATCTAAGCAATGGACTTTAAATAAAATTTACCAGAACCTCCAAGCATACAGGTGTAACAGAAACTGGCGGAGGAATGGCTGAGGACAAAGTTTCCATTAGTGGCTGTACTGGCTGGGGCTGTAAGTCACGTAGATTTGTGAAAGAGAACAAGGCGTGAGGAGCGAAGGCCGGATGTAGCTTCACAAGGCCCTTTCCGAAGAGCAGGCCTCAGGCAGCCAGGACGAATGGCCGGACCCCTGGTTGTGTCCCAGCATGCCAGGACGACTCCGCCAGCTGGACGTGACGGGATTCTGAATAGCATATCCCTAGCAGCGACGTGCCTCGTCAGGGCCAACTGCACAAGCGACAGTGCCAGTCTGGAACACAAGCAGGGCGCTCACTGCCTGGGATCCGTCACCATGGAGATGCCCTGTTCCCATTCCGCATCAATCTCGTCACACACACGCCCTCGGTTTGTAAGACTGGACCCGCTGGACCTGATGTCAAAATGATGTACAAAATCAGAGGTCTGAGACATTGAGGTTTTTCTCAGCCATCTCATCAAGCTTTACATTTAAGTACAAAGTAACTTTTAAGAGCATAAATCATAAATAATTTAAAGCTAGTTAGACGTTAGCACTGGGAACTGAGAAGTATGCCCAATATACTAAAATACTAAAATGGAGCACAAGTATTTAACTAAAACCTGACTTTAATGCCTGTTTTAATAAACAGCAGGACACCTCTATTAGCAACAAACACTTAGGCAGTTTAATGCTGATTGCCTATTTGATACTTTTTTTATTATGACTGGGGTTTGTTCAAGAGCTATAGCTCATAAAAGAGAATCAAAACCTCAAGCTTGTATCACTGCCAGCTGGCTAGTAAACAAATCTCCGAAATACATCAGGCCATTATGCGGCAGGCTAACAAGGCAAGCTAATCGTACTAAAAAGTTCCAAAAACGTCCTTAGTGCTACATAAACACTGCAATCACATACAAACAGAAAGATCTTTGCAGAGAGATATGCACCCCCTCTTTTCTCAGCCAGCACCCTACTGACCCTGCAGCTCAGTCAATAATTTAACCTAATGGAGCCCAATTGATTATCTGTGGCCCCAATAAGTTAAATGCAAATTTCCTTGGTGTGGGGGAGAATCTGTACGGCAAGAGAAAATACATTTAGGCATATTTTACCGAAGCTATTTTTGTATCTTTGATCTGTGCACTTACACACTGTGGCCACATCTAACTAGTCGGCTACTGGGCAGGACCCAATTTTGCCTCCAGAACTAATTCAAGGGTACATAATCTGTGCATCCAGAATGGCCTTTCTGTACACCACTGTTGTACTGGGCTGCTCTTTTTGCACCTGTGGCCTTCCCGTAAGCTTTAACATTTTCCTCCGACCTTTCTCATTGACAAAGGTGTTTTAGGCCATAAAACTGCTGCTGACTAGGTGTTTTTTTGTTTCTCACAACATTCTCTGTAAACTCTAGACAGTGTATTATGTGAAAATCCCAGAAAGGTGGCCATTTTCTAAGATTCTAGAACCACCACTTACAGCACTAACAATCACACCTTTTCGAAATCACTCAGCTCATGCACCTCAGCTGCCCTAATTCTGCATTCCAATCGAACTGGGAAGTTGGAATTTCCAAGTTCCTAGTTGGAAATTTCTACTGGAATGCCCCCTGACGGCGGTGTTCTAACCCGGAAAGTTGAAAGAACCTCTAAACCCCAACCTCAGAATTCAAGATGTCTGCGCCCTTCATCAACAGAAGTGCAAGCTGTAGTTATATACTGTTTATTAGTACTTGCATTTTATTTGTGTCTCATTAAATCAGTTGTAAGCACAGTGCTGTCCAACCTCTACCTGAGAACATGTTGCTACAGTGTTTGGATGCACAAAATTCCCCATAACGCGTTGTCAACTGATATTGCTAACGATGACTAACAATGAACCAGGCTCGGACTGGTATTGCTAAATGGCTTACCAACTTGTTGTACTGGAAGGCAGTTAATTCGGGTGTGACATCATTCCCTGACTTCTGACCTCCGAAGGAAATGGAACGCAGCATAGTACTGAGCCCAACCTCTTGACCCTGTCTGGGGGCTGTATGTATTCAGTTGCAGCTGGATGATTCACTATTTGGAGGAGGACGCTGTTTCCATTTAAAAAGCAGGTGTACCCAATAAACTGACCACTGAGTGTATACAGGCTGGAGTGGGGTACGGCACATGACATTATGTAGCTGCTTTTAAGATGAACCAGTGAAGCTGAAATGAATTGGTGACCAGCCATCCAAGCAAACACTTGCTTAATACTCCATTAAACTGTGAAACTCCACGAACACTTTCCATGACTCCATCCAAATGATTGCATTTTAGCTGGACTTCAAGCCGACTGCAAGGAGCCCAACTGCAGGACAAGGACCTTAATCAATCTGTGGATGGTATCATATTCCACACTTGATTAGCTCAGCAGACAAATCCAGAAACCAGAAGTAAAGTTCTCCTAGTACCAAATGACATAAAAACACATAAAAAATGGGTCTTTTTATGGCTAAATTCTAAAAATAAAGAAATAGAAAAAATGACATTTGGGTCTGGTGCGGACATAACAAATAAGTCAAGGCAGCCCAGTTTTAGCTGGCAGATGAACACTGGGATGCTGGTGAGTTTCTCCAGTGCTGAATAACTGGTCTAGGCAGTCTCTGTTGGGGCGGGGGCCTTCAGGGCACTGCAAATAACATGCAATACCAGCCCGGGTGGGGGGGAGAGCCATCTGTCATTTCCCAGCTCATCCTGATCACAACTCCGAAGGTTTCAGCACTTGCACTGAGACAGGAAGAAGCATCACAGACGATCTGTCAGACCTCCGTAGGCACCCGGGATACAGAGCCATACTGTCTACTAGAGCCAAATCGACTCTGATGGCTGATTAAGTCCCCCTGCCAGTCTTATTCACAGCATACTCTCTGCATTTCAGGGGGGGGGGGGGCGTCACGTCTCTCTCTCTCGTCTGGTGTTCTGCATAAAAACAAGAGGCTCTACCCATCATATACTGAGAGGAGTTTTCACACGTTTTTTGTCAGCGAGACAATCGAGAGCTGCGGACCCATAGCAGTGTGGGGGCGCCCTTCCTGTCAGTGCTCCTGAAAGTCTAGAGACCATGTACTCAGTCTTTAATATATTTATCAGCAGCATCTTCCATAGCTTAAATCAACTCCCCTGCCAGCCTGTCAAACATTAGCCCACTGATATATCACCGCATGAGGTCAAAGAGCAAACCAGGGCTCATTTACTCAGCACTCACTCACCAGCAGAGAAAATTAACATTTTTATTGTACAGTCACTGACTAATGCTTCTGCAATGTTGCAAACGCAAGCAATACATAACCTTAACTGGAAAATAAATATTTCAAAGTTTCCGATACCAGCTTGTGAATGTTTAGACATTAATATCCTCACATTATCCCCTTGGTAACCAGGATACTGTAGATCTCTACACTTTGTCGAGGCTTAGCATACTCCCACATACACAGAGTACTGTCGAGGCTCAGCATATTCCCACATACACAGAGTACTGTCGAGGCTCAGCATATTCCCACATACACAGAGTACTGGCGAGGCTCAGCATATTCCCACATACACAGAGTACTTTCGAGGCTCAGCATATTCCCACATACACAGAGTACTTTCGAGGCTCAGCATACTCCCACATACACAGAGTACTGTCGAGGCTCAGCATACTCCCACATACACAGAGTACTGTCGAGGCTCAGCATATTCCCACATACACAGAGTACTGTCGAGGCTCAGCATATTCCCACATACACAGAGTACTGGCGAGGCTCAGCATA
>JAODKC010000036.1:7508865-7536613 GCA_026777985.1 Mormyrops attenuatus | reverse complement strand
CTTTCGAGGCTCAGCATATTCCCACATACACAGAGAACTAGCGAGGCTCAACATACTCCCACATACACAGAGTACTGTCGAGGCTCAGCATATTCCCACATACACAGAGTACTTTCGAGGCTCAGCATATTCCCACATACACAGAGAACTAGCGAGGCTCAACATACTCCCACATACACAGAGTACTGGCGAGGCTCAGCATACTCCCACATACACAGAGTACTGGCGAGGCTCAGCATACACCCACATACACAGACCAGGAAAAAGGCAGAGAAAAAAATCCCCACAGGGCCATGGACTTCCGTTACAGATAATCTGTCACACAGCATGCAGGACTGAATATAATTATATACGGAAATGCTTGGTTTCTGAAGTAAAATCACCATGGATTATAAATACCAGTAGACATCGCCTTTACAAAGGATATCTTCTTTAATTGTGGGTCCACATAATTAACATGCTGAACCAAAATCACATCGAAATTATTATTATTATTATTATTAATTACTTTATAAATCTCAAAAACTAATGGATAGCGCCTTCCATTAACTGGTTAAGTTTTGCACTACGGTGCCGCCAATGTTTCACAAACTGAAGAGAGCACCCTTGAATTCTGCTGGCCCAGCACACAGCCAGAGTGATGACCTCTTTCAAATGTTTGACAGCTCCGCGACCCACATACACTTCATGTTAATGTTTCACAACAGCCGCAGTTCGAAGACGCACTTATAATCCGACATATTGCACTCTATTGTACATTTTCATGCAGTTACTTATTAACCCCTTTTGGCTATTTGAATTCATTTTACGAAACATGTATATGAATCATCTTACCATATCTGTCTTTAAATCCCTTATCTTGTCGCCAAGGTCCTTCTTGCGAGGATCTTGATCTTTACTGTGCGGGGTTCTCAATTTGCCATCTTCTAGGTGCAAAGCGGCGTCATCACGCATCCATTTGAGCAGCCCATCTGGCATTTTCCTCCCGATCTTGAGCTCCAAGTCTTTTAATTCCGGCAAAGTCTCAGAAATACTGCCTTCTTCCATTGTATCCGATTTTTCTTCATCCGCAATTATCATCCACGTTATCTCTATAAACCTACTACGTATTATTGCTCATAAACTGGACCAGTGACCACACATGTAGTGACACTGTGTACGACAGGCGTTTTATAAATATAGCGAATTAAAAATAAGTCATTAATTTACCTTGCATATTTCGCATATGTATTTCTTACATAAAACAAATAAGCCAGCGACTTTTCCATCAGTTCATTCGCAATACCCGCTGCAAGCACAAATCTGTTTATTTTGACTAGAAAAAGCGCACACGTGTCCATTGTGTCCGAGAATTGTCTGTACCATTCCCTTTATTCCGTTAGAAATAACAGATTTAAGCCTTTAACACCGTCTGCCACTTTCCAGAGACGCGATCGATGCAAGCTACAGTAAACACTATGCGGTGCCGACTGCGAGCGAGCAACATATGATGTACAGCCCCGCAACAACAGGAAAATCCACTTGAATCCACTAAACAAGCATGTCCCTTTTTGTTTTATCCAGTTGTCGATGTCTTTTAAATTAGAATTCCTTTAGCTCCTCCAAAATTACTGTAAGGCAGCAGATCAAGTCTGAAGTGTTCACATGGATATTCCACCTGCACGAAATCCACCAGCACGATGTTTCCGTAAATACGGTAATAAGATCCTTTACCGTAATACTTATAATATTTTCACGCGTCTTAACAACCACGAATGTACACTTTGACCTTTAGATTCGACATTAAAACACACACACATGTTCTAAGTTTTAGTATGTTTCATCAGTAAGTCTCTAATCATTTAGCAGTTTTTGGATACCTGATAAATAACAAAAGTTACTTTTTTGTTTATGCTTGTTTTGACTAAAATGTGAATAAAAAATAACGATGAACGATATTATCTGCAATATATAATGCTTATTATGCAATAGTAATATGTTTGGCACTGGCATCCCATAATCGGTGTTCCTTCCTCCTTGTGCTCACAAAAACTCTGTACTAAATCAGTAGCCATGAGAAAATGGATGGATGGAGATGAATTTATTTTCAGGTACATTTTGACATTTCGGAAATGTATGAGCAGGGGCGCTTGAATGCACAGGTTTACCCAGGCTGATTGCCAGGGGGCTCCACGAGAAAGGGGCCTCAGCTAACCTCGTTTATCCTGGTTAGCAACTTTTACCCCCCTCCCCCACATACGTTCCTGCATATATGAAATATATTCCGCACCATAATAATAATCCTAATCATAATTATCCAATAATGCATCTTGTCTTGGAAAGCATAATGTGTATAAGTCAGACCAGTTCATTTGAAACACACTTTCATGCAATAATTCTGAGTCAGAAAATGAACAGTGTGTCACTGCCCTGTGTGACAAAGCCAGTGCAAATATGAGGAATGACAAAGAGTCTGACTCATTTCCACAACCCCAGAGGTTTCTCATAACTACACCTCCCTGTCCTACACATCTAATTAGTATTATTATGTTTTAAGCGTTGAAGTTGAATAATGGAAATCAAGCCATTTGGGGTGATATACAGAAAGAACAATAGACTTTTGTGTCTTTGCATGCCATTGCAATACATCTGTGAAATGAGTACTTCATGCTTAACAAGACATAAGCCTACCTATCCGTGATAGTTACTACTCATTAAAATGGCATTAAATATGTAGTGCAAGGCTCTTGGATAAAATCCACATCCATGTTTTTGTATATTGTACATACCCACAGACATGCACATCACATTTTTTATTATTCTTTAAAATTTCTCCCTGTATTTAATACACCTGCTAGCTAGAAATAATTAAAATTCAAATGGCATAAAAGATACGCACACTACAGCTTAATGTCTGGCAATTGTTTTAAACCCTTGCTATTGCTAAAATTCTTTAACTGCTTTTTATAATTTTTGATTGTTCTTTAATCTAGTATTTATAAAGACTATCATGACAGTTCCTGTAAAAAGCAGAGTCCATCCTTTGTAGTGTTCAGTTTTTCTGGGTGGAAATGTCTAATCTTTCCATATAGTACAATGACTGAATGTTCACTGGGAATTACAGAAGCTTTCTGCTAATTGCTGTGATCCACACACTTGTGGTACAACATGAAAATGCAAGTTGTGATGTGTTAAAATGAAACAGCCATCAATACCCAATGGGAAAACTCCATTTTGCATATGAGTCTCCAAAGCACGGCAGAGATAACGATCACTATGAAAATGCGTTGCTCTCCATTTCAGTGACAATTTGCATATGATGATTTGTGAATCTATGAAGAACACCGCTTTTAATTATATTCAATCACATATGCAAATTTAATGTTCTAAGTTTTTTTCCGATTTCTGGGTCGTTGTAATGACATCACCAAAAAGCTACGTGAAATCGCCCTATCTGTCATGCTGAAATAATTCCGAAAAGCAAGAAAAATACAGATTTGATAGGTTCAGATTTTCCAGATGAGCTGAAGGAAACGATTATTGGAAAAGAAAAAACTTTACCTTCAGTGACCAGAGATTATATATCATTGATTCAGGACCCAAGGGGTCCTACATTTTCTTGCTGCTCTGTGCTGTTTATTAAAGGTTTAGTTTATAGTAGCATATGTTCTCCTGTGAGGATGATCAATAATTTAGAAATAAAATATTCCTTCGAAGCCAAAACGAGTTTCAATGAAGCAGAAATTTTGAGAATTAACAGGACAGAGACGTCCGGCTCATGACAGTGTCTACAGAAATAATCCATACGTCTGACTCAGCTGCATTGGAAATACTCTGCTACCCATTAGCCAAGTCACCTGACCCCACACAGCCAACCAGAATGAATAAATTATACATGACAGGGGTACACCCTGGACGGGATGTCGGTCCTTAGTACACACACCTATGGGCAATTTGCTAACTCCAACTAACCTCAGTATGTTTTTGGACTGTGGGGGGAAACCCCACGATGACACAGGGAGAACATGCAAACTCCACACACACATGGAGCCATAGCGGAGACTTGAACCCAGGTCAATTCAATTAATTTCATTTATTTTTATATAGCGCCTTTCACAACAGACTCACCCCAAGACGCGTTACATGGGTATGTTGTAACACATTACAATATCATTAAGACAAAATAATGAAAATAACTGGGAAAAGGGAGGACAAAGAGATTAAAGACAGAAAGCCATGTGACAACAGGGGAGAGGAACCAAACATTCTCTGCAAAAAACTTCTGGGGCTCCAAGGTCAGTTGGTCCCACCGCGCATCCTGGACATGCTAACATTATTGAAAAATCGTGAAAGACACGGGCACAAGACAGGGAATAGCCGGTATGGGGTGCCAAGCCAGCACAGCTTGTCACCTCCTAATTTCTAAAACTGCATTTCTTACTTATCACCACACTATTAATATGATTAATATAATATCCAGGTGGGCGGGGCGTACCCCTAATTTGTGACCCCTAGAAATGACCTCCCGGCACAAAGCTGTACTAGACAAGCAATTGGAAGTTGGTTAGATAATCTTCAGCTTTCCCATTTAGGTGGAATAAAACAGCTAATCGTTATTTTTATTAATATAATATTATGGCTTAATACCATAATCACATTTTTTACAAAAACAAGACAATATTATTCCCATCGCGCTAAATCCACATTGTGCAACAGTTATACAATAAGTATGGAAATCCTGCATAACTGCTAATGTAAATCTCTTTTTTAAACTGGTCTATGAGAAGTAAAATTCATCTGCCCTCTAGTGGTCGTATTTTGGGTTTCAATTCAAGGATGAAAGGCTGCATTGAGTGTGTTAAAGGGATATTATTTATGCACTGAATAAAAGGTATATTTATGTAGTAAGGGAACGCTGAAACATGTTATATTTTAGATGTTTTGCTGTATTGCAAATTAATGAAAAAGGAAAATCCTTGCTTCGGTGCATTACAAAACATTTAACATCATAAACTTCCAAGCCCCAGGGTAATGTAATTGACAATGCAATGTTGTGAACAAGCGCTATACAAAAATAAATGTTGTTGTTGTTGTTGTAATGTGAAGAATTTACTGCCACATGTACAGGAACTTCTGTGTTACTAAGTGATTAAAAACACAGATGCAGACTGTAAAAAAATGGGGCTAACCTCTTCTTAGCAACTTGGGTGTTGTATTAAAACGTGTGTGAACGTGTCATAGGCAACACTTTTGTTTCACTGTGCTGGATTGGCCAACTGGAAAATGCACGGCATCATGGAGGTGGGGTGTTTCGCAGTAATTTTTATTCTTCAAAAACGCACGATATCGACAGTGCTGACACATTCTTGTCTGTTTCTGATATCAACACCATGCAAATGAATTTTTCCATGCACAATGTCGTAATAAAATGAAGTGCTTCAGCGGGGAGGAAGGCATGCGACGCGTCTGACAGCAAGCTAGCTCTGGCCCCTCCCATTATGACTTGAGAGAACCTGAATTACCGGTTTAAAGGGCTGACAGACTGATCGCGGTGACAGGGCGCGTTACGAAGGCAGCCATGGACAGAGGCAGCACGGACGATGATATTGAAGCGCTGAATGAGGACTTGGAGTACATTCCGGGACACTTCCACCTGGATTTACACCTGAACTGCGAACCACGTGGGCCTCCAGACCTCAGATCCCGGGATGTTTGCCTCAAGCGGGAGAGCCTGAGGGCCGAGCTGGAGGCAGAGTCCGGGCCCCAGCAGTATGCCGTGAGGAACCTCCTGGGCTTGCTGGCCTTTCACCTGGATGAGCCAGAGAGTGCAGAGGAGGCCTTCAGGAGCATCTGCGAGGAGGAGCCGGGCAACCTCAACGCCTGGGCCAACCTGGGCCACATCTACGACCAGCTGAAGAGGGAGGCGGAGGGGGCTGAATGCGTGGAGAAGGTGTCCGCGCTCATGGGTCTCGCATCCGGGGAGGCGGCCAAGGGGCAATCCAGGCTGCTGGCGGCGCGTTGCCTGGCAGAGCAAGCCTACGCTCATCTGTACGATGTGGAGCTAGACCATGAGGAGGACTTGAGGGAGAGGCTGACTGCCGCTCTCACGTTATACCACAGGGCCCTGGACTATGGAGGTCAGATGGTAAGAGAGCTGCCCAACATTATCTCCATAACAATAACCGTAATCATGCAAAACATTTGCAGCTACACTTAAGTGTTCCTTCACCTCAGACAAATAGAGCATTACGTTAAAAATGCAGAGGTTGTGGGTTCAAATCCCACAGATGGTATATAAATTGTAGCCCGTTCCCTCCACCGTAAGTTACTTTGGATACAAGTATCAAGTAAATGAAGTGTGACTATCTTACTGTAAACAAGTTATAGAAGGGAAAAAAGCCACAGGTGAGCTTGTTATCCAACACCCTCCATTGGGGTGCTGTGCTCGATATAAAAGTGCTGCACTTGTGCATTGCTAATCTGTATGCCATTGCATGGGGTGAAAACACTAATTTCTTTTTAGATACCAACTGAAGAGAAGAGAAGCTGGTATTTTACAATGGCAACATTGTACATCAGGTATCGCAGTCTTCTAAACAGCCTATTAATAATAGTCATGGAATTTACTATTTATTATTGCAACTTTAATCCAAGCAGCCTAGAAATATACCCATTCATCTGGAAAGACATTTTACTTCAGCAATTAAGTTTGGGCTCCCTTGCATAATGTTACCAAAGTTCAGCCCCTCCTATAACTGGTTGTGTCTTAAAACAATCACCCCACTCTGTTCCCTTAACTCTATAAACATTTGCACAACATTACCATAAGCACAAAGTGTTACACACATATGCACATATTTAATGTACACTCATATATATCATTGCTTTTATTCATTCTGCAGATTACACAGCTTGGAGAAGGGCAGTGAGGACTCCGAGTTCACCAGAGTGTCTCATTTCAATAAAGCCCTAAAGCTGCTCACAGAGGCCATCAAGTCTGAGAAAATGCATAACAAAGGTAGAGCTGTGTATATACCACGGAAAGGGAATGCGGGGGCATTCTAGAGCAGAGGGTCCCCACAAGCCACGCCCAACTACTCAACCTCACATTTTATTGGTGTTTGTATAGCTGTGTGTCACAGCGGGGCAACTGCACCCAGAAGTCACTGTTCTGTGCTGTCTATTGCTGCAGACCCTCAAATTTATATTGTGCGCCCTCTGGTGGAAGCCAATCAGTCCATGTCTGTTGGGGTAGGGGGGAGGGAGGTGCTGTTATGGAAGCAGTACTGCGGTGCTGACTTTTTAAATTTTTTGCTTTTCTGTTAAACTATAAATGCATAACAATGGTTCGCGTTTGCAGAACACAAAGGAGTTTTGTTCTTAACAAAACAGGCAGTTGCCGAAGAGTTTTGGTTCCTGTTTTCGTTTTACATCAGGCAAAACTCTCTGCGTTTCTGCTTCCGCAGCTCTGGCCTGGTGCTACGTGGGAGTGATGCTGGAAAGGAAAGACGAGTTTGCCATAATTCCAATGTCGGTCCACGACTGTGGTTACTCTGGATCTGATCCGCTTTGCTGTTACGGAACAGTATGTGGATAAAAGCTTTTGATATTTGTTTAGTGGAAACCTGTACTGCCAACAGTTAACCCTTTGTGGAGGCAGACATTTCAGGTCCTCAAACTAAAAATCCAAACCAAGATTTTGTTTCAACCATCAAGTTGAGTAGAAAGAGTCACAGTCACAAAGTACTGAATTGGTTTGTTAAAACAAAATCTTGGTCTGGATTTTGACTTTCTGGACCTGAAATGTCCCACCTTAGACCCTTTGAATGTGTAATCCATCCATATTTCACACCAATGTTCCTCACACTCAGACATGTGGTATTTGCCTGTTCTACACCCAGTATTCACCCCACTGTGGGCCAGTGCACCTCCAAAGTGCTAAAGGTGGGTATGATTCTCCTTTCAGGCCATCAAGACGGCTAAGGATGATGCGTTCATCTTGAACCGCCTCGCCAGTGTGTTTTATCTTCTGGGCAAGTACGACATGGCCATGGGCGTTTGTAACATGGCTCTGAATGTCCTGCCTGATGCAGAGCTCAACTGGCAAGCCTACTGCATGCGTGCCAAGGTATCCATCAAGGAGCCCAGCTTCTTTACATTCAGTATAATGTAAAACATAGTCACTCAAACCCAGAAACAATAATCAAGTATTCTCTATATTTTTGTAATAAAAAAGAATGCAAAATCCCTCAGGTTTGTTGATGTCTTAAATGAAGGCAAGTGACAAAACTGTGTCTATTTTAAGAGCGGGCATTCAGTGCGTTATTTACATGTAATTTGTCTGTGCTGTGTACCACCTAAGATGCCTGTGATTTTTGCAGATAAATGTTACAGCCTACAAGAGGGACCTGGAGAAGGCCAAATCGGCTATGGCAGGTGTACCAGACCGAAAGAGCCTGGATGATGCCAAGGCTGACTTGGAGTGCGTACTGAGTGTACGCCCATGTTTGAAGACACATCTGGATATGGGGCAGGTGGGTCTGAGCTGACTTCATATAGCTCCGCCCATTACCGTCATCCACCTCACACATGGGGATACTGGGAGCTGATTTTGCAAAATTGATAAAACTCATGTACGTTCTTGGCGTGCAGCTGGAGGCACAGACACAAGAATTTTCAAATCAGACTCTGAAAGAGTCATTTCGCTACAGGAAAAGCTGAGAAGCTGAGATATCCATGTTATTGCACTAGAATATCTGCAGTACAGATGAATAGATGGAGGAGGGGGTAGTTCATTTGTTAGTTGGTTAGCAAGTTGTACCTCTACCTGCTGATGAGCCTGTCTTTTGCTGCTTCTCCGCAACTCCAGGTATGCTACTTCATGGGGGTGGATACCAGGTAATCAGTTCATTGGTTAGTCGTTCCTCTACCACTGGCAAACATTACTTTTGCCAGTGACTCCAGGTGTACTACTACAAGGGTGTGGCTGCCAGAGAGTTAGTTAATTATTTAGTTAGTTGGTTATTTAGTTGTTCCTTTGTCCACTGAGCCTTACTATTGCCACTTCCCTGAAACTCCAGGTGCACATTTCACAGGTGTGGATACCGGGTAATTAGCTTGTTTGTTATTTGGCAGGTTAGTTAGTTATTTGTTCCTCTGGTCATTGACAGGCCTTTCTTTTCCCCATGACTCCAGATGTATTACTACATGGGTGTGGATGCCAGGTACTTAATTTGTTTGATTGTTCAGCAGGTTAGTTAGTTGGTTAATTATAAGTTGGTTAGCTAGTTGTCCCTCTGTCCACTGACAAGCCTTTCGTTTCTCATTTCCCCATGACTGCAGGTGTATTACTACATGGGTGTGGATGCTCTTCAGGAGAGCCTGCTGGTGGATGAGCGGGCGCTGAACGCGGCGCTGGTGAGCCTGGCTCAGGCGCTGCAGTGCGATCTGGGTGACAGTCTGCCGGAGGTGCAGATGCTGCGGGGACGCTGTCTCCTGCTGAAGGGAGAGGAGCACAACGCAGCCCAGTGCTTCAAGCGGGCCCTGGAGCTGGAGCCGCCGGGGAGCCGGGACACAGCGGCCCTGCGCTGCCTGCTGGAGACCATACTGGCCCTCTTCTGCCAGAAAAAGCCCGACCCACGGTCCCTCATCGACCAGCTGGAGGCATGGCTGAGGCGGGCCGAGCAGACGCACCCGGCCGACGCCGTGCAGGCAGAGCTCAGGGCCTTCTGCAGGGCCCATACGGACGAGGTGGCGGAGCTGTCCAGGGCGCTGATCCGGGCCGGGCGGCTGGAGCTGGTGCGGCGTCTGCTGGAGACAGTGCAGCCGGGCCGGCCAGCTGCGAGGAGACCTTTCCTCAGGTCCATGACCGTGTGAGAGGGAAGTGAGCAAGCCAGGGACAGGAAGTGTGAATGGGGGACACAGGGCTGCAGTGCGGGGGGTAGCCAAGGGGCCCCTTAATGGCAGGGACCTAACAAATTTGCAACATAATGGGACTGGTCTGGGTCGAGACCCAAACTCCCCAGCAATACCCCTTCCGGGACGTTCCTTTGACAAAGGTACCGTTTTCACTGGCTGTACACCTCATGGAGAAGCACATCTCCTTGTTTCTATGCAGTATGTATTTACTAATATTTAATTCAGCACAAACATTCACAGAATCCATCAGAGAATTAAATGTATTATTCATAAACAATATAACAGAGCTTATCAAATAAATAAATGTTATTTATTCATTGGAACTTTCTGTTAGTAATAATTCTTATAACTTATGCCATAGATTCAGGACCACAGTGCTGAGTGCATAAATCAATGATACATACTTAAATAATAGGATTAAACCTGGAGAACCTGCAGTCCCAGATGCAGATACAGTTTTTCCTTGGATCGGGCGTTTCACATTGTTCATTGTTTTATTAGGGCAGATCTTAGGCTGACTGCACATAATCCAACACTCTTATGCAGAGGTGTAAAGTTCAGGTTCATAAAGTGCACATCCAGACCAATGTTTTGTTTCAACCAACCAGTTGAGCATAAAGAGTCACGTTCACAGAGTACTTAACTGGTTGGTTTCAAAATCTTGGTCTGGATTTGTCATTTCTGGACCTGAACTTTCCACCTGTGTTATGTTGATGTTTGGCAATAGTACAGGTTGAACAAGTTTATACAAATAATACTGTATGCAGCAACGCAGTCAAAGCAGACAGACTGGTATGAGCGGCAATCTTGAAATCATTATGGAAGTATGTGTATTTTAGCATAAAAATGAATAACGTCCCTGTTATGAACCTTTGGAAGAATTACCAGCACGACTGCTGTAGGGCTCCTCGGAAGAATTACGAGGACATTAGGCAGTCTCGAAAACGCAATGTTATGCTTCGATTTATCAGTGTTTATTACAATTCAAACTGCCCTTCAATTTAATATAAGTATATTAGTCCATCTGAAACTCGAGGAAAGCACATATCCAGAAATAAGGGTATTCGCACAGCTACGAGAAGAGACGGAGAAACCGGCCGGGTGAATATGCGCATCATATCGTCACGATACACACAGAATTTGTTCTGAAATTATTTTGGCTACTGTATTGTATTACTGTATTAAAACTGCGAGCATATCACAAAATTGGTAAGTCGTAAAACAAATGCAATGCGCTAATTGCACACTGTAAAATAAAGATGTAAGATGAATTAAACATCAGAACTTAGGTGTAGGCCTACTACTGATTATGGCCGCATATTTGTAGCGATAAATACCCCTATAACCGTGACATATTTTTTTTAGCCCGGTCTGAATTTCCTGGGAAAAGCACCTTAAATGCCAAACTCGCAGAGGCTGTTTCTGACCTCGTACACATTATCAGATGAGTTGGCCAGCAACATATCCGACTCTGGTATAACGATGGCACTTTACCCAACGGGATACAAATAATACAGTTTCATTACTTATGTATTAATTAACCACAAACTATATCTTAGTTACATACTGATCTCATGTTAATTCATCATCAATGAATAATGATGCCTGTTTTATCACAATCAGTTACTATATCTGTTAAATCTGTAAACCTTTGTGAACTACTGAAGGAAGCAACCAATAACAAAAATGAAATACTGATCTGATGTTTGTTCGTTAATGAACCATCACGCATCTTTAATCTCAAGCAACTATTTCATGGTTTGGACTTCGGTAGTAACTGAGTTACCGGATATGACAGCTAGGGTTCACACTGTCCTTGTCTCAACTAGTACTCTGCCCAGGGCCGGTGTACTTTATTGGGAAACCAAAATGTCATCAAAGCGACTCACAGCCACAATCAGCGTAATGGTTTCCGTGTTGAACGTCTGCTTGTGAATACAGGCAACGCCCGTCAGTAAGTGTAATCATGCACTGGTTTCAAAGTTCATACCTAACAGAAAATAATGTACCGAACGGTACACGATCAATACGTGCGCCACTACAGACCTAGCTGAAATTCATTATCATCTACAGTTTAATGACGTTTCAATTACCCGCAACCGCTGAGAAACTATTAAGCATTAAAAGAATGTCTTTGCTTGCGTCACAGCGAACATTTGGGAAGCAGGAATGCACCGCTTTTAACTTCAGCCACCACTAGATGGCACTATATTATAAAAGTATACTACCTAAATTAAAATACGCGTTTAGTGCAAAGTACAATAAGCAGAGGTGAATGCAACATTTAATCCATACAAATGAAAATTATAGAATTATGATTATAGAATGCACATTATTGTACCAAGCTTTTTATCATTTAAACATGTTTTTATAAACTTTTACTGTAAATTGTGGACTGTGACAGCCATAAATTATCACTTATGATTTATATAAGTCTTACACTACATACAATGAGAGGGATGATGTCACACAGCTGCAAGTACTGCTGTGACATTTGATGTTTATGATTTATGTTCATTAGCATGGTAAACAGGGGTGCTGAGTTGCGCGTGCAGAGAGCTAACTGGTACGCCACCGCCTCCAGGAAACAGTTTGTGAGCCGTTTCAGATAAAACTTCATTTCAGTCGGCGAACTTTCTTCCCTGACAAAAAACTCTTGCAGAACGCAGAATCTCTGACAAGGACGATGAAACTGGGCGTGCCTTCCTTCACGAAACACCTGTAAGAGCGAACCAGTTGCAGACCATCAAATTCGCACAGCAGGTGCAAACTGGATAATCATTTAATGCTTCTGGTTACCTGTCGTTCTGCAGAACACTGAGGAGGGACATCTCATTTTCCAGCTGAAGAAGCTGTCCTCTTTCATCATCAAAGTAAAGCTAGACAGCAGCAGAAACAGCTCACGTGAACTGAATAGCTTAATGTCAAAACAGGTATATGAATGAGACTCTGGTTTGTGAATATTCTTATGTGAGCCTATAAATAATACCGGTACAGGAATGAGATGCTGGTTTCTGAGTATTCTTACATGATCCTATATTGTATTATTTATAGGATCGCATAAGAATACTCGCAAACCAGCATCTCATTCCTGTACCTGTATTATTTATAGCAGGGGTGTCAAACTGCAGTCCTGGAAGGCTGGAGCCCTGGACATTTTTGGGTTTCCCCTCATTTAACACACCTGATTCAATTCCTTGTGCCAATTACCTCAGAGCTCTTGAGCTGAATCATTTGCGGTGGAACAGGGAGAGAACTAAGCTACACAGGGCTCCGGCCCTCCAGGACTGCAGTTTGACACCCCCGCTATAAATAATACAGGTATTGGAATGAGATGCTGGTTTGTGAGTATTCTTATGTGATCCTATAAATAACACATCTCACCTCAAGGTTTCGGGGTTGGTACTTCTTTTGTGTGTCCCAGGGGGGAAGTTCCTCCCCAAACATGACTGTAAGATGATCAATAAACCTGAAATTAAACAACCTGGTTAGTTTTTCCATTAGACAAATTTTCAAATATACTGGCCAAGAGAATTTTTTCTGATGCATTTTGAAATGAAGTACAGATACTCCTCACTTAACGACCAGGCGGACTTACGACCAGCTATCCAACCAGTCAGTACTGTTCACTGTACAAGAACTTTGGTTGTGTAAACGGCTACGCGGCTTCTCAGCGTCAAGCATCTCATCTCGCATTATTTATAAATATGCAAAATGATATAAATGCTGCAAAGGTGACATTAACACAAGTATACTTGAATTATTGATAAGGGCGGCTTCTGGTTTATTGACCAATTCACTTAACAACCTAGTCGTAGGAATGGACCTCGGTCATTGAGTGAGGAGTGCGTGTACCAAACATTTGGGCTGGAAGGAATTATTGGTGGGAAGAGTTTTGGACCATGGGTTTCATAGATGGTCTAACGCAAAAACAAAATCTCCTTGAGCAAATGAATTGTTACTTTAAGAAGGCTTCGCACTTTTGATAATAACCGAGCAGACCTGTCATTCTCGTTGAAGGAGGAGATGAAGTCCGTCTGCCCATGCTCTGGGTACAGGAAGAGGACAGGCCAGTGAAGGACACCTTGCTCATCCAGGTGCACTTTGAATCCAGTGGCCTCTTTGGAGCAGAGATCATTGAGGTCCAGTTCTGCCAAAGCTCGTGTAGAACCTACATCCTCTTCCTCACTGTCAGAACAGTGCTTGGAGGGTTTATCTGGCTTTAACAGTTGAATCCCACGCTCCTATGAAACAATTATCACAGTTTTCAATATTTCAGTATTTATTTCTGAAGCCACTGTGTTTAACCATCATACTTATTTCAGGCTGGAGATACTTAAACTCTGTTGAGACACATTACAAGCAAGTGTCAGAAAGGTGCAGAAATAGTTCAATAGATGTCAGTCGTACCCTGATGGCCCCAAGAAGAGCTTCTCTTTCCACACGTTCCTTTTTCTGTTTCACCTTTGCCTTTCGGGCATCTCTCTCGGCGGTCCTCTGAAAGGAAATCATCCCATTAGCCTTTTTACTTCCCACTGTCACAAAGCGACTCGGTATGGCCTTCTGATTTAAAGATGTGAGCTTTTGACACGTTTTCTCACGCACGGCCCTGGCTTTCTGGAGCGTCCACCCCGCAGGTTTGCGCTTCCCAGCCAGCCGACCCGGAAATGCACTACCTTGAGCTTGTCCGCCGTCGCTCGTAGCTCCTGCAGTTTGACGTCCTTTGGATGGACTCCGAGGCCCTCTTCACACCACTGCAGGGCCTCACTAAAATTCCCCAGCTTCACACAGCACTGGGCGCCTACAGAGATGCGCAAGAAAGGCGAGGACACAATGGACCTTTAGAAAGCAGGCCAAAACACCACTCAGCTTTAAAAACCCACGTGCACAGATTTCCTAAAAGACAAAATAAACTAAAATAAAGAACCTGAATTGAATAACTGAATCACATTTTTCACAGAATGTGTTTATTTAATTCAAGGATTTGAAAGCTTATTTGCCATTTGCTCAGGTACAGATGTACAAGGCATTGGAATTCTTATACGGATCTCTCAGTCAATGCAAAATATAGCAAAAATACAAAGTAGCATGGCAAATATATATAAATACATGATAATAAATATGACAAAATACAAATACAAATACAAACCTCTTATCAAGGCTTTAACGTGATCTGGTTTCAGCTTCTTAGCTGCTAAAGAATCGTTTAAAGCAGAACGCATGTTACCTGAAAAAAATCCATCACACAAAAGGTCAGAGGTCAGCAGTATGTGTCCACAGGTTCTCATTACCATCACACCCTCTCTCGGGTCACATCGAGCAAGCAGAGGGAGACAAGTGGGGCACAGTGGCCCCCACTGGGCCACTGTGCTTCTTCACCAAAGTACAGAGAATCAGCTACAGAACGATCCAGATGATAGCGAATGGAATAATGGTACTGTACCTAAATGAAAATGGGCAGCTGCCCGGTTGGTACAGAGGACAGCACAGAGGTCAGTGTTGGTGCTCTTCTTCTTCAGAGCCTCGCTGTAGGACACTATGGCCTTCTTGTAATTCTTCTCCTTGAAATATTCATTCCCCTCATCTTTGAGTGCCTTTGCTTGTTCTGAGGAGAAGAGTGAATTACATTAATAAAACACAGACCACAGAAAACCCAAGAGCATTTAACCGTGCTTTCTGAGGGGACTATAGGTACAAGCTGAACATATGTAATTAATTAAAAACAAAGTAAGTCAGATTATTTGTTAGTGTTTGTTACTATTGTATATATATATGCATGTAGTGTTGCAGCAAAAAAGCTTTGATTTACCCTCTGGTGATCTGTCATCATCGTGGATGATGGACTGCAAGCAAGCTAGATCTGGGTGCTCCTTGGGGTCAATTTCCTTTGGGGCTGTCCTCATAAACATGGGCACCTTCTCAAACTCCTGGAGCGACAAATTTTATATGATTAAAATGAAGTCGCATACATTTCAAATAAGCCACTTGTCTGCTGTAGCAAAGTCGGAGAATCTAATGTATGAATAGATGCAATAAGTGTGTCCAGTTTAACATGTGTTTCTGATCGTTAATGCGAACAACCTGCTTCTACAAGCAGTGGATCGTGTAGCTGCAATTATAGAGCAACAGACAGGGTGATGAGGCTCACTTACCGTTCAGCTGAGCATTACAACATCTAAGTGATCAAGTCTGAACGGGTGCGATTGTTGGTGTCAGACGTACGGTTTAGTACCTCGCAAAGTCACCATTTTGTGATTTTCATATACAGTTAATAGGGAATAGTATGATGAACAAAAACAAGCGAATAAAAAAATGGTACAGAGAATAATCTCACCTCCTCCCAGTTGTCCTCGTTAAAAGCACCTTTGTATTTCTCTTTTCTAAATTTTTCCATAAATTCGTCCATCGTGTCATCGCTGTCACTGTCTTGCGCTCGAGACATCACTGTCAATTGCTCCTGTTTATTAAGAAAAATATCTACGAACAGATAAACTACTAACGTCAGTTAAATAACTCGAGATTCCCCGAAATTAAATAAATGCCAACGTGCGACAACGGACCGCCACCATTCCGAATACAGAGTTAATGTTTGAAACACGCCCATAGACCCGAGGTCGCCTGAACCACCAACCAGTTCGAGTTTTCATTGGTTCTCTATATCGGAATCTTTGTAACCATTGGTTTAAATGCAGTGAAGGCGGAACAAAGGAGACATTAGACCAATAAAATGCATCGACGTTTCTGGGTAGTCCAATAAAATCGCAGAATTATTTGGTTCGGACGCATACGTTCGGACTTCCACATAGGCCGAAAAACGTGTTTCAATGGTGTGCTAGTAAAATACACCCGATGGGAAATCATACACCAAATACTCAAGTGCTCATTTTCATTTCCTAGTTAGCTCTCTTTGCGGAACGCGTCCTTTGTACAAGTGCAGCACAGCAACCCCTGTATATGTCTATTGGATTTTGATATTACGAATTTTGGTATATTAAACAAGGAGAATTTTTAAAATGCCGTTTAACACTCTATGAATGTATGCATTCTATTTACCGTTTGACTAATTTATGAATTACCCATTAATTCCAATAAACAAAAACTATTCCAAATTTGTTTTAGAAGTGTAAACATCCCTAATTGTACTACATAATTTTTCAACGTTTTCAAAATGGCTCATTTTGATGGCTAATTTACATAAAGGGCAAAATGGAAATCCAGTCCCCACTAATTCGTCTTGTGTTCCATTTTCAGTGCTTGAAACACATTTTCGATATGTTATTAGGCTGCAAAGAAAGTGACTTGATCACTAAGAAAATGATCCACTGGGTGTGCAGTGGTCTCCCTGCCACATGACTTTCCTCACATAGCACAGATACACAGTTGGGTTAAATTGCATCTCTAAATTTCCCACATTGTGATTGTGTATAGGAGTGAGGGTGTGTGTATATGCCCTGCAATGGAATGGAATCCAGTACTGGGTGTACCTCAGACTTGTACGTTGTGCTGACCAGGATAACTCGATGGATGGATGGATAGCAAATTGTATCATATTGTCTACAATGATAACGTTCACAACTACTTTTATACCATTAACTTGACAGCTGTTCTGCTATAACAAAAGGAACCCAAACACAAAGAAAAGTTCTAAAGTATTTATTTTCTCCCTCTATAAAAACCAAAGAGGCACAGAATTATCACAGCAATGTTTGTAAAGATTCAGACAGTCTGTACCCGTCCCAGAAGGTCCATCAAGCCTTCCATACTGAGGAACACGGTGTCCCCAGTCTGCTGGCAGAGGACCTCAAACTTTGGCTGCTCCTCCATGGCTCTCTGTCCGACCACAACCACGTAGGGGTACCCAAGCCGCCGGGCGTCCTTCAGACGCTTCCCGATGGTCAGCTGTGTCCGGTCATCCAAAACCACCTCCCCTTTCAGACTTTTCAGCGAGGCCCCCAGATCATCGCACAACTCCTCTGCCAGGGCACCTAAATCCTCAGTTTTGCTGCCTTTCTTGGGAGGCAAGACACACACCTGGTAGGGGGCCAACAGCCTCGGCCACCGAATAGCATCGTCAGAAGAGAGCACCTCAATGGCCGCCGCCAGGATGCGCGTGACTCCCAACCCAAAACAACCCATCTCAGCGACCACAGGCTTGTTCTGCGCATTGTAGTAGGCGGCGTTGAACGCGTGGGAATACTTGGTCCCAAGATAAAAGGTGTGTCCCACTTCGATGCCTTTCGACTCCGTCAGGCTAGCACTCTTGCATCGGGGGCAGTCGGCACGCCCAGGCTCTATGGTTTCGAGGTTTGCCGAGAAGTCACAGTTTCCACAGATCGCCAGCCTGTCCTCGCCTATATCTGCTGGCAACTGGAACTCGTGTGAGAGTTTCCCACCTATGTTCCCAGTGTCAGCCTGCACCATGACATAGGGCAGCCCCAGGCGGCGAAACAGCCGGTCATACGCCTGACACACCGCTTTGTACGTCTGATGAGCAGCTTCTTCACTTGTATCGAAGGAATACATGTCCTTCATGTAAAACTCCCGACCTCTCAAAAGCCCAAATCTGGGCTTGGGTTCATCTCGAAATTTTCTTGTCACCTATAAAAGTAAATATTACGTCACTAATTAAATATGACTAAACATGGATATTAAATAAGACATTAAATATTCCAAACCACATCAGACTTCTCTTGGAAAAACACTTCAAGACCCTGTTTCAGACACCTCTACTAGTCTACACCTCTCCATGTTTCCTGAATGTTCTTAGTATTGCACCTTGTTGATTTTATTAGCCGTCCTACTAATTCTTGATATGTTTGAATAGTCTTTCTGTTGTATCTGAGCATTCAATGGAAGGTTAGCTTAGCTGCATTTCTTGACAGCTGCATGGTTGTAATGTGCTATTTGCTTCACTTTGGACAAAAGGGTCTACTAAACATGTAACTAATAATTATTATATAGTAATTATTTTATAATCATTATTAATATTACATCAAATACACTGATATCACAGTACACCTGACAGTTTTTCAATACAGCCAATGCATATTCAGTATAGCAGCTACGAGTACCTGGTATAGTAGAAGAGGCAGCTGTCTGTAGGATAAGGTGCCCTGTGAGGCCACCAGCTCGGTGACCGCCTCCTCATGAGTGGGGCCCAAGCAGAACTGTGCGCCATGACGGTCCTGCAGACGGAAGAGCTCCTTCCCCATGAGGCCCCACCTCTTGCTGCGCTGCCACAGCTCCGCCGCACAAAGGCTGGGCATGTCCAACTTCTGCCCGCCAATGGCATGCATCTCATCATCTATGAGCCTCACCAGCTTCTCCAGAGCACGTACAGCGGCCGGGAGATAATAGAAGCAGCCAGGATTCGAGGGCTGGATGAGGCCACCTTGCAGCATCAGCTTCTGGCTCCTGCATGTCATCTCCCCTGGCCGACCATCCAGCCCCAAGTCCTTGCCCTCGCGAAGGTTTGAGGGCTGGAAGAGGCGTGACACCAGAAGCCGAGAGCGGTGATTGGAGTGGACAGCGTCTGGTATTATGGCTGGGCCTGCAGAGCCGGACTGGCATCTTCTGGGCTTCTGCGTATGAACCCTGGGGAGGAAGACCAGCAGTTTCTGCCAAGAGGATCTCAGCATCACTTCAGTATACCTGTATAAACACACTTGAGAGGAAAAAAACACAGACACCGTCATGAAGGTCAACATACTGGCAAACTAATTAAATACACCCAAGATAAATACTGGGGGAATCTGTTTACCCTTCCAGAATCATTCACGTACACTGCATAAGAACCATTTTTGCAGTAAAATTTTACAACTAAACTTGCTATTGTTTCCCTTTATAATGACTTATCTGTTAGGTTTTTTTCCAAACTGACATAGAAGGGAAAAAGACGACACGTAAATGCTGTTAAATCGATCCGCTTCAAGGTCAACATGCTAACTGCGCTAGCGTTTTTTGTGTAGAATATTGTCGTGTAACCCCAGGTAAAGCTTGGAAATATCCGCCAGGCGATCTCACAATTACACTGAAAATTTCGTATTAAAACAAAAGACAGAAAGCTTGCTTGCTTCCGCATGGTTTCAAACAAGGACATCGGCATTCAGTCACTCACCTTATCAGTCGGTTTGAACTGACACAAATTTGTAATTACAGCACTTAGTTTAGGCCCGCAAATAAAATCCCAAGTTTCATTATTTCGGCACGATTAATAGACACAGTACTGGAAACAAAAACTACATATGACAAGCCGTACTTGCTCCGCCATCGTGGTACGAAAAAGACAACAAACGGGATCGCAGAAGGGACACACAGAACGGACAAAACAATTCGCTTTATACGCATTTCACGATTCTGGGTAGTGATCTGCCTGCATTGATTTGCAAACGTGTCCGTAACAAGACCGGTCTATGTCCGTGGTAAAACTATGTACGACGCACATTTTAAAATACCACGTTTAATTATGCACGTTCCAATACGAGCGTATACCATGTTTCGTGGTAAAAATTGCATTTTCATAAATTAGAATTTGCCATAGTGTTGACCCCTGTCTGGCTTGTAGTAATAATTTAAAATGCTATATATAGCGTATTTACTCGTGTATATTTTCAAATCCACATTTTTATATTAACACATTTAATGAAAATTCACTGACAGTGTAATTAATTCAAAGAAAGCCCCAGCCATTGGTAGACAGGTGGTTTTGGGTTCTTGTATTTGATACAAAAGTCAAAGCAAAAATGTAATACATGAAAAAAAATCATTCACCTATGACACATGACCAAGAAAACCCAAAATGGGGGAGAAGAATGCAGATAACACAAACAACAGACATTCAAATTTCTGTGCTACCTGATGCCGTACTTTGCATTGCATATTTACTGTCATATATTTAATTGTAAATCAGAGTCATTGTCTATCCTTGTTTCATAAGGTGCTAAACATCTGTGCAGACATTACTCTTCACAGAACACTAAGCTGACACTGAGCACTGACCTGTGTGCTGTATCCTCCACTCATATTGCAGTTAGCTATGTGGTCAACAGAAATGTATTTTCATTACTAGAGTCCATGTCAGACAGAAAGAGGAAAAAATTAAAACACAGTATAATTATATGATTTTACATTCACACATACACAAGTGCACAGAAAAGTTGCTGAAACAAATTGTGAAACTGAGTAGATTTCATTCCTTAAACATATTTTTCAAAAAAAATATATTTGAAATGCAGAGTACAACACAAATAACATTAAATACGCATATTTCAGCTGCACACCAAATTACAGACATATTCAGGGCATCACAAAGCACAACCTATATAGCTCTTTCTTCATAGTTTAACTGATAAGAACAAGGTCTCTAACACATTCTTTTCAAAGTGACTTTAAGCTTGTGTCCTTTTGATGTAAAACTTAATTAGATTAACTACTACAGCTGAAAATTACACGAAACATACAGCGAGGAGTATTCACAGCAAATACACAGGACACTGTGTTGATTTAATCTGATTTTTCCAATAATTAATTTCTCACTTAAAATTTCACTTAAAAGTGATCCCGAGAATTTTACTTGATACAATATAAAACAGCCACTCGAGAAATATTCTTTCAGTTATGCAACATACAACTTTTAGCTTTGGCAAGTTTTTATTTTAAAAAATGTGTGCATAAAAATAACAAATTCAACTTCATTAATCTTATTTACAGTACTGATAGTTAATGCACTTTTACCTAATAATAAAAAGATGCCTTTTCTATTACTATTAGCTTGCCGCCGGTTTTGGCAATGAGTGTTTTTCAGTTAGCAGCCACATCTAGGACAACTGAAGCTCAACGATATTAACTTATTCTCTGGGTGCCACAAATGGACAGTCAGTCCTAGGTTCAGAATCTCCATGTAAACACAACAAAAAAAAACTTGACCTCCCAGATTTATTGCAAGAACCACTGACCGCAAAAAAGAAACTGGCTGAACATGCCAGCTAAAATAAGGTAGCAGAACCTCCCTTACGTATACGCATGTGGGAATAAATTACCATCACAATTAGAGGATTGACTGAACTTTGCGCTCTTCAACTACCAAAGAATCTAGTGGATGTTTGAAAATCAGATTCCCAAACCGCAATGAAATTCCAGGTAAGAGACATGTACGGATATAACAGGAAGTCAGACTACAACCAATCTAAAGGTCCCTTGCAGTGTTATGTTTCAGACATCCTGTACAAAACTGAAAACAGAAAGTACACATTAAAAGTATACAGTAAATTCAATTCTAAATGTACTTTCAAATTAGAGATCTGCTCTAGTATTTTTAAAGTTTTAAAATATGGATTAAATATCAATTTTTTCAAGATATACTGCAGCAAAGACACTTAATGTCTGGAACCTAAAAAGGCCATACTTCACTAATCAGATGACCAAATCGACCAAAACAATATAAAATAAAAAAATCACTGTAATACATATCAAATGATTTCATAACTTTTACTACAGAAAATATCAGCATAACACCTGTTTACTTAGATAATATTCTGGAATTTCTGTTGAAATAGACCATAGAGCGCAGGATGAAACTGGGAGGGGTCACAAAGGGGCCAATCAGTCTCAAGCTACAACGTGGAAAGGTTCTCTGCCAGATAATACAAACTATATCCATTACATACAATACAACAGAGGTTGCAGAGAGAAGAGAGGATTTGATAGAGCCAAAGTCGACTGGTCAGCTTCTTGTACTTGGGATCGGACTCACACAGATTAGCATAGGCCTCGCGGTTGGAGGACAGACCAATGTCCTGGCCAAGCCCACAAGCTTGCTCAGTGAGGTGCATGTCTGTCATTATTTCAGAAGTCATCTGGCCAAACCACTGTGCGTTGATTGCAGCTACCGTCACACAGACAAAGAAAACAAAGAGCTGCAATTTGAAGGAGAGAAAATGAGATCCTGAGTCTGACTGCATGGAGATTGTACGTGATCTTTTGACAAAGCAAGCAATTAAAGCTCACTCCTCCTAAAAGTGCTTTTCACTAATTAGATAGAGGGTCTTTTCAGTTAATTGTTGACCATCTAAGCAGTGGAGAGTCTACCCAAACAAACCATATTTTACATATACTCCGGCCAACCGTACCTGGAAGGTGTCCTTTTCATTCAGCAGCTCATAGGGGTGGTACAAGGAAAATATGGTGAGGTTGAAAAACGCACAGGCGGAGCCAATATGGAGGTAAAATGGAAACAGTCGGCTCTGGATGAAGCCATACGTGTGTCTGTTCAAACTGTTGTCCATCACAAAACCTAAACAGAGAGATATATCTGCTCACACGACGAAAAGGACAGCAAATGTCTGTTCAGATCTATGTATCCATAAAAGCATGAACTCTGAAGCGGTTCTGGAAAATGTGCATTTGGAAAAGAAGCCACGGAGAAATCATGCACTTGCTCTTGCTTTCAGAGGAACTATATTAAAGTTCACAGAACAAACATGACTAATTAATCAAGAAATGTAAGGATACAATATAGCTGGTATGCTCACCGGAAACAAAGGTCACCCAAATCTGCATGCCCCAGAAAGTAGAGAGAAAGACGAGGTGCAGTAATTTGGCAGTTACTGAAGGCTCTCTGTCAGTGGGCATGACTGCCTACTGCTCAGACATCCGGATACTTCACTCTCCCTCTCAGCACCTGCTCTGGCAGTTACGGTGTCGCACTGTAATAACACGTAACGCCCTCATTTGGATTAACCCAAGAGCTGTAAATATAAAGTGTACAAATGCACTGGAACAGACAAACACAAGGAGTAAAGCCTATGAAAACACAGGGATTCCAGCTCTTACGCATCTGCCGTGACACGATCTCAGATTCACGCTCATGCAATAAATCTTACGGCAAATCTATATTATTCCATTATAGACCTAAAATTAGCTACATCAGTAGTGTTGGGGCAGTTCGACAACCCTACAGACTATTTCCAAGCTAATATAAAACTCTCACATATATGTATTTGCCAGTGCATTTGTGTGCAGACTTGAAAATCTCACGCCAGCCAGCTGACTAAAGTTGGCAACCCCTATAAATACGATGTACCGACATAAAACTTACATCTAAGAATACTTTGTGAAATCTAACACATTATTCTATGCTTCGTGAGCTTAGTGCGGATTTAACATTAGAAAGGCCTGTTTGCAGAAGTCTTATCCGTTGAATGGATCTCAGCTTTGTGGAGACTTCACTATTCAACACTGAACGTAAACATTACACGGTTCACAAATCTCATTTTAAGCCCTAAATATAGCCTAATAAATATTATGAAGAAGTGACACTGGTGCTCTTTCGGCGAACTGGACCAATACAATGTTAATACTGTCAACCAGCGTCAATGTCACCTTTATCTCAGTAGCCAGGAACCGCGTATCTTTATCTTCTGGTCGCCGAGCTTCATGATCTCAGCACCAGAACTTCGCTAACGTCCCAGTTAGCCCAGATATCTACTTGTGTTTCTCGAGGATTCACTGAATATAATCGACTCTGTTGTCGCACCGCAACCATTTTAACTAATTGGAACGAATCATAGTGACAACTAGCAGAGACGGGAAAACATCCAAGGCGAACTAAAATAATCACAACTTTGCAAACGATAGATACAATTTACAGAGCCGCGGTTAAAAGTAAGATTAACGTCAGTCATGTAATCATGCGGTCGGGCTACTTTCCGGCAAGTTTTCTAATCGCCGGGCCGGACCGGACCGGACCGGACCTGCCGAACCGTAACCGCACAAACTGATTTAGAGGTTCCGTGCATTAAAGTCACCGCATATGTAACATCCCGTGCTTTATTTCATAGGAACCCTGGTCCCGCAGCCTTGGCCCGAACTCTCTTTTATTCTCATCGGTACCGGATGACACGCCGTCCCGGGCTCTTTCCGCCCCGCTCCGTGCGTTTAGCGCCTCCGGCCAAATGCCTTATTCGGCCGCTTACTGACTCGGGGGCTGGACAGGGCTGGGCGCTGCCAGAAGGCAGGTTCGTCATGAAGCATGGTCTTGGAGTACCCCCCCCCCCCCCTTTAAAAAATTAAGTTTTAATATATTGGACGATTTGTTTCCCGAATATGACGAATGACAGAACTCGGACGACTGACCCGTCTCAGAAAAGTCTAACACATAATGTTCAGGCACCTAGAGCGAAATAAATATGTGTTGTCTTCTGAAAAACATACTTGCCGTTGTAATACATGGAAATTTTAAAACGCCGACTTTGGTTAGCTGGCTGGAGTGAGACTTTCAATTTAGATTTGCCGTAAGACTGTGAGCGAGAGAGTCTGAAAGAGTGATGTTTGTGTGTGTGTATATATATATGAATTAATTATTGTCATTAGACGATTGTACATAGAAATAAAAACTGTTTGACTAACTCCTAAAAGCAGCATCGTAAACAATTACAAAGACACGTGTCAAGGGCAGTACGGAAGCAGGAAATCCGCAATAAATATACTGTAAAGTTAATATTTGTTTTTTTTTTGGTTATAGATTTGTGGTCTTTTTTTTTTTTAAAACAAGAAACAACTGAGAATAGTTTTTTATTTCCATTACTGTCCATGTCACCGTTTACCATTATCGTGCTAGTCTACACCACACATGCACACCTAGATTACCTCTCTCTCCTCAACATTTACATAAGAAAACGCATTTAAAAGTGTTAAGGATCCGGGCGGGTTTCGTGCGATCGCGAGTGTGGCATGGTGCAGGCAGAAAAAGGTGGACGACCCACTTGCGGCTCGAAGGAACAAAACGGGTTTCATTAACAAAAACACTAGGAATACTACTGAAAACAAAAAGGACCATGAGGGGTCAAAAGCAACAGGGGAAAAACAAAGACTAATTACAGAAACGGGGCAGGTAAGCAGGCCATACATCTAACGTTGCAGGATTCCAACTATAAAACATACCAAAACAATGAACCACTAAGGGACAGAACTCAGGCAGGGACTTAAATACTAAAACTGGACCGGGTAACGAGACAGCAGGAGTGAGACAGACAATTATCCAATTGGGGAGGGTGCGAGACAACGAGCAATCAGGAAAACACAAGGAACTAATTATCTCAAGAAACTAAAACTAATAACTAACCAAGAAATAGGGAAAACAGAGTCTAACACTGGGGTATAATAGACAGGTAGAAACACAAGCACGGGCACACAGAACAGAACCAAAACCAAATACAAATCTAGAAAAACTCGTACAAATTAAACAGAGGAGGTGGGATTTGTACACACCATGAAAAGGATGCGCAGGTAGTAATATGCTCAACATGTTGACCCATGCAACTGACAGGAAACACACAAAACACAAAGACTGACAGGAGGGACAGGATGGCCAGCGATGCCTGCTGGCCAAACGGGGCAGGGACACAAAAGACCGAGACACCCGTGGCCTGTACTACGAAGCAGGGTTACTGGCTTATCGGGGTAACTTGTCGGATTTAAGGTACCACAATTTAAATGGACTTCATATTCCTTCACTTACATTTTGCCCAAACTACTTTAAATCAGACAAGGTACCCAGGTAAGCCAGTAACCCCGCTTCGTAGTACAGGCCACAGGAACTGACCCTGACCAAAAAGGTTATATTTGTATTTTTGTAATTGGTTTCAGGTGCATTTTAACAACAAAAAACTGAGTTCTTTTTTTCCAAAGGTTTCAGTCAGTTGATCTCACTTACCGCTAGAGAACGAGCCTACAAGAATATGCATGCACGCACTGCCGCGGAATTTGAAATTCCGGCACAATTTTTAATTTTCCAACCATTTAAACAATTTTTAATTTATTGGACACTCACGTTCACATCTTTGAAAGTTTGCATCTTGAAGGTTCATACATAGAGGATTTTCTGTATGGACATTTGTTGGGGTGTTCCAGGTGTTTAAATGGTTGGGTTATGGCTGTATGAAGTGATGACATTATCTGTTGACCTGTTTTGCCTGCAGACAAACTGATGTTGATCAAGACTGGGGGATGCTGGCTTTAATGTGAGCTAGTACCAGTCTCTCAAAGCTGTTGGGGTGTCAATAATCATTTAAGCCTGTCAGTGCTCTAGATTTCGGGACAAGAGCAATCATTGCAGTTTAAGGCAGGCAGGAAGAACAGCCTGGAGGAGTGAGACACTGAATATTTTTGGAAGGACTTCTGCACGGTGGTCAGCACACGCCATCAGTCCTCACCCAAAACTCCACCTAGCCCCGCTGTGTGGTCAGTGTTAATCCTGCACAATACACACTAGACTTGATGGCATAGTACTGTTAGTACATGGCCATCTCCTGCTGTTATAGTTATTTTGGTAGAATCAATGTCCATCAAAGTGGAAAAAGAAGTCATTTAATTGTGTCATGTGTGGAAGGTGTTTGTTATGGTTGTTTCTGATTGGGAACAAAGCCACATGGAGTGATTGTCCCAGCTCTGGGTGGAGAAGGGTTTGTATGCTCCAGAAATGTTTGCATTGTATTGTACTGTCTTTAGTTTTGATTGATTAAAATCCCCTGCTACAATGAGAAATCCCTCTGGATATCTGTTCTGCTGGTGACTAATGGCTTTGTATACAGTAGTTTACCATTGGTTTGTTTAGCATTAGCCTGCGAGCTACAACAGTGACTTAAGTAACCAAACCAAATACAAGAGCTGTGGCATTCTTACTTTTTTGGTTGCATTCACAGATCTTTGTGGGGACCTGAAAATGGTCCCCACCACATCAAAAAACAGGTTTTTATTACATTGTGGGGGACTTTTGGTAAACCTAATCCACACACACACACACACACACACACACACACACACACACACACACACACACACACACACACACACA
>JAODKC010000036.1:7490676-7503512 GCA_026777985.1 Mormyrops attenuatus | reverse complement strand
GTCTGGGTCTCCCTGCTGAGACTGCTGCCCCCGCGACCCGACCTCGGATGAAGCGGGAGATGATGGATGGATGGATGACTTTGAAATACACTGGACTGTACATATTTTAATAATAATTACCTATGAGAATGCAGAGTGAATATGGCCCTTGTATAAGTTATGCTGTAAATATAGTATGTATCTTACCTCATATTTCCAGATGGATTCAGAACTTCGTTTTTGTTTAATTATTAGTTATCACCTTTCAAAGTGAGCTGATGACTCCAGAAGAATACCTTATGACCTATTTTAACCCCTAATATGTCTGTAAACAGTCCATTAAATTAACAAAGAGAAAAGTTAGGTATATTTTTAATCTATCAACTGTGAATATGTGCATTGGTTGTAGTATACAGATGGGGGGCACATTGTAGTCTACAGTTGGGGGTTATTTTCCCTTTAAGAAATCCCTTAATCTGAATTCTGTTAGTAAAATATTAATATTAAAAATACATTTAAGTGTGCATTGCAAATGATGCTGGGTAACAATTACATGACTTTTCTTAGGATTTGATTGCTGCTGAATTTGCAGAATTTGCCATTGATTTAGAAAAGAGGCTTTTAGTAATGGAAAAATGGGTAAGAAGCAAAAAAAAAACAGTTCCGGAAGCTTAGGATGAGAGTCCTGTGAGTGCGCTCCGCAAACGATGAGAGTCATTTGTCTCGTGTTTGTAGCAGTTGTTTAGCCAGCCTCTGTATCAGCAGGGATGCATTAGCAAGAAAGGTTTGGGGACAGTCACAAAGAGCAAGATTCATGAGTGATATTTTTTTCCCAAGTATGAACTTGTGCTGGCAGAGAACGGGTAAACTGCTAACATGATCAGGTAACGTTGAATATCAGGAATCTTTAAAGCAGTGTATTTTAAAAACAGACCCTCTTTCCTTTTAGTCCAGTAATAATAATAAAAAAACATACATAATTCACAAAGCCATCTTCAAAAGGGGAAAAGCGCAATTACCAGACCACACTTGATTTTCTTGATGCTAATGGAAGTCGGACTAAGCATTATCTGATCGAATGTGGGGGAGGGGAAGGGAAGCGTAGAGTGCTTAAAAGACGATGATATGATGAAATGCACAGTAGGTAATTGTAGCTTGTGCACTGGCTGTCCAATGCTGCCAGAGAGAATGGAAGGCATGTTACCCAGTTGAGAAGAGAAAAATAATCATATATTTATACACAATTTTGTAATTTTGACAGGTACAATTTTAAGTGCTAGCTATCAAACAATCTAAACATCAAAGTATAAACTGCCTTTGGCGAAAGGTAAAACCAATGTCAGCACTTTACAGATATAAAGAGAGACTGGTTTATGGCCTCTTACTTGTAAGAAAACGGCGACTATTTAAAGGCTTAAATCAAGGAAGATGCAAATTGCTGTTATAATTATCAACTTATCCACTAATACCAATTTGTACCTTTGAGGGTACAATTACTGGGGCTGTACCCTCAAGGGTCTGCCAGTTGTACCTTAGCTGTAGGTAAATGTAGCTATTAAAGTACAGAATTTAACATTTTTTTCTGACAGTTACCCAGTCAGTAGAGTCCCTCTTGACCTTCAAAAATGCCTCAACACTCATCTGTTGTAGGAATACCTCAAGCGGCCCTCAAGCCACTGACCTGTTCTGTCTTAATCTGCGATCCTTAACACTTGTCTATTCTGGATGCTCTCAGTTTTGCACTTGTCACTGATTTGAATAGGTCTCTGATTAGGTTCCGAGTAACGTACTGTATATCTCTGATGCTAATTTACCCTCCTACTGCTCATTCACTGGGCGCTCAGCCCAGTCAGACTTATGTCTAGTTGGCTCATTGACAGCTGTGAATAAAGGTGTCCGGTAAATAAATACATCTAAATGCAATGCCGATTGTGTATACCAGGGGTAGGGAATTCTGGCCTTGAACACAGGAAATAAGATACTCAAAGAGACTCTGAGGGGAGAAACAGAAGCTGTCGTAACAATCACAGCCATGTGACTACAGTATCTCATGCAGCGTAATAGTGATACGGTGCGTGTAATCAATATAATACTGCTCCTACAATGAGATGGCCAAAAGTAAGTAGCACAGAGTTATGGGACACTGGAATTAACAGCAAAAGACCAGAAAACACTCCCTTCTTATCTGAATACAGGAGTGGAGGCAATAAAATCTGTAAAAATCTAAGAACAAGTTGGGGGGAAACTTTGCCCCCAGTAAAAACCTTACCTTCTACCACCTTAAGCATAAGCAGAGACGAGATGGTGCCTCTACAGGTTTCAAATCCATGGCAGCCCAGAGTGGATAAGAAATACTGGAGCTGTCAGTTTTGAAACGGGAACAGCATTTGACGTCAGGTTATTGCACTTTAGTAACTGGCTTTCTTTACTGTATTTCCTTCACATGCACGACACAGTGAGCATTATTGTATTAGCCTATCCTAGACTGGGGTATACCCTGAACAGGATGCCAGCCCTTCATAGGGCGCATGCACTCAAACACATACTAACTGCCATATATTACATGCAATATATGTCATCACAGAAGAATGATGGAATTAATTCAGTGTTGATACCGTTGAGTTGATATTTCCTACTGTTACAAAATCAATGTGCTAGAAACCAATAGGGCCTACATGGAAAATAAAAATATGGAAAGGTGATATGGCATTTAACAGCGCTGGTTTCTGCTGTAGATGGTTTAAATGGTTTTCTGATTTTTCACTGGGCAGTGATTTTAGACGTTGGTCCCAAAGACCATCAAATGAGTTTATAACTGTCCAGCAGCAATGCATTAAGCTGTTGCTCTCCACATTGCCTGCAATCATGAGACCATTTAGGAAACTGATCCAGGAAACTCTGCTATCGAAGAGCCATTTCCCTGCCAATCTGAGTCACAATAACCGACTTACAATTGGAAACTCATCCGTAAATGCATTTAGTACAAGCACTAACAATCCTAACAAAAACACCACAACCATTTGCCAATGCAAATTTAAAAGGTTACAGATACATAACAAAATAAGTGATATATTCCACCAAAAACATGCATGCTCAGCTTATGTTTGAGATGTTTTTCCACCTTAACATTTAGCTAATCAAATTATTTATCAGGGCATCAGGTGTGTGTGTTTTCAGAATATGAAAGTACATGATACATCAGAGGTACATTCTCGATGTTAAAAGGCTAGTCGGAAAATTTTGTTGAAAGTCCCTTTTGTCCTGCTCCATTATTCTGAAATAAAAAATGCCCATAATGAGTTTCGAGCCCAAAAAACTACTTAATACAATTGATGAAGTACCTCAGACAAGGAGTTTTACCACTAAAAACAATTAGCCTATGGCTGTTCCAGAAATTCTGTTCAGGTTACTGACTACCATATTAAACCGAAATACAGTTTGGTCAACTTTAATCTAAAAGTCACTTTATACCCATCTATGGAATGACATTATAATAACAGTTTACTCATCCAAGTAGTCCGTAGGGCGGGGCAACGACACAACAGCCAGACAGCGATTTGACAGCATGCGGCTGTAATACCTATTTCTTTTGGCTCCTTCTATAGGCACCATGAGATAAATATGACCGAACATAAAATCAAAACTGACCGTAGTTTTTTCCCCAAGCTCATCTTTTTCCATACAACATGCTACCGTCGACATACAATTTGGGGAAAATATATCATTAGCATTTTAGTAACATAGGCTACTTCAAATGGAGTTATAAAATATAGAACTGCTTCGACTTTTTGTTTTGATCACTGCTAGACATTTTTAAATGATCGTGTACTACCTGCTAAACATAGCAAGGTATCTAACAATCGGGAAAACTGAAGAAACGGGAAAGAAGTACTTTCATTGTAATTAATAATATTTATTCTTTTTAAAGGATGTTATATATGCGAAAATACTGTCTATGATATATTATACAGTCCTGTTCGGTTTAAAATCAACCACAGCGAAAGTCTATGCGACGCTTGACGATCAGACAGCAGCACACCCAGGGAAATGTGTCCGGCAGGGACCGCAGCTTGGAGATAATCCTCAGGTCGCCCAGCATCCTTGGAGGACAATGCCGTCGTTACACCACGGCGCTATATTCATCGGCGTCTTCCTCATAGCGACTGGGGGGGCGACTGCGTTTTTGGCTGCAGAAAAGACCGCTAATCGGGCGTTTAGCCTTTGTTGTGTTGTGCTCGGGGCCCTTCTATTGATCCTAGGACTTTTTTGGGCTATGAATGGGAAGAACAACCAAGTCCCTTACGGCGACGATTACAGCCACGTCCTCTACACCCCTCCGCCCAGTAGTCGTTTCCCCGAATCGCAGTCCGTTCTGCTACACAGGTTAGTTGCATGGGTTGTATCAATATATAGCGTATATTTTACTGCTATTTCGTATCTTCAAATGTTACCCACGTTTTAAGCCACTTTTACTTGACCAGAAAATCTTTTCTTTTATTTATATATTTCTATATAAGCTAAAATACCGACATAGTTCTTACCTTTCAACGCATGCATAAAAATGACTACTTAACGGGCTTCAGCTTAGTCCAACTTCTGCTTTTTCTTTGTATTCTGCTTCGTTACTTTTTCGCTTGTTATTGAATCACTTGTCCTCAAGACTTTTAGAAATTGTACATAAAGATTGCACATTGATTGTTAAATGATTAACAGAGTTCACAACCCCCCAAAAAATGCTGTTTTGTTGAGTCATAAGTTGTGAGCTCTGTGTTTGTATGAAGAAAATATACATTTTTCTTTTTATTATCCATTTACGTAGACTTTTAGTATATTGTTTTCCTGTTTACATTCTATATACCTTTTAATATACGCATTTTTAGAGATCATCATCCTTTCATTTTCTAACTGTTTTTCCATGTTAAGGTGTGGGGGGATAAGGCATAAACTCATATTAGTCAATCATTTGAGGAAAAACATCTGGATTTAATTAACTGAAGTTTATCATTTTTTCATATGACAAGCATTGCTTAAGGATTCTTGAGCCCCATGTAAAGTAAAATGAATGTAGACAATACCGTTGATTAGGACATTTTTAATTTTATGCCATATATTAATTTCAAGCTCTCATACACACATTTCCCAGCCTGTTGTGCTTAATGAAAAGATGAAGATCAAAATAGGAAACTAAGAAATTCCTTATATTTAATTATCAGGATGGAAATACGCAAATAGGAATTGAACTGGATGGCATTCTCATTTTCATCTCTTCTAGAACACTGGAGAGGCAAAGATGTGGAATTTACGGGGAGGACTTTGACTACCCTCCGCTGGAGCCCTCTTGTTTCAGCCCTCCGATGAATCCATCACGCTGGAACATGGAAGCCCCTCCTCCATATGAAGTCGCCATCAGGACCACCAGGAGCTCCACGCATCTGCAGCGCAGCTATTCAGACTCACTACTGGCCACTGAGCCACTCTTTAGCCGCTCCCGGGAGATTAGCTTTGAAGTGTGACGTCCCGCGTTGCGTCCATTCCGAGTGGGATGCTCCCCTTCTCCAGCAGTGGCAGCTATGAAGTGATGCTTCACAATTCCTGCCTTCTTCTCACCTTCTGCGGTCACAGCGACACCCCGGTTGGCCTCAACTTTCTGGATGCCGTACTGATGTGATACGTGATATTTCCTATAGTTTCTTAGCGGTAGGGATGACTGGTCTGGCTATAATGAGCACAGCTTCATAGTTGCAGATCTTGAGTCAGGCAGTTCAAAAAGCAGCATACGCACTTCATACAACAAGCTATTGATGTATTTAGCATGAAACAAAACAGCTTCCCTGGATAACTATCAAAAAAGCCACTTTCCTCAGGAAGCGAATGAATTTGCAAAAAAATAAATAAATAAACAAATAACATTTATCTCCATAGGCTATACATAAAATTACCATGCATGATGTCACCCAGGGAATATGAAAAGTGCAATTAGAAATTAATTATACCACAAGTTGCCTTTCCTTAATGGATTATCCGTCTGCGTTGTATAAAGTTATTTCCAAATGGAGATCTCACAGTTGATATGATTGCACAGATAACGGGCCTTTGATTGCACTGTAACGGGCCTTTTACCTTATGCAAATACGACCTCAAAGTCCAAGACGCACCAATGAAATGCTTAATTATGTACAGTGTACTTAGGAATGATGACTTGGAACTACAATCATGTGCTATAATGACAAGAAAGGCACATGCTTTGGTCATTCTATATAAATAAATAAAAATTGGTTTTCCCTCCCCTTTGTTCTGGATGATTGAATATTTTTAAAGTGTCTGCATATTTCACTGCAAAAGTTATAATTATTTTAATAATTTTTAACTTGACAGATACATTTATTTCATAGTAAAGAACATGACTTAATGGCATGGTGGTGCAGTGGTTAGCGTTGTTGTCTCACAGCTCTAGAGCAGGGTTCGAGTCTCTGCCATAGTCCCATGCTTGTGGAGTTTGCATGTTCTCCCCTTGTCATCATGGGGTTTTCTCTGGGTAGCCCAGTTTCCCCCCGCAGTCGAAAACCTTTCCAAGGCTGACTGGAGCTATCAAATGGTGCTTGTGTGAGTGACTGGTGTGTGAGTGACGCCCCCTGCTGGGGAGTTCCCAGCCTTGTGCCCATAGCCCCTGTGACCCTGAACAGGACAAGGTGGATGTTACAGAAGATGGATGGATGGATATTTAAAAAATAAAAAAGATTCTGATCATTAGCCGCAACTGCTATCCAACAGAAAAACACCAGGGGGACATAATGACCCCTCTGAGACAACTAATCCAAAACCTTCAATCCCATTGCTATTAACGACTGATGCCTTGTCTCTGTATTTCATGATTCTTGGAGTCTATCTTAGCTGTTCCTAAGGGTTTTAAACAGTTGTATTGACTGGTTTAGCTGCAATGTAATGCAAACAAGCCCTAACTAGCAAGCATATTGAGTCAAATATTTACTAACAAAAGCTCTATATACATCTTACAAAATTCCAGAATGTTTGGAGGGATTTTGCAAGATATTTAAAAGGAAAATATACCACAAAATATAAACAAAGAAAACGCGCATGATTTCATGCATGGGATACAAAAGAAATTGGGAGTTTCACCACAAGCTGCTTTTTTTATATCAAAGCAGTAAACGTTAGAAAATGATTATAAAACAAAAGGAGGACAATGATAAGGGAAAGGGCCGTTTTCGTTTTTTTTTCAATAATTTTCATTTTTCAATTCACTTTTTTTATATCGTCAGACTCATACTTTAAGTAACTGGAAGTTCTGACAGCAGCCATCGAATGTTTATAACATGATTTAAACAAAACAGGTAATAAATATATAAATATGCTGTATATACATTTAACTATATGTACATATATGTAGCCTATGTATATAGCGTAAAAGAGAATATGTATTTAATAATATAATAAAGTAAATCATAGTCTATGAGGAACTGTTATTATGAAACTGGCCAAGTTGTTACATTATATGACTTTAATGTTAGCTGTTATTTTGTCTAAAACAATCAGCCACGTACCTTTCCATGATGGGGTAAGCTATAAAATGTCATGCAATATGGCAATTAGGTGTTTGATTTGCCCCGATATTTATATTACATAAATAACTAAACTGATCCATACACCGGAGTTTTCCTCAAGGTTAAAATGAGCTGCAGCTTGAAATTTACGTTAATGAATGTAATTTCCTCCCGACGACAGATGGGACACGTCAATAAGCGGCACTCGGAGTCGTACCGTGCGGTGGACAGTAACAGGCTGCTTACGGTGGGCGGGGGAGCCGGCGCAATGCCTCTTAAGTTTGGTTATGAGAAGAAATAAGGTGCCGCTGAAGTTGGGAATATGGTGGAAAACTGCAGGCACACCCAAGTCGGCACCCTGTATCCGTCTGCTCGCTTGGCGTCTTCTTCCCGGAGCTGAAATCTGCTGCGGACTTATTTTATGCAGCCTCAAACCCATTGTTGTGCGTCCTACAGTATACTTAATTTTTTTAATCTAAATCCGTGGATTTACAAAAGACACATCCAAACATCTTTATAGGAAGAGATCGGCTACGTTACGTTTGTTCTTTGTTTGTTTGTTTGTTTTTTTGTTAAAGTTGCTCTTATTCCAAAAAAGAATTTAAAAGCCGGGGAGAAGAGCGAGGATGACGCGACGTGCTCGACCCGTTTTGTAATTTAATCAGCCCGTCCAAAGGTTTGTAAAAAGAGTGCACGAAACCGCGTCCTCTTGTCGGTAAGCAATTCGCCATTGATCTCTCGCAAGGCTTTGGGATCTAACGTTGACCTGTGGATTGCTGTGGAAATGAGTACATATCCATTTTTCTAGCTCCTTTGGACAATGCATGTATGGATATCTTTTGTTGGGCGTTCTGCTAAGTGTACAGTACCACTTATACCACGACGGGCACAACATATTTACTTTCAGGATATATTTTATTTCGACATCAATTCTCATGCCCAGTCACGCGTGTTGAATGACTACACACACACACACACACACACACACACACACACAGACGTATATACTGTATACACACACACACACACACACATATTTATATATATATATATATATATATATATAGAAAAAAAATAATTATATACATATATATTCAAGAAGCAAAAATCAGCAATCATGTCTTTACTATGAGAAAACTTTTATATTAATCCTGAATGCTTTGGAGTTTACATGAGTTTCCCATTGCAGGTTTCCCGCAGTAGGATGAAACTATAGAAATTTAAATTGTTGTGGTGGACGAACCTTAATGATCGTAGTGTAAATGTCCTGCAGTTAGGCAGGAGTTTGCACTAACACTGGAAAGATATCGTATTGTTCTTGGTTCGATGTGACAAACACAGACTTATGACTGATTATCATCTTACCTATTGGTTGTCACACCACGGATGTGCTCTTGGCTGACCTCTGCTGGACTGCTTCCCACAATAATGCACTTCTGCTCCTCATCAGCAGGGTTCATAAAAGCCACGAACGGAGGTGTGCAGTGTGACATCCAGGACCGGGATGCCCCCCCCTCACGGCACAGTGGTGTCGCTGGGCATCCTCTTCATGGTGGTGGGAGGATTGTTGTTCCTGTGTGTCGGCCATGTGGTGGCCTGGTTTGGCCTGGCACTGGGCATGTTTGGGATCTTCCTTATGGTGCTGGGCCTCTGCCTGGCAATGAAGTCCCATCACATGACTGTCCCTGGTCATTTTACGCTGCAGCCTCGCACGGGGACACCCTACTCTCGGCACCAGGCTACCATTATTCAGAGGTACGCCAGTCTGTCACAGTGTCACCCTGCCAGATAAGCGTTATCGTGTGGATCCCATTGTCATCTTTTAAATGTGATTTAAAAAAAGAGTACTGTATTTTACACACATAAGTAAAACTGAAGTCTTGGTGCAGGTTGTAAGCTGTAGAATCTGTCTGCCTCCCAAAAGCTTGTAGTCTTCAGGTAAAGATAAAATTGACGTGATGGATTTCCTGCTTGTATAGAAGCAGGTCATGGAAGCAGTCAAGAAAGGTTCTGGTCCACACTTCCCTGATTCTGCTCTGTTTATAATCTATGCCTGTCAGTGCTGTTTATGTTAAACACTACCACTGCTAAATATCACGTGATACTTTTGTGTCTGAGGATACACAGTGTCTTCGAAAATGTGCAGGAAGTGATTGAAATAAAGTGTAAAGCGTGTAAATTTTACATTCTTGCTTAGAGCAACAGTAAAGCCTTGTGACAAGAAATAAAGACATTAGAGATGTTAGTCTGGATAAAGTCACACATTCATTTATTATATTTATTCTATATGCCTTTGCACTTCATTTCTATCTATCCTTTTTGTTAATAACACCATATTAAAGTTGTACAATTGGGAGACAGTGTTAGCATTAGCAGAACTTAACCAGATGAACAGCCAACATAGCTGAATGAGCATTACGTATAATCAGTTCAGAGTGTCTGTTGAAGTGGTTAGCAAGCTGGGATAATTAGCACAACAAAGGGGTTGAAGGTCTTGCTTTTTATTGTGAGTGGAATAAATATGGTTGCAGAGTGTAACTCCACACAATGTGGACTCATCTAACAAGCCGGGAAAGCGAGAGTATGGTGGTTACTCTTACTCAGATACAGGATGTCATATTTCCGTAGCTGTCAGCCGTCTATTGTCAGTGGTGTACATGAAAGGTGCTCTAAATGAGTTATCATGCATATTTCTGTATTTATTTTTATTGACGTGATTGGGTAGGCAGCTGGTCAGGTTCATAGGCATTTACGTTACATAATTTTTCTAACACATAATTTCTTTTTAACAACAAAATATATGGACTGAATGTAGTGTTATTGAGTGCATATCTCTAGGCAGTATTCATTAGGTATGAAGTACGAGATACGAATGAGAGGTACTCACTGAATGTCCCTGATATAGTAAACATGGAGTTTATTGCCGAAATGGCCTGCTGTTTCCTCTAGGAGGCTTGACCGAATGCGCAGAGCCATGTCTGAGAACACCGAGCCGGCAAACAGCCACATGCACACTCAACCTGGAAGTCCGCCACTGTGGGACACTGACCCACCACCCTCGTATGAGACAGTCATGAAAACGGCTTTGGATACCGGCCAGCACCTTTGACGCTCACAGGTCCCTTTAGTCCATCCTCAAGGTGACCGAACACTAATTCAAGTATAGGGAACCCACGCCACAATAAGTACACTAGTGTGTAAGCATGCATGGATAAAATGGAGTGTCCCACCAGCGTTTTCAGCGTACACGAGAGTGGGACACAGGAGCAAAGAGTACCTTCATTTATATCCACGGTTACATTTGCCTTGTGGCTTGAGTACTTTTAAACACACTGTGCCAAGTTCTTCATGGATCACTGAGAGAAGACACAAGCGTGAGCACGCCAACTCTGACTCCTATTTCATATACTGCCTACTTTTATCTTTCTCGAACATCAGCACAAACATCTCAGATGGACTGTGGAGCACCAGGGGTTTTGCATTCCAGTGTCCCCATGGAAAAGTGTGATCTCTGTATATCGCCTCTGATGCACTACCCGCAAGAAAAAAGTCCCCTGGTTAAGAACATCTGACTTACAGATCGTACTTACGAACAGGCTGCCATGAAGCCTATTATATAAAAAATTCGGGCTAAATACAATGGTTCGTGATAACGAAGGCACGCACAAAATTGTGACGCTCGAGAAAACATTGCACGGCTTCAGAGGTTCATCAGCCTGACCGTATGTAGTTACATATTATTATTATTATTTACTACTTGCCTACAAATTCGACTTAAACACAAACTTAGGGAACGGATCTTGTTCATAACCCGGGGACCGCCTGTACATTCATTCTATCATGCATTGATATTTTTGAGCGTAAAAGTTGCACAAACAGGTTGTTTGTCTGACAGTCATTGGCTTCCAGGTTTAACCGGGGACAGTATGTTTATTTAATGAGGGAGTGTTTCCCAGGCAGCACAAGCCACAGTTTGGGAATAAGCTCATCACAAATGCTGCCTGATGCTGAGCTGAACGTCCATCATAGGTTGTTATGTTAATGTTGAGATTCCTTACTCACTTTTTGTTTATTTGTGATACTCAGAAGCCCGTGGCCTGTACTACGAAACGGGGTTACTGGCTTATCGGGGTAACTTGTCGGATTTAAGGTACCACAGTTTAAATGGACTTCATATTCATTCACTTACGTTTTGTCCAAACTACCTTAAATCCAACAAGTTACCCCGATAAGCCAGTAACCCCGCTTCATAGTACAGGCCACTGGACTGTTGGTGTCCCCACTAGGAGTGTAAACAGTGATTCAAGTCTTTTATTTTTTGTTAGGGATTAATGTAATATAAACGGTATGAAGAATGACTCGGTCTGCAGTTTGATCTGTGTAATGTTTATCCATATTTGAAAGAAAAAGTCATGGTTTGTGCTTCATTAACTGATTACCTTAATTAATTTTAAGATATTAAAAATATGACATGTAGAGGTCCAGTGTTTATATATAACAAGTACAATGACTTAAACAGGAAGCAGAAATGAACGCAGAGGTTACCTCTATAGATTATGCAATAATGAAAACTGACACTTTAAAAGCACAGTTGTTCATTATTTTCTGCATGTTCTCCCTGCTTGGATTGATGCCAGATTCTTATTACCTGCCAAGAGTCAGACAGCAATAAATGAAGCTAAAAATACTTTTGTTATATTTTAAACTGGGGTTTTTGAGCAACCAAGTGCTTCATGGCCCCCGAAGGAATACAGGGTACATTTTAGCAGTAAAAGGAATATTTTATATAAAGACAAATGTAAGTTACTATTCAGACTAAGTATCTTATGTGTCATATTAGAAACTGGTGTAACATCAGGAGAGGTTCATGCTGGAAAATACAAATACGTTGATATTCAAATTAGCATCAGAATGGTGTTAGAATTAAAGAAACTTTTTTCCACAAAGATTTAGAGCACGGGATTTATACACAGTGCTCACAGAAATTCTTGGGATGCTTACTTAATTCTGTAAAGATGTTGGCAATTTTTTGGTTTCATAACAAACATCTATTGAAAGCTATGTTTAACATATTTCCTGCACAGACATTTTGTTAAGTGTCATAATTTTTTGACTGACTCATTTAGTTCTGTTTTTGATATTTTGCTATTAATTACAACTGTAGTCGTTTTTCCCAAAGGAACACAAATATCTGGTGTTTCATGTTATTACAAAGATGTTAGCGGGAGAACATTTTAAAATGAACTTGAGGAAGCACTTCTTCACACAGCGTGTAGTTGGAGTATGGAATAGTCT
>JAODKC010000036.1:7457507-7467724 GCA_026777985.1 Mormyrops attenuatus | reverse complement strand
GTTCGAAATAAGTATTCGTAAAAAACACGTTATTTGTGCCTTTCCGAATACCGTATTCGGGTTCGGCTTCACCCCTAAACTGTAGATTGACTTTTATTGCTTCAACCGGACTTCATTAGTGCCAACATGGCTAACAGTACGTGAATATTTGTGTTTACCCTTAGCTAGCACTTTTAATGAAACCGTAATGTGAGCCATATAAGTGCAGGTATGAAATCTGAGAAGAGACGCATACAGTTGCAGGAAGGATCATCCCCTTATGGTTGCGAAATTATGCCCAGTGGTGATTTTCTCATACAGTCAATAAAAGCATGTCTCAGAGACAAACAACTCCTCCAAACACATTTTATTTGCTCCTTGAGGCTTGGGGAAATGAAAGCAGCATCTGGCCTTCTCAGAAACCTGAATGTTTTTAATGCTTTTCCGTTAAACGGCCTAAAGACATGCTTTCTATCTTCAAATGTTTACCCACAGAAATGTTTATTACCGCGTAATGCACATCATTATCAACCGGCGAATCTGCAGCCTACAGTCACCACACAGCGGAATGTGATTTATTCATGTTTTTTCAGAAACATCAAAAAAAGTTTTCAACATTTAAAATGCACTTATAGGATAAACAAAAACTTCAAATAATAAAGGTTTTGGCTGTTTGTATGTTTTCTTAAAATCTGCCAAAAGAACTATTATGATTTTAGTTCCTATGAAAATCCCACCCATCCACCTTCTGAAGCCACTTGTCCTATTCATAGTTGCAGGGGGTCTAGAGCCTATGGGCACAAGGCAGGGAACAACCCAAGATGGGGCACAACCCATCACATAGTACACACACTCATTTCCCCACGCGTACAAATTATCTTAGGTCGGCCTTCACGGTTCGACTTCTTAGATTCAGATCGAGTTCTAGGTCATTTTTTTCGAGCTGGTTGGTTCGACTTGAGTTTGAGTACTGAGGTACCACTGTATTTTTAAAACGTACGATATTATAGTCATTTCATTTTTAATGACCACCAGATGGCACCAAACATCCATAGGACCAATTGTTCCCTCATGGTACATTTGCTTGTTTTTTGAAAAGTTGTAATACATCGTGTATTGTAGAATAGGGACATAGCAGTGTTTTCTGACCCTTTGACCTCAAGGTGAACCCTTTACGGAAGCATCTATGGAGAGAACTGGATGTAACACGGGGACGATGAGATCTTAGGAAAGAAAGCCAACAGTTAGGTTTTTATTCTTAATCGAAAGTAGTTCGATGATTTGAAGCAGTCCACTGAAACTTCCTGTTTCCCTGAAGCAGTTGTCACAATGCTCCCACTGTTTATGTGTACTAAATTAGAATATTGCTCTACTAATAAAAGAGTGTGGCAGGTGGTGTTAATGCAAGTATTTCATCAGGCAGCAGGCCACCTGGAGAGATTGCAGGAAACGCAATTTAGTGTCAGTTGATATTTGTTGGGGCTGTGCTTCAGATCAGCTTCGCCAGTCCTGTACAGCCCAACACCCATGTTGTGCTTGTAGTCGTGTATTTACTTTCTTTATATGATGACATCTTTAAAGCACAACTTTACAGCTTGTATATCTCGCAAGATTGTGGTCTTTAGCGTCTAAGGACAAAAGGCCAGAGTGAAATTGAGTCCATAAGTGCCTCTGTAGTGTTTGTACAAACCTTTGTGAGTGATGAATGCTGTAATCTTAGAATCCCCTCTGCAGTTGAGCCCGATGGCGTGCATGTCTGAGGTTAACAGGCAAGACCTTCATAAACGCCTGGAATTCAGGCAGTAGGTCTTTAAGACAGATTGAGTGGCCTTGAAGCTCCATCACGTTTACTCAAAGCAAACTGTAGCATAGCATCGGTTGGCATCCGGCAAGAAGTTTCCAGGTGGAGTTCTACCATCTGATTCATTCATAGGATGAGCGTTTCCATATTAACGATATTACTGTCTACGGGAGCGATGTTAGTTTGAGGCACAGTTTAACATCCAAAAACGTTTTGGCTTTGAATGTTTTTACTACGGTCAGTGTGCATTAAATTGCAGCTTCTAAACTTGCCCCGGAGGAATGGAAATTGCAGGGCCTGTGTCAACTTAACGATTAGGAAAACAGGTTTGATTGTGCACAGCAGCAACTTACACAGTGCATATCAACCTTTCTTGGCTCGAAGCATTTCTCGATATGATAAGCACTGCCAGTTTTGGGCGCAGTGACTCTGCAGACTGACATACTTTGGAAACACATCCTTTTTTTCTACAGGATCTACATTTTGCAGGTTTAGCAGGATGATTCCGTTTGATTGACAGAGCTACAACAATAGCATTGTGGAGCAATGGAACATTTACAATCAGCTTGTTTTGGTCTCTCACTGCATTGCTCTTTTACAATCGATTTCTTTCTTCATCAAAGCCAGTTTCAATCTGCCTTGCCATCATGGATGTTTTGTTTAGTGATCCAATTTAAGAAGCCTTTTTTGTGTCTGCAAGTCACACAGGTTATTTTTCAATCATGAAGCATTTCACTCATAATGGCAAATCCACAAGTACAGGTAAGCTGCAATACTAACTAATTACTGGATGATTTAAGTTCCCTGTCCAAGACAATATCACTCTGTAACAGAGCTCACTTTACCGGCGAAGAATTTTCCTAAAGCTCAGCGGCGATTTAAATTCCGCTGACCTTCTGCATCTATGAATTAGAAAAATACTTTATGGGTGCGCCAAACCAACGCAGGGCATGCACACACACATGCACGCATGCACGCGCAAAGGCACAAGCACACACGCATGCACACATGCACGCACACAGGCAAACGCACACACACACACAGGTTTGCAATTATATCTTTGTGGGGACTCTCTATTAATTTCTATGAGGAAAACTCTAATCGCAACATGACAACCTTAACCTCTACCCAGCCCTAACCTTAACCATAACCCAACAAAATATGATGTACGCAAGTGTGTACATGTCTCAAAGGAGAGCATAATGGGAAATGTGAAAAGAAGCATTCCAATGTACCAGTAGTTGTCCAAATGGTAAATAAAGGACCATATCATTTCAATACTCGAACCCTGGTCCCAAATATGTAAGACAAAATGACTAAGCACTACCCACCCCCAGAACTTTACACCACCAAAAGTGAATTAGTGTAAGAAAACATATTTTCTATACTTTAAAAGACAAATTTAGTCCAGCCTGAAACTAAGAAAATTAAGTTGCTGGATATAGAAAAACATCCTCATCCTTTTCTTGTTACAGAAGCAAAACTCTGAACATGTGCATACATAATGGATATGCATTTAGAGCACCTTTCAATAGGGTGCATCATCAAGAGTATCATGTCTGCAATCTCAGCCCGTGGCTGACACCCTTACTAATGTGCTGTATAAAGTTTTCAGTTTTGGTTTGTAAACCTGCATGTGTGCTCATGGGTGCGATATAATGGAGTGACAAAGTTTTAAAAACATTGTTTCAGCTCTTGTCTCTTGTGTCAGGAATACTTCTCACCAATACCACTGGACATAATGTACGCAGCTGAATCTCCACCTCAAGGCTGTTGTCATTCTGTAAAACTAGACAAAAAATAAGAACTGATTGCTGTTAGAAATTATTGCAGTGATTGGCCCAGCTAACATTTCTACAATGGAAAGTAAGAGCCATAATTTAATATTAATCAGATATTCTACAACACAGGTGTCAGACTCCAGTCCTGGGGGGCCAGAGCCCTGCACATTTTTGGGTTTTCTCTCGTTTAACACACCTGATTCAACTTCTTGTGCTAATTACCACATAGCTGTTGAGCTGAATTTGTGGTGGAACAGGGAAAGAACTAAGCTACACAGGGCACCGGCCCTTCAGGACTGCAGTTTGACACCCCTGTTCTACAAGATGATTTGAATATATTGCAATATTCACCTCTTATTACAACGTATAACAACTGACTGCAGAATTGTAATATATTTTTCCACCTTTCATCTGCTGCATGTCTTCCAATCTGCATGTTAATGATCCCGGCAGCCCACGTTTCCATTTTATGTCGAAGGTGTCCTTGCTTGTTTTGACTTCTGGGTTATGTAAGGCTAGCGGCCGGATGAATGTCCCAAACAGCAGCCTGTTTCTGCTGGAACGATGTAAACGTTGCCCGCCGCTGCTTGCTCGGCTTCCAAGTGCTGTTACCTTTGCGGGCACCGACTTGACGGTGGCGCTGTCGGCAGACACTTTCTGTCAGCCGGTGTTTCTGGGTCCACGTTAACTTGACAAGACATGGTGTTACCAGTGAATGTCGGTGGAGCCTAAGCTGTAAAATGCAGTACTCCGGAAAAACTGCCGGAATGTCTCATGAGTTACACCACCGTTGCTTATGTCGTCTTGGGATGTCCCCAGCTGATGCTTTGATCTCAGGGAAAATTGTGCATCTCCATCCACTCAGTCCTATCAGTCCTCATCTGACTGTACCCGTTGATCCCGTTTCACTTGTCTTGTTTCAGTCTGTGAGCGTGTCCCAGGAATGATTTAGCTGAGGACATCGTCATTGTTATGTCTGTGCTAAAAGTCTTCACTGCTTGATTTGTCTGATTTATTTGTCATCTTCACCGTTATGACCCTTGCTAAAAATTCGGTATTTCCTCTTAGGGACCCCTATCTGTGGGAGGAAGCCAAAGACTCTTTTCTCTTATGCCTCCTTTGGTAACTCAATGTAACTAGACTTTTGTGTCTTTCCATTCTCCGTATAATTCCCCTAAATTTGATTTCTTTTGCTTGAACGTATTTCCAATCCATCTTGTTGGAATGAAATGTTGTTTTGTCGCTTCCTCAAAAATATACCGGCATTAGCTTTGAAAGGCTGAAGGAAGACCTGGCACAAACTCACATTTTGAAACAATAGATCAGGTGGGAAGATTTGTGCCTTGGGCTTGATCTATTGATCTGTGCAAAAGTGGAGTGAGGATGAAAACAACTTCGGGGACAGTGTTGATGTGACTCCCGTATGTGCCAGCATACAGAGGGAAGGCTGCTGTTTAATATTTTTTTATCATATCTCAGTCGTTGCCAGATGTGTAACATCATAACTAATATATCTGTGACATATGTTACATATGCATAGTAAGCTGGACTTAAAAAATATCTATTGCTATAAATGTTACATTTTGGTCTCAATTAATTTCATTTGTTTCTGAGCTTCATTCAAGTGGTATTATACTGTGACAAAAAGATACCAACCAAAGTTAATTATATTGTATTCATGAAAAATTGCTCTGAAAAAGTACATAAGATATATCTCTCAAAAGAGACATATTTTTTACCAGTTTACATTATTTATGAATTGGCTGTCCACATGCAGAAGTGCGTTTGGTGCGGTAATCCAGTAAGCATAGCTGTGGAACGTGAAATTGTAATGAAATATTTTATTATTCATATAGAATGCCTGTTTACTAACAGAAGATGAAAACACTTATTTCCATATGTGGAAAGCCTGTTTGAATTCAATATTAGGACTATATTGCAACTGAATCTTATTGTAGGGCTGGGGACCATGGTATTTATCAGAGTAACACTGTCAGCCCAACACTATCCATCAAACAAAGAGATTTCCTTCCCCTTTCACCAAAAATCCATTTCAATTTGCACTGATAGTTCTTCAAATGAGGACTGCTCTGATACACAAGCACCTTAATAAGTCCAACAGTTAAATAAACAACAGTAACCTATATTCTATCATCCATTAATTAGAAGATGCTGTTTATAATCACAACTTTATAATCCCTTAATCAGTTTATGCAAAAATAGCCCAGCATATATCCTGCCGTTATTTGTTGATTTGAGAAAAAAAAAAAACTTTAATATTGTTACAGCATTACATTCGTTAAAAGTTACCTCACTGACAGAAAATGTATAGTACGTGCGTGATAATAAATTGGAAAAAGCAGGCACTTAAAGTGAATATTCTTGTATTTAAACAAGCTCATTTGCGGTACAGTAGCTGATACTTTTCTTAGCTCAGGCCATTTTCTCTACATGGCATCATTGTTTTGCTCTTTTCTGGCAAAAATGTTAATCTTCTGTCACAAATATGATGGATTCTGCACTGACAATTAAATGAACTACGAATATCCTTAATCCAAACACGCACTAGTATCAGAAATATACATTTTAAATCTCTTAACTTTTTCCTAATTTGTTTCTGTTGTGTCCGGTGTAAGCGGGGAGCGGGGAAGTAGATCAGGGAGACAGGAGTCCGACAGACGGGGCTTTCTTCCAGGCAGACGGGCAACAATACAGGACGAACGTCAACGACAGATCTACCAGGACAGACTAAACGCGGACTTAAATACACAGGACTGACTAGATCAGACAGGAAACAGCTGGTAACAAGCGGGATTCACACGAGATAAATGAGGTAGGCGTGGCACACGAGAGGGCTGTACAGGCAGGTCGTGACAGTTTCCTTCTGTCTCTGTCAACTGTTGAGAGAAAACCTGAGAGAAACCGGGTTTCTGCCAAATAATGTAATGACCCATTCATTTGTATATTTGGGTATCCAAACCTCTCCAACACACATGTAGAAATTGCGCACGACACACAAATGCAAATTATAATTCATCAACATCCTTTGTCACCTCCCATGCTGATGATTCACTCGGGCTGATATTTTTGTTATCTGAAATGCCAAGGTTTTGTTTGTAAAGACAGATATAATGGAAGTTAAAATACGGATATTTAAATCGGGTGGTATTACCAGTGAGTATCATATTTTAAAAAAAAAATGTTGAAATCACATTCAAGAAGTGGACTTTTCTAGTAAATCAGTTCCGAACAAATGAATTCAACGAGATACTTAAAAGTTTGTAATTTGTTTCGGACTGAGCTATAAATAGCTCAGGACTGTCTCTCTCCTGATAGCATCACTGTGACAAATTGAAAATCATAGCACCCTAATAATATTTCCACATGCTTGCACCTGTCGTTGCACAAATAAAGAAAAATAGGTTGGTGACTTGCTGCTTTGACACAAACATTTAGGCCACAGTGGAAATATGTACTCTCAACTTATAATGTATTTGTGCCATTTTACATCATTTATTAGTGGTTAACTATTACAAACAATTCCCGTTACTCTTTTCCTGTTTTATTTCAAATTTAAAGCACTTGGATTGGATTGGATTTTATAGCTTGACGGTTCCAGCTGGCATGTAATGAATATCAAATGTAAGAATACAATGCTGACAGTTATGTCAGGGTTCGGAATTCCATTCAGAAAATGCACCTAACATCCACTGCTCTCTTCTCCTATTCAACCAGGTGAGACTTTTTAAGCAGTAGGTGTCTTAATGGATCATTATAATACGTATATTCTGAGCCCTCTGGACTAATCTGAAATGGATTATGCAGTGTTGTATGTCCGTATATACATGTTGCATGTACGGAGCAGAACACGACAGATCCTAAGGGCTGATTCATGTTTCTGCGTACAATCTACTCCATCAGTGTGGCTTAGTCGAGGACCCTACGCCGTAGCTTGACATGCACCTCCCAAAAAAATGCAACTGTAGGCGTCAGGCTGCAGTGTAGGCTACGGCGTAGGGTGTGCAGCTACCGATGGTGGAGATTCTATGCATAAGTATGAATCCTTGAAGCCTTAAAATAACTAGGGATTAACAGATTAACTTCAATTACGTGGTAAGAGTTTGATTTCCAGATGTGTGTTATCATCCATATACCCATCTGGATAGACGAATGCCTGAAACCGATTCCAAGCAGGGTTATTATTGACTGTCGTTGTTGTTGCTTGTCGGCAGGCAAACGCACTATATTCCCTTATCAATACACTGTTTTATTCGTTTAGAGTAAAATCCTTGCCTGCTAGTCCAAATGCAGCATCAATCCCAGCTGCACTGTAGCTATCCGAGTCTCCCACCTGCTTCTCTAAGTGACACATGCTTTCCTGTGAAACATTACGCTCAAGGATTATCTGGAAGGCCAACTTAAACCTGCGAAAAAAGACACTTCTGTTGTGTAATTTTCCAGCCCTCACCATAGAACACAATAGCGGCTCATAATTACAATGGAACCAAAAAGGGCACCTATCAGGGAATTATAGTACTTCTTTTAAGACCTTAAAATAAAATGGACCAGACTAATGGAAGGATAGCATTATACCAGTCACTAGGCCTGTCTTTTACGACTAGCTACTTAAATTTATTTACATATACATTTATTGTACTAAGATGTATCTGGATTGGTGTGTAAAGACTTCCTTTGCATTATCGAAGCTCAAACCACAAGAGACATTTGTCTGATGTTTTCTTAGGGTTCACTATCTCTAATATAATGGATTCTAGGCAAATCGCATTTGTCTGTTAACAATATGTAAAATGTGTCTACTGATGGCCGCATACCAGTAGGATGATTAATTCTGTCTGAGACTCATTTTCAGATCTGCTCACTTCCTACTTAATCCCTTATGGTATTAACATGACAAATTGCCTTTAGTTTAGTAGCTTGAATTTCATGTTAATTTACAAGCTTCTCAACCTATGAGAAGAAAAAAATAACTTCATGGAAAATACATTTTTGATAATTCAATACCAGTACTTAATGTCTTAGCTGAGGTTATGCAACCGATAATCTTACTAGACCAGCAGCTGTTCGGTTGTCTCTAACAAAAATACATAATGAAATCACCTGGATATGCCTCATTTTTTGACCAGAGACTTTGAACACCAACGTGTGATGACAGGAGAAATCAAATCTCTATCTTTAATTGTTCAAATTGAGATGATAAACCAGACAGAATATATACTTTGAAAACAGAAAGAAAATGCGAAGGAAAATCTGGTGAAATCAGTCATTTTTTCCAGCCTTAGCGCCGAAATAAACCAACAGCTGAACTAATGCTCAGAATATCCAATTATTTTTCAACCACCTAAAGTTAGTTAAAGCTCATTTGCACGTAGCGCTCAAATTCTTTTTCCAGTGTGTATTGTTATAGAAAAATGACACCCGACAGTGTCCGTCACATGATGGAGGCGGTTACTCTCAGAGCGGCCACAAGACAGCAGCAAAGACCATGTGACTCACTTCGCTCATTCATGGATTTATCAAACTAAAATGATATATTTTAAGATTTGTTATTAATATTTAGCTATGATGTTTTTAAAGAGAAATCTAAATACAGTATTCTAAAAATTATACATATTGAATATAATTTATGGTGAAACTAAAAATGCAATCTGACGGCAATTTATCACCATAAAGACAAATAAAATATTGCCATCCTTTACTGTGCCTTTAAATTCCATCCAACCAAAACATGAACTTTTGCTGTTTTGAGGTTCAATGTGAGTGCCTGGAACAAGATGGAGGTCTTAGAATATTCCCTGCTCCCCCTGGGGTGCCCATAAGCAAGACTGAGAGCAGTAGTGTGCATCATTACCAGTGAAGTTGAAAAGCTTTGTGAAGGCAGCAGGGAAGTAGCCATTGACCTCAGCGAGAAGAGGACTGGCTGTACGAGAAGCTGCATAAGCCTGCTCATAGCACTTACCACTGCGGTGTCAGTTTTTAAGTAGGTTACAGCTGCAGGTACACTGGCAAACTCACCAGTGGATGAAAGGGTAACTCTGCCTCTATGGACCCTGAGACATTTCCGGAAACATGTAAATTGGAAGGCAGTGGTTGCTAAACGATTGTAAAATATTTTAGCACCTGAGCAGAGTGTTTAAAGTTACAGCTCGACCTGAATGACTTGCAGGACAGTGACCTATCAAACCACAGGAACAAGGGCTTTTGTAGACCATTTCAACTGGGGGGGGGGCAGACTGGGGTCAGTTGTTCTGTTAGGGGGCCAGATGCATTTGACCCTAATGTCCTCCAAGTATTATTTACACTAGATTGCCAGCATTAAGAAGCAAAAGACAATTCTGAAAACCGATGTTATTTATGCAATGCTCTGCAGTCACATTTTATGGTTTTTACAGATGTGAGTTCTTGTTTACACTCTCTTGCTTCCACTAGCTTGATTATTTTTTTCTGTCATTAACTTTGCTTTTCACCAACTGACTTGACCACACGGCCCACTCGTGTTAAGAGTCCATCAAGAAAATGTGCTTACGTTTATGTTTCGCCTGTTCCCAGCACGCAAAATTTTAGACCACATATATAAATGTGAATGTTAATAGTAATAATAATACATTTATTTCAGACTCAGGTAACATATGTATTTA
>JAODKC010000036.1:7429076-7444735 GCA_026777985.1 Mormyrops attenuatus | reverse complement strand
CCTCGCGCACCAGCTCAGGCTCCTTCCCCTTCAGAGAGGTGACATTCCATGTCCCTAGAGCTAGCTTCTGTAGCCGACAATTCACTTAAAAGCTATTTCATGGACAGGTGTCGTCCTGCACACCACGACACCACTGCAGGAGTTCCAGTAACCAGGTTTATTGGGGAATAGACAGAGAATGGTCAGGAGCCAGAAACAAGTCGGTAACCAGGTCAGTCCGATTGGGGCATCCGAAGTTGAAGGGAAATCCAGTGCCGTGGTCGGAAGAACAAGAGCCGGGGGTAGAGAGTCCAGGGGGTCAGGCCGAAGACACGGACGCCACACATGGGTGAGTACACGAGGGACGTCAAGGGAGGGGCGGACGGGAGGGAGGACTGGCAGGAGGCGCGGGATGCTCGGGAAGGGCCAGGGAAATGGAACGGAGCTGGGGAGACAAAACGAAGGTAAACCGCTCAGCATGCACATAAGTAACAATACCTCACACCGGCTTGCTGCCGGCGCGAGGTTTAAATACCCGTTGGAATGCCTAATTGGGAGCGGTGCTCGTGGAGGGTTGGGCCGTGGGTGTGACACACACCTTGTCAGCAAATTTTACTGGTTGAGCGCCTGCCCCTTGGAGCCAGAAGAGAAACACTCAGGCCATTATTTCCTCAAGAATGAACAATTGCCTCAGTATCTCCGAGAATAGTTATATCCTGTTGTTCTCATCTCTCACTCAATAGACACAAACAGCCTGTAGTTCTCCTCAGGGTTTGAAACTGGAGGACATTCTTATTTTAGCTCCAAATGAACTCGTTAATTAATCCTACACTTGATGACTTGTGATGTTTGACTTTACCTGGAAATAAAACAGTCAGACAATGGCCATGTTTATGGCAAGAGAGGTACACATTTCTTTTCAAACTCACCCCTAATACTCAGGTTTTCAGAGATAGTAGGTTTCTTGGAGTTATCCATGAATTTTGGTCGGAAGACTCATTGTGGCTAATAGCTGAAAACATTTCCTTGTGGGTCAAAACCAATTCATCTAGAAGAATCACCACTTGTGAAATTGATGAAAATTTTTACTAATCTCTATAAAGTTCCACATGGCTAGTAGTTTTTAAAATCTTCCAACGATATCAACTATCACTGCTGATCAAAGATAGTTACTGACAGCATTGCACCATCATATCAAAGAGAGAGGTAGCCTACTCTCTGGCAAACCTAATAAAATTTCGGAGAGCTGACTCCTGAATGATTCCTAACTGTTATCTATGGGCCTTAGGTACAAGCTCATAAGCATTCATGACATCAGCTTTAACAGAATTTGCTTGACTGACAAAGCAGAGGAGGCTTATTTTCTGCAGAAGATACGTCCACAAATGTCATGGCATAGAGACGCTGCAACAGTCGAAAATGCCAAAAAAGTTGTTTCCCAACATTGAAATCAAATGAGGGGTTAGGTGAAGCATGAAGCAAGCCAAACCAAAGTAAACAAATCAAAAGCTCAACTTTTCACTCATCAAACTTCAACTCCCGGAGCCTAACTTTTGGTATTTCACGTCCAAATTCAACTCTCATACTCACGGTTATAACAACATCCTCTGATAGGAAAGAGGAAGGAGAGACATTCTTTGCTTCAAAACTACACTGAGTGGTAATCATCACTGTCAAAGTTAGCCTCCACAGAAGTGGCCAACATCATACCTTCCTCTGGTGCTGAATCCGACAATTCTTGTAGCTTACTAACGAGTTCAGATTTTATCTCTTGCTTTGTAGTATATCTAGTCACTCTGATATCAAAGAAATCTGCCACACTCAACAAGTAAGTTGACACGGCTGGAGATTAGCGATAGAGGGGCTGATGGTAAACTCAATGATTTCCATTTTCCTCTCTGAAAGAGCCAGAACTATTCCTCAAAAATATAAACACAGTTAAATAATTTGTTGAATGCTACCAACAATTTTTTTATTTGTTGCTGAGTCCCAGTATTTCGAAAGGTTTAAACATTTTATTAGTTCCACACGAGACGTTGCCCTCTGCTCTCTCTTTTCCCCATTTAAGCTGCCTGATACCCTGGACATAAAACTCCTTATCAACACAGTGGTGCCACCCTGACATTGATAACATCTAATTGTTTCACAAGTTATCCAAGCAATCTGCTAGGCCCATAACCTAGAGGTCAATGGAGCAAATCCATACTCTACTAAGAAGTTCTAACTCAGGGGTGGCCAATCTTATACGCAAAGGGCCACGGCCAAATAGCATATAAAATTTCATTTTAATCTAAAACTTACTCTCATATACATGATATCCTTAGTTTGAAAGGTTTAAGTGTGCTTCAGGGAAGCTCATGGGAGTTTTACTGAGGGCAGAATGAAAAACGATTGGTTCGGAGAGATAACCAATCAGATTGTAGAGGAGACGGTACCTATGAATCTGATGTATCTAGTTGCTTCAACCCCTAACCCTAACCCCTCCTCTACAGGTCTTTCTCATTCGCTCAAGGCCTTTCTGAAATATTTCCCAGTTCTTGGTCTCTCTGCTCCAAAAATCCATTCAGTATGTGCTGCATTCAGTTCCATTTCAGTTAAAAGTATGGGTTCGTTATCAGACACTCAAACTGCTCTTCCGGTTCCTGGAGGTAGCAGGACATCCATGTCTCTAAGAGGGCTAACACAACACATTCCTCTATCATTAAACTGTGTTTTACACTTTCACTTCCTGTGCTGTTCCAAAAAAAATGTCTGCGCATGTGTCTGATCTTGCATAGGTACAGGATTTCATTAAAAGCCCGAGGATTACCATTTCAGAGGTCCTGATGGGCTTCCGGATGAATTCCTGAATGAAAGTGTGATATTGTGGTATCTGTATATTTCTCTGTTGTTTACTATGGCTGCCATATCCCCGCTTGTCTCATCCCCATCATTGCCCTACAAGTCATCCCAGTCACTCGTTTATCCCTTGTCTTGCCTCTTGTTCCTAACCCTCGTGTGGAAATCATTCCCAGCCACCTCTCGTTAGCCCCCTTGTTAGTTAGGTATACTAGTGTCTGACTGTCCTGTGCTCCCCGATTCTGGCATTGTTCCCCTGTATGCGTCCGGATTCTGCTTTTGCACCCCTTTGTTGAGTCAATAAAGCCCGCCTTGGAATCAGCCTCAAGGACTCTGGGTCTTCCCTTCGACACAACGTGACCATGGCGATGTTTGGCCTGGGGGAGAGAACGGCATTTTATTTTTGTATGTATGCAAATACACTAATAGAAAAAATGACAATAGAGAGGATGTGAAAGTGAATGCCCTTGAATCGTATTCACACCCTGCTTCAGATGCTCTGGAGTTCCATTAAGATTAAGATCTCCATTAACTATTGACCACTATTGACCACTTATGTGTATAAAAGTGCTGTAATGCTGCTATTCCCAATATAATACATACCGATTCCAAAATGTTTTATAAATAATGAAAAAGACATTACACCAAATGAATGAAAACTGAATGCAGTCCGGTTGAGAAGATGAGGTGAATATCAGCAAATATTTTACCAAAAGCAAATTACAATGCTAATAATTCAACCAATGTAAATATCTGGGATTTTACAAAAGCTTGATTCAATCTTGTAATTTGCTGTGTAGTAACACCTTTTATCTCCCTATTACCTTTTAGATATGTGTGAATATTTTCAATTACACTTCCCATTCCTGTCAACTGAAGGGAAATGCCGTAAAAAAAGAGGACGTATGCTCTGTCCTATAAGGATGAGTCTTCTGTGGAATATCCATCACATCCTGGAGAGGCAGGCCTCCTTGTCACGGAACACTGTCACCGACACTGTCGTGAATTTGATGCATGGTGATGACTGCAGACTTGATTGTCTACAGCTGCAATGTAAGTCAATTTTCTGGGACCGTTTGTTATGCACTTAGTCCACTGGTGATCAGAGCATCCTGATCAATATTCTAGTCTTTGCAGGTCAACGCACTGCAGTCTTTCCAATTTAAGGGGCTGACGTGAGTAGGCCAGCAGAGTTGACCTTAAAATTGCGGAACTACAGCTTTGACATTATTGTATCAGCTCTGGTGGTCATAAATGATAATTTATGTTGAAAGGTCATTTCAATTAACATTAAAGTGCCGTTTGTATTAAATATAATTATGCATATGTAGAACTAGGGATATGGTCCTATTAAGTATGATAGTTCTGTCTCATTAATACAGGATACAAATCCACAGTAACAGTGTGTTGATCTATCCATCTCTCTATCCACCTATCGAAAGTCACAGGCAGTCGAAGGAAATGTTTAAACCCATTTATCTGGGTAGTAAGTGTATTTTTGCACAGAAAAAACAATTCAACATCACAACGTATGTAAATTAACAGTAACACAATAAAAACCAGCAAGAATTTCTTCTCTTCTTCTATTACTGATATCTTGTTGAATGGGTAGAAAAACACCACTTCAGATCCCCGACTGCATGTCAGGGCACCACAGCCATTCCTTCTATCTGGTAAAATGTCACCACCAGCTCGTTTAAGCAATCCATCAATCAATAAATCAATTAAAATTACTCAATGAGGCACTGATTATCCAAACAACACGTGTCGGTGGATGAAAAATACATGGGTGTATTGAATGACAAATGCAAATACAGGGGTAACTTTAGGAAGTTTTGAAATGCCTCAGCTAACACACTTTGACAGACATAATATTATAGTTACACGCTAACATGAAGATCATTTAAACATTATTTTCTTTCATCGCCTAAGACTATTGCACGGTACCATCCATCCGTCCATCCATGTATCTAGAGTTCTTTACAAAAAGGGGCCTGGGACATTGTGGAAAGATTTGTATCTTATTCTGTGATCAACGCAGTCACGTACCTAAAGCTTGAACTCAGATTTCAAATCCACTACAAGGAAGAAAGACTCCCACCCACCAACAATGGGCAACCGGCAGGGTGAAAATGAAATGAATTTGCTAACAAGGACTAATTAAAATTGTATGAGCGAGAAGTTCCACAGAGATACCAACTCACAGCTATAAAAACCAACAATATATAACACGATTTCATTTCTTTTTGTGTTTTTCTCATTTTTATTATCAACTGGGATAACTAGTAGTTTCCTGAGTGCTGCATGAATAGTAAATTGCTGCATTAACCCAGAAATCCCTACTTTTCAAAGCTTTTGAATTAGGTGTTACTATCAGTCGGTATTCAGCAAGTGATTCACTGCAGGTGGATAACGTCTATCAGCTATCAATGTTACAATAATTAGGTAAAAGGAAAAAGAGATATGAAGTAGTATCAATTTATCTGTCCAGTCTTCAAAAACATATCCCAGCTTTATCAAACTGGAAATAAAGACAGTAACTGAAAGTCACACTAATAAGCATGAACATATTAATCTCTGAGTGAAAAAGGCAAGCCATCTGTTTCAATAAAACTCCCCAAAATGTTTACATTTGTACAAACTTCTAAATACCAGAACAGTTGCCATTTAAAAAAAATGATTGCAGGCAATAACATTGCAAGAACTAAACCAAGAAATACAGTAGAGAAGTGAAACTAATGGTTTCATTCAGTTGGAGGGGGAAATATTTGATGATTTTTCTCAGCATCAGCCTCTATCTAAATTTAAATCAATTCATGTAATGATTATTAATATGAAAATCTCCAATGAAACAATGAATACAATAACTTTACATAAATCCATAGAATATCCATAGATCTCTAAACAAATGTTATAATCCAGGTACTCTTTAAGCTTTAAAGGAAATTTTCTACTTCCTTCATTAATGACTTGGTATCAGAAATGCTTATAGGAAACGTTAGTCTTCGGGTTGATGACGATATTGATGATATTAAAAGTTTTTTCATGGGTTTTTTCTAAATTAGCCTTTTTCTCACTGTTTCCATAGTTTCTTAACCTCAAAAATCTCACTTGATCTTCATTTAAGCAATACAGTTATTGCTTTTGAAACCCCAGTCCAATTTGATCACTGCCTCATTACATTTCGAATAGAACCAAGGGGCCTTGCTTTTCTGTAAGTCAAACTCTGCATAAAACATTCACCTCAACTCTCTCCATGAACTCTTTATGCCCTTTGTTATGAAACCTTAAAGTAAAGGCCATTCCATCTATATTCAAGATCAACTTCTGAGAACTTCCAGGGAATGCTCTCCAAAAAATCTCTGCAGAAACCAAGAATACCCAACAGGAAAAACAAACACTTTGGTCTTTAACGCCGAAGTGTGTATCAAAATTCTGAAGCTTAATAGTATTTATTGTCAAAGTTAAATTACATTTGGTAACACTTTATGTTAACTGGACCTTCATAATGCATTCAATATGTATTCATGGAACATTCATAAGTAGCATGCAAGTATACCTTAACATTCTAACATACCTTAACAACTTTATATATTAATAACAAACATTATATGATAATAACAAAACTGTATATTACAGATATATAGGTATGTTAGGAGGTTAAGGTATACTTACAAGCTGCTTATGAATGTTCCATAAATGTACTAGGAATACATCCTGGAGGTGCACTGAATGTTCTATGAATGCATTATAAAGGCATTATGAAGGTACAGTTGATGTAAAGCATTACCTTATGTTTTTGAGGAAACTGTAAACAGATCTATTATTTCACCTATTTCTGCTGTATGTAGTGCAACATATATTATTTCATTTACTTTTTTACTTCATTAGAAAACAGTATGTCTTGTACTATGTATTGGCAATTCTTAACGTCCTTCAAAAATGCTGTTCACAGTTTCTCCATTTCCCTCCTGTTACCAGAAATCATTACTCGGAGAATTCATTTAAGTTTGAGGCAGACGATGTGTTGCGATCTGGCATTCTGGAGCAATGGGCTCTAACTAGTGATAGCCGCACTTTAGTAACTAATTTTCTCTGAAGCATTCACTTAATTTGCATGACATTATGAGCTCCATGAGGCCGACCACTAATGTCATCATGATTCCAAGATGTTCTCACTCATTTCCAAGCCTCTGGGAGTTTGCACCCATTCGCAAGCACATTTCCAGGCAGTTTAAGAGAACTGCTTGCACAAATGTCACCCACAATAGTCAGATTTCATTTTCTTTCTTATATTCATCCCCCACACTCTCTATATACAAGAACAGAATATAAACATGTACCTGTATATACAACATCATTAAGAAAGTTAAAGAAAAATCATCCTTTTAATTCAAGCTAATATTAGACTTTTACAGTCTGTGCTGGAGATTAGTTTCCTGCAAATAAAAAATCTAATTGAAGAAAATGTACTATGTTCATCGATTAAGGAAAATTAACATTTGTGTTCTTTATATGTAGAAAATTTTACTGCAGTATTATACTCACAGAATACCCAAAGGCTGCCAAGGAAAAATGTTTGAATTAATTAAATTAAAAAACATACATGATTGTATATCTTTATCAAGCTATATTATATTATTTTTATATATACATGGGGGTAGGGTGTGGTTTAGTGCATTACATCTGCTTTAGTGCCTGTGATAGGAAGGTGATCACTTCAAACCCCAGGGTCTATGGAGTGATTTTACTATGTGGATCCTTGAGCAAAGCCCTTAACCCCAACTACTCCACATACTGTCTGACCCTGATTTCTGGGGTGGGGGGCAGGGGGACATCACTTTGGGTAAAAATGTCTGCTAAATAAATTTAAAAAGCATATTTATATACAGATATACATTTCCATGTACATTCTCAAATTATTTAAAAGAGTTTACAGAATAAATGTTTTCCATTGACCATAAACAGACCATAAACTCTGACATTAGCTCGAATTAAAAGGATGATTTTTCTTTAACGTTCTTAATGATGTTGTACATACATGTTTATATTCTGTTCTTGTAAATAGAGAGTGTGGGGGACGAATATAAGAAGGAAATGTGCATTCTCAAATTATTTAAAAGAGTTTACAGAATAAATGTTTTCCATTGACATACATATATATTGTAGCTATACTATTATCATACATAGCTTTGCTAGAATTATTATATTAACATGGTTCTACATAACATATCTGATAGATTTGTGCCAGAAAGCAGCAAGCTTATCTTCATGGCATATCCAACACGGACAAGAGTGCAATACAAATGAATAAAAACAATAAAAACTTTTAATAAAGCACATGGCATTTCCTTTCTGGAGTGCCCCCAATGAGCTGTTATTTGCCAGGAATTAACTATTGCTAACTAAGAAGTTAAATAATCAAAACCGTATTTACCATGGCTCAACTTTTGAAAACCCAGAAATGGCAGGACTCAGTGGATGTTTTTAGAATAAAGAAAAGTATTTAAGATTTTGTTAATACATAGACAGTAACATTACCTGGCCTCATTTTTAATATATTGCATTGAGTGGACATTTGTAATTCGAGATGTTGTGATCAATTGACTCAGGGAAATAGAGAGGCATTACACTATTAATTGAAATTCCTTCGTTGTGTACACAAGATTTTGTTTACCATTTATTCTTCTGATTTCAGGGAGAAATTATGTAAGCATTACATAAACATGAATGCCAGATTCATATCAGCCCTTCTTTTTCACTGTTTTAACTATGTAAATGCATTCGTCTTTCGAAACTAAATATTGTAACACTGGAGAGGTCATATAACTGTTTGAAGAGTCATTTCACGGGCAAATCCGCTATCGCTGCTACAAGCTGCACATCATTTCAACCAGGATGTTAATTGAAATCTCTGAAAATCATGCCCCTCAAAATTTGGGAACACATCCTCTATATGTTGTCCCCCAGGCTGAATTATTAATAAGCCTTAGGGCCCCGTCATTTCCTGTTTTAAGTGATTTAGACTAAGCAGTATTCCAGGAAAGAATATATACACTATATCTATGACTAAAAACTGGAATAGTTTTTGTCAGAGATTCATACTTGAATTATCTGTTGGAATTACAATAAAAGCACAAAGAGTTATTGTGAGTGAGATATATAAAATATTTGGGGCCCACAATTGGAAGGCCGCCATTTCAAATGCAGAGGCCCAAAATCTGCTCCACAGGCACTGGAAACATGGGTGACTCTTTGGTTTAACTCCAGACTTTGCTCTCAACTGTATATGTGTGTCTCATAAGAAAGAACAATGGGCTGTGTGAAAACTAAAGAAAACTAAAGGATTCCCATGCACCCACTTATAAATAGCCAATGTGGTATTATTTTTTATATGGCCTTGTCATAAAAATAACACCATAAGACATTTTTTATTGCGAAGAAGTTACATGACATCCCGACTAGTCAATAAATTCCTTTTACCTTATGCAATTAATGCATTGTGTTTCATATGCTCTAATTTAAACAATCTTATTTCATGTTATATATTATACAGTATATGGCAATAATGTAGATATTTTACACTTCATAAATGGAATAGCAGTTTACCATGTAATGGAGCCCAATGTAAACTTACGCCTAATTTAATTTAGTTTTTCATTTTATTTTTGTGATATAGAGTATTTAAGCTAACGTTACTCTGCTGGCAAGAAGAGCATGACATATAACAATAAGAATAAACTACTCTTTTTAACAACCTAGATACTAGTTATAATACTAATGTCTAAAAATATAATGTGAATGAACGAATGAACGAATGAATGACTGCCTTTATTGTCATTGCAGACAAAATATATGACAAAATGGGAAGACTATCCTTGTACAGATGCTTTCCTAATAAAAAAGGTCTCCACTAAAGGTGGAGGTTAGCAGGTCACCATGCTAATACAGTAGGCTGTAAAAAGATGACCACTAACTATGAAATTCTTTGATTGCATAATAGCCGACAGCTAACAAGTGTGATCTTTATGTCACTTGGTTATGAGTGATGTGTAATTACTTTTAAGGGAATTAAAACAAAGCTCTGGGTATCTGTGACAATTTTGAAAAGTAGAGAGTTCATTACAGGCCACTCTGCTATCATCTTAATTCTTAATACTATAGTTCATTAGCAGTTTTCAGCTATGCACTTAATTCTACACATGAGTTAAGAGTTCACATACAATACCAGCTAACTGAAAGACAGTCATTTTAAATGCTTAGTTAAATTATGTTGTTGATTAAAAAAGCACATTTTGAATTTGATCTTAGAATGCAACTAAACAATTATGAGAACTGTATCTGCACATTTTAATAATAAAAAGTAACAGGATAAATGCAAATATTTGCTTCCATTTTAACGATACAACAAAAATTTTTATTTGAATTCTCACATACTGCAGTTGAAATTAACGTTTTTAAACTATCACCATTATTATTATTTGCAATTGCTTAGTCTTCCACTTTATATAAATATTAATTTTTTGACATTAGATAAATACCCATTTTTATATAAATATTAATATGCTGACCTTATTATAATGCTTTAGTGTTTTCATATTTTGCTTCTACACATAGTCAGGATGTTTGTGAATCATGACATTGATTTGAATTCATACTAACTTCAGAGCTACCAAGCACACAGTTTGTGTTTTTGTGTGGAAAACAACACATAAAAACAACATATTGAAAGCAACGCATGAAAAAAACCTGATACACAAATTATCACATTTTTATATTCTGAACAGGCTCATATAGTTAATCACGTGTTTATAGAGCTGCTTCCACAAAGTACTGACGCAATCACTTGATTTCCTGCGTGGTCGAGGGATAACAAAGTTAGCTTGGCTATGCTACTTCGGCTTCCATACCATCTGTTCTTACCATATCAGATGGTCACATCTGCATTGCTCTTGGGGAAATTGTGCCATTATCTGAAAAAGCAAATTTGTTTCCATCGCTGCATTTAAAGTACCTTAAGCCAGACATGCCTTCACCAAAAATCCATCCTGCACTTGAACCTTCCTTCATGTATGTGGCTTGTGTAAAACAGGTATAGAATGACATACAATACTTGGTAACACTTTATATGAACTGTTCCCTTATAATGATTTTATAATGCATTCACAGAAGATTCATATGCAGCATGTTAGTATACTTATAGCAGGTAAGAACAACACACCTTAACAGCTTTACTATACATTAATTACAAACATTATATGATTATACAATTATAATGTTTGTTATTAATGTATAATAGAGCTGCATGTCTTATTCACTGATAGCATTATAACCGCAATGCTTTAAGGTATACTAACATGCTGCTTATGAATGTTCTATGAAAGCATTATGACTGGAATGCTTTATGGTATTCTAACATGCTGCTAATGAATGTTATGTGAAAGCATTATAACTGCAATGCTTTAAGGTATACTATCATGCTGCTTATGAATGTTCTCTGAAAGCATTACGAAGGTGCAGTTAATGTAAAGCGTTACCCAATTTTTCTTTTGTACCTCATTTTAATGGATTTTGTTTTTAATTACCAACAAAAACGTTTTCACAAGAAACTTCACTTGCATGAATACAAAAAATGTACAGGGTGTACACCAGCTGATGTGGAAACTGGAATACCTGAGAGAGCATAGAAACTCCACAGACAGAGGGCAGGGTGAGCATTTAAACCCCAACTCAAGAGGTGTCAAGCGACGGAGCTGCTCACTGAGCCGCTCACCAGCCAATTAGACGCTTTATTAACGGCGTATTTAGTTTAACAGTATTTTTATTAATGCATTATTTTGCTTTTGTATTCCAAACACACCTCCAATAAAATCTAACATTAAGGCCATAAAACTGTCAAGACATAAATTCACAGACAGAATGAGTGACTCTGTTAAACATAATTAATTAAGAGTACAAGCAGGCGGTCACGAAGACTAGCATTAAAAAGAGCTGCGTTACATCAGGGACCAACCAAGAAACTCTCGCAATATGAGTTCAAGATTGAAAAATCACCCCAGAACATCTGTTTAAGTCTCATAAACACTCCCTCCTCATAAACACTGTGTCCTTTTTTAAAGGATGCAGCCACCAGATCAACAAGGGACTGACACAAATATGATATTATTCAATCCACATTCAACTTTCTTTTTTTAAATTAACTGCCTAAAATGATCTTAAATAGAGAAAAGGACATGCAGCATTTTCCCTTTGGTAACCAGTATTATTTCTTACAAATAATCACTCCGGTAGGTGCTTCTACATTTAATGTAATTAACAAAGCAGATGAGTGTAAAATAAATCAGTTCCCCTGGGATTAGCGTTCCAGGATTTTTTTTTAATTCAGTTGTCAGGTAATTGCATTTCTCCCTCTCTTAACCTACAGCGTAAGATAATGGATCTTATATTTTATTTTGATGCGATTAATGCCGCTCATCCATCCTCACTGTGGTTTGTCTTCAGAAATGCTTTCGTGCTGGTTTATCGAGTAGACCATAAACAGAATATACATCCTGAATAGAAGATAATAAAATGCTAATATCACCCTGACCCTGGACTAGATAAGCAGTTGGAAGATGGATAGGTGGAAAGTGCACATATGTCATTATGTCTGTCAGATCTCTCAAACTTACAGTGGGAGAATAATGGAGACCATGAACATTTACAGTAATTCTTTTCCTGTCCCTCATTTGTGGTATATGTATATACTGGTCTTTGTTTCACCAGTAGCTCTCAAGGGCTGTTGAGCCTGAACATCTGTGCAGTTCGTTGCTTACATCTGCAAAGTTAATATTATTTATTCAGTGTTCTACAACAAAAGGTTTGCATTTATCTCCAGTCATACTCGCATCTGCCCCTTTAAAACGTCTTCCACTGTGTGGCAGGAGCTTCCCACGCACCGTTACCAAGTTTGCCAGTGACTAGGTGCTACTTCTAAAGCAAGCAGTGGGCCAATCGGGTAAAAAAAAAAAATCCTCGTGGTTAACATGTTGTCTGTCTGCTGGAAACAAATGGACCAACTGCAGAGAGTGAGAGAGCACATGCTGATCTGCATGGGACCCCCAGGAGGGGCCTGTATGTTGCTGTGTGTGGGACGCAACACCCCATTGACAACCCAAGACTCCTGGAAAACCATCCATCCATCCATTTTCTGCCGCTCATCCGGGGTCGGATCGCGGGGCAGCAGTCTAAGCAGGGATGCCCAGACCTCCCTCTCCCCAGCCACCTCCTCCAGCTCCTCCGGGGGGACACTAAGGTGTTCCTAGTCCGGCCAGGAGATACTGATGCCCAAACCACCTAAACTGGCTCCTTTTGATGCGTAGGAGCAGTGGCTCTACTTTGAGCTTCTGCTGAATGCTCAACTCCCTCACCCTATCTCTAAGGCTGAGCCCAGACTACCTGCGAAGGAGACTCATTTCTGCTGTTTGTATCTGCGATCTCATTCTTTTGGTCACCACCCAGAGCTCGTGACCATAGGGGAGGGTGGGAATGTAGATCGACTGGTAAATTGAGAGTTTTGTATTCCAGCTCCGTTCCCTCTTTGCCACAACCGAACAATACAGCATTATAACGTTATAACAAAATAAAGGCTGAAAATGAATCCAGATGTATTAGGTTGATAACTAACAATTCAGTACCAGTGTGGCTGTGCACGCATGTGTGTGTGTGTCCCATATTGCCTGGGCTTCAGGTTACCTCATAACCCGGTATACCATAAGCAGTTAGAAAATGGACGAATGGATGGATGGATGGACGGACGGACGGACGGACCAATAAAAGTACAGAACATCCATTTTACAAAGAACAAAACCCGTCAACACTAAATGTTTGCACTGGTCATGCTCCTGGAAATTAAACTTCTGTTCTGAAAAGCAGCATGTTCACAAATTAGCTGCTGTTATACCTTTGGGCAAGAAATGCAAATGAAACTGCAAAACAAACTGCAGTGGCAAAACAGTTCATCCATTTGCAGCACCCACTCGCCCAGTCAGAGTGTATTATCCAGTACCAGTCCCTGATAGTGTGGTATGCAAGGCATTCAGAATAGGCACCCAGAATATGGTGCCGGTCCTTTGCAGGCCTCTCCCATATAGTAATGCTGTGGTGGCATCTGCCCCGACACTGTAGCTCACACCCTGGCACAATCCACCATGGTATGCTGAGAAACACTACTGCGGATCCATTATGTGCTTTACAACGCCTCCTCCTGATGCTCCACCCCCCTCCCAGCCCTACTCTAGCCTCACACTCATTTGGAGTGCTGACATTTAGGGACCCCCCCATGCCTGCGTACCCACCTGCCTCTCCCTCCTACTTATGCTGCTATAGCCAGACCTGCCACACTCGCCTATTTTCACTGCCTCTAGTCTCCTCTATTTTGGCAAATGCACTTTTTTTTTTACCTCCCCCCAGAAAAAAGTCAAGAGATCTTAGCCTGTCCTCCTGCCTGCCCGCCCTCGTGCCTGTGACGTCCTGCCTGCCCTGCCCGTGACATCCTGCCTGTCTGTCCGCCCTCCTGCCCGTGACGTCCTGCCTGCGACGTCCTGCCCTGCCCATGACATCCTGCCTGTCTGTTGTTAACCTGACTTCCTCTGCCGCCCCCTGGAGGATTGGCTCCCCCTTTGACTCTGGTTCCTCCAAAGGTTTCTTATTATGAGGGAGTTTTTCCTTGTCACTGTCACCTTCCAATTTTTCAGGCTAGACCTTGCTCACTGGGGCAATTGGGCAGGGATAAAGTACAGCGTTTTAAGACAATGTAAGGTTGTAAAAATGCAGTATACAAAATTATGTGAATTGACTTGAGTAACGTGCCACAAAGCCAGTCAAAAAACAGTACCCTGCCTTGTGTTCACCCATGTGTACCCAGTCAAAATAACAGCGTAGGTACGCTTAAGCTCTAAAAGACAAAAAAAAAACTCTTTAGATTCCCTTCACTGAAAGCAGCCTAAGGCATAGGCCAGGCTACTCAAACAACCACAGAACAAGCCCAGGAACTATGAAACCAAGAGGAAATTGGGTTCACCCCTGGCAAAGAGAATCTATGGGAATCACTGCAGTAACAGTGGTGGGTGGCCTGGTAGTGTAGTGGTTAGCACTACTGTCTCATACCCCTGGAACCTGGGATCAAACCTCACCCTCCTCACACACCATCCAGCACCAATGTGCTCCACCTCCAAATGTCCCAGACTAATATGACAAGTATTTTAAGAAATTAATGATTGACTGACACTTTAAATTGATTTTTTTGACCATGATCAATAGATTCCCTTCACTGGAAGCAGCCTAAGACATAGGCCAGGCTACTCAAACAACCACAGAAGAAGCCCTGGAACCATGAAACCAATAGGAAATTGGGTTGCACCCTGCCTTGTGTTCACCCCTGTGTACCCAGTCCAACAACAGTGTAGGTGCTCCCAGACCAATAAGTATTTTAAGAAATAATAATTGACATTTTATGAATCCTTTACATTCCCAGGCCAGGCTTGAACCTGACCTGGCACTACTGCATTCACCCCCACCCCAGGTAGTAGGTGGCCTGGTAGTGTAGTGGCTAGTGCATCCGGCCTTGCGTTCACCCCAGTGTAGCCAGTTCAACAACAGTATAGGTATCCCCCAGGTCCCACCCAGACCAATAAAACAAGCATTTTAAGAAATAATTGATATTTTTTGATGATGATACCCAAGCCAGGCTTGAACCGAGAGCCTTCTAACCACAGGCACAGAGGATTAGCCAAGAGGAAGTTGGGCTCACACATATCACCCCTGGCACATAGAATCTATGTGAATTTCTGCAGTAAGGGTGG
>JAODKC010000036.1:7393384-7428976 GCA_026777985.1 Mormyrops attenuatus | reverse complement strand
CCCAGACCAATAAGTATTTTAAGAAATAATAATTGACATTTTATGAATCCTTTACATTCCCAGGCCAGGCTTGAACCAAGAACCTTCTAATCATCGGCACAGAGCTTTCGCCAAGAGGAAATTGGGTTCACGCATATCACCCCTGGCAAAGACAATCTATGTGAATTACTGCAGTAAGGGTGGTGGGTGGCCTGGTAGTGTAGTGGTTACCTCCAGGGACCTGGGTTCAAGCCCCAAGCCTGACACTCCCCACACACACAAAGCGCTCAGTACATGCATAGCAAATAATACCTCGCACCGACTGACTGCCTAACCATTTCAAGTCAAACAGTACATAAAAGTCTCCAGTACAAAATATACAATGGAGCTCAGATAAAACTTTTAAAATAGTATTTAACCATACTTTAGAAAGAATACTAGTCTGAATACTGGTAGTTTGTATAAATTTTACTGTGTTCAAACTGAAAAATCAGCACTAGCCTTACACACATTGCAATTTTGCTTTTTTCTTCTTTCAGCATAAAGTAGACTAATTACCCCCTTCACATTCACGAGGATTAGAGGCAGAAGATCCCTGCCAATGGGAAAATTCACAAGTAACAGGCACCATTAACCTCATCCCATAACAGTCTGCTAGCCTGAACAATAACAAAGTCTATTTATTACCAATTTCTACACAAACAGTTTTGTACATGTCACAAGTCAAATTACTTTGTCATTTGCTATCAAGACCTTTTTATATAATATACAAACTATCCAAATGATGTCCCTGAATGTATAAATATACTACTGTATGCACTAGGAGCAGGACATTTTGGACTCATTATTAAAGATGCAAAACGAAGGGCACTGAAAAGGTTAAAAATTACTCGGAGAAATGTGAGATTCCGCAGGCACGAAGACAGCTGACACGTGAGAGGGTTACAATTTCCACTTAGCCGACATGACAGCTCCAACACACATGCGTTGCTAATCAACTAGCCATCAGGCAAAGCTCATTTATTTTTAAGAAATGGCACTAAGGCTACAGGCAATTTCACAATTTTTTCAGGCTAGACCCATCTTTGATTAAAATCAGATCCGCATCTTACTCCCTCACCCCCCCGATCCAGCATTTTTTGCTGATACCAGTCCGATACCAGTAGTGGGTATCAGATCAGTGCCATCTCTAGCAATCGCGTATGTTACCACTAGGGCTGTAACAGTACATGTATTCGTTGTGTACCATTTGGCATATATATGAATTGCTGTGTTCTAAAGTTATGACTGTTACTAAGAAGGGTAGACATAGTTAACAGGGGTCCCCTCTCAGTACATTTTGCAGCATTCCATAGCGCTTCTAATGCTGAACAATATTACATAATTTGTGTGTATTATTTTTAATCAAATATTAGAAATCTTTATAATCCAAGTGCTAAGTCCAAATATATGTAGAGTATATCCAATCAACCCATATTCAATAACCACTTCCGCTGCTCAGGGTTACCATGAACCTGGAATCTATACAAGGACGTACGGCAGGAGTTACCTGGGATTGGATGCCAGTATGACCCAGGATGCACACTATGAGACCATATGTTTTGGACTATACAAAGATACCCTCACAAATAATGTGAGAACCTTACAGTCGGCACTTGGGCTGGTTCAGCCATTTTAGTAGAATGCATTCAGGAAGATACGACTCTCCTGGCAACCGCCAAAACCTGATTCGTCCCCCAGACAAATTCAACACTCCAAAGCACATGTTTCTACTGCTGCACTGCTCTTGGGCAGCTCTAGTAGGGCAGAAATTTGATGAACAGACCTGCTAGAAAAGGGCCACCATATTACAGTCCCACATTGAAAGTCACTGAGCTTTTCGGTATAACCCTTTCTACCGGCAAGTGCTGTAAGACTGAATACTTATGTGTTAGTGTGTTAGTAAAGGCTGTAGCTGACACAACGGATCCCCCTTCAAAGAAAAACACATTACACAAATTCCCACTATAGAAACGAGGATTATGGGGATTGTGATGTGGATTATATACACGTAGGCATGAAACGTACATGGCACGTAGTGTCGTGACGTTTAGTTTTTAAAATCTGGTCACCTGCCAGACTGAGTAATTGGAAGCTAAAATCATCTTCACCCTTTTTGATGCTTTATAACTGGACAATCAGTCACGCAGTAAATGGGAGTATACAGAGACACAGAGTTTGTCTAACAAGAAACCCTGGGAAGCTAAGGTTAACGGGGTGGGTACAGATACCAAAACCGTTGATACAGATTACGAATTTATATCTCACCTGAACCCTGATGGGCTCCATACCAATAGCAAAGCATGGCAAAGCAAACACTTGTAAGGCGTGAAATACCTGATGTTTATAAGACCCCTGCAGTCAAGAGATGGATCCCAGGTACACCTTGCTGCAGCCTGTGGGATGGGGCGGGGCGAGATGTCACTCAGTTACCATATGTGGGTGCAATGACGTTAATGGTACCGCAGGTGGATCAGGGGTTAGGATTAGGGTTATGGTTAATTTAAAAACCCATACAGGCATGCTCAGTGTTTGTAGACATTCTGTTACATAGACTAGTAAACACTAAGATCCTTCAGCTCTTAATTACCCTGACACGACAGTCTAAACAACGAATGTGTGCCGTGTCATTCGCAATCTTTACATCTTCTATCCTTTATATGGTAATTGCGTGACATAAGGTAAGTGTTTTACCCGTTTATTTTTTTTTAGAGCGGTTTTCAAAGTGTTGCTTTATAATCGTTTGAGATAGTCAGTGTGACAAGTGAAGGCTTTTTGAGTTTTACCTACATGAAGTTTTATTTCTGTATTAGAGCATTGTCAGGACCAATGCCTCACCATAATGTGGTCAAAAAGCGATTAACTGAATCTTAGAAACATTTGTGATTTTTCAAACGATACTTTTCCACGTAAATATTGATTGTCAACAGAGCACACCAAACAATTAAAAAGTCTTTTTTAGTTGTAAGAAAATAATATGTAATAAGTTATTACTGTTTATTGTTAGCCACAAGTCAGTTTGTCACACAACTTTTATTTTATCAGTTAAATCTCCTTCGGTTTTATATAGTGCCCCTTGTGATATATCTCCACCCCAAAACTTCAGCTCATTTTCCTGGCATTTTACTAGAATGCATCCTGAGAAATACACAAGCTGTTGCATTTCCTTGGTCCCTTGATGCGTAAGTGTGCTGAGGATAATAGTTGCAGATGTGCCTTTGTTTATATTCCATGAGACCTGTCGGTACTATGAGAAGTGTGAGACTGTCAGGATGAATTTATCATACAATCGCACACACAAATACGTGAGGGCTGCCAGTCCTTTTGCATTGTTTCAGAAGGAACAGAGCTGACGAGTGTGTTTCTGCACTCTATCAAGGGCATTGTAACACAGTTTTCTCAGCTGGAAGAATGCTGCTGATCTCCTATTTGACAATACAGCCCTTGGTATATATTTGCTCCTGCTACATTCATTTATATGTAAAATTAATGTAATCCACGTTGTTTGAAGCAAAGCTTTTATTATTTTGGTTTAGTATTTATTTAATTGTGCTTTTTGGTTCATAAAGAAACACAAAGTCTCTCATTTAGATGTGAGTGCTAGAAAATATTTTTTCTGCCCTCCACATAGGTAGTTCTTTTGGGTAAAGACTCCAGACTGTGCCTGTTTGGAAGTCCACATTTTAAAAGGTGGACTTTTATAATAGCCCTGATTTTCAGATTGTCAGAATATTAAAGATAAGCACAACACAGAGGAGCTATAAGAACTGACATTCAAACTGGCATTTCGTATCTTATTAAGTGTTTAAGAGAAGTATATTCCTTCCAAACACTACAAAGGTGATTAGCAATAGAATGTAATCTGTTTTGACATTTAAACCATGAAATATCTTTTCGAGTTTACTCCATTTGGACGCAAGTGCCATTCACTAGCCAGCACAAAGTTGCCAAAAAGATTTGCCTGAATTGATTTTCCATTTTAAAAGCTTTCCATTTTGCCATTTTGAAAATGATGTTAAAGCCTGTTAAAAGTATTTTCACTAATGCTCTATCGCCCTAATAAAAGCATTCCAAATTAATCGAAACATTCCAGACATACTTTCCTATTTATTTGTGAGGTAAAGGTTAGTCAAAGTCATAATTGAAGTTAATTTTCTCTCAGCATGGTACTAAACCACCTGATTCTACTAATTGTCTTGACTGAATCCATTTAACTGGCTTTTTGAGCTCTCTGTGGCATAATCAGAACAAAGCATTCTGAATCTGTCTCTCAAGGAGTGTAGCCCAATTATATAGCTCTGTACCATCTCAGAGGAACTGCTTCTTGAAGTATAGGCTTACCTACAAATTGTTTGTAGAACTGTTGGTCTGTTGTCTTGGGGTGTAACATTCTTTGCAACAGTAGTACTGAATTTTCCTTGAATTTCCTTTGTTATTTTGTTTGTGGGGCACAGTCTTTCCACATGTCATTGTAGTATTTAAACATAGATGAGGAAATTGTTGTTTTTCAAATCTTACTAGTCTTTTGTCTTACCGGTCTAAAAAAGATTTAGTTGTATGGAAGGAATTATGGCAACCTCTCTCTTCACTTAGAGGTACGTGATGTCACATTTGGGAGAGTAGAAATTAATCCATCGAAGTAGAACAATTCGAGAATATAAAATGGTGAAAATCTTGGAGATGTCAGGCTTGATTAGCGAGTGTTAAGTATAGGTCAGGTCGACCCGCTCATCACTACTTCCCCGGTAATTGCTAATGGTTGTCTAGCTATGTTATGCATGATTCTCCTTATTTATAATTACCTATATATTATTTTTGAACAGAAGTTAATCCATCTAAGTAGAACAATGTGAAAGTATAAGATGGTGAAAATTTAAGAGTACAGTGCTGTATAATAATGTAAAATATACTTTATTATTGTATTTATTGTTGGTAATGTCTTACTTGAGGTAATTTATCAATTCACGTTATATATATATGGGGTCTGTAGATGGTTCGCTATTATCTGTGGTAGGTCTTGGAATATATCACCAGCGGAAATGGGGGGCTACTGTATACTATATATAAGTGTGTGTGTGTGTGTGTGTGTGTGTATGTGTGTGTATATATATATATATGTGTGTGTCTAGTTCAAATGTCAAAGTTTTATATTAATATTATGAATAAAATGTATATTTGTGTGTAATATATATATATATACACACACATATCTTTATTACTGTTGTCAAAATAACATGTTTCATAATTAATTTTGAAAAAATTAAATACCAAAAAAATGAATGCAGATTAAACATGCTGTAGGATGTTCCTTGACAGTTTGAGTGCAACCGTTCAAACCAAGACCAGTTTGAATACAGACCAAGTCCTGATAATATATATTTTATTATATACCCAGTGTGTGTATGTGCTTATATATGTATGTGTGTGCCTGTATATATAAATATTATGTTTGTCATAATAAGGAGTTAACTTATTAGACTGCTATTATTTTGAACACAACTGTGTGTGTGTGTGTGTGTGTGTGTGTGTGTGTGTGTGTGTGTATATATATATACAAAATATATATAAAATATTATATAATCATATACACAGTGTATAATTTTTATATACACACACTATCAGGAATTGGTCCAACTCCGCTGCTCAATGCTTTACGCAACAACAGATGTGGCGTATATAGCGACGCACAAAGCAATTTCTTGCCATAACAGCGCAAATGCACTATGTCCTATTTGCGCTGGTATCACAAGAAATTCATTAATTTTAACCTTTATACAGGAAATGAAGTATCCATTAGCCGTAAAAATGTATAGCCCTGCCTATTTACTATGAGCATAGTTCAGTTTGTCAGACTCAAATGTTTCTTATATTTCCACATTGAATAAATGCTTGTTTCTTTGTGTGTGTGTGTGTGTGTGTGTGTGTGTGTGTGTGTGTGTGTATGCATATGGTGCGTATATATGAGCAAGTGCCGTAGATTTAATCTCCTTACTTTGACGATTATTCAGTCTGTCAGACTCAAATATATTTTTGTCTCATTGATCAGTCTTTGAAAAACACACATTTCATTTTCTTTGGAATTGTTTATAAGTAGGATTGGCAGAGAAGTGACCTTTGGTATATGGTACATCGCAGTTTTTATTTAAGGTGAGGAAGCACACAAGGTGACAGCATGACATTAAATACATTACATTTCTAACAAATAGTGATGTAAACAGTCATTCAGAGATCTGACATTTGTTATATATTAGACTTCAGATCTATATAGATTGAGATAGCTGTTTGAAAGTTTTTTGTCAATAACTTGGACTGGGTTGGGTTTTTGTGGAACAATCATGCTAGCATACTATTTTGGAAATTTGCGCTATATCGCAGAAGTGTGGACCGCATTTAAGTGCTGGGTTTAGCTAGTAGTATACATTAAATAGTAAATAGTTTTGTGAATCCAGCAAGTTCCCTAAATGTGGACTATCGTGCCTTACGTACCATGTACGTGAGAACTTATGTCACATATCCAACATAGCCTAGAGCTGAGTGACGTTTCAGGAACACTGTAGGCACCCAGGATTTTGGACATGCTTTACAAATAGACTGTTGATGGGCTTCTTGGCACTTGTCCTATCCAAGTCTGAAGTGTCTGGGGAAGGCTTGGGGTGGCATTGCCACAGGAAAGTGAGAGTGGAGAGCTGTACAGTACAGTACATAATCCTCCGTCCCTGGAGCTGTGCTGCGGAGACAGTGAGGAAGCGGGGCTAGCAGTGAAATGCACTGTAAACACATTATTATAATACCTTCTGTAAAAATCTCAGTCTCATCTTCAGTCCTTGCAGCGGCTGGATAAGGAACTTACATCACTGGACAGAGTGCTATTCTGGAAAGTAGATCGTTGTAAACTTCCTACTTTAATGGAAGCTGGAGGGTGTTAATAAAGCTTCTTTTTTCATTCTTTTAAAAAACAGATCTCCTTTTATACTGTTTCTTATCTCTGCCGGCATGTTTGCTTATTAGATCTAAACAGTGTTTCTACTCAGCAGTGCTTTACTGCCTGTTGTAAGATAATCATAATGGTATTTCTCTGTTTTTTGCTTGATGGATGCTTTTGTCCGAAGCAGTACATGGTTGAGGCAGATCATGCATCCCCAGCAAACCGTCTGCCAGCGGTAGGGTGTTCATGCCTTGCCTGCTCACTCAATTTTAATGCACCTTAGTTATCCATACAGACCATCTTTTTTTTGGGAATAGGGTGGGGCATGCAGGATTCCACCGTCTGCCAGCGGTGGGGAGCTCGTGCCCAGACCACTCCCCCACAGTTGTGCAAGTGTGTTTTTAATTACACACTTCAGTTCACACACTCATTCTCACACACCCACATGTACACACCTTACACATACACACTGAGCGGGGGGGCAATGGGCGCCTGAGGGGGGCCCCTTTGATCCCCTCTCTCTGGGCCCGCACAGTGTTGTGGGTGGTCCCGGAGGGGTCTGGGCCCCTCCACTGGTGGTGGGCTGGGTGGGTGCCTGGGTCGTGCTGCTGTGGGTCAGGGTCCTGGCGAGTCTTCCAGGTACTCTGGGATGCTCCGTGCAGCGATGGTGGCTTTGGCCGTTTGGTTTTGTGTTGGGTGGGGGGAGCTACCTTCTTCTGTGGCCCTGGGGTCGGCTTCCTGGCAGGTGGGGTGAGCCCTTTCCGCGGCCCCGCTCTGCTCCACGGTGGCCGCATGCCGGGGGGGGCGGGCCTCTCCAGTGCATGGTGGGCCTCCCGCCAGGAGTGTGTGCAAGTGTCTGGCTTCCGGGCCTCCTTGGTTCTGGACCCGGCTTAAGCCGGGGCTGGGGGTTGCGGGCTGGGTCAGTGGCTTCCTGTCCGGCGCCCTCTGGTGGGGCCTCTCTTATTTTTGTTTAGTTTTCCTTTGTTTGTTTTGTGCAATAGAAATTAAAAATGAAGTAGTCCCCCGCAGAGGGGGAGTGGTGGAGGGAATATATATTAAAAAAATTATAAGAAATAGATCCCAAGCATTCAGCTGTCGAGGACCCAACCTCGGTACAACTGAGGGTAACTATGGTAAGTTTCTAACGAGTGACAAGCAACAAGTCCAAGTTACGGGAAAAAAGCTATATGAAGCACAGTAGAACCCTTATCAGAAAAGCTTTTCAAATTAATAACACTAAGAGTTTATGGGGGACTAAGTGCAAAATACAAGAGAACATCCAGAAGTGCCAAATGGCACCATTGCACTGAACAATCAGTGAAGACAGGGACCCAGGGGTATGAGGAGGTTATTTGAGGTGGATAAGTTTACTTGACTGTGCTGCTTCGTGGACGTAGGAAAGGCACATTAGCCTGAAAGGGGAGAGGACTTTTCTGTTCCAAGTACCAGGCTGTCTGAGTTGCCCTCTGGAGGAACACCATGCTGCCCTGTGTGACGGTGCAGTTTGCTAAGGCAAGGATTAGAGGGATTAAATAGACTCTGATAAGCTGGTACAGAAAACCGAGAAGAGGGAAAGACCATGCATTGTGTCAGGTTATGGGAGGTGTTCTCAATCATCTGACATGTTCTCACTGTGGCTGTTAAATATTTATATGAAACATATGTGATCTCAAATCAATGACTAGCGCCGGTGCTAAGATTAGTTGTTTTTTCTGACAGCATTTTGAATGGAGTCCGGCATCTTGGCTGTTTATCATTGCAGTAGCTGACTGGCTATCAATATGTATAATAGCATCGAATTTACAATTTATGCATCCAGCAGCATCTTATCTATGCCAATACGTGACTATGCATCAAACGCAAATCTGTGCATAAGGAACGTACACAGGTAATGCTTTTGTGGTAGCTGACACAGTAAGTTTGCTCTGTAGCTGAATAACAATCAGATTGGATTCCGAGAGTATGTGAAGAGGTGAGACGCTGCTCTGTATCAAAACATGCCAAGTGATTTTGATAGATTTTTCTGGCCTTGTTCCATCGTCCTGGGGTATAGTGGGAAAGACTGAGCTTTATTAAGCTGTTTCTGCAAGGAGCCAGAGTGGTTTGGACGCCTTCTAAGGAGATTGTGACAATATATATATAATATTACCCCCATATTTTTTATACATATATATATATATTTTTTAATCCATGTTTGTCATGGTTGACGCAAATCTGGCACTGGAAGGTCTTTTAACGGTGTCCTTGTCTCTACATGCTACTTTGTTTATAGCTTAACTACTTTTATTTTATGCTTTATTTTATTGGACAGTGTCCTTGGGTACCCTGAAAGGCGCTAGAAATAAAATGTATTATTATTATTATTATTATTATATACGTTTTCAGATAATTCCGTATACAGTGATGCTGTATATTTCTTGTGCTTTAATTTGTGCTGATTTGAACTATTTTACATGTAGTTTATATGCAACAGAACAGAAGTTAATAGTAGTAATGTCTGGCAGTTTAGGAGATTCTTTAAAATAATACTGAAGGATGGAAAATGTGATATTTAGGATATTTTTTGCCATTTAGTAGCTAATTTAAGCACTTACCCAATGCCTCAATTTGTTTTAGGTCAATAATGGCATTTCAGGCTTGGAAGCAATGAGATGTTTTAATCCAGAGCTCCTTTAACCCCAACACCTCTCGTTGCCAAAAGACCCATATGCCTGACATTAATGTCCGAGCCAAAAGAATGAATGTAATTCCAGCTTCATAAATATTATATTGATTTTTTATCCCAATCTAAATAAAATCTAAGGAGAGCCTCGCTTTTCGCTGGAATGTGTGCCTTTACTGGAAGGCAACATATGGTATGCATAGTGCCATTTCTCAAAAGAGGAAATTGTGTCTCGATTTAATTCACCCAGCTTTAGGCTGAACAAGTTCAGACCTCTGTATTATTTATCTTTGTTTTTATTATAAATGTATTATTGATGTTTAAAAGACCCTTATACCGCAATAAGGAATCTATTAGGTAATCCAGGAAAATTCTATTCTGAATTCATATGAGGTACCATTTAATTAATGTCACAAAGTTGAAAGTATGCAGAAATAAATGGTGGGGAAATAATCCATTCATCTATCCATTATATGCTATGGGCTGTGTAGAGACACCACTCGACCGAACTGCATGTCTTTGGCCTGAGCAAACCTGAGTACCTGGTGGAGACCATGCAAACTCCACAGACAGGGATACTCAAACTCCCAACCCTGGAGGTATGAAGCAACCATGGTAACCAATGGGTGGGCAGCAAAGGCTTATTGGAATGTGTCTAATTAAAGGATTGTGGGAAATTATGCCCAAGGATTTGTATACTCTCATTAATTAAATATTAAATCTGAATGCTTCTCTTGATGAAATGAGTGCCGGGTGTTAGAGTTGTAATTGCCTACCTGTCTCTCCCTGCTCTCAGGCTTCACAAAGAGTTTTAGACGACAAGTCTCTGAAAAAAATAAGACTGAGAAGCAGAGTTGGAGATTTTCAGATCCAGAGAGTACAAATCCAGGCCAAGGTTTTGTTTCCACCAAGCCAGTTGAGTACTCTGTGACTGTGAGTCTTTCTACTCAACTGGTTGGTTGAAACAAAATCTTGGTCTGGATTTGTACTCTCTGGACCCGAAATCTCCACCTCTGCTTAACGGTGACTTAACAGTTGAATTATTATTTTCAAAACTTCTTACAAATGACGCACGCTACCTTTGCAAATAATGAAGGGTTTTGTATTGTCAAAGCTAATAAAACAACACTCAAAATATAGCTTTCACATAGAAACCCAGTGTAGGTAAAATATCAAGCTAGTTTTCCAATTACAAAGCAGTAACATTATTTTATATTGACTCATCTCTGCTAGTCATGCTTTAGTTTCTGTCAACAGTTTGAAATGGGCTTTTAAACCAAAGGTCTACAAAATATCCACAAAGTATTCTGTAGGACAATGTTTCCGAATCCGGTCCTCAGGGACCTGCAGACAGTCCACGTTTTTGTTACCAGCCAGGAGCTAGGAAGGAGCAAAAACCCGGACCGTCTGTGGGTCCCCCCGGACCGGGTTGGGAAACACTGCTGTAAGAGACTTGTTCATGCTTTGGTAGTCTTTATTTACATACAACCATGAGGCAGATTTCATTGCAGTGTCCCCTGCTTTTATTTCTGTGTATTCACATTTGTTTTTATCTAATAGTGACAGTCTATGGAGACTATGCCAGGAAGTATAAGGTGGCAGACAGGGCTAAATTTAGGAGAGTGTGGGCCCCTGGGCTGGAGTCATTGATGGGGCCCTTACCTACAGCATAACATGTTGCTATAACAACAAAACAAAATGGTGCCCCCCTACAGTTGGTGCTACAGCACAGGTATAACCTGTAGTATAAGTCTGACCTTGGCACCAAATATCCTAGCTGGAATGCTGCATTTCGTTATATTTATTTAAAATTCATACTTTCTGGTTAGATATTCATCATAACTGTGATTCTTGATTGTATTAAGAGGTTACTAGTATAGTAGTCTTTGGAGTTTCAGAAGGACATCTTAAACCATATTTACTATGCATGCAATAACAGACTTAGTATTATATGCATTTCTTGGACAAAGTAATCAAAGTAATCTACCAAAAGAATAAACATAAATCCACAGATAAAGGAAATTACCTATAAACTATTACCTATAAATGATTACATGCTGTGTTCTTATAACTACTACTAACTACTAAGTCCTTGAAGCAAATTATGCAGTGTTACTATATTTCCCCTTAACCGGAAAGAGTATGATGTTATGTAATAACTGTATGATAACTTTGTTCACAACAGCAAATTATATGGCTTTTCTGTTGTATTCTATACAGTATATAGTATGTATGGTGTACTGAGTGCATAGAATAACACTTTACAGTAATAGAAGTGTTGAGAGAACATTACATTGCTTCTCACCAACTGTTCTTGGAAAACACCACCAGCGGTGTCCTGTAGGGAATTCAGTTTTGTTTGTCTCTCAAATAGTTGAATGTAACCAGAAACAGTCAAGACAGGCTCCCCTGTTCTGATGTTCTCCTGAGCTGAAGTTAAAGGAGCAGACACATCTACCGCAGAGAAGTAACAGTGATTTCTGTAAGAATATGGTTACAGATGTTCTGGCATCTTTTGCTGACTGTCGTGCTTCCCCTCTCCTTACCTCTTCACCCTGTCAGTGTTCACTGCTGCTCCATCGTTTTCCAGTACACTTTAGCTTAAATTTTATTCATACCACTATACTGAGAGATCATTAGAATGCTAACTAAATTTAGTTAATGGAAGCTAGCTGTAATTTTTCGGTCTGAACACTGTGTTTTACTGAAAGAACTGTATGCAGTGTTGAGATGTGCGGGGTATGCTTTCAGAAAACGCTGACTAAAACCAAGTTTGGTGGAATTCACGCCAGGGTTACCATGGTTGATGCAAGAGTTTCAGCTCCTGGGGATTATATTTTAGCACCAACACTCATGGGTAAACATCATGGCCTCAGATTACCCCTGTAAAATATCACAGTTTCAAATTCAAACAATTGGTGCAAAGTAGGGCTGTCACTATTGATTATATCAATAATCGAGTAACCTACCGATTTAAGTAATCGTTTATATAATATAACATAATATAATATATATGCATTGCAGTTGGCAGCGATACCAACTCTGACAGACTCTGTTGGTAGATAAGTTCAGTTTGGCTATATAGTTAATTTTCAATTTCTAAATACTGCAAAACCTTGAAATATCATCCATACCTACGCAAAAACAAAATATTTGCGCTAAAAATACACTTTATATGGTTATTATGTACCGTATTATGTAAGATGGTATGGCTGAGTACTGTAACAGGGCTAATCTTCATTTTAACAGGTATTTATTTTGACATTGTAGAAAGTAAATAAAAAATAAATCAAGTCAAAGTGATCACTAAGACAGGCTAGGTTACTACTAGAGGCTAAATGGTTCATATCTATGGCTAACGTCGCATTATTGGGTGAGTCCATCATACCTGAATGTTTTCTTTTAAGATGTATTTGCATTGCAGACATGCTGTGGTGATATTTAAGTTCTGCTTTGAAATACTGCCAGTCGACTGCGTTCTCATTCACTTTAAATGTGAAGTGTCTCCACACAACTGATGCTTTCACTTTTTATTTGGACCGTCATCCGCTATCTTCCTTCCGCTATATTGCGGAGTAACCAAGAAGGAAATTTTTGTTCGATGCTCCTTAATAATCGAGTAAACAAATTTAATCCTGTCATCCTGTCAGCTCTATTACAACGCAATGATAATAATTCCGATGATAATAGTGATGGTGATTTTCCTATGCTGAGGCTATTGCACTCCTTTTCTCATATTTCATTGCCTTTTGTGCAATTATAGTTTGATAACATGGGACAGCATAAGACTCAGTACTCGGTTTGATTTGGAATCTAGGGATTGGGTTTAGTTTACTTGCATTCTATCTCTAGGTTTTTGAATCTACGCAATTATTAAAATTAGTTCTTGTTTCACTTTTTTGTGGAATGTATAATTTCTTGTTAGTAAAGGATATACTCGATGTAAGCATTTCAATGCTTCATTGAATACCCAAATCCAGGCTGCTTTATCTTCAAATTGTGTTATATTGAGGAATATAAAGATCTTCATTTTTAGCTAAGCAATAGTATGAGAGAACTGGATTCTCAAAAGTAAGGGTGTTCCAAGGTTAAGAGCAGGCGATGACTGAAGACTGAGTATCTAACATGACTGGTTTGTTTGAAATGACTACAGGCTTAATGGGACCAGTTTGCCTAGTCAGTAAATTTTGCTTTCTGAGAATATTTTTGGACATTCCCATAAATACAGTGATATTGTTATGGATAGTGTCAGATGTGTCATGCATCAAAACATGGGTGCTGCTACTGGTCCGAGGAACAACTTTGTGAAAGGCAATTCAAAACAAGGCCGACATCCGCTGGGTGGTGATTTGGTTTGTGCTCACTTTGGGTTCATCCAAGCCTGCACCACTCAGAGTCACAAATACAGTGGAAACCGCTTGTTGTAATCACGTCTGTCTGGGTGATTGATCATTATAACCGATTTTCTATGTCACAGACAGATTTCCAACCAATTGATATTTGTATATTTATTACATGAATAAGGTAATAGAACGGACACCATCACTATTTACTGAATTTTATTGAGTATTGAGTCTTTTATTGAGTCTTGAAATACAGTATAGCTGTTTAAAGCGCTTTTCAAATTACAGTACTGTGCAAATTAAATCATTGAACTGTATAACTCAAATACACTATAATACAGTACTAAAAATAAAATATAGCTTATTTATTATTATTATTGTGGCTTCGCTGCTGCATCTCGTTGGCTTGTTTTTGGCAGTTTATCATAAACTTTAATGAGTGTACATTTTTCATTAAGAGAAAATTACTCTCTTTTTCCTGTCATTTTCTGTGTACGCAGCAGGTAGCTGACAGGTTACTGCACGGCAAAGTAGGGCTATCAAAGTAAAGTAAAAAAAAAATAATACCGTAGTGCAATTTTTCCACATGTTGTGGAAACCCGAAAATAAACACGGTAAGCAGACTATTTGATTACTGTAAGGGAATTCTTTAAACAGTATTAGTACAGGAATGATTCTGTCCCAACTGTTTGATCCATGTAAACGGTTGATCACTATAACTATAACCGTGATCACTATAAGCAGGTTCCATTTTATGTAGCACTTTTCTAGACCTGATCCATGTAAGCGGTTGATCACTATAACGGTGATCACTGCAAGCGGTTACCACTATATCTGGCACTTTTCTGAACCTGACCTGTTATGTTTGTTGTTGATCTAATGCTGGCAGTGATTGCCACTGTGTGTGGTTGTACTTGTCTGGACCAGTAGAAAGGATTAAGACTAAGAAGGATTGAGAGCTGTTTGCTGGTGTAGGCAATACAACACTGTGTGAAAATCATCAAAGAAAATGATGTTTAAATGATCTTCATGTTGGTTTGAAACTATGACATTATGTCTGGTGAAATGTGTCCGTGTAACTGTTTCAAAAGCTCTCCTAAAATCAGCCCAGTATTTGCAGCAACCTTGCAAAACAGTGTATTTTTGACTTGACCACTACCCCACTTTGGCTAATCGATACACCATTGAGTTATTTGACTTCTTAATTAAGAGCTGGTGGTGAAATTTTATGAATATATGGAATGGCTGAGTTGCCTCTGAGGAGAACCAAAGTGGTGTTCATCTAGCTACAATATATCAGTAATATTTTGGTGAACAGAAGAAATTCTGGTTTATTTTTTGCGTTGCAATTCTTATATCTGCAGTATTGCTGCATGGCACCATAGCTGCGCTTTTCTACATGATCTCCATCGCCCTTGTTTTCAAGAGTCCCTTTGTCTTATAAAAATGTTAATTAACAACCTAATTTATATGTTCGAATTTGTTGGCAAATTTAATTTAGCTGTTTGCACCTCATCTATGTGTGTAATTTTCATGATGACTTTATTTGTCTTTGTCAAAGCAGTGTTATGTGAAATTGATCATATCACCATATCTCAAAATGTCTTGTTGTAATTTAATTGTCAGGGAAGTGTGTAATCTCATTCCTAGAGGGGTGTTCATTATGCAGAATTACTACTCTGCACTTAATATATTGTGCAGTAAATACCATAGTATTTATTATTTTTCGTGCAGCGGCATGGTTGGTATACATAAACAAGCACACAGCAGATAGATTTACTCGTTCTGATTTACGTCTCGCTGTATTTTCTCTGTATTAATCAAAGGACAGTTTAATAAAAAAGATAGCTTGCATTTCCTTTGAAAATCAATTTATGGTTGTAGAAAATGTCAGAAAATGGCTAAAAAGAACTATTCTAGCACTGAATGTATTTCTGACAGAACTGGTTGAATGGCCAATGGCTCTAAAAACATTTGTTGCATACAGGCCTGTGTTGCTCACTGGCACGTTGTGTTCAGTTGGCGTCCTCCATGCAATGTCACGCAACTAGCAGTTGCCAAGGGTGAGTCCTAAATTGAAATAAAATTCTTATTCATTAAATGCAATTCTCAAAGCGACGCGGTTACATTAGTATACATAAAAATCAATAATCATGTGCTTGACATGTGTAATTGTTGCTGGATATTATAATCATTAAGTTTGTTTAAATGAAAATGTGGAAATGGCAAGCGATGCTTCCAAACCTTATGGGAAACAACTGCCATGGAGTGATATGAATGCAAATGGGTGCTGGAGCAACGAGTGCCGATATAAAATTGCTTCAGTCATTTTTCTGAACTTAAGTATTAGGAAAATATGATGAGGAAAAAACTGATTACTTCTTAGAACCAGAGCCTACATTACTATTCATTCTATCCATAATAGCAAAAGCCGCTGCAAGGCCTACGAAATGTCATTTTCAAGCAATACGCACCCTCAACTTTAAGCGCTACATTGAGGCATCCGTAACAGTTTCCAGGTGCTCGCAACAGACGCGATAGCATCTACCTTTGTAGGTTATCGTTTAAGTGTTTAAAAGCTTTTACAGAGTATTATGGGTCTCCCATTTGTAGCATTTCTCTGTCTTTAAAGAAACCATTTTCTTGTTTTGTTTTGCTCACTTCAGCATAAGCGTGCCCTCGGGTTGATTCATTAATGGCGGCTTGTCAGAATATTAAACCGCTTACGTACCCAGTGACAGTACCATTATCGATTAAATTACTACATGTTTATCCTTGCAGAACCTTCAGATTTGCAGACATTTCATTGTTTTGCTGCCCCCTTTTTTGGCAGCAGAATTCCAGTGTTTATACATAGCCTGCTTTTGTTAGAAATGGTTACCCTCGGATGATTTGCGTTTTAAAAACCAACTGCTTATCTCATTAATGTTCATTGAAAATGTTTTGAGTTATTCTCCAAGCTTAAGCTGAATTGCTCTCTGTTAAACTGTGTGTGTTTTTTTGTATCAGACCTATAGTGCAAAGCCAACTACCATACAGTACCAAACAATAAGGGGACACAGGGTGAATGTAGCTAGGTTCCGATAAAAAATAGTGCTCAGATTTAGTTCATTGTTTCAGTGTGTATATATACCAAGCCGGTCCTCAGGGATCCCCAGACAGTCCATGTTTCTGCTCCCTCCTAGGTTCCTGGCAGACAGCCCATGTTTCTGCTCCCTCCTAGGTTCCTGGCAGACAGCCCACATTTAGTAGGGAGCTGGGAGGGAGAAAAGACATGGACTGCTTGGGCGTCCCTGTGGACCAGATTGGGAATCACTGCATTAGTTAGTTCATTGAAATATTTGGTATCCGTTTAAACATATTTATTAATTTCAATGTTTTCTTCTTAATGTCAGGAGAAGGATTGATAGAACTCAGTTAAAGCACGTTTGTTGGCTTGCACAAGAAACGCCCAAGTCAGAGCACTGCGAAATGGGCTGTACTTGCACAATTTGCAGATCTTCCACCCGATGGTACTTGGGATCAGTGGGACTTGGGATAACCAATAAGCACCAGGATACCTGAAGCAAGACGTCAGCCAAACAAGATTCCTGGGCTCACGACAATTAAGCTGGTCACAATTCCAGCAACGCTGACCAAAACCTAGAGATAGAATGCAAGTAAACTAAACCCAATCCCTAGATTCCAAATCAAACCGAGTACTGAGTCTTATGCTCAAAACGCAATGATTACAACTGAGTACTGCGTAATGCTCACTGCTCAGTGTAAATAGGATTCAGAGCTACCTCACACTGACCTCACTCAATTTCCTGATTACTAACTCAGTACAGGTGCAACAATCAGTAAATGACTGGGTCTGTCACAACAGATTTTTTTTTAAATCTGTTAATCGTGCTAGAGTACTATTAATGAATTTGGAAACCTGGCACTGGAAAATTTGTGCATGGTGGTGCTAAATCGCCCATTTTACTATAGTGGACATAATTGTATATGAAACTGGGACCAGCCACTAAAAGGCTTTAAACAGAGGCAGGACTGAACAATGCCAGCTAAGCGAAAAACAGCCAAGGGATAAAAGCTTCAAGCAGATGCAAGGACATTAAGATGCAGATGTTCCCGAATTTACAGAATGAAGGGTGATTGTGAGCCTAGTAGTGGCTTTACTCAACACACAGAGACATTAAATTGGACATTAAATTCACCCAGTCGCCAAATATGCATTACAGGATCTGGTTCCATCTCCGTCAATATGTTGTAATTCACTAGAGTCACATAAGTCAGTTTTGACCACCAAAGCTCCTCAGGGAACAGTATAATGAATGTGTTGTCCAGGGCAACACTCAATATGTGTGGCTCCTTTACAGCTGTAAGTATGCATAGTGTGACCTTTTTCAAGATTATGTTAAGCTTTTATACTGTAGTAAAGCACTACTGCTCTGGACAGATTACATGAAAGATATCTTAATACTGTGTGCAAATTTTCTCTAAAGCAGTGCAAGGAGACAGCTTAGACTGCACTATATTTTACTTATATTTTGCTGCTGTGAAACAACAGACGTTCCACGAGCACCAGAAGACTCTACAATGCCTCCTGTTTACAGGTTTGATAGTCCCTTGAACACTCCCGAAGTAGCTGACCCCTAGTCATGGATGATTAACCAGCTAACCTCATAAAATCTCCCCCCACATACACACGTCTGATAAATTAAATAAGTCTGTCTTTAAGTTGAATTTGTGGGTAAGTCAGAAAAATGATAATACAGTACATAATAATCGTTATACAGTAATAATAAAAGTAACTACATATGATACTGTACCTCAAGCTGAAGCCATGCAATGTTTTCATGAGCGGCACAAATTAGTGCGTGCAATCATTATTGCCAATCATTGTATTTAACAAAATTTTTTTTATATAATAAGCTTTATGGCAGTCTGTTCATAAGTGCGAGTTGTCCATAAGTCAGACATTCTTTACCTGGGGACTGACTGTAATTCCTTTTCGCTGATGTTCAGTACAGTATGTTTATGCCCTTGGATTACACGTTCAAGCTCAAATCTATACACAGTGTTGGTAAGATCAACGAAATCAAAGCACATATTCTGTGTAATAAGCCACCTTGTAAAAATTAACTCTGACTGTGAAAGGCACTGATAAAATGTTAATAACCTTACATAAAGTTAATTTGTAATCTCCATCATATACGTGAAGCTTCTGACACGATATCAATAATTAAAATCTTTTGATCTGATGGGTATTAGGAGGAGCTGGTCGAATTTATGAATATCAATGGGAGCTACGTAAGATTCCTTGTCTGCATGCCTTTGTAAAGCTTTGATGGCCACTTTACATAAACTGCTTTTGCCATATTATACCCAGTTATCATGGTATAAAAGAATTTGTATATAAGAAGAATACTTAAGAGTAAATCGAGATGGGACTGTTAAATAGCTGTTCCTGGTCCCCCTCAGTGCTTAAAATGGTCAGATGCAATGAAGTTGGTGACATTAAACTTTTTCTCATACTAGGTATACTGCAGTAGCTTGAGTATGTCCTGACTCTGAGCCTCTGTTTCATCAGGTGGCCTTCAGTTGAATATGGGGTGGGATGGATGACTAAGGTTTTCTGATAAACGCCAAGACAAATCTAATTAAATCAAACTTCTAATTAACAGACTTTGCCATTTGCCCTTAAACTTTAGGTAATGTATACTTGCTGAAAGGTCATATCACCAATAGTTCTTCATACTAATTACTTATGAATGAACAGACATGACGATGAAAGATTACGTTCTGTTTCATGTTTCAGAAACTGCTTGCTGTTACGTAATCACTGGATAATGACTATAGATTTCATTAATTGATGCTGTTGTCTATGAATAAAAAGTATGGATAGTTACTAAAATATACCTTTATGATGGATACAGCAAGTGTTCAAAATTTGCTATTATTTTTGATTTCCCACGTCATCCAGTAAAATTTGAAGGACCGTCTTTTCTATGTGGTTACCTGAAACCTGCAAATAAGTTTCACTGATAGGCAGAAATTATCCTTAAACCATAAAAAAAGATCTTTGCATTGCATGCTCTGTCAACATTTATTTCCTTTCGGACATTGAAATATGAAAACAAAACACATTTAAACAAATATGTGTATTTATTTTGTTTTGTTTTGGCATTAATCCACCATAGTAAACAGACTATCAAAACCCCCTGATAATGGGTTTCCACTACCAAATTTCACAGTTACAAGAAAGCAATTTCAATGACAAGCCTCACCAACTAAGAAAGCCCCAGGAGGCTCAATAAACAAACCGAAGCAGGAGATGGGAAACTGTACAATGCCCTCGGAATGCAGTGTCACATTATTTTCAACAGCAATGCCACAGAATTTCGCTACACATAGAATTAAAATTGCTTGAGTGATAGCCATGGATGTGGCTGGGTAAATAAGCTTCTAGCCTGTATGTAGCTCCATTTAATATAGACTGTTTATCAGAAACTGCATAATTCTTCTAATTTTAATTAATGACGCGAGTAATAGTAGCAGTACTTCTGTAATAACCACAGCAGACAGTGCAACACGCAGTTTGTAATGGTTGTGTGAGGCTTGCATCCAGTACCAGCGGTTTTTTTCCCCAATAGCTGATGAAGCAAATGCAAATACAGTGATAAATGTGGTGGGGAACACATTTTATCGATTTTATTCATCTTGGGAGACCCTCCAATGAGAAATATTGAGCCCCTTCCAGCACTGGAAAGACGAAAACTGGCAATTAAATAGAGATTGATTCAGAGGAGATAAAGTCACTGGCTGTAAAGGGCTTTCACACATGTGATAATACTGCCAGAGCCTAAGTATTGGGGCTACTATTTAAATTATTCTTTAATGATATATTTTACATCGTATTCTTTTGTCATGAAGTGTTTTATGACTATCAGTAGTACATTCTGTGTATGAATGTCCAGCACAATTTAAATCAACAAGAAGAAACCGTATGAAATTGCAACAAGGGGATTGACAAAACAATGAAAATACTCAGTAATATATCGACATCCAGGGCCTAATAAGGAATTGGGCCAAACTTTGCCTTCGGAATAGCTTTTGTCTTTCTTGCAGTCCTGCAGTACAAGTCCTGAACTGTGTCTAGTTTGCAAGTAGACTATTCATCAACAAAAAATAGCAACTGTCGCGTATCTATGGCCTCTCCGTGAGCTTGGACTTCTCTTCCTCTTTGCTGATTTAGTCATCCATGCTTGGCATAATATTCCGTGCTATTGGGGTTATTCCCCTCAACACTTCAGAAAATTTTTCCATTTTTATAACCAATGCACCTGTAGTCCAGACACCACCTCTTTGGCCTCTGTTAGCTGCCTAATGTTTTTCTTTTTTTAAGCTCACATGTCAAAGTGCCGATTGTCATACCTCTTTCATAACTTACTTGGACTGCCATTTGGCATTCGCCCTAATATGACTTGCCTCTGTAGCTGATTTTGTGATTTATCTACTTCAAAGTTTCTTTTTGAAGTGCTGCTTCTGTTATTTTGTTCATCCCCACATTACCAATTTTCTTCTTTATCATCTGTTCAGTTCAATTTTATCCTGGTTTTGAATTATTATTTCATGAACTGGAAAAATCCAGCTGAGCGATGAGATTTTCTGGTGATGACGAAAGTCCAAGAGACAAGGGTTCACTGACATGATTTAACGCAGCCCAAACGACAGCAGGTGCCCTCTTGTGAAACATGAAAAAGCAGAATCTTTATGGCCGGGTGTTAGCTTTGGAGGTCCAGGGTCACTCTGTTTCACAGATGGGGTGGGAGATCTCACAGGGGTGGCTAATCACCTGGGAGAGAGAGGGCCAGCAGCCCTGTTGAGGTCACCCTCAGGCCAGGGTTGCTCATCACTCCTGCGTAGGACAATGAGCTTCCAGACTGACCCCCCAAGTTCATGTCTGGAGATGTACTGCTCCCTGCAGAGGGGAAATGAAGCCTGCCAATATATTCTAGATTAATTCCTCTCATTTGCTGGTCACCTGATAAAGCGATTAGGATTAATTCACTCAACATTATGACAGCTGATATTAGGCCTCTACTTCATGGCGTTCATTTCTGAAGGCACTCATGACTGCATATAGCATATGTTTTATTTTCAATAAAATTTGCCAAATGATTTTGGTTTTGATTTGATTTTGCTCCCTGTCCTTGGCATAAACTATAAGTTTGGTGTGACCTTGGATATGTGCTGTCAAAGATTGATGGATGGATGTATCAGACTTTAGATCCTTTATGACCTTGTGTATGAGTATATTTGATTATATTATGTATAAATAAGATGCTGGCATGGTGGCACTTTGGTTAGCACTGTTGCCTCACACCTCTCGGAATGGGGTTCGGGTCTCTGTCCACGTGTGTCATTTTCATGTTCTCTCTATGTCATTTCCTCTGGGTTCTCAGGATTCCCGGCACAGTCCAAAAACATGCAAAAGTTCTTTAGAGTTGCCAAATTGCCCATAGTTGTTACTGTGTGTGTTCGTGTTAAATTAAATGCATTTAATTTTAAAGTTGCAGGATATTTCGGTTAACATATCAATATTGGCTGATATTTGTTAAGAATCAAGATTTCGGTATTGCTCCAATGTGTTAGCCTTGTCAAAAATTGCCAGGTAATATTTAAACTTCGTCAGTGTTCGATGTTAGCAGCACCAAAGATAAAAGACAAAACTACTAAAATAGTGGAGATTGGTATTGATAAAAACAGTGCACCACTATTTCATCTGTCCTTCTGTACTATCCCATAGATCAGTGTTTCTCAAACCAGTCCACGTTTTTGCTCCAGGAGGTGGGAGTACTGTTGAAGTACTCAAGAACGGAGTAGTTTTTTGCGGTCTTGGTCTCGTTTCGGAATGTACTTTATTTTGCCTCAATCTTGTCTCGGCCTCAGATGTAGAAGACTCCAGGTTTTTATTTCAAGACCAGTCAAGACCACTCATCAAAACGCCTCAATATTTATCACAACGGCTTAATATTCATCTGTTTGTTAACCCTTAGATCCAAACAAATGCAAAATGTTTTGATTTCACACCCATTAATCTCAGGCTCATAACTTTGGATAGGTATAACACACAGACATGAGCTACATATCTTTGTAATCAAGAGAACTTACTCAATCTAGTCTTCTAATTTGCAGCATTGTGCGTTAAAATATTCCAGAGTAATCCTGTGCGCAATGAGGCACATTTTAAAAATGAAAAAGCTTGAAACCATGAAAAAGCACCCATAATAATCCATAAAACACATTAGATGGAAAACAAAGCGTGTATTCGCTTCCGCAATGGTCCACACACTACCCTTCTGGGGGGAAAAAATATATGTATAGAATTTATTTATTATGTGCCGATAAATAAAGGCATAGAAAAAGACTCAAATGGGCTGGTACTAGAAATCACAACAACACACAGCATTCCATTTTAGGAAAACAATTTTCGCAATATTTATTCACAAAAGTCAAAACAGCTGAAATAGAACGTGCCCATCATTTTTTTGGAACACCTCCTGTACGTAAGCATAATGACCTGACTGAAAGTTTCCTTCTCAAATTTCACTTTACCAGTCATAGCGTACATAGGCCAAAGAAAGTGATAACGATAAACATCCAGCATTAGACTCTAAAACCATCTGTTATATCTGTGTTTATCCAGTGGATCATAAACTGAACAATGCTTTTCAATTCGAATTGCTTTCAGACAATTCAACAAGTTACCAAATTGATGTAGAATCAAAGATATTCATTTCCACCTGGCATTAACCGTGTATTCCTTCACAATACTAAGCCATGGGAAGGTCCCCAGTGAAAACCCCTGCATTCCCACATCACAAACACTCTAATCTCAACATTTATAAGATTATATTTGTAGTGCCTGCTAATTTTTATATTAGATGAGACTAAAAATTGAGAAATTTCATTAGGCGCAAGTAATTTTTCCTGGTGAGGATTATATGAAGACTGTGTCAGCATTTACAAATCAAATTATGACATCTGAGTAGCTCAGAATGTCCTGAAAACAATACCATAAAGTATATGTGGCTAATTGATGTGCATAAAATGTACTAAGCTTAAAATCAAATGATAGAAAAATGCTCAAAAATGGATAGGGTTCAAAGGGTTAACACAATACTGTGATTCGTGTAAAACATCCTGCTTCAAAGTTCAAATGCAACCAATAAGGGGTGTCTTATTTGAAAAAAATGTCACATTTGTACAGAAGCATTTATATTGAAATTTTAAGAAAAAACGCCCATGGTATAAATTATACTGTGACACAAATTTTACGCCATACTGCCTGGCCTGAAGATGGTGTCTGTGCTCTACATTTGATAGTGTTGTGTTACGTAGACTCAAACAGGAGTTCCATCTGATCCTGACTTGGTTTAGCCCAGCGTTGGTCTTGGTCTTGGTTTTGGTCTTGTTTCGTTCTCGCCCTGCCTTGGTCTTGGTCTCGATACACTCTGGTCTTGGCAATGACTTGGTCTTGGGTTAGGTGGTCTTGACTACATCACTAGCTTGGAGTTAGCAAAATTGTAGAATGTCTGGCAAGGAGGTGGGAGGGAGCAAAAATGTGGACTGTCTGGGGGTTCCTGCGGACTGGATTGAGAAACACTGTCATAGATAGCATTGGATTTTAATGAGTATAGTGTTTTACAACGCATATAGAAAATGGCAATATTTGATATCAGATTGATGGCTAATGTCTGCAACCAATGTGAAAGAACCATTAAGTCAGTATCCTTCACGTCATACACATCAAGATGCTCACCACATTATCCCCTCAGAGAGAAGTACCTTACAGTTTAATATTAGTATAGCCACCACATTGGGCCAAAGACATGCACATATTTTTCTGTTGCTATTGATTTTTTTTAACAGAACATACAACAGAATTTGGTAAAAGGGGAGCAGTTTCTATCCCCTCCTGAAGCCTGCATATTTGTCGTCTTGCGTAAAAGAATTTGCAATGGATTTGCTTAAAGCCTCAGGATCTTCAGAACTGATGCCGTTTAGAAAGATGACTTAGAATTGTTCATCCTTCTTCCCTTCCAAAGTCTCATCTTGGAATTCATTTTTTGTGGTGACCTTTTGCGATAACTCTCAGAAGCAGCAAAGCAGAGTTATAAATCCTTCCTCATTTAACTGGGGTGACCTTTTGCTAGTTGTGGAATGCCCTTTGATCTGTGAGAGCTCTTCAAAGTTTATAGCTCTACTGAATTGCAGACTTTTAAACTGCTGATTAACATAAGGTTTTTGGTTGACAATATTAAACCAAAATGATTTTAGTTAAGCATGGACTAGATTCAGATGATCCACAGTTCTTTTTGCCCATAAGTATAAATTTCTCATTGCTAAAATAAATGTAGTGTATACATGCAGTACGTTTTTATTCTGCTGCAGATAATAAAATGCAAAACTGTAATAAAAAGTAAAATTGTAACTGTTTCCCTGTTTACTAATTCTTTTTCTTTCTATTTACTGATTCAAGCAGGACACAAAATGCAGTTTGCCAGTAGAATATTAACGGGATAACAACCAAACTAATAAACAAAAGGGACTTTATGCACTCCTATTTCAGTTGGGTAATAAATTGTGAAGTGCAAGAATATGCAATAAATTTGAAGTTTTCTGTATTACTGTCCAGAAAATTGTGTGATGAATTTCTGCTGTTAAACAAAGAATGTAGGGTTCCAGACTAACTTTTCCAGTGGTAGTACTGGTGCCACCAACTTTCTTAGCTGGTTACACCAGCACATGATTTGGTCACATCCTTTTTTTTTGGTAGAGCATGATATTAGTCAATGACCTTGCATGCCGATGATTAGTTGTCCTAGTTCGTGTACCCTAGTTTTTGCATTGATGAAAGATTGACAGTGACTCAAAACTTGATATTTGCAAGGTTTTTTTTTACTCTAAACATAACTTAATAGCTTTACAGCAGCATTCATTTAGCCCTAGCAGTTCAAGGTAATCAGGTTATCTCTTAGGGTGCTTTTCCACCGTACCAGGTACCGTACTTTTGGTGTCATGTATCAGACAAAATAATTTTGTCATATTTATCAAAGGGCATTTTTTAAATTAAGTGATGTTTGTTTATGAAACTGTACTAATGATGTTAATCTTATTTTAAGTGAGCAGTACGAGGCGACAAGAGCGATAAGGGACAGCTCATTCCAACATTACGAAAAAATATCTTGCGGAGGATATACTTACTAAGAACGTTTCGGGAAACACATCGGAGCAGTTTTGGGAAACGCACCCATGACTGTCTCAGGGATGGCATGCAGTGCTCCTGCAAAACTTTAGACAGATTTTTTTTTAAACCTATGCTAGATGATTCTGCAAAAAAGAACCATCATTAAAATTACAAAGCTTGCTATGTTTGATTTCCTGTGACTAAGTAAATGTTTTTCCGCAATTTATTGATGGCTTGAACCCAGCAGACTATCGCGGTCCTTTCAATGTGATGACTGCATATGCATGAAATGCCATGTTGACCTTAACATTGCACAGTGTGCCAGCCTAGCGGCACAGTGTCGCATTGGGTGGAGCCGTCTCCACACACCTCCGCTTGTGTGTGTGGGGTTTGCATGTTCACCCTGTGTGTGGGTGCCAGATCCGCCGATTTCCTTATACTGTCCAAAAACATTTAAGTGAGAGTACCTAAATTCACCGTACGTGTGACTGAGTGAGCGCCCAGTGTATGGCTGGGTCATACCTTGTGCCAATTGCAATGTATATATTATATTATATTATATTATATTATATTATATGTAAATGATTACTCAATGAATCATCAGATTAATCGGTAGATTACTCAATTATTAATATAATCGATAGTGACAGCCCTGGGTTATATACTAAAAATAATAGAGCCTACCACATAGTCTGAACAGTAGGGCTCTTTTGTCATCATGACTTCCCACAGTCTAAGATAGCCTTATTCTTTGAATGATGAGTTTACTGTCATTTTCATCTTCTGGAACTCCTCTTTTGCCTGTTCTTTGTTGCACCCATTCCTGGCATGACATGAAAGAATGAGAAGGAAAACAAGCTCCTTATCAACATAACTTCAGTCGTAATGTTAACAGAAATATGATACATGTAGCACAGAAAAACTCACCTGTCCAGAACACTCATCATCACCTGTGTCTGTCTCAGGACCTCTTTTTGGCTCTCCCTCTCCACCAGCCACCAACTCTTTCTACTCATTTTGTTTTTAATAATCAGCTATTGACTGCTTCGCTTTTGGAACACATTAACACCACCACTAAAGGGGTTGTTTTTCGCTGATACGTACGTACTCCTGCATGCTTATACGTACATACTCCAACTCAGCAAAAAACCAGACACTGAGCTAGTGAATAAGGGAAAAAAAACTTTTCATCACAATTCGGTAACACAGTACCCGTGCCAGAACAAGACATCGTAATGATTAACATACACTCGTATAGAAGCAACCATGTGAAATTATACTCGCACACTCTCAATAAATGGTCACAGTTTTAAGACCCAGAATACCTTTCTTTTAGGTCCGAATTCTTTATCTAAACTAGTTTCATTTTAACTGACTAACTTCAGCTTATGGTATATCCATGTTTTTCCAGTAAAAACTCATCCAAACTGTGGTGATATGCAGGTAGACGCTTCTGTATAGAGTTCATCCTGGAAGCTTAATTGCCTGTCTGTGATACACACCAAAAAATTCAGTCAAAATATTCTGTCACAGTGACACACAAACAAGAGGCTGGAATATGCAGAGCGACCAGTGATGGGTGAGATCTTGAATACTGCACACCTTGGATCATGCACTGAATCCTGATGTAAATACAATTAAAATTGAATGAATTACTTGAGTCCATTAATAATATTTATTAATAATTCAATGTTCTAGTTAGGCTGTTGGTACCCCCTTGACCCTGACAGGATAGGATAGGATAGGAGGATGGATGGATCGATGGTTGGATGATGAATGGATCCCCTTGTGATTAGAAACTAAATTCAAATGTATCTCAAACAGTATTAATTTCTTACTGTTAATGTATTACTGCGATGGGCTGGCCCCCCATCCTGGGTTGTTCCCCGCCTCGTGCCCATAGTTTCCGGGATAGGCTCCAGACTCCCCGCGACCCACTGGGATAAGCGGTTTGGACGATGGATGGATGGATGGATGTTAATGTATTAGTTTTGGTTAGTTATAAATAGAGTTGCTAGTTACGTTTTTGAATAGTTAGCCATAGGAAGAATAATGCATTACAGTTTTCTTTTATTAGTGTCTTATTATACATACCTTAAAGATTTTAGAACCTAACGTTTTACACGAAAAGAATTCTGCCGCTAACACATCCATAAACATCAGTCTGTTTCCGGAGCTTGTGAAAGCTATTGATTTGACTGAAGAAACTGATCGGGTCTTTCATCACAAACCCATCCACAAAAGTGCCCGGCGATTTCTTCTGACAAGGCCAAACCAGTTGTGTGATTTTTCCTTTACTTTTTTTTTTGCTAACCGCGATTGATTGAATCACATATTAGGGAGAAGATAAACTACCTCAGTTGTTAGTAATTAATTATCCAAAGACTCACATGAATAAATATACTGATATAGAGAGAACTCTCATTTCTGTATTCCCTGAACCATCTAAACAAATCTATTACCATATTCTCATGCTGATGCAACAGTTCACTTAGCCTTTCACGTTCATCAGTATGTTTACATTTGCTAATAAGAAGTTTGGGTAGTCTAATATTAGAATTAATCAGACTGTGTGTAGTCACTGGAATAAAGATTTGGCTCAGACAGGATTAGATTAAACACTCTAGCATACTAAACAGCTGTGATAAAATTAACTTCAGAGGTTCATGAAAGACAGATGCTGAAAGTAAATAAACGTGAAGGTTTGAGGTTTTTGAGGGCAAAAAAAAGTATTTGAAGAAAAAGATCATTGTGACTATTCCAAAAAGGGCTAGGCCTGGAGACTATTTTTGGGGGTGTCATGCTCCATATTGGGGAGAGTCTGGCACCAGACTTTCCACATTCTATGCAATGGCTGCATTTCATTTTAAGTAAGAACATCATATCGTTAGTTTTTTTCGTATATGTTTAAAACGAGGTAATTTATAATAATGACCATGTGATGACGTGCAGCTATACATTGAAAACAGTGTGGTTAAATCTTTATTGAAACGTGCACTTTTAATGCACAGTAAATATTTTTTAAAGTGTGATATTGTTTCCAGTGTAACTTAGAATATACTTTAAATAAGGATGCCAATAAATGCCCAGCGGTCTTGCTCAGGTGTCTCATCCAGCCGTGATTTTTCCTGCATGGTTTCTCCTGCTTCCTTCCCTTCTCCTTGTCAGGAGGAGTCACCTGGACTAATGTCTTTGTCCCAACTCAAGGGTGTTGTGATCCGTTCTCCAGCCTCATAGTCGCCCTGCTGTCCTTTGACGGGTGTCCGGAGTGGCTTAGCTCACACTTGGGCATTTGCCTGTTTCTCACTTCTACCTCTTCCCCACCATTTAAACCCCGACCTTCAGTGTTATGGTCCTTCCCACTGAAATGATGATGTCAGGTTTGCCAGGGTCATCTGAGCCTGCACAGTGCCACCCCCGCTCCCCCCACACGCAGTCATGAACCATGTGTTCCCACTGTGACCTTATCCGTTTTTATCTTGATGCTTACCTATCAATCTTGACACCTCTTCCTTTGTTTTGTTTTTTTTTCTCAATGCCATGTATGGAGCTACAGTTTTCTAATACAGTCTAAGTCCACCCTGGGTCACCCTGCACTGAGACTCATGTGAAAAAGGGTTTGAAAGAACCACTTCAATTTGCAAGTCTCTTAACACTGCTTATCTCATTAATTGTCCTTTGTCCTATACCCTATTGAAAGTATCATCATAGATCCATTGGAATGAGTAGTATTTGCTCTGTGTAACACACATTTTAAGCTGCTTGTTAATTATAAGCCCCCGATACTGGCCTCCCCGCACCATCCCCTGGGCCCTGCAGTTTATATTCAGTTTTATATTACATGACCTATCGTTACAAACTAACGATATGATGTTTTTACTTAATATGAAATGCAGCCATTGCATAGAATGTGGCAAGTCTGGTGCCAGTTTATTCCAGATTTGGGGTTTTATTGATCGAAGTCCATCTGAATTGGAAACATGAACATGTGTGTATGTGTGTGTGTGTGTGTATATACTGTATGTGTGTGTATGTATGTGTGTATATATATAAAATATAATAGGTGTCTTTATTTCAGCAAAAATAAACAATTACGTAGATTCACCCATTCATTTCCAGCGTTCACCGTTTCAAGGAAAGGCTCTGTGTTTCTGCTCACTTACTAAGAATCCTTCATAACAAATCACCACCGTCATCGACACATCATCTAAGTTTGTTAGAAGTACTTATTTCACAGAATAACATATCATATGGGTGTATAACTAACCCTAAAAGAAGTCTTATCGTAAAAGAATATCACCAAAGGCCTCTCACATGAAAGAACGTACTGCCTCACACACTGTGTTTTTGTTTTCCAAGTCATGGAAAAGGTTACCACTCACTTTGATTATACCCTTGAAATGTTTCTTTTTTCTGGCTTTTTATTGTCCCTAAGAAGCTGTGATAATCTATCTCTGAATACAGAATATCATAAAACAATAACTTAAATTGCAATTTAAAAATTTTTTTTATCAAAACAGAGCGTACCTCTTGAATTTAGAATGTTCCGTCTGTTCGGAAATGTAACCTGACGTGCTTCTAGCACTATACATGAAGCACTTGAACCCTTGAATAAATTATCTTTATTGTCATTGTTCATGTACAAAGTAACAGGATTTGAGCCGGCGACCTGATCGCAGCCACAGCATCCTAACCCACTGAGCCGCATGTGCCCTCTATTCTTTGAATATGTGCACATTGTCAACCACAAATCTTTCCAAACATGACCTGTTCTTCAAATCCAGTTTTGCACTCAGGGTGCCCTGCTAGCATAGGAGTATTCACAGCACATCACATGCCGGTCTCTAACCAACCCATCCTCTGGAGACTACAGTGTGAAATTGTGTAGAACTGTCTAGTTTTGTGTGGAAACCAGAATCCCAACAGTGAGGTGTGAGTCCTTCACGGGACTCTAGGACTACACTTTACACCGGCAACACTCTAAGGGGTACAGATTTGGTGGGACTTTAGCGGAAATGAAGTAAGGATTTGTTCTGAAGACACGTGAGGATAGCAGATCTTCCAGCCTCTGCCCTATCTATACAAGGGTGTCAGTTTGAAATACGTCCTTCTCAATTAGGCCTGGGACTTGGGTTTTGTCAGAAAATAATTGCCGTTCTCTGGCTGCAGGGACGAGTTCAAGCATTCTGGCATACCTAGAAGATACATAACTGTCAGGCACCCGCCGGCTGTCTCAGGGTGTCAGTGAGCGATGAACCAGCCCTTTCAGCTGATGCCAGCTTTCCCGCATGAAACCTTTTGACCTGTGTTGTGTAAAGACGCTGCTCAGCTCAGCAGGGTACCTATGAGGCAGCGCGTGCCCATTCTGGGCACCATCTGGGTATCAGTAGGGGTACTGCTGACAGCATAGTTTTATTTCTGTCTCTCATCTGCCACCCGCTCTGGGGCATCTGGCCCTGAACTCACCACCGACCATACTTGAACATCTGGGTCGTGATGGCCTACAGACTGGGCCTGGGCCTCGTTCGATGCTGTAATCCAGCCTTTCGGCAGCGATTTCTACCAGCTGCCTCTGGCTTCCACTGTGATCAGCAGATTTGACAAACGGCTTTTACTGATATCATCTGTGAATATTTATGTTTTTCCAACAGTCATTTCCTGTACATGGCATTAAAGAGCATTTTTCAGTTTTCCTCATATTGATAAATGGGCTTGTTCCGTATTTCGATTGCCTCTGAGAAATGTACTGTATAGCACCTTGTGATAGCTTAATGCAAAATATCAAAACAATTTTTCCAGATTAGGGGTTTCATTGATCGAAGTCCATCTGAATTGGAAACATGAAAGCAACATCAAGGAAATATGTGGGAGATTAATATATGGACAACACACATGGATAAATGTTTATTTATTGCAGCCTGATTTTGGAGGTTTTTGTTCTTGAAAAATACTATTATTAGTCTTTCCTGAGTTAGAGAAATCGTTAAATCTGACACATAATAGATGAAATTTATATTTTTTCTATTAACAGAAAAACACTGAACTATTGCATTGTCAAGAAGTCTTAAATTATTAGTGTTTTAACTATTTAAATTTTATTTTTATATGCATGTTCAGACATGAGTAATACTTCTACAGGTAAAATTTATGCCTATAGAAAATGTAATAGGAATATAGAAGTATCATGGCTATGGCAATGTCAAAACACTTTATGCCTTGTGGTGCCTGTTTCTGATAAGATATGTTGTTTATTTGCTGTTTGTACGAGGAACATAGGAAGTCTTCGGTTTTTACATATCCCATCTTTCTCTCCATTCGAGACGTGGTTCTGGGGTCAGAGCGCAGGGTCAGCTAGTGTGCAGCACCCCTCAGCAGTTTGGCTAAAGGGCTTTGCCCAGGGACCCAGTATGATTACTTTGTAGGCCACAGGATTCAAACCCACCACCTTCTAGACACAGGCATTGGTCCATCCACAGTTAAGTGGTAATTATTAAAACCATTTTACTAGCATCTTCTGCAGCTTATTTAGCAAGAATTGCAGTTCTCTGACAGATGACTGTTTATTGTACCGTGGCACTTCTGAATATTTGAATCTGATTGTGTTTATTCACTTTCTGTAATCACACACCTGGTGCCAGCCAGGTGAATCACAGTAGTAAACCGATGTGGTATTATAATCTTTAATTATAAATAATGTTACTTAAGATGCCTAACGTGGAACGCAATTTACAATGAACAGAAACTACATGGAACTTTTTAGTCATTGGAGGAAGAAAGCAGTTCTGATAATGTGTTTTTGGCTTGTAAATGTGAAAATGTCTTTAGGTACAAATGTGTAAGCCAAATGTATAGTAATAGTGGTATATGTGGATTAATACACTGTAACTCGTGCATTTAAAAACATATAGTGTATGGTTTGTTGTGTATTAATCCTTTATTATTGTGTCTTCACAGAATATGACACTTATTCCATGAACAGTATTTAAATATTAAATAAGAGAAGCAGTGTAGTGGTATGTTCTCAGAATTGTTTAGTGCTATTGGATTTTGTAGTTATATAGAATTGGTTTATTTGTCAAAATATTATAATAATATTATAATAATATAATATGTTCTCCTAACAACAATTTTGGTATCCATTTTCTACAGGAATAAATAGTATTTATAAACAATTGACCTGATGCATTATATATAATATAATATAACTAAAACTGACGTATATTGATATGTGCAAAGTGTATAATTCAGCTCCACCGAAGCATCCAAAAAGGTCACTTTGACCACTTATTTGTTACGATATTTTTAGAAGAAGAAAAAGGGACATTGCGTTCATCATAAAGTGGCTTCATTGACTTTCACAAATCCGGGTGACTTACATTGCAGATGTTCGAAAGATTTGTCACCTCGTCGCCCGGTGCCTGGAAAATAAATGTCACAAGAGTTTGACAGTAAGGAATGATGGAGCCTCGTGGCACCAAGTCTCACGGGCCAAATGAGCTATTGAAATATTTAGGTGATGAAAACCTTAAATGACTCTTTTATGTGGGTGAGTAATGTTTAACACTCCGGACTGGTCTAAATAGGTCAAGCCTAGTGTGTTTTTTAATCTGTAGATCGTATTATGCATTATGCATTTGTCCGCTAATTAACACAAGGCGTACTGAAGTCCCTGCAGCCTTGGGCCCGAGGCGTACTTGGCAGGACTTCTCGTACCCTTGTATTGGTATGCCCTCCGTCGCCGCTGTGTTTCAGCAAGCCGTAAGAAATTAATGAGGCAAAATAAAGATCCACGGCAGCAGAAAGCGATGAGGAAGCTGTGTCAAGATGGTCTTCCGGGAGCCTGAAAGTGATGCCATTACCTTCAGTGGAGAGTGTGTTTTACTGTTAGTTCTTATGGATTATTCCCTTGTCCTTTATTTGATCATCGTCTGGACTCTGGACACTTGGACAAAATCCATGCCTGACGACTTAAAATAATAAGGTATTAATATTACAAAGTCAACAATTCACTGTCATTATAATTGGTTGTTGTGAACTGAAATCATTGCGTTCAGTTCCTATTCAGTCTAAAATGAAAAATGGAAAAGTGCACAATGGATGAGAAAGAAGTGTTATAAATTGATTTTTATTTATTAAGTTTTATCTGAAATCTCCATTGTCACGTTGATTTGTCATTTGTACAAGTACATTGGGGTGTTTCCACATATCCCATCATGCTTTCAGACATACCTAATTTTACGAAATGGCATGAAGTCGCAATAACACGACTCTCCAGAGGGCTTACAATTTGCAAAGAAGGATATGGGAAGTGGAGACACTTGTGGACGTGCATCCATGTACGCACCTGACTGGGTTGGATGTCTATGTGCTCGACGAGAGGGAGACAGAAATAAGAGAAATAGATAGAGAGAAAGGTAGAATCAGGTCCAACTAATCCTTATTAATATATCCTTATTAATAATATCCTTATTAAACAATGGTCCAGCCAACCTTACGTTAACATTAGCAAACTCAGTGAATCATAACCTGATGTAACGTTACTTCAATAAACGTCAGTAAAACAAATTCCAACATTGGTTATACAAGCAATGTATTCAAGTATGCCTGATTGTATTTTCAGATGAGTTTGTCAAAATATTTCCCTAAGTGGAGAAAGGTGTCTGATGTTGATGATAGTCAGGTAATGTTACTTAAGCTTGGGTTCTTAGCTGTGGATTCTTAGGGAAAGAAATGTCTTCTGGTTCTACCATATGTAACATTACAGGTGGATACCTTAAGATTCGAATGTTCTTGCTGTGTGATAAAATATTTATAATGTCAGCGAATTATCTGATGTTACTCATTATCAAATGTAGAAGAATTAGACAGGCAACACATATAAATAGGTAGGAGTAGTGGAGGCGAGTGGAATAGGAGGAGCAGAGTGGAGCATGAGGAGCAGACTGGAGATGGAGAGCAGAGTGAAACAGGAGCAGAGTGGAGCAGGAGGGGCAGAGTGGAGCAGGAGGAGCAGACTGGAGATGGAGAGTAGAGTGGACCAGGAGGAGCAGACTGGAGATGGAGAGCAGAGTGAAACAGAGGAGTAGAGTGAAGCAGAGGGAAGCAGGAGGAGCAGACTGGAGATGGAGAGCAGAGTGAAACAGAGGAGCAGAGTGGAGCAGGAGGAGCAGACTGGTGATGGAGAGCAGAGTGAAACATGAGTAGAGTGAAGCTGAGTGGAGCAGGAGGAGCAGACTGGAGATGGAGAGTAGAGTGGACCAGGAGGAGCAGACTGGAGATGGAGAGCAGAGTGAAACAGAGGAGTAGAGTGAAGCAGAGGGAAGCAGGAGGAGCAGACTGGAGATGGAGAGCAGAGTGAAACAGAGGAGCAGAGTGGAGCAGGAGGAGCAGACTGGTGATGGAG
>JAODKC010000036.1:7378178-7393284 GCA_026777985.1 Mormyrops attenuatus | reverse complement strand
GCAGAGTGGAGCAGGAGGAGCAGACTGGTGATGGAGAGCAGAGTGAAACATGAGTAGAGTGGAGCAGGAGGGGCAGAGTGGAGTAGGAGAAGCAGACTGGTGATGGAGAGCAGAGTGAAACATGAGTAGAGTGGAGCAGGAGGGGCAGAGTGGTGTAGGAGGAGTAGACTGGAGATGGAGAGCAGAGTGAATCAGGAGGAGTAGAGTGGAGCAGGAGGAGCAGACTAGGGGCAGGAGGAGTGAAGCAGGAGGAGTAGACTGGAGATGGAGAGCAGAGTGGATCAGGAGGAGTAGAGTGGATCAGGAGGAGCAGAGTGGAGCAGGAGGAGCAGACTTGGGGCAGGAGGAGCAGACGAGATGGAGAGCAGAGTGAAACAGAGGAGTAGAATGAAGCAGAGTGGAGCAGGAGGGGCAGAGTGGAGCAGGAGGAGCAGACTGGTGATGGAGAGCAGAGTGAAACAGATGAGTAGAGTGAAGCTGAGTGGAGCAGGAGGAGCAGACTGGAGATGGAGAGTAGAGTGGAGCAGGAGGAGCAGACTGGAGATGGAGAGCAGAGTGAAACAGAGGAGTAGAGTGAAGCAGAGGGAAGCAAGAGGAGCAGACTGGAGATGGAGAGCAGAGTGAAACAGAGGAGCAGAGTGGAGCAGGAGGAGCAGACTGGTGATGGAGAGCAGAGTGAAACAGATGAGTAGAGTGGAGCAGGAGGGGCAGAGTGGAGCAGGAGGAGCAGACTGGTGATGGAGAGCAGAGTGAAACATGAGTAGAGTGGAGCAGGAGGGGCAGAGTGGAGTAGGAGAAGCAGACTGGTGATGGAGAGCAGAGTGAAACAGAGGAGCAGAGTGAAACAGAGGAGCAGAGTGGAGCAGGAGGAGTGAAGCAGGAGGAGTTGACTGGAGATGGAGAGCAGAGTGGATCAGGAGGAGTAGAGTGGATCAGGAGGAGCAGAGTGGAGCAGGAGGAGCAGACTAGGGGCAGGAGGAGCAGACTGGAGATGGAGAGCAGAGTGAAACAGGAGTAGAATGAAGCAGAGTGGAGCAGGAGGAGCAGACTGGTGATGGAGAGCAGAGTGAAACAGGTGAGTAGAGTAGAGCAGGAGGAGCAGAGTGGAGCAGGAGGAGTAGACTGGAGCAGGAGGAGCAGACTAGGGGCAGGAGGAGCAGACTGGAGATGGAGAGCAGAGTGAAACGGAGGAGTAGAGTGAAGCAGAGTGGAGCAGGGGAGCAGACTGGAGATGGAGAGCAGAGTGAAACAGAGGAGTAGAGTGAAGCAGAGTGGAGCAGGGGAGCAGACTGGAGATGGAGAGCAGAGTGAAGCAGAGGAGTAGATTGGAGCAGGAGGAGCAGACTGGAGATGGAGAGCAGAGTGAAACAGCGGAGTAGAGTGGAGCAGGAGGAGCAGACTGGAGATGGAGAGCAGAGTGAAACAGAGGAGCAGAGTGAAACAGAGGAGCAGAGGACTTTAGTCTATTAGTAGTGGATCAAAGAGACATTATGTATAAGTCGATATACATAAATATGTCCTAATGTTTATTTTGCAGTGAAGTATTTCTTCATTTCACATTTAATATCTGATCTGACTGCTGGTACTATACACGTGCATGACCCAGATACAACAAAACCCATTGCGGGGGCATGGGGTGGCTCCAGTAGCCTGGCCCCCACTGCTGAAAGAAATCCTAGAGGAAACTGCAAAATGCAAAATTACACCACTGAAAAATTTAAAACTCACTGCGAGAAACATGAGATTCCACAGTCACAGAGAGCTAAGACGTGAGTGAGGGTGGTTGCTGAGGCAAAGATACGCAGCATACCCAAGCCAAGAGGCAAAGATACACAGCATACCCAAGCCAAGATGCAAAGATACGCAGCGTACCCAAGCCAAGAGGCAAAGATACGCAGCATACCCAAGCCAAGAGGCAAAGATACGCAGCGTACCCAAGCCAAGAGGCAAAGATACGCAGCGTACCCAAACCAAGAGGCAAAGATACGCAGCGTACCCAAGCCAAGAGGCAAAGATACGCAGCGTACCCAAACCAAGATGCAAAGATACGCAGCGTACCCAAGCCAAGAGGCGAAGATACGCAGCGTACCCAAGCCAAGATGCGAAGATACGCAGCGTACCCAAGCCAAGAGGCGAAGATACGCAGCGTACCCAAGCCAAGGTGCGGAGATACGCAGCGTACCCAAGCCAAGAGGCGGAGATACGCAGCGTACCCAAGCCAAGATGCAAAGATACGCAGCGTACCCAAGCCAAGATGCACACTTCTTTTTTTAATCAAAAATAATAAAGATGTAGTATACACTTACACTGACAAATATTAGTGTATTATATGATTTTATGTGATTGAAATCCTTTTCAGCATCGTTTATACACTCGTGACTTACACCCTGGCTGTAAAGCTCCAAAAATATTCCCGATTAATTGTTCACAGTCAACTGACGGATAAGTCAAAAAACCACTAATGTCAAATTCGCGAATCTGGAGAGGCCGCTGTAATTATCATTTTGCTAAACCTCAGATGCGTTTGATCTCTGTTTGAAATTACGGGGCTGCGGCTCTTGCTTTCTTACTGTTGCATGGATCGAATCTGAAAAATTGCTTGGTTTCCATATAAATTCTGCCATGAAGTTTGACATTTATGAAACATGAAATATATATTCGGTGAGAGCAAATGACAGGAGGGTACCAACAGTGCTGTAGGCTTGAAGTTTCATCTAGCGACCCATCTTTTAGAACTGTTTGTCTAGGACTGGGTCACAGTGATCCTGGAGTCTTTCCCAGGAAACGCAGGGCACAAGGCAGGGACACCCTGAATAGGATGCCACTCCATCACAGAGTGCACGCACGCAAAACAGGAGGGGCTCATTTTAGATCTTAAGTCTCCCTCTTTAAATATAAACCAGCTATGACAATTTCTTGAAGAATTATTACAATACATCCATTTACAATAAGCATTTATCGAATTAGAGTCTCAGTGTTCCAGAACCATTGCCAAGGAATCCAAAATCCTAGGCAACTTATTTAGGGAAAAGAAGGAATTACAAATTTCTGGGACTATGTAGAGAGCACCCAGAAACCCTCTCTGGACACGCACATAGAGACCTGGGGTTTAAGCCGTCACCCAGAGAGTATAAGGGGATGATATAGCACCTCAGCAGTGTAGTGCCCCCTGCAGGTCATGAAACCTATTGGCGGGGTGGTGAGTGGCTCAGCGGGCTAAGTTGCCGGTTCAAGCCCCGGCCTCCACAGAACAGACACATGTCCGTGGGCTCTTGCGCAAGGCCTTTAACCCCTAGCTCCATGGGTGCTGCATGTTAGCTGACCCTGAACTGTGACCCCCAAACTATGGAGAGCAAGATGGGGTCTGCAAAGAGAAGCATTGCAATGTACCAGTACTTGCGCAAATGGAAAATAAAGCCTGCTTGTTTGTTATGTTTGTTTGTCATGTTTGTTTGAAAGCCGCTGTTCTGCCAGATCCCATCCGGTGTGCCGTGCTTAGTGATAATTAGGAGTGTGGTTGCGAGGCGATGCGCACTCAGCATGGGATGCCAGCGTGTCGCAGGATTCTCACACATATGCTGCAGTCACAGGATTCTCGCACGTACGCCGCAGTCGCAGGATTCTCGCTCGCCATAGTCCAGCACCACTCCTGTGCTAGCTTTGCTTGCTTAACTTTGTCTTGCTGCTGTGGCTAAAACGGTATAAATTATGTCTTTGATCTCTGATTAATCTGATCTGAAAAAAAGTCATTAATACACTTAATTGGTCCAGATTTTATGATGAACATTATAAGTATCTTCATGAATATTCTCTTACAAGTCCATGTGTTATGTATCATTATGGCTCAGTGGTTAGTGTGGTGCGTTCATTTTACAGCCCTGACTATGTAAGCTGATCTTCCCAGTGGGCTGTTTCAGGGCTCCATAGTGTGTGCTGTTGTGCATGTGAGTGTCCAGCGATGAACTGGTACTTTGTCCAGGCTGTCCCCTGCTTCCTGGTCCCTGCTGGAATTAGCTGATGTCATACAGCGTGGGGTGACTTTCCTCCCAGTCTCTCTCTCTCTCTCTCTCTCTCTCTCTCTGCATTGTGTCTTGTTACCAAAATGGACAGTGTTCACCAGCAGTCTGTAAATCTGGGTTTGGGGGGCTTATCAAAGGGGCCTGGAGAAAATTATAAAAAAAAAAACAAAAAAAATCTTTTCACATGAATGCCAGTGCTCTTCCAACAACCTGTCGGCTAATCAGTTAGCCAGCCCACAAGCAGCAAAGCTACCCAGCTCACCAGTTCATATGCAATAAATATAGTTAATAATTTATGTTTTCTGTATTTAACAAGCTATAATATTATATGAATGATCTGACAAGAGGAGTGTACACCTTCAGTGTGGGGGCAGAGATGAAAGGGGCAAAATGGAGTGTGTCACACACATTCATACCCCCTGGCGTGACATACCCTACCCATACCGCAACACCCCTCGACCCCCCAGCCCAGAGTCTCCCATCTCAGAAATATTTAATATGCAATCTAAAAGATCAAATGAATCGAACTTAGAGAAAACACCATTATCCCATTGCACCTGTCCTGGAAAAGCAAGGATGGATGCATAGTTGGATGGAATATTTTGTTAATCCCATATACCAGTATATCAGACAAATGTCATTTGAGCTACCCCCCCCATCAGTCAAAGCAATAGTGTCTTCATTGTCATGTTCAGCTATATGGTGCATGGTTCTTGTGTTTCATGAAATTTCTGTCTTGTTGTTCGTAGTGCAAAGAAGTAGTAATAAAGAGAATAAAAATATGACATCCATCCATCCATTGTCCAAACCGCTTATCCCAGCGGGTCGCGGGGAGTCCGGAGCCTATCCGGAAACTATGGGCACAAGGCGGGGAACAACCCAGGATGGGGGGCCAGCCCATCGCAGGGCAAAATATGACATTTAAAGACAAAAAATACCATAGAAAACACAGTCTAAAAATAGGCTGGTGCAAATGGGCAGTGGAATCGAAAGGAAATTAAATGGAATGGGTGCAGCATGGGTGAGATTGGATGTTATGGGGTCTTTACGCACATGCAGTACGATAGGCAGGGTTGAACATGATGGCCAGGTGACATTTTTTCCACTGGAATTACTTTCAGATACTCTGCCTTTATCGATCCCAGTGGGACCTTACGTTCGGGCAGTGCTTACAGATGATGTCAGTCCGCGTTTCGAGAAGAAACCTACAGTAAGACCTCAGTCATTGAAGTTCATGACATGAAACACATCTCTGTCAAAGCTTGACCTTGGAGCAAAAACCTCACACTGAAACTGGGTAGATAAACAGGAGGCAATGTCTGAATTTATCAGTAAGGGATGTGTATGTAGGTCAGACCAAACACTGCTGTCTGACACTGAGACACCTACTGATCAATTTCTAGTTAACTCCCTCCTATCTGTAATTCCTGGATATTGCGTAAAAAAACCCAGGGTCACCATCTGTCTCTGTAAAGAAAAGCAAATTTATTATAAGCTGAGTTTTTTCAATAGAGCATTTTCACATTTTTTTCTATAATGCCATTCTATTATAAGAGTATTATTCTTAAAGAATGGCAATTTAAAAGTAACTATAAAAAAACAAAATAAACATATTTAAATGGTGCCAGCAGTTGCATGTATAGTGATACCTGCGGCTTTATTCAGTGCAGGCAGTAGGCAGCCTGAGACAGTATTCTCTTAATGGCCTCTTTTTAAAAAGCTTTAGTGTCTATTTACTCTGGCCTGTGTGTGGCAGGTGAGAGCACTGGGGTGTGACAGTAAAACAATTAGCCGGCCCCAACCTGAATGGCCACTTTGCAGTTCCCAGCTGAGACCAGGCTGGTGCATTAATTGGTTGGAAGGGTTATTCATGTTACTGGTTTAAGTGGCTGTACCTCGCCGGAAGCCCTATTGTACGTGACCAGCACGAAGTCTCAGAAAATATAATGTGACTCATAAATACATTACCTTTTGGCACCTCATTATCCGCATAAAAGCGCACTCACTCTGTATGAACACAGGTAGAAATTCTCTACATAATATCTTTTTGGTTTCTAGCAGCGTTGCTCTGATTGTTAAGCTTAATCATGGGCTCAGTGTTCCAAGAAGCACAGTGATTAACATGTACGGACGTGAAACCTTTGACAATCATCAGCGGGGCTCGTATGTCATGAAGTCCTGGGGCCCATATCACGAAGCAGGATTTTTGGGATAATAAGATAACTTGTCGCATTTAAGGTAGTTAAGGGTAAATGTAAGTGAGCAAAGAAAGTCCATTTAAACTGGTGTACCTTAAATCTGACACGTTATCTAGCTAAAAAACAAATCTCACTTTGTAATACGGGCTCCTGATGTCACATCGAAGGCAAGGACAGAGGCGAAGGCAGGCGTGGGGGAAACCCAAAAGGGACTTAATTAAAGGAAACTACAGGCAGGGCAAAGTAAATGGGCCACAAGGGGTCAAAACAGGGCAGGGAGGATCAGGCGAGAGCACAGGACACAGTGCGCACTGGGGAGCACATGCAGGCAATGACTGGACTGGGGATCGCAGGACTGAAGGACGCTTTATACAGGGCAGGTGGGGGAGCAGACGAGAGGCACCTGGGGTGATCCACATGAGAGCTGTAATGAGAGGGATGATTAAACAAGAATGAGAGGGAAGGGATGCGGAGTGTGACACCAGATGTTCTGAAGTTTGTATTATTATTATTATTATTATTATTTATTGACTTTTATATGTGATTTTAATGTCTTTAAATGTGTTCTGCCTTTGTAAAGCTCTTTAGTTTACCTTGTGTTTGAATTGTGCTATATAAATAAACTTGCCTTGCCTTGCCTTGAGGTGCCCTGTTCTGAAGATACTTGCCCATTTCGTTTGTTAAATTTGTGAATTATACCACCAATATTGAACATTTTATTTCACTGCCCTGATCCTAAACATTGATGCTTTTTTTGGTCTGTAGAAATGAGTAATTCCTTAACACGCCTGTGATTCTTCTCTTTTGTTAAAGCTGGCTTCATTCGCTTCCCATTGAATAACAGAGATAGCACATAATCCCCAGTCCATGAACCCAGGAATCTAAGGGGGGGGGGGGGTTGATTAAATCACAATTAATCAATTAAATGTCCCCCTCTTCTGTGATCCCTGGACTCTTGATTGTTTGGAGTGGCCAGAATGAAACACAGCATCATTTATATGCGAGAATAAAAGCTCATCATACAGCCATTTAGGAAAAAGGTTAAGAAAAATATTCTTAATGTATCTTACTGTTGCAGGCTTTCTTGCGGAGATTTGTTTCTTGTCTTTCGATGAATGTACTGGCATGTGTAACTGATAAATGCAGTTATGTGTAACTGATAAATGCAGTTATGTGTAATTTAAAACTAATCTTTTTACAGTCATTTTTCTGTTTTTTTCTTGTGCTTCTCGGATCACTCAAGAAGAAGAGATCTTTAACCCTTAGCCAGGAGCTGAACTGGCCGGGCTGCTAGATGATGTACGGGTAGAGTGCTGAATGAAGGGGTCAAACACCTTTCCCAAGAAAAGCCTTGTCAGTGGGGGGCACAAGGGTGAACGTAGCTGGGTGTATGCATTAAATCTGGCTGTCAGTCATATAAAGCTGATTCTGCACATGAATTACCACTAGAGTTGGGTATTCTCTAGGTTTTTTTGCCCAATACCGGTGCTAAAACAATATTTTTGAAATGGTGCCCTTGCCTAAACGGTGCCTGAACTGTTACTTAAAAAAAAACAAAAAAAACAAAGATTATCAACATTAAAGAATAGCCTTTTTATTTCTGAGGCAAATTTGAGCTTCAAATTGAACAATATATTAACTTAAATGTTACAAGTAAACATAAACATATCAATATAAATTCTGACTTTCCCCCTTTACACTCAGTTGTTTCAAAACATTTGTTGCAGATCTTAGTTGACAGAATGCTTTCAAGTGAAATACAGCCACACTCGACCATCTAGCTTTAAGCATTTTAACAGTTTAAGGTAGCTACTAGCTAACGGTAGGCATCTGCTGACTTCAGAGTAGCTGCAACGTTCACTAGTGATGACACGTGAGGCGCAGTGATGCTTCTGTTGCCTGAGCACCAGGGTGACAGCTCAGGCATTTAAGTGGCACCGAAATCTGCGTTGTGATATGGTCCGGTACATACCGGTCGTATAGGAATCGGTGCCAAGTTTCAGTACCTAACCCTAATTAGCACATTTCTTTGGGAATTCTGGATTGGTGAGAAAACTTAAAATTTGTCTCCTTATTAAAGAATGCAGTTTTAATGTATAGTTTGGATGCTGTATTCAGTTTATTTTGATTTAATGTGGAATTGGATGGCATGTGTTATGCAGTGCTAAACTGCATAGGTTACCCCAGTGAGACTGCTGGGCCTCTGCACTGCACACATTGTACTCAATAAATCTGGGCGACTGATGTAACAGTATCTCCTTTGTTGATTGAAATCGGCCTTTAATCATTTTCCCCTTTTAATGGTGACAGATCCCCCACTCTAATAGTGGTTATCACTGCATATACATGATACATTCATATAGTCTGTCATTCCTGGTAATCAGTACGACCGCTGCTCTCGGGAGTGTCTGTACACACAGAATGCTAGAAAGTGTACTGCTGAGAGTCGAGGGGTCTAACGAGAGATTATATGACCAAATATTTCATTTGCACAGTGAGCTTTGCTTTCAAATGATCATGGCCTCTCACTCACGAGAGCCATTCATTGCCTTTTTCAGTCTCCATTATCAAGATGATGACTGCCATTAGCAGTCTGGTATCCAGTCACAAAACTGTGATCCATCTAAAAGATGCATTTATAAACAGGGACAGGCCTTCAGATGTTCTGGTTATGGACTTCTGCTGTGACTATATAGATTGCACCATCTACACTATGTGGACAAAAGTATTGGGACACACCTCTTCGTCATTGAATTCAGACCCATTGCCACAGGTGTATAAAATTAAGCATCTAGCCATGCAGTCAGGTTTACAAACATTTGTGAAAGAATGGGTCATTCTGAAGACCTTGGTGAATTCAAGCATGATACTGTCATAGGATGCCACCTTTGCAATAAGACAGTTTGTGAGATTTCTTCTTTACTAGATATTCCATGGTCAACTGTAAGTGGTGTTATTGCAAAGTGGAAGCATTTAGGAACAACAGAAACTCAGTCACAAAATGGCAGATCACGAAAAGTGGGGTCGCCAAGTGCTGAGGGGCATCGTGTGTAAAAGTCGCCAAAGCTTTGTTGACTCAATAAATGCCAAGTTCCAAACTTCCTCTGGCATTAACCCCAGCACACAAACTGTACACCGGGGGCTTCATGGAATGGGCTTCCATGGCTGAGCAGCTGCATGCAAACCTCACATCACCAAGTGCAATTCCAAGCGTCAGATGGATTGGTGTAAAGCACACCGCCACTGGATTCTGGAGCAGTGGAAACATGTTCTGTGGAGTGACGAATCACGCTTCTCTGTCTGGCAGTCTGATGGACTAGTTTGGATTTGGGGGATGCCAAGAGAACTGTAAAGTTTCATGGAGGGAGGGATAATGGTATGGGGTAGTCTTTAGTTTCAGGGAAGGGAACTCTTAATACTTCAGCATACCAAGACATTTTGGATAATTCTATGCTTCCAACTTTGTGGGAACAGTTTGGGGACGCCCTTGTCAGTTCCAGCATGTCGTTGCCCCCGTACACAAAGCAAGGTGTATAAACAAAAATATGATTCTCATAACACTAGGAAGTCCCTTAAGGTCCGTTGTCCTCCCTTTTGCTAGTGGAAATGTTTTCACACACCCTCATGAACATCCTGGCCTAGTGAAGATAAAGTGCTTTATATCCTCCTTGGGAGACAATGTAGACGAAAGGGTGCCCTTCCCGACAAGTTATTCCATGGCTGAATTCCGTCTGTTGCTGAGCAAATGAGTCCGTCACCTGCAGAGATAGTAGGCGGCTTGGGAGACACTGATATCCTGCAGGAGGTAGGTGCTCCTATTCTCTGGCATTTGCAATACCACGGTATGAAACCAAAACTAAGGATCTGATTAACAGCTAGTGCTGCTTCAACATCCAGTACATATACTAAATACCAATGAAAGCCTTGTAGGAATGTCATTTATTTATTTTAGAGAAATCTTGTCTTCATACCATGAACTGACTTGGTCAGGAGATCGTGGGCAGCTGACAGCTTTGCAGACGTTTTCTGTCACCTTATCCTTTAAGGTGCCATGGGTTTTCTGCACGAGGGACTATATGCAATCGGATTGTGTTTAACCTTCAGTTTTGGAAGCGGTGGTCATGGTATCATGATCAGCGCAACGTAAGCATGTACCCTACCTACACCCTCCTCTCCCTCCAAATGCATCAGCTGTGCAGTTGCTAATGTCATAATGCATCGTTTGCGGTACATTCTTAGAATACATGAAGCCGTACACATATATTTCATTAGTCTTATCTTTTGCACGCTTCTTATGAAAGGTCTGCTCATTAATTTGCAGGTCTATTAATTTGTCCTTCAAGTAAATTGAATTCCTTTCCACGTGGTTCATTTGGGTGCGATAATGCATCAGATAATCCATGTCAATTAATGGGGGTTTCAGAAATGAAAGGATAGAGCGTTTACCATGAAGCAAATCCAGAATACAGAGTGTAATAACTGTTTTTTCATCTCGACTAAACATAGCTCTTTGAATACTAATGGTTCAGGAAAAAAAAAAACTTTAAAGCACTGGTGGCAGTGGTCTTACTGGGACCCCTGGATTTTACTGGTGCCTCTTGCCAATCTTGTTTATCCTCAGTCAACTATTAGCATACATGCCATTTGATATCAGCCGATACACTAGTGTCTTGCTTCCTTGATGTAATACGGTTGTTTTCTTTCAGATAAAGTAATTAATTTCAGCTGATTAGGATGTAACATTATTACAATTTGAACAAAAGGTAAATGGAGGCGGAATTGGCTGTAAATTATTGAATGACTGAAGCCAGAACAAGATTAGGACTGACGGCTTAGTAAAGATGATTTAATATTACAAATCCACCCATCCATCTGTCTTCCGCACTGTTCCTCCAGCCCAGGGTCACGGCGATATTACAAATCCCATGGAGAAAAAAAGCGATTTCACATGTTAAATGTTATAGCGTTTTCTGTGAAGCTGCAGGCTAAACGCACTCTTCCTTCAAAACGGGTGAAATTGTTGCCGTAGGTTAATTGCGGCATTTGAGCAGCCAGTCCGGACCATTGGTCTTGAATGCTTCCATTCTTTGTCTCCTGCAAATATTAAGCGAACAGAAAGAAATAAATCAAATACTATGGTCTGAAACCCAGCCGAATTTCTGGCCGTGCGCCTGGATTCAAGAAAATATTCCTCTATGTACCCTGGTCTCCTGCTCTTTCGACAAGAAGATGGATAAGGACAAGAACATGTTCTTTCTCAGCGTGCTTGACAGTTAGTTTAATTGAATCCGGCAGATTTGTGTTTTCAAGTTGACTCTAATGTACAAACACAGAAGTGTTGAAAGGCACTCTTTCTATTACTATTCTGAGCATGCTGTGGGCTAGTAAGTCCTTTTTGAATCACAAAGGTGTGAAAAATTTTAAATCTATTGATCTGGGAATGGCAACACGATAGGTGTCTTTTTGGACTAAGGTGAGCCATTCAAAAAGTAAACAATTAGAAGCTAATGTTTAAACTGATTAAACTATCCATTGGCAAACTTTTATCAAGATCTATTGATGTTATTGCTGGCAGCCTAAACCACATGATACTCATTTCCTTATCTGCTTTTCTAATTGACTATTAGTGTAATACTGGTGCCCCATGTAATTTATTGTTTTTCTAATCGAGTTCCTCTTTGTATTTCTTACATTTTTTCCCATTGTCAGTAATGGCTTACAATTGCTCTGATTACACCGATTTTCTGTTACGCCAGTCAGCCCTGTTTCGTTTGTTGCTTTTCTTTGTGTGTGTGTTTAAAAGCGGAAAAAACATGTCAGGCATGGATGGGCAGAATATGTATTACAAGTATTTTGTTACCGTGACAGGGCCCCTGGGAGAGCGCATCCCTCTGCAGCCTCCAGGCAGTGGGGGTTTAGGTTAACAAGGTGTGGGGGGTTTAAAGAAAAAAAAAAACTATTTTTGTGAAGTGAAACTGAAATGTCAGAGCAGTGTCTCTGAAGCCGCTTTTTGTTTTCGCTTTCTATTATGATGCAAATGTTTTGTCTTTTCGTTTCCATTTAACCGATTAGCAAAAATGTAAACGGGACATGGTTGTTCAATTCTTGTAGCCACTCACACACATTATCCTGTTGCTTCTGGTTATGCCTTGGATGTCCAGTGAGTCTTTCACACATTATGAAATACCTGCATACAAAATATGAATTTAATTTAAAAATCAAAGTACTTAAATTATCATGTTTGTCTGTATTTTTCCAAATCAATGCAAATTGTATCTTATTTATTCCTACAAGGCTACTGTTTATATCAAGGAGTGATACAGTATGTTATCATTTTATGTTTATATTAGGTTATGATTAAAATACTAATTTTCAAGGAACATCTTCACAATGTCAGCAGTGTCATGCTTATTTAAGGGCCGCAGGAGACTCTAATTGCTGAATGTAGGTTTAGCTTTTACAAAAAAGGACATGTTCTATGATTTAATGGAATTCAGCAATGTCTCCGATTAGTGGTATCTAAATGTACAAAGTGTTCAAAGAAAGAAACAACCTCACACAGCAGGGACCATGAAAAGGCTGTTCGGGGAGCTAAATTAGCTTGCAAATTGTGCTCGAAGATTTAAAAACGCAGCACTCGTTTGGTCTCCAACAGGGCACCCCATATACATGCACTGTATGGACAGAAGTGCTGGGACACACCTCTCGGTCATTGAATCGAGGCGTTTCATCGTGTCCCATTGCCGGGAAGGCTGTCTTCTGTTTCAGCATGACTGTGCCTCAGTGAACAAAGCATGGTCTATAAAGAGTTTGGTGTGGAAGAAATTGACTGGCCTGCACAGAACCCTCATCTCAGCCCCATCAAACACCTCTGGGATGAACTAGAACAGAGATTGCGAGCCAGGCCTTCACGTCTAACATCAGTGCCTGACCTCACAAATGCTCTTCGAGATGACTGGGCAAAAATACCCACAGACGCACTCCAAAATGTTGTGGAAAGCCTTCCAGAAGAGTGGTAGCTGTTATAGCTGCAAAAGGAAGACCAGCTCCATATTGAAACCTATGGATTTAGAATGGATTGTCAAAAAAGTTCCTGTGGGTATACAGTAATAGCCCGGTGTCCCAGTACTTTTGTCCATGAAGTATACATTCTAAATATTGGAAAATGGAAGGAATCATGTGATGCTTTGAATACGGTAGAAGGTAAAAAATAGGTAGTATTGATGATATCATTAACTACTTTTCTGAAGCTTTTTTTTTCTAGTGAACAAGTAGGTGGGAATCAAAAATAGGTTAGTAATAAGTGTGACCTTGATTTATATGCTGCCAGGATGTAGAGCTTTATGTAGAGTGTGTATTCAGCATGTTTTTACTGAAGTTGTCCTCTTTAATTTCTTAGTCAATAAATGAAAATGTCTTGTCCGTCAAGTTCCTTTCTATACCAGCCATGTTATGTTAATGCAGAAGGACTCTGATGCCAGTCATACCACACGCAGGAAGTGGAGGTGGTGCGTCTGAAATCAGACGGTCGCAGTTTCAAATATCGCGACTGGCAAAGTGACGCCACCAAAGTGAGGCCCTTGAGTGACACCCCGTGAGCCTGAATGGGACACAGGGCGACCCTGCTCTCTGATCCTTGCTTGTGCATCACGTTGGGCACAATTGTTTGCGACATAAATGTAATGATGCTGGAACGTGATCATTTTTGTAGTATTAAAAGATTTTGCTCTCGGAATGCAGTGACAAACTGACTGAAACGGTGCGGGAAAGCGCAGGAAGGATTTCATGAATTTTCTGCAGACTAAGCATATCTTATTGGCCGTAGCCACTTCCGCGATTTTTTTGCAGGCATATTTAATTAAGGCAGACTGACTACCCGACCCTGCAGTGCCCCTCCAAGTCAAGCCTAAAACATAATGTGGTACTTTAACCCAGAGCCATAAAGCGCTTACGTGCACTTTCCCCAAATATATAGTGCTGTGCCGGTAATCGGAAGATCATTGGCTCAAATCCTGTGGACGCCATTTCGCCGCTGGGCTCTTGAGCGAGGCCCTCAACCGCAGTTTCTCCAGGGACTGTCTCACCCTGCTTTCTCACTTGTACATCACTTTGCATAAAAGTGTCTGATAAACAAATATAATGTAATGCCGAAGGGACAACTAAAATATATTGCTCCCTACCAATAACACAACTGGTGTCTAAGACCATAAGCTGTAGATGTAAATGCACGCTTCACGTTAATTTACGTTATAGCTTGCTTCTACCTTCTTTCAAAAAAAATGAACTGAACTATTGTTACCACAGCTAGTTACAAGCCTGAATTAATCAGTGTATCATTCGTTCCTTCTGGAAGTCAAAAAGCAAACACTCATTTTTTCCAATATTTGTTTCCAAAGCTAAAATGAGAAAATTGATAATGACAGTTTTGTTCTCAAATCAAAAATGTAAAAAAACGGGTAACAAGCAAATCGTTCATATTACTCGTTCATTTGTTTTTTTCGTATTTTGACTTTCAGTTTTATTTAGACAAACAAATGACACAGAGATTTTTAATGCTTGCAGTAATGTTACTGATACTGTCATACTGTCATGTGGGAAGTTCACAGTGGGCTGGTCTAATGAGAGACAGTCAGCAGCAAAATGGGATTCCCCCCCCCCATATAGTTTGCAACCAAAATATGCGTGAGGGATACCCCATCCCCTCCAACCGCTGACCAAAGTATCAAATTTGGATCGCTTGCCATCACACTCCCAGTAAAAATGTATTAATAAATTGTCATACTATAAAATTCTTCATTTGGCTAATGGGTCTGGCATACAATAGGTGGAGATGTGGCTTTCTCTCTCATATGATGAGTTATCAAACAAAGGGGGGGGGGGCGGGCGTAA
>JAODKC010000036.1:7314791-7378078 GCA_026777985.1 Mormyrops attenuatus | reverse complement strand
AGTCAGTGATTTTATCATTTATGTCTGTTCCCAGGGAAACCTCAGGTTGCATTGAACTCATATATGTAGCTTAGGTTCCTCATCAGTGCCTCCTGCTTCTTCCTGATGTACCAGTGCATCAAGACAACACTTTGTGTGAGAAAGGCGTCGCAGTCTCATTACGGTCAGCTCATGTTTCCCTGGCTTAGTTTCTAGTCACCCCCACCTGACAGAGAGTGCTCCAAATCCCCCTGAAACTACCTGACTGAGCTATCCATCCACCTTTACATTCCCATGTTTTTTTGCTTTGCTTGTGGCCCATTGCTGATGGCTGCTTTGACTGGCAGCGAAATCCCACTACACTTTCATATATTTCTAATGAGATTCGCCTTTTGAACAGCACGCCGCGACCAGGGGGGATGTATTTGCAATGTAATCAAAAGTGGCCTTTTGATGAAATTAGCATAATATACTTCTTCAGCTAATTCACTTAGTCATTTTGACATGCCATTGATCATTTAATAACATCAGTATTAAGGTGTTGCCAGGGTAGCAGTGAGGACACAGCACTCTACAGAGCTGGATCACGCTAATAAATTACAGGCCTGCTAGCGTTGGTGGTACCGCTAAAATAGCTTTGGGGTTGCAATTCTCTGACTTTAGTCTATTAGGCAAATTCAGTTGGCAGACATGTTCAATCCCGCCAGTCGGCGGTTGTCAGGGGCAGGCCTAGTGCAGGCCTAGTGCAGGCCTAGTGCAGGCCTTGTGCAGGCCTTGTGCAGGCCTTTCAGTGACCAGGAAGTCGATGGAGCATTTCTACTTAGCTGTGAAGCTCCCGTCAGGAAAACGAAAGTTGGAGATGAGGGTGGAGGAGTCAGTAGATATGTGGGTGGAGGAATGGATGGGGGGTGGGAGGAGGAGTAGGGCATAGATGAAGGTTCAGGAATCTGTGGAAGGCGAGAGGGTGGAGGAATGGAGTGGTGGGAGGAGGAATAGGGTGGAGATGAAGGTTCATGAATCTGTGGAAGGCGAGAGGGTGGAGGAATGGGGTGGTGGGAGAAGGAATAGGGTGGAGATGAAGGCTCAGGAATCTGTGGAAGGTGAGAGGGTGGAGGAATGGGGTGGTGGGAGGAGGAATAGGGTGGAGATGAAGGTTCAGGAATCTGTGGAAAGGGGGTGGATGGAAGAATGGGTGGGGGTGGGTGGAGAAGTGGGAGATGCTGGTGGAGATGATGAAGGTGATAGTTTCCTGTGGATTTATTGGCCTTGCTTAAGACTCGCTTCTTGAAGTATCAGGCTTATTACCGTCCTAAATGCACCCCTCTGTGCAGAGTGGTAAGCAGAAAATGCCACATTAAAGCAGAGTGTGTGAACTGAATGGATATATTTTCCAGTGCAGATCAGTTGCTTAAATATTTTTCCACTAAAATATTTCTGTCATAGTTCAATTTAATGTTCTAAAACATAAAACATTTTACCTAGCAGGACAGTATCAGCTTTCAATAATAGAGCAGACACAGTCAAACAGTGCATTAGTGATGATACATAATACATCAGTGCCTGTGTGCTCTATCTGCTATTATAGAACATTAATGGTGGAATAAGGACGACGTTACCTTTTCTAATAATTAATGTTCATCTGCTGTCTGCTTCACATTAAACTGCATTTGTGTTCATTACTATTTGTTGTTTTGTATTGATATAACATTACCAAATATTACCAATGTTTGTGTGTGTCGCTGCTCCGCGTAGTTCTGAGAGCTTTTCCCGATGATGTCATTAACGTCGTTCGGCTTGGCCTGGGATGTTATGGACATCATCGTTAGCATTATCGAGCGAGGTAATGAGGCAGACGCAAAGTCCATAAGTAGCAGGGGTGTTTTGAAAGAGAAACAGCGATAAACTGAGCGGGGACCCAAAGCGCAGCGTGTATTTGGGGGACGCTATTTCGCTGCTCCTCTTCTCAGCTAGCTGCTGTGTCATTCTGCTCGGGGTCCATTGCGACCGAGTTCTACCTTAGGCTGTTAGTTTCCACTTCCCAGGAGCCCCATAGGACCTCATTCTGTTAGATTACAGGGAGAGCTACACCTTCCTTGCCATCCACGGTGGCCCCCGCCCAAAGGCCGTACCTGTAGATCCCCCGTCAAGCTGTCATGGACCCAAGGCCGTTGTGTTAAAAACCCAGAATGCCGTAGCTTTAATGCTCCTGATCTATAAGCACACATAATGATGGCTCAGCCATTGAGCATGATTGAAAATGACCTCCTAATGGCGTTCACCTCAAAAGCCGATCTCAAATCGCATGCTCTGCGACCACACTATTAATTGAAGCTGCTGAAAAACCAATTATGTTCCTCGGTAAACGTTTATAAAAAGCTGAAGGGAGAAAAAGGCGGTTTCTGGGTGTATTACAGTACTAATACCCCACACTCGAAATCTATGCAGATACAATCCACATCAGCAAATTTAACTAAACATACTTAACACACTTTTGAATATGTAAGTATGGGCTGTGTGTATTTAAGCGGGGCAATAATTCATTCATTAAAATTAAAATTGGAACAGAAATCAAGCAGATGCCGTCAATCCACAAATGCATGACTCAGAAAATGAAAAAACACGTTTTTTTCTTCATGAAATAGTTCAGACGTATCTTAAATTATGTATGGATTTTTTCCCTTTGAGTGTCTCATTCGTAGTGTCTGATGTCACTAAAATATGACAAATATTAGGTTTCCTTTGTGCTCTTCCGCTGTTCCCTCATTCAATCCAGGTATATTAGCAATTTCATACATCATAAGCATGTTTTAAACCATCTGGACAAGACACCATGTTGCAGCAGCAGGGGAGAGTTCACAGGAAGTTGTGGGAAGGTAGAATGGGAAGTAGTGAGCGAGAGAGAGAGAGAGAGAGAGAGAGAGAGAGGGAGATAAACAACAGGAATTTTCCTTTGATTTAAAACTCGCCGTTCTTCTTCAAAGAGCCTCAGCTGTGTTGCGCCTGATCGGCGCGGCTTGTCACTTAGCCGGCAGATAACTGATGTTCGATTCTCCTCATAACCACAAGCCATCAGTCTGCAGTTTCTGCCGCTCTTGTTCCTGTCGGCTTTCAAGTAAATTACAGCTCAGAACTCCTCGAGAATCAGAGCCCCCCCCCCGCCGTCTCTCCCTCTCTCCTTCTCTCTCTCTCTAGGCGTCATGCTCCCTCTCTCCTTTTCCACATCCACCTCTCTTTACAAAAATCCTTTTTAAGCACTGCCTTATTTTAGAGCAGATGCCGTTTTATGCACTGGCTGGAGATTTAGTTGGTGCCACTGTTTATCATGATAAGTGTAATCACTTTGGGGAGGGGGGGGGCAGCCTACACCTCTCTCCCCATTACCAGTTTCACTCGTTTAACAGACTAGCACCCACTTCCTCCCCTTTGTCTGCGGCATATCTTCAGCTCTCTTCCCTGGGGGCAGGTGGGGAGATGGACTCCATTTCCTCCCCTTTAATCGACAGTTTTAACCAGCTCCTTGCTAACTCTGTGAGCAAATGTTATGACACATCCCATTAAGACGGATGGGATGCAGGAAGGCGCATATGATGTAGTGTTAATTCCATCTCTGTGTTTATTATGATGGCCCCATGCTTACACACGCACAGACACACAGACACGCACACACACACGAACACACACCTACATGTCAAGTGAACATATCTTTATGGGGGCCGCTCATTCATTTCTATGGGAAAAATGCTAACGCTAACTATGACAACCCTAACCCCTACCCAGCCTTAACCGTAACCATGAGTAACCAAGCAAAATACAAGTTTTTGCAATTTTAGTTTTTTCATTGCAGTCACAGATTTTTATTAAAGTGAGTTTTCCCTTACTTTCCCCATAACGGAAAAAATCGGGGATTTATCATGTTTTGGGGACATTCATACACACATGCAAGCTGCGTGAACCTCTCTCACCAGTTCCCCTATGAATACCACCCAATTTAATTTGCCTATACAGAACTCGCTTTTAAAATCCTAGAATATAGTGAGTCATGTGATAGACTGGCCTCCCATCCAGTGTGTCCTCTACCTCGTGGTAGGTAATTGCTGGGGTTGCACACTGCAACCCCGAATTGGAATTGATTAAAGAAAATAGGATAGATGGATGGATGGATGGATGGATGGATGGGTGGATGGATGGATAAAGCTTACAATAATGATAAACAATCCGAAAGAATGACATTAAGTCAATAACTAATGCTAGTTATTGTGTAAATAATTCAAGAACAATTAAGAAAATATTTAAATTGTAGTGTAATGTTTTTATAATAGCTTCTCTTCAAGAAAAGTGGTCTCCAGGGATCATTTTGGAATCCGCTTGCTGCACTTTCAATCCGTAAGCGTGTCATGAACTTATAGTGAGCCACTCATGATTTCAGCATCAAGGGGACTGAAGGCCTCATGTTTCCAAACAGGGCAGCCCCCATCCATTCGTTCTGCAAACAGTAACTGCTGCGACCTTAATCGCGATCAAACCCCTGACGAAATGTCACACGGGCAGCTGGGCTTGGTGAAGAGCTTTGTTTGCCATAATGCGTCTCTCATGCGCTGATTGCTGTGATGAATATGAATCGCTGCGTGAAATGCCCCTGCTTTCGCTCCCTGCTCCTGGGGGTGTTTTTATGAAGTGCCTTTAACATGCAAAACACTTAAGAGCTGTTGAGAAAAAAAATCGTGCGCAGCTGCTATCTGCTTCCACTGTTTTTTTGAAAATGTTGTCATAACATTGGAATCACATAAGTGACAAGACAGAGAATGGAAGTTCAGTTTCTTTCGGTTAAAAACTGCTTCTTTTTCTGTCTAAAACTGTCTAAAATCAATATCCAAAAAAAGATACTTTGTAGAACAGTAATTCGGAGCTCCTGTCATCCAGGATATCGCGTTCCGATGCTGACGAGTTACTTTGAGGTACTCACATCAAACCCTATACTGTAGAAAAAGGTGATTTGACCGGCAAACCAGGATCTCACACTCAGACATCAAACGGGCCGAGAGAGGTCTGCCACACACCCAAAGAGAAAACGCAGAGAAGTCACAGAATTCCTGCCGGGAGTCCAGGCAGGCTCACGTGTAAGGCTCGGGGGGGCTCTCCCTTCTTCATGACTTCAGTAGGATTGCTTGGAGTGAGGGTGGGGCCAGACACAGCCAAAGACAGCGTGACGCACTGCGGGGAAGCCCCCCCCAAACCATATTGTGCTTTTATGCTCTATTTTATGCTACCAGGTAGCTATTTAAGCATTTAAAGCGCAGTCATTTTCATTCTTTTTGTTGGACTTCAGAGAAAACATGTGTGTGACCAGAAAAAAGCTTGAAGGGGAACTGGACTGGGGGCGATAGAGACAAGGCTCACTTTTGTGTATCTTTCCCAAGAATAAAGGGCTCATTATTTATTAACAGCTGAATGGGTACGAGTCATAAATATGTAATAAGTGTTATGTATGAAAATGTATCCATGGTGAAAGATGGCGGTCAGACAGAAAGGGAGTTTTTAGGTGTGAGGCCACAGTCCACACAAACAGAGCCATACCTGAGCTGTACATCTGTGTGAGTGCATGAGTGTGTGTTTGTAAGTGTGTGCAAAACCACAGCCAGAGGGTACAGCCGGACGGCACGCACAGCTGTGCCCCTCCAGTATCACTCCCCCCCTCACCCTCACCCCACTTTGTCTATCCACCCTCCACCCTCAAGTGGGCAGTTTTTTGCTTGTTTTTCCCATTGTGACAAGACACCATAAATATATTAATTATTCCGGATGACTCTTCTGCTGAATGTTTTCAAAGTGTCAAACATTACATAAAAAGGAAGATATTTAAAAAGCCCAGAAAAAGTCCAGTTATATGATAAGAAAATACATTAAACTCTACATTCACTCAACACTCACCCTCCTCACTCAGAGTCTTGGAAACATGTGACTAACACACACAGTGTAATAAGGAATATCAGCCCGTCAGGCCAATATGTATTTTATGTAAATGTTTTATATAAAAGATCTAAAAGCATACACTGTTGTTCCCTTTTTAAATTAAGTATATTTTATAAGTGTAAAGGATATAGATACAGATAAACCAGACAATGACGCTGGGATATGTTTAATAAAACAGGAAGGCTTTCCCTTCTCAAAGCTGTCATGACTATATTCCTGTCAAGGGCATTTTAATTCTGAAGTCATAAAATGGTGTCATAGAGGCTTTTACTGAGTATTATGGATACATGATCAAAGTCCAGAGTCTGCACTGTACCTAAGAAATGGTTTATGCTGTCACAAAAGATTCAAGACATATACAATAATAACGATGCTCATGAAAAAAAGGTTATTATTATAGTTTTATTATTATAATAATATTAAATAGTATAAATAGTATTATTATAGTATAGCTAATTTTTAATAGTCATCTTCATTGTCACTATTATCATAATCATAATCTCCTCATGCACCAGAGCCCTGGGTCGGTTACTGTCTCCTGCCATCACACATCGCTGTTTAATCCCGCAAAACCCAGAATCCATCTGGCTCTCAGGTGGAGCAGCCTGAGAGGTCAGGGATGGGTCACGGGGCGTGCTCGCCTCCCAGGAAGTGCCCGCCCCCTCCTGCCATGCCGACCAATTCAGCCAAGCTCACACGTCAGAGAGCGACCCCGGTGCTTGCCTAAACTTTACGGTACTGGAGAACTCGGTGTTCTGCCAAGGGGGCTCTGGGGTTTGGCATTACGTGGAGGGGGGGGGGGGGGTGGTCCCTGCTATGTGGTAGACAGATGGGCAGAGCTGACAGATGCCTCACGCCAAGCCGTGGTCCTCAGGTATCCGGGCACGCCGAGATTGGCTCAGCCTCCCCTGGCCCCGTGTGGCGTACCGCCCCAATGACCAGAGGCATGTCTGCCCTTCTCTGTTCGCACCAGGGACTGGGCTGGCTCTGCTGACACACTCCACAGCTTTGCCTGGAAGTTACTCCTGAGCCCTGCCTAGAAGAGAAGCCAAACCGTCATGCCAGGAGTAAGTAGGAATGCTGACCTCCTTGCAAATGATTCCAGTTCGTTTTGGTGTCGTGCTGAGCTCCTATGAGCAAAAACAGCAGGAGAGTCAGACACCCCTCTAACCCACGACCTCATCCGCCACCACTACAGGCAAAAAGCCACATAACTACATTTTTCAGGTAGCTTTTAAAATCCCCAGCCTGGCTGACACTATACTCTATGAAGGAGGAAAATTCCATGGTGGGGGAATGATCCTGGGTAACGGGGTGGGGTGAGGGGCAGGGTTACCCCTTCAGGGAGCAAGGAAATCAGCGGAGAGATTGGATTGGTCCTCTTGTCACTTGCCTAAGTTGCAGTGACTGAATGAGCATTGGCTCTGAGGAGAAATTATGTCGCACAAGGTTAAAAACAGGATCTCCAGTTTCCGTGGACTCTCTCACTTTGCCGTCATGAGTGTTGCGTTTGAAGGCTGCCGTGTTCTCATGCATCAATATTCTCTAAGAAGACTCTGAGCCTGCCTGCTTTATCTGAGGATTTGAAAACAGCCAAGTGTATTTTCATTATTTCCTCATCTGTCGTTCCCACCCCATGGGCTTTTCCGGGCCTCACAGGTAATTAAGGCAGGAACATCGCCACACTCAACCATCCACAAATACCCCGGGAGATTTACGTTGTATAGGGGAGGGGTTCTGGCGAGGGGTCAAGGATGTCCATGGCATGTCTGCTTACAAACTGGACCCCCGTCTCAGACTTGCACATGCACTCATGCACCCAACTGGTCCCCTGCCTGGCTCTCGACACCATCAGGGGAATTTCTGCAAGTTCTACCCCATTAACACAAATCGAATCCTGAAACATGCTCAACCAAAAACGGCAACGTCTGGAGCAATTGGTGTCCCCCAAAGACAGGAGTCTATTATTGCATATAAATACCGGTGGCTTCAGTGTGAAGCAGAATTTTGAAAGCCCCCCTCCCCCCAGGCAATGTGGTAGTTATGCTACTGAGCAGCCCCCCCCCATACACACACACACACACACACACACACAGAGCCATGGCTCTAACTGACGCACCGTCATCCGGCCATTGATATGTTTATATTCATTTTCCTGATCGATATGCAGGTAACACAGACACCACCCAAATTTGATATGTATGGATCGCGGACGAAAAGCGATACATGTCGGGGGTGTGCGGGGGGGTCGGGAGTGAGCAGTTCCTTCAATTACTGCATATTGCTTGTGGCATTTTTATTGCCATTCATTCATTCATTCCCACAGCTTCTCCCCAGGAAAGCGGCATCTCTGAATGAAGTATTCCCCTGGTGATCCAAAGGGGGGGCGCTCTTCACAATTAGGACGTGCTAGTAGGATGTCACTCGCGCCCTTGGCTACTCAGCTGTGCTGGGAAAAGAGTCTGGCCGCTGTTCAGGCACACCCCGCTGGAATAACATTTCAGATTATAGGGGGAGGGGGCTGATGTCAACCGCAGAATATTCTGGGCAGCAGAGTGACCCACAGACTAGGCATCTGGGAGCAGGCTGAGGATGTCCCATGGTTTGGCAAAGTTATGTGACATTCGCCTGAAGCTCTGTGCTTTTTTCTCGCTTGACCCTAGACAGCCCGGATCACTGCCCCCCCATCCCCATGGATCGGTAACTAGGCGTAAATAGCATTTCTGCACCTGCCCCGGCCCCCCAACCCTCTGTCCTTTCATGTTTGTTCCTCTCCCCCAGCTTATTAAACCCTGAAACCCTAGCAGCCCCTGTTCTATCCCCCATTCCCATGTCACATGCTCACCATTTCCACCGGAGCATGGCCCACACCGACGAATTGGGGGCCATTTTAAATGTCTCTCCTTTCCACTAACCCAAACCTACCACTTCCTTCCATGCACACATGGTGATACACTCCTATTACCAGAAAGATGCAGGATCTCCTTTCTTACAACTCACAGCCTGTAAATTAACACCCACATATATATTGGACATCAGGTCAGCTGGTTCACTAGCATTAGAACAACCCTATCCGTGACCAGTCCTCTTTGATGCCAAATACGTATTTAGCATGGTGGCTGATTTTGTTAACTAAGGTGACATCCAGTTTTCCCCATGTGTACAGCCGTTTTGCTGGAGCAATTTGGGTTAAGTTTCTCCTATGTGAGGGGCCACACTCATCTGCAGCACACTCGATTTGTGTTCCTAACCCTATAGTACGTGCCGGCAAATACTCCAGTTGCAGGGGTGTCTCATTACACCATACAGTATGGTTAAATGCAAAGAACAACTGCTAGCTGATTATTTGGAGGATATAAACTGTATTTTACGCTATATTTTGCCCACGACTATTCAAATCTGCGAGGTTAGCGCCGGGATAACCAGTAACCTCAGGGAGATGCTGCTCTACTGCTATGGAGCATTTTAAATGGGTCACGTTAGGTTAGTGTTGTCTGTCTTGATCCCCTTGCATTGCTAGATGCTGCACACTTCTAAATTTATAAATAAAATACATACAATTGCAGAATGTTCAATCAACCAAAAACTGGTTAAATTAAAGTATCCTTATACAAAATACTTAATTTGAAGATAGATTTCCTGGGGAGATATGGAATAGTGTGGCATTACTGAAGGATACATTGAAAGTCTAAGACACAGTGGTAATTAAAATGGGATTAAATCAACTCAAATTAAACCGACTTTTGCACATTTGACCTTCCTCAGTAATACAAGTCAGCCACAGGTATTGCCTCTGCATGTAATCCTGTTTGCCACAGATAAATATGGTAATACATAATTCCTGACACTCTGGCTTGATGTAAATACCGAAATCCGAGTGCTGATGATAGCTTATGAAATTTCCGGCACATTCCCAGAAAGGCAGACTGCCGCTGTATCGCCTTGAAAGACATGGACGCTAAGAATAGCCGTCGGATGTCCCCCAGCCGGCACCCTCCCCTTTGGTTCCTATCCCCTCCATGCTCTTGTGGCCTGAGCGTTCCGTGCTCCGTGGTCACGTCTGGCTCTGCTTTTTGACCCTGTGCGCCCCTACTCCGGCCTGCTGCATCGTTCGCTTATCATCCACTCGCCCTCGGACCGGTGATGGGTGAGCAAAGCCCTACCATCCGTGAATTTCCATTATTCTTTACCTGATTCCTGTTTCCCGCCTCTCGGTGACTTGCACGCCACATGCACGCTGCTCTCCACTTCCTCTCCACCGCCTCAATCTTTAATTCCTCTGCCTGGGTCCCTTCCAGGAGCCACAGCAACTAGGAATGGTAATTAATGTGAATTCCTGCGAGGGTCACGGGCTCTCTAATCAACTATTCACACAAGTGTGCATTTTCCACCAAAGCTACCAGGGTTATTTTGTTGTTTTCCATACCATTTATACCTATTATTATTTATTCCTATTTTATTTTTGTTGCTTAGAGGCTGTCATATTTAAAACAATGAATCTGTTGTAACATTTAGCATGAATACCCCGGGATATTTACAAAAAGAGCTCAGGTTAAGTACTATGCCCAAGATCTCCTCCTGGGAGTTTCACCAGAAAATTAACAAAACATATGTATTACATTGTATATATTATTGCATGTTATATATGAATACATATCACATTCATATGAGGCAGTCAACAGTGTTTAGCCACAGATGAGGCTATCAATCAATTAACAGGCTTGTGTTAATCATTCGCCCTCCAGCTCTGCTCACATAGACTCTTACCGACGGATTCAGAGCTGCCACTTCGCCAAACAAACCCTGCTATGAATCATGGGAAAGTACAGCTCAGTGGCCACAAATGTGAATGTTAAACTGAGCCAAAAGATGCAGCTGTTACATATTTTTTTGCTAAAATGAAGTAAATGTGCTGTTTATGCTTTGCATAATTGCATGAAAAGCCCCCTGCACGTGTACATTAAGCATACATCAATTACCTTAACTCATATATAGCAAGACATATATTCAAGCGTAGCTCAACGCCCCAAGGTTGTAGGATCTTAGTGGGCCCAGTTTTCTGTGTGCTGAGTTTGTATGTCCCCCAACTGGGTGCCCTCCAGTTTCCTACTGGTTACCCCCCTCTCAGGCCAAAGACATGTGGTTCAGGTGAACTGGTGTCCTTCACTCTCCTCTGGCAAATGACCGCAAGTGCACAGACTTTCCATCTATCCTGCGGTGAGGCTCTGTGCTTCCAGGGGCCGGGCTTTGTGCTTCCAGGGGGCGGGTTCTGTGCTTCCAGGGGTGGGCTCTCTGCTTCCAGGGGGTGGGCTCTGTGCTTCCAGGGGTGGGTTCTGGATCCCCCTGGCTGTGATTGGATAAGTATCCATTACAAACAGGTGGTACAATTATTCCACAGGATGCTGTCCATCAGGAATGTAAAACCTGTTGATGTCACTCTGATGCCACTTAAATTTGTCACAACACTTGTTCTGCAAGCATACATGATTCACCACAAGCATCCCAACATGATTCGATTTTTAAAATCTGATACAATCATTTGCAAATATGTAAATGTGGAGGTGTAATATAATGCCAGTTCTCCGCTGTTTCTTCCCTTTTACTTTCATAAGCTGGGAGTGTGTCAGCACATCTATCAGTCAAACGGCCCACACTCCACCGGTCAAGGAGGACGGCGAGCTGTGATTTTGCTTCTTTTCTTTTCCACTGCCGCTCTCGCTCTGGTAGAGATGCCTGCTTTGTTTGTGCAAAGCCCATGGCTGCGGGCACAATCTGTCCATCCCCTCGTGGCATCATTAGCCAGAGACATTCCCCTGGTGACAGCTAGGAAGGATCGATTGAAAGAGTGAGTGTAGATGTGTGTGTCTGTGTGTGAGACAGGCTGGGAGATCTGTCTTCCGTGTGTGTCCATCAGCTTCAGAAAAGATGAGGAAGCGTCGCGGTAAACACTGTCCGAGCTTCAGAGTGCCCTGCATGTTTGTGTGCGTGACACATGCAGCGATCAGTCAGCATGTGAGTAGTTCACAGGAGGACACGGCCCCCTGACCCATTGCCTAATAGTACATTCTACCTCCCTCTAACTCCAGATGGCACGGCCCCCAGCTCCCAGAAATCCCTGTTACCCCCCTCCCCCCAAGGAGCAGCTTTAGTCCCTTGATTCGCTCTCTTGATTGGCCCCTGATCAGCGGCTCCTTGGATTCCTTCTCCTTTTTATTATGTCACAAATCCCCCCATTCCTCTCCTCCTGCGCTCCTCCGTGTACGGCGTCTCCCCGCGGTCACTCTCTTTGCTTTCGGCTCAATATCAATCTCGCGCTATTGGCATCTCTGATCTGCTCATTCCTCTCTGCAAACAGCAAATGAGCTGCAGGCTTTAGGATGTGGATTCCGGCCTGGCCGCTGCCGGCCTCCTTTGAAACTTGCCCTTTGCAGCTGGCAAGCGTTGCCACGGCTACGCTCTCTTGTTTTTTTAAGGCTGCTGTGTACTTGATCTCCTAGTGGAGGAAGACTGGCTAAGGATGTAGTTATGAAATAATACATTAACCTTAAACACAAAGGGAATACACTCTGTTTGGAAATCCCATTCACAACACTCTAATGCTTTCTAAACTTGCTGTGTCCTTACAGTATATATATTTTAGTGCAGATCAGTGGCCCTTTGAGGTTGGATGGTAAACATATCGTATCCAATGGTATACACAGAGTCTAAATTGGCATGTGTCTTCATGAGTGCTTAAGTGTTCAGTTGTATAAACACAGGATGTTGGGCTGGCCCATTTTAGTATATTTAGAGGTTGGAAGAGTGGGCAGAATGGGACGGTGTATTGGACTCCTTTCAGGGACAAATTGGGTTGAGGAGAAGGTGGTGCCAATTGGACACAAACGTGCAAGGCAAAATCCCGTTGCTGGGTGACAGAAACCAAAATAATCAAGTAGCAGGCTGAAGTTTCGGGGCTGAACAGGAAATCAAAGGCACATGAGGAGATCACAGCTCTCAGGAACTGTGATGCTGCCAGGTTACTGTGGGAGCAAAATGGCACAGAACGTACCACTATTCACAGACTGCAATACTGTAGAAGGAAACCAAGTCACATGACTGTTCTTCTCAGGAGGGTCTGAGCTAACAGATATAATCAAAAATGTTCTAAATCAAGCTTCGTGCGTTAGTGAGTTCCCTGGCACTTCATCTGTCACTGATTAGGTTTCTGCCAGAGGATACCACCCAATTAGCTCACAGGTTCATGAAGCAGCTGGCCCAACGACTGTGAATGCCTCCCCAGCCCCCCTCCCCCCCACACACAAAGACGTGGTACTGTCCACAGTGTGCCCCGCAAGCTGCGGCTCAGCTCTCTACTCCCATTCCAGGGATGTCTCGCACTCCTGCTTCCTATTTGGTGGTGTCCAGTCATCGGACCTGAGGGTGAATTTAAGGGGGCAGTGCTGGAGCACGAAATGAAAACATTCAAATACAATTTAATATATTTAAATGTAATTGCACATCAGCAGGGGCCAATAACAATCATATAATTTCTGTGTAATATCCTAAATGAACGGCACTGCTAGCATTCCAGCTAGGATGTCCCAGCTTTATTCATGACACTGCCTAGGAGGGGCCACACTCTCGCCCCCATGTGCCGGATACATGAATGGATGGATTGATGGATGGATGAATGGATGGAGAACTTAGAGGAAATACCCAACGTGACTCAGTCGATACATCAGCAGCATGAAGATTCCTCTATCAGGTGCTGTGCTAGTAGCGCATTTTCCATTCATCCCCGTCCTCGCCGGCGCCTTTGCAATCTCGTGTTTATCTGAGCAGAAAGATAAGGGTGCAAGCGACTCACCTGAGTAAACGGGCCGCCAGACTCACTCACTTGCTCCCCTCATCTGTCAGCGCAGCTGAAGAGTGACGTCTCACACTCCCAGCATCCACCCCCCACCCCCCGTCTCATCGCCCATCACCATCAGGTGTCCTTCCCCGCATTCCCGCCCATAATTAACAGGCTCTGTGTCTTTAGGCTGGCCTCTTTCCGGATTTGCCTCCCAAGGAGCATCTCCGCTGTAGCTGTCATTTGATACGCGGTAATTACGGCAAACATCGGAGTCAGTAATACGAGACGCTGCATTATCGGAACAGGAGTATTAGTACTATTAGCTAAGCGGACACATAAATAATACTAAAATATTAAAAACAAAATGAGTTAGTAGGCAGTATATTCAAGAATAACACGATTAAGAGGTTGAACAAATGCACTTATCTTACACAAGCTTTTTAAGTGATCTTTTTGAACGTTAACCAGAGGATAATATTCACGGTTCTGCTGTTTCATCAATCAGAGGCTGCGCCGTTTGTTATATTTGAACCAGGTTTTTTTTAATTATTATTCAAGACGAACAGGAATAAATACAGGGCTTCTGACAATAATATCTGGGTAAATACATTAATTTTGCATCGGTCTATGTGAATTCTTTATGAATTTACTGTAGAGATTCAACACTGTCTTCACACTTACTTAGTGATCTTGGTTTTTCACATCACTGAGCCCTAACGGGTATTGAGAGAGTAATGTGCCAACCACCATATCATGACTCAATCTCAATGGTACTTTCTCCAACCCAAATACAAGGATTAACTGATTAAACAGTTTCTCCAAAATTGTCTTTTGTAACGGCTTCTTAGGATTCTACCACGTTGCATAAAAAACCTCCATATACTCAGTACCTTTTAAAAATCCAAAGGAATCCTAAGGAAGTTCAGATAGTATGTGTAGAAATTCCCTGTGAATAAGTAAAGCAGAAAAGTTATGAGTGTGTCAGTGGCTGCATGCTCTCAGACACATTTACCTCACTGTGTTTAAAATCTTTTCTCATTAGACTTTGGCATCTCTGGGACTCCCTAATGCATCTGTTTCTCTCCTTTAATAAGACAGTAATCTGCTACCAACCACTCCCACCTGTCCCAAAGCCCATGTCACATTCAGATCCTGAAAAGCGTCATTTGCCCAGGAGCCCCTAGTGGTCGCTACACGGGCAGGGGTATCCGGCTGCCCATGATTCAGCAGTCCCGTCAGAGCCTCAGAGCACCGACGGTTGCGCGCGTTGTGACTTTCGGGCACGGCGTGAGGCCGCAGATCCGAAGGGTCAGCTGGATGGAAACTTCTAGATAGGCAGTCGATGCTACTGTCACAATAATCCAGAATAAGCTAATCGATAAAGATTTCAATAATACGTTTTTTTTCTTTTAAATCAAGAATAAAGAATGAAGACTACATTATTATTATTATTATTATTAATACATTATATTATTACTACAAAAACAGACTGTAAAACTGAACATTACTTCAATAAGCTGACCCTTGTCTCTCTGTAAACCACTGTGAAATCCACTGTGTTCACTGCTGACCGATGGATCAATCTGGACCTACATTGACGAATTGGCAACTTAAAGGATGGGAGATTGAAGAGACATCCGTGTGGCATCTTCCTATGTATACAGACTTAGGGAATATACAGTCCCAACTGGATCTGCTGTTGATGTATCAGTTGTCTTATCTACCACATAAGTAAGCTTAAAAACAAAGTTTCTTTATATAATTGATGAGGGATGTATACTCTACATATTAAACCTCTGATGTAGGTACCGAAACACTCGCTGTTTAAAGGAATGACCACTGCATGCCATGGCAATTTAGTCTTACTGTATAAGAGACATTCACCTTTTCAATTGTTTTCATTGTAACGATTGTTTAAAGAAAGGCACAGAGCCATTAAGCAATCATTTGCGCTCGTTGGCAACATGGTTATTTTTCATTAACAACACCAATTGTTTGTAGTACAAAGCACGCTACTTATGGTGTAATGGATGTATCGCAGCTAGAGTCGGAAGACATAAATAAAATCGCCTGTTATTTTCATTTTTTTCAATGCATTAATATAATCCTGCTGTTATGGGATTCATTAGGATCATTTGATAGAGAAAAAGGCATTTTGTTACTGCACGTTGAACGAAGCACATTTTACTGTGATTTTGGAAATAAGACAAGTCATTCTGGGTTTTACCATTAAATCTCAAATATCTATGTTCTATTTACTAAATGAAGTACAGGTTTGTTGTGGTTTTTTTGTAAAATGTTCTTGCCGAATCGCTAAATAAAATTGTAAAATTTACAACGGCTCCCAGCTACCCTGATTAGGATACATGGTTGGTAGGTCATGGATGGATGGATGGACGGACTAACAGTGGACTGGGTGAGCTTTTGCCCGATTCAGTGCTCCATTTCAGCACCTTAGTGTCACTCAGTGGTCATTAAAATATTTCCCGTACTGTTTTCTTCACTGTCTGCTCGCTCATGCCTTTTTTGCTGACAGACCTAGTCCAGCAGGTGTGAATATGAAACACTTCCCCAAAGTCCCAGATGTGTTGCGTAATGCTGCGGTTGCTTGGCTGAACATCTGGACGGCTTCGCCGGCGGATGAGGCTGAGTTTCGCTCAGGCAGCTCTGCTGAAGAGGAGCCGTTTCAGCTCTGCCGAAGAGGAGCCGTTTCCTGAAATTGCAGCATGGCGTACAGCAGCCGTCCCACCATGTAGCCACTAGGGGGCGTCGGCCACGCCCATCGTCAGCCAGCCACATGAAGTCTGCATGGATCCCTCAGTCTTGGGGGACCATACGGACAAGTCGGGTGACTCATTCAGCCCGAAAAGCCTGATTTAACCACACGGGAAATCACTGTTCCTGGACACATCACAGCACAAAGAGAGAACTCTCTCATTCACATGCCCTTTCCAATGTTCATTCAGATAGAGCGCAGCAAAAAACACAGGTGGGACATTCTTTCCTCGATGGGATCAGCAAATAACAATTCTACTGACAGTCTGAAATTCAGGAACAAAATTTTATGACAGAGAGGAGCAGAAACGTGGAACGTCACAGCTAAGGGAGTCATTTGCTAATTCCCGATGCCAGCTGATAATTACATTTGCGGTTTTTTGGTCTTTTGGCCATTATTCCAGTTTCCTCAAATACCGCTGCGGATAAAATACGGCTAGTGTACTGTTTATGTTTACTGATATATGATACTGATATCTTAATAAACTGATGTGATTTATGCGATAGCATTAATGAATGCTTAATCTGAAGTTGATAATCATCATAAATCCATTGTCCTCCTGTAAATTAGTACCACAATGTCATGTTACATGTTAGCATAATAAACATAGCTGTACTTATCCAAATATTTGGCAATCCCTGTGGTTTCCTTAAATATCTCTCGTTTAAATACTAAGCTGTCTGACAGCAATGATATTATTCATAATGAGCCATTAATTGTGCTCAGAGATAATGGCCTCACTTTATTTATAACAATCAGTCATTAACCCAGATAAATCCTGAAGCAAAAAAATAATAATTGAGGAATTGTTATGAAACGATGTACGAGGAGACCGACGTTAGCATGATATGGGTGACAGTAGGGTAGCCACATTTCCAGGAGTTCAGTAGGGATGTGGGTGAGCAGTCTTCATGGTTCGGAGGTGTCCCAAACTCATGCCCGTAAACAACCTCCCCCGAACAAGCGACGTCCTGACCAGACACGACTGTAAATATCGTGGTATAGTGCAGTAAGACCCCCCTACCGCCAGCATGGCTCGTTTTCCCGGGTGTAATTTACAAAGACAAAGACAGAACGGCTGTTAGATTTTCATGGCCTGATCACCATCCAGTGACCCAGCAGGGATGGAAATACAGGAGCTCAGTCTCTCACCAAAACATAAAACATCATGCAGCCTTTAACATTTATCTTTTTTCTCTTTCTTTTTTTTTCTTCACAACTGCTGCAAGGTTTCCAGAAATCTATTACATTTCACCGGACCCCCCCTTCAGCTCAGGTGGTCTTTCAGCATGATCAAATACAGACAGCTTGTATCTGAGCCCCTTGTGGTGTAGGTGCTTGCGTGCGCGTGTGCGTGTGCGTGTGTGTGCGGATCCCATGATCCTGCCCGGTCCGCCGGCCCCAGGGGCCCCTATTTCCCGGGAGAGCTGAGGAAGAGAATAAGAATTAAACGTTAGCACGGAGTGATGTATCACGGTCTTGTCGCCACTGACATGGTAGCTAGCAGGAGAATTCCCGGTGCGGTTTTCGAAAAGCCGTGACGAAGAGGAGAAGGTGGAGGGTGAGGAATGGTGGCAAGGTGCAGGTAGCTTTGTGTGCCACGTATCCGGATCAGCGCCAAGGTTGGTTCTGATTGGCCGACTGGGTTTGGCCGGCTGGGACGCCGCAGCGGGATTTCAATCACACTCCTATCTTGAATTCAGGCCTCTGGTAAGACCATAGGCTTTATCTATTTTTTCTTCTCTTACCCGACTCCCCCCTTCTCCAGTCCCGCATGCTTTGATGAGAACCCCGCTCACCCCCCGGAATTCTTGCGGTGGAATGAAAGGCAGCCCGGTGAGGAAGACCATGGCGGGTCTCCAGTTATGGTGCCGTTCACCGAGAAGCGACGGTTACTATGACGATCCGCTTCTGGAGAGATTGGTTTTCAGACATGCTATAAGAGCAGCATAAAAGATCAGCCCTAACTCTGGCTGCGTGCTGTATGGTCTAATGAGATTTACGCATGTGGTGACGTCAAGGCCGCTGCTAAGATTCTCCACACCGGGGGCCTTGGAGGGAAGGGCCAGGTCTTTCAGATAGCCCGGGGGGAGTCGGGGGGGCTTGTCATATGCCACTCAGTTCCGGCGGCTTATCGGGCGTGGAGTACACGGGAACTTTATTAAAGTTTTTAACAGTGCCTCAGCACCGGAGAGAGGCCTCCTCAGAGAAGATCTCTAGGCATCCATCAGACTCACTCGATGAACCCTGACAGTGTGGAAATGGGACTGAATAAATTAACTCAGAGGCGAGGCGATGTGAAGGAGACCCAGCGGGGGGGCTGTTTCTGCATGGTGCGCTGTTTAGGGACGCGGAGGTAACAGCCCAGCCGCCTTGTTACACGGCCCGTGACTCAAATCCGCGGCCTGCTCACACACTAACAGCCCGGCATGTGCGGGACCTGTAAAAGAGTCAGGAATTTAATCCGTCTTTTCCCATCAAATGGACTGACCCTCAGTACCAAGGATGTTTTGAACTTGAAACCCTTATTGTATGAATTATTCATGCACCTCTTCATTATGCCAGTTAAGATGCTCAGTTGAAATAGTCTTACATTGTGTCAATGGGCTCTGTATGTATAAAAGATATTTTAATTAAAATTGAAATCTTAACACTTGATTATCATGTCTCCGGATGCTTGTATTATTGGCATAAATCCTCAGCTCACAGCTGAATGCAGCATTACCATTTCTTCATGTGAATAAATTTTATATGGAAGGAGTGTAAGGCATAGAAGTGACAAGAAAATGTATATAATATCATCTAATATCTGAATATACACAACTTGTTTCTATGAGCTGTCTGCAGCAATATAGGATTCATATCATCGTCTTATTGGATTTTTAAAAAATTCTTTAAATAAATTCCCTACTTTACATTTTATTACTCTCAGCTGTTATGTGTTTTTGTAGTAAAAGGGCCAAGAATATTTATCTATCTATCCATTTTACTGTACGTTCCTGCTTGTCTACTGCAGGGTTAGGGGGTGTGCAGCGTAACCCAGAAGCTACTGGCACAAAGCAGGGAACAACCTATAATAGGATAGGGAACTAACCTATAAACAGAGCACACTCGCACACACACACACCAACGGCACACACACACTCACACACACACTTGCACACACCACACACACACTCACACACACACACTACACACACACCACACATACTCACACAGACCACACACACACACTCACCCACCATTCACTCTCACACACACTCACACACCACACACACACACTCACCCACCATTCACTCTCACACACACTCACACACCACACACACACACACACACACACACACACCTACTGTACTGACCATTTGGTGACTCCAATTAACCTCAGCATGTTTTTGGACTGCGGGAGGAAACTGGGGGACCCACAGGATCCCCATGATAGCATCAGGAGAACATCCAAGCTCCTCACACATGGAACCAGGGCAGAGACTGAAGCCCTGGTCCCAGAGGTGTCAGGAAAGGCACTGCACCAGTCTTAAAAGTATTTTGTAATTGTGATCATCATTTTTATGTATTATAAAACATATTTTAGGATAGCATAGAATGGGAATTTAGGGTTGTTTTCAACTGAAAATAAGGAATTTAAGACCAGAACCACTGTACAGAAAAACATGGTTTAAAAAAAAGCAGAACAAGCTAATCGATAAAGATTTCAATAATTACAGACCTATCCTGCAAACAGGGTAATTAATGAAGCATATGATGTGTGAGGTCACCTGTTTACCATTAGTGGGGCTGCAGTAATTGGATAATGCATTTAAAGAGGAGATATAGATTTCAGACCTTATTATGTGGAGCAAATAAGAGCTATTTTCCATGCTTACAGAGGAATGCTGAAGGATCCTTGCTCACATGGCAAACCCTCCATACATCATCTTTAAAAAGTACTGGTGATTCACAAAGATTTTGTCAGCATCTGAAAGGAGATGGAAATTAATCAGAGGCAGTGAGAGAGCCCACGACGGATTCGCATCCCCCTTTGAGAAAAGTCCTCGCAGGAGATGAATCACCATAAAGCCTTGCAAACAGGCAGGTGTGCCTCAGGGCAACGTGCGTAATTATGGATTTAGTAAGAATGAGCTGGCAAGAAGGGTCATCCAATGTCATCTCAGCGGCAAAACGATAGTGGGAAACATGACACAGATAAGAATGGTCCACCAACACATCTCCTTCAGCTTATCTGGAAATCTGCCCGTCAGGGTCACTCGAACTTACAGAATTTACTAGAGCAATGTTTCTCAATCCGGTTCGCAGCGACCCACAGCCGGTTTACGTTTTTGCTCTCTCCGAGCTCCATGCCAGACAGTCCGCATTTTTGCTCCCTCCCCCAGGAGCTGGGAGGGAGCAAAAACATGGACTGTTTGTGGGTCCCTGAGCACTGGATTGGGAAACACTGTACTTGAGCATCAGATCAGGGGAATAATCCTGTAACCTTTTCAAAACTGTTTCAATTAACTTCTGAACACATATGGTCTTGCCCTGTATAGAATGCTTTAATTATCCCCCTTTTCAAAGCAAGACTTTTAGATTATTTTCAGCACATATCATGCCAGAGATGTCATTACTAATTAGTGTAGCTAATTAATCATTCTGTTTGGATGGCATGACATGTCTGCATATTAATTGAATCCATCGCATGTCCATGAGTGAAGGGTGCTGATTTGACAGGGCCGGGAGCTGGTACATGTTGTCAGGGAGATGTCCTGTAAGCAGGTTGTCCCCGTGATGCGGTGTGACAATGCTGGCCTGTAGATTCCTACTAAAGGCGACCTTAGCCCTGTCTTCTTTGTGCGGTGCTGGTGAATGGGAGCCAGAGATTTTCACCAGCACAGACAGAGTAATCGGAAGCTCAGTGCCGGGACCCACAGGCTGGCTGGCTACAGCTCACCTGGGAAGAGTTACAGCAGTTATTCAGCTGTAACCTACAGCGCCCCTCAATTAAACAGGGGGGGCATGCAAGGAGATGATGCAATCTGAGTGCTCCCAGGCGGCTGAGTGGGGTGGATTATACCCACACATTAAGCATTAACTTTTATAGACATTTTGGCACCTGATTTCCTCCATTTACTCCATCTCTGTTTCTCGCCATAACGTGGGCGTCCACAGAGCAGTGTTCAGAGCTCTACAGGTCTGGGCATGTGCCACCTGCGAGGGTGAACCTCCATCCAGGTTATTACCTTAATAACTCTATTAAAAGGCAGGATTGCACAGAAACAGCCCCTCCTCCACTAGCACTACCCTCAAGGATCCAGGATTAGGAAGCCTTGCCTCTTGGCCAAACAAAGTGCTTTAAAGATGAAACAGAGGTGCATTCCCATCTGCGACGAGGCACAATAATCTCTCATAATCTATCTTGCACACTGTTTGCAAGTGAAGCTGGACTTTAATCCATGCTAATTAGCAGACTGCTTTTCAGGTGACTTGTTAAGAGGTTTCCTCCCAATGAAGACAATAAACAAAACGATAGATACTCTGGAAGGCAATTAATCAAAACGCCAGAATGCCTGGCACACAAAACACATCTGCAGCTTACAATAGTGCGGGACTATATACAGCATGTGGTAGAGTAAGGCATGACGATGATGATGTCAAATCATCTGGCATAAGCTACATTTCACCACCGCCTACAGCTTAAAGCACTTTAAACGGAAGTATCTGAGAGCTTTGTATGTTTTTTTTTTGTTTCGCAAGATGAGCCCCATCGGCATTGCTGCGTCAGCTTTAAAGATAACAGAGATATTTAACTTGACATCAGCTCTCTGGGTATGACAGAGATATGAGCTGAGCCCACCCACCTGTCCAGGGTACGAGCAGGAGGAAGCGGGCGGATAAAATTGAAATCGAAAACAGCCTTCCATTCCAAGTGACATGTGTCTTTTTCTCCCATGTGATCGATGATGACAGTCAAAAATAATCAAACTAAAATCGAGGGGAAAAGACGTAATAAATTCCTCAGAAAAGTAAGTAGGAATGACGATAACGGACGCAAATGAAAATGAGCCTGGACGTGGACCTGAAATGATCTGGTTCCAGCCCATGCATATTCAGCATGCAATGACAGGCGTGCTGTGAGACGCATGGGGCAGGGTACAGACAACCAGACACTTCCTGTAGATAACCCTTCTTCATTTCCGCTAGACACAACCGCTAGAGCTGGAGATAAAACTCCCTCGCTAATTGGATCAGCAATTAATGCTGTCGTCCTTGAGCAGATGTTTGTCCAAGGTGTTCCTCTGGATGTCGTTTCCAGGAGGTGGATGGATGTTGTGAAGAAACCGAAGACCCTGTCTAACGTTCACACTCGGTGTTGGGAACGAGTTGGAAACCTTTGCGGTGTGAGCTTGCAGATGACAAGGAAATGCCGGACTAGGACCCAACTCTACAAGCTTAAACGCGAATGGTATGAGGATGCCACTGTCGAAGGAGTTCAGTCCAGAGATCACAGCACACACTGCAGAAGCTCGCGGCCTCTTCCATCCTCACCTGGCAGTGGGATCCATCTTAACGTGTCACCCAGCGACGGCCTAATGGGGATTTTGGGGGTGGGGCATGTGCCGTTCACAATCCATACCCACAATTCCGTTGTCACGATTTTGCATTCCCTGGCAAGGCTCCACACGTCAGGCTAAAGAGGAGAGATACCAGTGTGGCTCAGGCTTGTTAGGGGGCTTGGAAAGTGCCGCAGTTCATCCGCAGAGCCTCTTGCAGCATGCAGCATGCCGTGGGGGTGTCAGTGGCGGGCCGTGATTAAAGCACCCCACTGACAATATGACTGCTGGGCTCCTTTTATCGGGGGGAAGGAGGATTATATCACAGGCTGCTAACCTTCTTCGCTGTTGCCTGAACGTAGAACTGCATGCCAAGAATAGACTTTCAAAGTAACCCCTTTTTCCCCCATTGCCATTTTGGGGCTGCATGTGTATTTTCTGACACGTGATGCAGGGATTATCTTTGTGACACCCCCCCGAGAAAGACATATGGCTTTTGTAACAGAGCTAATTAAAGACACAGAAGCTGTTTTGCTTTCAATCTTCAGAGCCACGTATGTCATATTCAAAATTGTATTTAAGGCAATGGGCGCCCCTACCATAATGAGGGGTGAGAGCCACAATGGGCCCCCGGTGTTCAGAGAAAGCCATCAGGGGGTGCCTTCCGGCTTGTGGGACCGATCCTAGGAGGAACGGCTTACCTGGGGATGTTGGGAAAGGGTCTTCCTTCCATCCAGCTGGCAGACTCTCCTCCATCCGCTGGGTTCACTGCTTTAATGGCATCGCATCTGTGCAGCCTGATTTTGCATAAGAAAGATCCTACCCTGCATGCCGTGGGGGGCGGGCATGTTCCTTCTGTGGGCTCACAAAAATGAGCGATTTGTATACCTGCTGTCCATAAACCGTGTAGACATTCTCATGAAAAGGGATTGAAGTCACTCTGATCTAAAAACATTTATTCATTTCATTATTAATGTTTTGGCCGCTGGCTCAGTGTGCAGTTTGCATGTTGCGGCTTTCCTCCTGCTAATCCAGGTTCCATCACATCCAAAAACATGCGGTTTGGAAAACTGTCGTCTCTGGGTGTTTCTCGATATGCACATTTGACTGTACTTGCGTTCTCGGGTACCCGTTTTATGTCATCTTCTATTGCCAAATACCAGTTACAATACTCAAGATCAGCAGTACAGAGGATGGTAAAAATCCCCAGATGTTGTTCTTGCCCTGGCCCAAATATCAAAGATTTATCAGTTGCATCCTTGCCAAATGAGACCAATTCCATGAATCATTGCACCCAACGAACCAAGTTCGTTCTTGGAACGCAAGTTAGCAAGATTGCTCTTGCTAAGACCACAAATACAATCTTTGCATTCTTGGTACTGAGACCCCCCCCCGCCTCATTCCCCTGCTGCTTTCCCCTCCTGGGACGTGCCCCGAGCTTACTGCAGCCCTATACAGGATAAGCGGTTATGGAAGATGAAGGGATGGATGGATGGATGGATTATTGATATTTTATTTAAGAAGATTTCATCATCCCTGAAAGCAAAGTAAAAGGTTTGTCACACCATGAAAATTTTTGGAGATGGTACTTTCCTCATCAAAAGAGACTTCCCCTTATATTTCCATACCTTAAAGGCTATTTTTATTCAATATGTGAATAAAACCCAGTTAACTTCATCAGAGATGCTTGGTGAAATTTATCACATAGCTTTATGTTATAAGTGGCTTTTTTTGCACTCATGGAATTCAGTCTGACAGGGTGACAGTGTTGCCTGGAGTGTCAGTCACATGACACAGGTCCTCGCTGCTCCCATCACATCCATATCAGTGTCCTCCTGACCCCCCGCCTAAGACTCTAAAAGGCACTTCAAGGTTGCCGTCAATCATTACCCATTAAACCAAAAAACATCCACCAGGCCTTATGTGGTCAGCATGTAACCCCGTCAGAGTTTTTCTGAATGTTACACAAACAAATTTAGCTTATTGGGTCCCTAAAGGTTATGGGTGAGGAATCTACCAGAACATGTTTCAGAAAACAGAGCACACATCCTATCATCACACCTCCATGACCCAGGGTTCAAATCCTGCCCGTGTGTGTGTGTGTGCATGTGTACGTGTGTGTGCGTGTGCGTGCGTGCGCATGCGTGTGTGTGTGTGTGTGTGTGTGTGTTCACATGTTCTCAGTTTGCTAAGTGACTTTCCCATTTGCACTCTCTGAGGTAAGGCACCCTGGTCAGGAGGTTCCTTTGCCTTAGGCTGCCCGGGATGACAGCTGCATGATGGGAAAGTAGCAGCAGATTTGCTCTCCCCGCCTCTACACAGATCTATACGTTTGGTCAGTGTGATGGCTGTCCCAGGCACTCTCAGTTTTAACGCTCTTTCCCCCTGGATCCCAGGGAGCGTATGAAGAAGATGGGAGATCACTCTCCCATACCACACTGGCTTCAGAAGGCAGACGTTTGCCTTGCCATTCCATTCCGCGCCGGGACTCCCTCCCACCCAGGCCCCGCATCTCCACGCCGGCAGAGGCTCCCGTCTGGGTCCCCGTCTGTCTCTGTCAATCCCCAGACCCTGCCGAGTTCAGCATTTTCCCAAATCCTGCTGCCAGCCCACAAGCTGATTAAACTTTTGTTCAGTTAAGCAAAAAATTCCATTTCCCTAAAGGATGACGGTCGTGTCTCTCTGTTCCCTCCTCTCTGTTTCTTGAGTTGTCTTTTTTGTGGCCTTGACATCACTTTCTTTAAAAAAGAGAGGGACATTCACTCCTCTTTTCCAGCAATTCAAAAGCAACATCTTTGTATTCTGGCTGTAATTCAGGAGTCAGTGTTCGGAAGTGGACTGAACGAGTCGTCTATCCTGACAGTGGAGGAGCCATTTTAAAACCATCCCTCGTGAACTCCGCTCACGCTTGTGCAAAACGTGTCAGGGCCAGCGTGGACAGCTCACACCGATCTGCCGCCAAGCTGCACCTGACTGGAATCTGGCCCACTTGCTTTGTCGGACGTGGGAGGTGCGTTGCCCTTGACGATGGCTTAGCGCTTAAATTACCGCCTGCATACCGCCTTACCTCATTAAACCAAGAGATAATAAACACAACAGGAATGCTCTTATCTACAGCACATCGCACCCCCCTGACATGCTGCCATGGCTGCAGGTCCGAGTTTGCCCTCACCCCTACGTCTGTGGAGCTTACGTGACCCCCCTCCCCCCGCATGTTTGTGCTGGTAGCAATGGCGTTTTGGAGAGTTGCTTACTTCAGACTTCCCTCTGTTTTCCATAAACGTGCTGCCATCCCATCCGGCACCTTCTTCCGGGCTCGAGGCATTCCTGGATAAGCTCCAGGGCACAGAAACAATGAACCACGGTTGGGAACGGAGAGACAAATGGAAGGAGCTGGAGGATAAAGCGTTTCCCGAAAGCTGCCAGCATCAGACATTCCCCGGAGAATGTGATGCTGCATTAACTGCCTCCCTGTGCCCCGCCCCCCCCCCCCCCCCCCCCCCCCCCCCCCCCCCCCCCCCCCCCCCCCCGGAAGGCTCACATTGACATATGTCCTCACTGAGTTAAAGGCAGCAGGGCCTATAGCATGGTCTGTCAAACCCAGTCCCAGGAGAGTCCCTGCTTTTGTTCCCTACACTAAAACATTTAACCTTATTTGATCCTGCAAATGATTATATGAATCAATACAATTATTGTATCATTAAACACATTAACTAAGTTAATTAACTAATTAATAGTAATAAAGATCTATACTCATGTGTCCAAAAAGCTGGCAGTTAATGTCCCATGTAGTCACCAGCTGTTAAACCCTTGAGAACGACCCTTAAATTCGATCCCTTTAGAAAACATATTTAGCTGTATAGCAGGATAAGGGCAATGGTTACACCGCAGTATAAAATTATAATTCCTGATGATTGATGGGGTCATAAATTAACCAGGGAGTGAAGAAAGGCATTACCAGATAGAAAGGGAAAAAAAGTCATTTCTCTGGAAGGAAGGGCAGTTATCACTGCACTTTGTTCATTCATTCAGCCTGCCTTTGTTCAGTCAGCTAACGTTGGGGTAAATTAATCCTCAGTGGGGAATCGTTCTGTATTTGTTTATTAATATGTAGCATCAGAGATTTATCGCTTTGGGATTTCCAGCTGGTACACTTGTCTGAAACTTAGACGAAATCATCTCAACCGTTATGCACCACTTGAACCTGCTTAAAATGTAGTCAGATATTATTGAATATTTTATAAATTACAGCAGACTAGCAAAGTACAGCAGGCTTAACTGCTTTCAGAGAGCGCCAAAGTAAATATATATATTTGTGTGTGTGTGTGTGGATGTGACCACCCCTACCCCAAAAATGCAGCATAAAACCTAGATTAATGCTTATTATTGCAGCGTGTTTATTTTTATTGTAAGCCATGTATTTTGTTTGTTGCTGTACTTCAGTGACACCATACTGTCCCCATGGCTGGCTTTTGTCACAGTCAGCTAATTACAGGACAAATAAAAACATCTGAGCTTGGTTCAGCCGTATGCCTCAGCACCTTGTCAAGCAATCATACCCAGGGAAAACCTTTGGGAAACAGAAAAAATACATATAAATTATGCTGATAACTTTCTTTTATTTTTCTCCTCATTCTCCCCCTCTGTCCTCAGTGATTTGCACATCCTTCAGTGGTACAAGGAAACATGCCCAAACACAAGCACCTTGTTTCTTAAACAGAATTTGTCACCAGTGTTGTGGCTTTCTCACCCCCTGCTGCTCCCAGTCGCTACTCGCAGCTTCAGCCCATCTGCTTGTGACAGCTGGGTACATGACCAATAAGAGGTTTTTGGGCCCCTCAACCTTTCAACTGTCACCCATACACTTCAAAATGAAACCTAATTAAAAGATGACCTGTATTGCTGTCACTCGCTTCAAAGTACGGTTTGTTTCAATATTTCATTCAACGCAGATTTTGACAACCACAAAAATGTATGTTCAAAACAGCGTTAAAAGCCGCTTGGCAACAATAACTAATCGATTCGTAAATGCATAACACAACCCCAACACCCTGGAAAACAAACAAAACGGAGACACATTTTGACAATGGCTCCCACGCTGTCACATCCATGATAAGCTCTTTTTTACACTCTCCACATGCACACTAGCTAATCTTATTATTAACGCTAAACACCTTAGTGACTGTCAAGCCAGCTGTGAATGTTAAACGTTTATTACAGTTCCCGATCCAAGGTGAACCAGCTTTTTTTCTTGGCTACTGACTATTGATGAGTGAAACATTTCTCATTACCGCCCCGAACTATGCAGAGTGTGGGGTACAGCATTCTGTACATCACATCGCCCACACCTGTCATTTGTAAACTCCTTAAAGCAAGCCATCTCCTTATATGAGTCCTTAGCAGTTCCGGTCTCCGAGGGCCACAGGGTATGTTGATATTTGTTTTATTTTGGTGCTCAGTGGTGCAGTTGAATTCATTATTTGACCCATAAGGCACCTCACTTGCTGTATCTAGTGTAGATCACTCATTAATTGAACGCTAATCCTAAAACTTGCAGGACTTCATACCTCACAGATGACTGTGAAATTGTACCGCAGTTAATTATTCGATATTTTAGGCTGACTCTCAAACATCTGTAAGCTCGCCTTTTATATGTAACACTTTCGAGGCTGAACGACAGCTGTGGAACATAAAATTTATTATAAATTAACCTTCATAAACCCTACTTAGTCGATACTTTGTGCAAATAATGCGCTTGGCAACATTTAAAGCAAGGCTAATTGTTAGCTTGTTATGTGCGGTTAATTTAATCCAGTTCATGCACGTGGCACCGAATTTCTTTAATGTAAAAATGTTACATGAAAGTCTTTGCTTGTGCAACTGAGATCTCTTCAAGAGGAGATTGCTGTGGCCTCATACATGTGAATGGTGCATGCTGCAGTAGATTCAGTGGCTTTTTTGTGGTTTTTTATTTTTAGGTTCCATTCATCCATCCATCCATCTATCCATTCTCAGAAACCGCTCATCCTGTTCAGCACTGGGGGGGATCTAGAGCCTATTCTGGAGGCTATGCAAGGCAGGGAACAACACCCAGGATGCACACCTACGGGCAATTTGCTAACTACAATTAACCTCGGCATGTTTTTGAACTGTGGGGGGAAACCGGAGTTCCTAAAGGAAACCCCACAACGACACAGGGAGAGCATGCAAACTCCACACACACGGAACCTTGGCAGAAACTTGAACCCTGGTCTCAGAGGTTTAGGTTTGAAATATAAAATTTATTTGGGGTTAAAATCTCCATCATCTTTATATTAAATTTTTCAGTAAGCAGCACACTTTTACGTGGAATAGAGCTAGTCTCAAGGACATTATCTAAGGGTAGCTAGAGGCATCTGAGTTTGCCTTCAGGGTAAAGTCAGGCCTTGGACAATGATCATGCCAAAGACTCCTTACTGCTTTAATGTGCAGTGCCTGACAGCCTCGATACTAGCAAAAATGTGCTAGCTAGTCAGTTAAATTTAATGTCAATGTCAAAGGCAGTTACAAATATTTAATAAATCCCCTGCAAAATATTTTTGGGCATATTGAATGGTTATTGTGCGTGCGTGTGTGTGTGTGTCTGTATAACTACCTGGATATTTACTGTATATATCCTGTAATAACCTTTCATAAGATGCCTGATTGGTTCTTAACGCTCAATTTATATACAAAGGCAGGATACGTTTAACTGTGAAGTTTGATCCATTTAAGCCGTTCAAGTCCACGTCTTGTTAGTTCTGTCAGTTATCATGCCACATAGCTTATAGTAAACTCAACCGAAGGGTACTATTTGAGACTAATAATGCATAATTCATTTCAAATTTATTTATTAGCGACACAGTGATTTAAAGTCATTATATATTTTGGAGTAAACTAAAGTTCATGACATACAGTACATGCATAATTTGAACAAGGTAAATTGAATAGCAGTTACTTTGCACCGAAAATGTCAAGAGCAAATTGCGGCTGCTTTATAAGCGCAGGCCTGCACAACGGAATACAAACAACCGTGCCCGCTGTGTAGCTACTGACCTTCCCTTTGGCCTCCTTGTCGAGTGCATGTTCTTGACGTAGAACCACCTTGCTTGCATAGCTGGTTTCTGTTGCACAACGGACCACCGTTTCCTGGACCGCTGCCCCACTCTGCGATGGTGACGCACTCTGTCCATAAAATGACGCAGCTCAGCACAGCCTTTAGTTACCCGTACGGGAGAGAGTCTCCAGCTCCCTTGGGTGCGTGTATTTTTAGTCTGTTTGTGCTTCATTAGCGGTTTCTAATGGAGGAGCGGGATCAGGAGAGCAACGCGCTTGCTTGTGTGTCCGTCATCGTTTATCCGCATTGACAACCTGTGCAGAGAAGTCTTTGTAGACTTTGTGGTCTTTCTGCCTAATGTACTCTTTGCCTCGCTTCTGCTAAATAAAAGTAAATGCAGATGCTTCTCTCTTTAAAAGTCTCACCAACATCATTTGCAGCATATAGAAGAGAAATTAGGAAAACACAAACGCTCCTATGGTAGGCACTCTGTGGGTGTTTCTTTAAAGGCCGAACGCCGACACGTATGGACCAGATGAACTTCTGTTTCTGTCAGACAGAGCTTCTCCCTCGAAGTGCTTACGAAGCAAACTCAGCGGCCCAAGGGCATCAGCAATGAGAGAACGAAGTTTATTGTGGGGAAGGGTGTAGCATGGCTCAGTGCCCCTGGGGGGCGAGCAAAGATGGAGCCGTTGGGAAGGAATCTGTATCCCCTGCAGCTTGCCGCGTTCCAGTTCACCTGCAGACCTCCCAGGGAGCGCCGAACGCATACACTCTCATCCTCGTTAGGCCTGGAAATTAGCAGCATGCTGCATTGGATTGACAAGCCCTGGATGTTGTTTGGTCTTGTTTCTCCTCTCAGCGATCAGTCACACCTGTGGGAAAACAGCCTAATTCCAGTGGAAACTACCGTAGTGGACTAGCTGCCTGGAATGCATCTCAACGAGCGGTGCAGACCCGCTGTGACGGGTTAACGTCTGGCTCACGTTTATTTGACCGGCACACACACTCTGGGTATGATAACCGGCTGACATTTAAATGCCCTTCGAAAGAATCATTAAAAAACAGCACATTGCGAAAATTTTCACATTACGTCAAAATCTGATTTTGTTTGGAGGCCATGTCATTGTAAAAATGTAGCCTGTGGGAGAGCCTGGTGAGAGGACAGGGAATTGATGTTTATTTGGGGTGTGCACCCTTCCCAGGGTTCAAGTGGGAGGGGGGACTGTACAACAGAATCGCAGAAAAGAACATCTAGAACCAACGTTCTATGCTTTTCCAGCGAGGACTGAACGAATCATCGCATTCGGTCTGACATGAACAAGTTCACGTTTGGGGTATCTGAAGAAGATCGTATTTATGCAAAAACATGCATAAAAATGGACACATAAAATAAGGAACAGCTGACAAGTCAGTACAGACAGGGAGTCTCCTTAAACCTCACTCAATCATTTGAAACGAACATTTTTTCTTACAAATGTTTAACATGGAGCATTAGTCGAAAAAGTTACAGTGCTTCTTAAAACGGGCAGCCTGCTACAGAAGAGTTAGGGAAAAGGTTTCCCGTAAGAGCTTGAAAGTGAAATAAAAAATGTAAATATATGGCTATCGGAGAGTAAAATGCTGAGCAGCCAAACCGAGGCTCACATTTAACATTGGGCCTCTGGAGAACTTGAATTAACCCAAGATTACCACATAAAACCTATTAAAACTAGAATGTTCTCATGCCTGCCTTCTTATACCATCCTGTATGTGGTTTATATAAAAATAACCAATCTGAAGAAATTCCATTTAAATAAAATGGCCAGTAACAGTGAGGCCATTCGGCACTTTGCTTACAGGATTAAATAGCTGGAGGAACTTCTGTGATTCTGCAATGAAGAAGTCATTCGATTCCACAATGGCTGTTATGCTGACGTTGTACCCCAGACGCATTTCTGAGATCTTATTCTGAGCTGCTACAGGACATGGGACCCTTCATTCTGTTTCAGGTACCTGGGGTTCTTTAAAAGACTACTAATACCCCTGCTTGTGTAATGCTACATTTCTGGAAGGAATATACAAGCATAAGCGTAGAACTGAGAGCTGTTTTAGGGGCTCACCGTGGAATGAGAAAAGCCTTATGCATCCTTTTTTTCCACACATTTTCAGTGGAGCCTTGAACCGATTCTCAGGCAGCGTACAGCAATATATAGCGTATAAATTCATATAGGCTGCAGGGGTGTCATTGCGGTGCTGGGTGTCTCTGTATCACATACCCAGTCAGCCATAGCTGGTGACTGATAAACCCCATCTCGGGTGCTCAAAGGGCAGCCTGGGGAGGAGGGGGGCCCTAGCTGGAATTGCCCGGGAGACACTGTAGTAGGATGTCAGGGCTACATCCTGGAACCAAGTACCCTACCTTAATCTACAGCACTGTCTTATAATTCTTTGTTAATAAAGCGTCTTGCACCTGAGCTCCCCTCCCCAACCAATCTCATGTCCAGCCGCAGCTGTACTGTATATGCCCTATACCAAAGCAGGTAGTGTGTGCATATACAGTAATAATATGATATAATATTAATGTAATGTATGCACAGAGGCTCTCCCCAACCTATATGCCTTCAGGCACTTGTGGATGGCCTCCAAGAAAACATAGAGTGTAACAGCTGGTTGCTTTCCATTTGCAAGTTTGCGAATGTCTTTTACACGGTGCTGTAAAATGATCTGGGAAAGGTTGTATTAAAATGACAAATTGAATGTATTAAATGTTACGAGGGACCCGGAAAGATGAACAGACTGGGTGAGGGATTGGGGGACGAAAGCGTGTGACAGTGATTAAAGGAGCCCGCCGCAGCGGCCGATCCGCTGACCCAGGGGTGCCGGTGCAAGTGGCGTGTGAAATCGGGGGGAGGGGGGAGCAAGTCGCGGTAAAACGGTCACCCGGCAAATGGGGGCAGTGCGTATCGCCAGGAGATAAAGAGGCAAGGATCTGTTCTCATTTATTCTTAATGATGTTGTACGAACAGGGCAGCTGCTTGGAGTGTTGCTTTAAGCTTCTTACAGGCATGGGTCTCGCCCCTCTGGGGCCCCCAAAGAATTTAGAATATTTCTGACTTTGTTCTGGTAATTTTCTCCATCTTGCATTTAATCACTAGGTCTCGCATAGTTTTAAATGGTACTAGCATCCCATTCACTGGGGCCCCCTCGCTTTGTGCCCTTTTCCCCGACTTAACTGGGTATGGAAGAAGAAAATGGATTATGGATTAGAAAATAATGTGCATTTCTATATATTTGGAAGAAGAAAGCATTTGGGATAAGACTTCTGTATCACAGAAAATCTGAGAGTTTTTAGGTATAAACCCAACAAAAATATATTGTCCTTCTGTGAAATTAACAGTAAAATGTCCTAACCACATAACCACAACTGCCTATATCAAACCATACAATAGCATGAGATGAGTGCTAATGCTTTTACATCAAGGCTCCTAGCTAAGAACGGAAACAGGACGTTTTGATGTTGATTCTTTCACTTTTGCACTCAGCTAATATGTCGCATCAACAAAATGCACTGGCAGAATGGGAAGTGTAGCATCTGCTACAGCGTGGTCCTAAAATGCTTGGCGTAGCAAATGCAGCGCAGTAATAAATGTGAAAAATAAAGGACACTGACGAAGAGCTGATAATTCTTATGCGCTTTGCTGGTTCTCCTCTCTAATTATGGCTGCCTCAGGGAAAAATGGCAAAACAGTAACACCTCTTTTCTCTGTGACTTTTATGTCTGCTGTTTCAGAGGGACAGAACACCTCACTTTTTAGAGGATTTGAAAGTGTATCTACTGTGTGTATTGTTGTATTACTGGAATAATTAAAAAAATTATAATTTGGATATACAGTACCAGTGGAAAGTTTGGACACACCTACTCATAGAATGGTGTGTTTATACTATTCTCTACATTTTAGAATAAAGACATTAAAACTATAAAATGACATATATGGATTATTCAGTGACCAAAAATGTATTAAACAAAAACATTGTTTGGAGGTGATGGGGGGCAGCTCTGTGGGTCGGGACTCAGAAGGTTGCTGGTTCAAATCCCACAGTCAGCAGAGTGATCCCACCACTGGGCCCTTGAGCAAGGCCGCTAAGCGCAATATCTCCGGGGACTGGCTGACCTTACTGTCTCCTCTACGCCTGCTCCATGAGGTGGCCTCCTGGGATGCTTTTCCAGCTGTCCTGAAGGAGGTCCCACATGTATGCTGAGCACTCAATGGTCACTTTTCCTTCACTCTCTGGTCAGATTCCTCCAAAACCATTTCAACTGTGTTTAGCTCGGGTGGCCAGGTCATGTGATGTGACACTCTAGCACTCTGCTTTGTAGGTGGTTTGGCCTGTCCAAACTTTTGCCTGCTACTGTACCTAGAGTACAGAGCATTGTAATGAAACATGTATGTGAATTTTTGACTTTCACAGAATTTTTCTACTCATAAGTGCTATGTTGATGGATAACTGTAAGCCTTCAATTGTGCATGTAACAACTATTATATCATTCTGATGATACTTTGCGTTATATTATGTTTATGTAAGATGGAAATTGCCCATTGAGGACTTTAACCATAAACAGTTAATGAAGAGCCCCTTAAATTTCAGGAGAAAGTTGAATGTGCCTTTGTGCTCACCATGACTTGTATTAAGTTAGGATGGATGGATGGATGGATGGAACAAACGTGTACCTATGGGCGAAAAAGCCGTGAATAGTTTATATTTGAATTGTGCGATTAAATAAAACTGTTACGTTCTTCATCTGAATCGCCTTAGTAAATATTGTGCATAATAAATAGACAACAATGGAATACCAAACGGAACATAATCAGGAGCCCTGCGTATCTTAGTTCTTCCCCTTTTCCACCACAAATGATTCAGCTTAGGAGCTCTGTGATAATTAGCACAAGGAGTTGAATCAGGCGTGTTAAATGTAGGGAAACCCCAAAATGTGCAGGGCTCTGGCCCTCCAGGACTGGAGTCTGACACCCCTGCCGTATGTAAACCATTAGGGTGGCAAACAGCAAAGCGATAATCTAAAATTGTGTTCCCCTGAAAGTCAAATATCGTCATTGATTGTCTATATCCTTTTTGGGGGAATGGGGAGAACGCTCACTTTGCATTCAGATCATATCAAATCCCAGCGAGCACATTCTCTCCCTCACTTGGTTGTGTGTGCATTTCTGTGGATTTGCCGCCGTCGAAACGGAATGATGTGGACGTTGCGTTTGAGGTGCTTTTCGTCTGTGTCAGCATCGTGTCACATGGGATGGATGCATCGCCCGCGCAGCGATCTTTATCTGAAGCTGAAAAACACCTGCTGGCCGTGTCACGTTTTAACCGTTCATGTCCCGGAAACATGCTATAAAATATACATGTTGTGATGTATTTCTAAAAAAAAACAAAAAAAATATGGGCACTTGGCAGTGACTTGAAAGGGAATGGCATTAATTATGTGGGAGCTTGGTCTTCCCCCCAGCGGCCATCTGGGAGCAGATTACTCATGATTCTATTCCGTTGCATCTGGCCCCCCCTATTCAAATGCATTTTCATCGCCGCGTTGTTTCTGTCGCTGAGAGGACCCAGGAGTTTGGCTGTGATAAGAATGAGGAAAGGGGGTGGCCCCGCCGGCCAGGCCTCATGCATCGTGCGGGCGAGCGCGGCCGACAGTGGCTTACAGCAGGGGGCGCTCCGTCTGGGTAAATACTGCCCGCAGGGGTGTGTGTGCACGTCTGCATACCAATGCAGAATGTGTCATATGGATGAGTGCAGCTGGGTGAATACGGCACACAGGAGAGTGCTTACGGGAAGGGGGGCCGCACTGCCACACACGTCTGGTTGTGTAAACTCAGGGCGTCACAAAGGTCACCTGCTGTGACACACGGACGTGTCCTTCCTGGAGACACGGCACACAGCGCTGTGCCCCCTACTCATCTGACCACACAAAGAGCACCAAAGTACCATCGACTTAAGGCTTTATTTATGTTTGGTGAGAGAGATCACGGCCTGTGGGTCTGGAGAAAGACCTACAGCAGACTTGCTGTGTCATTTCAATACTCTGCTTCGCCTGAGAGATCCCCTTTCTGAGGCCAAACTTATGCTCGAGAATCGATGTGGCCTAGACCAAAAGGACTAAAAACATGGACTGTCTGTGGGTCCCTGAGGACCGGATTGGGGGACACAGGTCTAGACAATGACTGTGTTTACCTTCAGAGCTAACATGGATATATCTGTTACTAGGTAAGTGGTATACAGTTTAGTAAATATGGTTGACACTTGCTGACCAAATAAATAGGAAATTATCTATTATTATCCATGCACAGGTGAATATGACTAGGATGATACACAAAAGTGGCAATTTCAAGTCCAGAAAGTAAAAATCCAGACCAGGATTTTGTTTCAACCAATCACTTGAGTACTATTTGACTGTGACTCTTTACGCTCAGCTGACTGGTTGAAACAAAATCCTGGTCTGGATTTTTACTTTCTGGACCTGGAATTGCCACCTCTGGTGATACATGAGATAGGTTTGAATGTGTGGGTAAGTCTGCCATGACATAGTGTATAGCAGGTAGGCTCACAAAAGGGTAAATGCATTGCAATAGTGGCACGTTGCTGCAGGATGCGCCAGATGAAGAAATCAAAGCTCTCCTTCCGTCAGTCCAGCCCGTGCTCCCCTTACACCTAAATGGAGCATTCCGGGCCATGGGGTGAGGTGGACCTCATGTTGGAAACAGAGCCACACTCATGAACAGGGCACACAGTCATGCACACACAAGTTAGGGAGAGCTAAAGTGACTGATTTTCCATTGTCTCCATTTTTCATGTAATCAACAATTAAATTCATAAAGATTGATCGCAAACATTTTGTTTAAGAGTAATGAAGTTGTGGGAAAAGGGGGATTTTTCTTGTGTGGATATTGGCTTTATTTATTGGCTTTTGCTGTCACGGCATGTTTTCTATCCACACACTCTTGCTGTGACTTCCTGTCATCTGACTTTTTAGTCTAACCGCAATAAAACAGATGCCACTCCACACTGCTGTCCTTCTCTTTGTCTCTCTCAAAAATTACAAGCAGCATCGCTTGTCAACAATTTGTTAGTGATGCATGACATATGTTCAGACGTGTATCCTGTTTTCAGGCCATCTTCTAACCTCACAAGGTTGAGGGTTGAGAATGGAGACATATTTTTACTCTCCCCTCAGCGTCAAAAACTAACCAGGTTAGGTCTCGAAGCAATTAATCTGAGCAAAACAATTACTCTGTGTCCATGTAGATTAGCCCTCATCGGCATAGTATTAAATCTTGTTTAGCTCTGGCTTGATTATACATGAGATGGCTTTTTTGTACTAGTAGAGGACCATCTGGGTAACACTAAATAAATAAAAATGCTACTAAAACAGCCTGCTGGCCATCAGTACAAAATAGCCCAGGAGCCTGAGTGCCAAACGCATAAAAGGAAGTGAAGTGCAACTTTTCCGGCAACGGTGCCTGTCGCAGTGCAAGCAGAATTGAAGTAATAGGCACTTGTGCAGGCTGTGTGCAAGGTGAAAACTCAGTGAGGGGGGGGTCTGCGCAGGATGTGTCCTGGCTGTGTGCAAGGTGATAACCCAGTGAGGGGGGGTCTGCGCAGGCTGTGATTCTCTGTTCACTGGGGACCTTCTGCGTGACTCCGTCGTGTTTCGGTCAGTTTTCGTGTTCACGGAAAGGTGTGTAATGGTTATGCTTCTGATTACATAGTCTGCTTAATAGTGCGTAGGTGAGTAACCATTAACAGTTTATTCCACTTATGTTGTATTTTAGCAAATGATGAAATGTCAACACTGTATGTTGTCTCGTCCTGTAAATTGCACTTGTGTAGTCCTCTGCTGTTTCTGTCCTTTAGTTTTTTTGTGTACCTTGGTCCTGGAGGAACAATGTTTCGTTTGACTGTATACCGGGCATATGGCTGAAATGACGAATAAACCTACTTGACTTGACTGCTTGACTTGAAAATAGGGATTTTACACACAAAATACTTCTTTTTCACTGGCATGCGTGTACTTTTGATGTGATTTGATAATGATGATTCATTCAACAAGCCACACACAGATTGTAAAGACTGAGATATGGAACGATATTTGGAGAATGGAACCGAACAAATAAATGATTGCGGAATCTTAGTCTGAGTTTCTTGAGTAAATTAAGAAGTATTAAATAAATTGGTAACACTTCACTTGATCAGTATGTAAACAAGTTTCTGTATAGTATTTTTGGTTAATTAATGCATTAAGTAAGAGTGTACTACTACATTATTTGTGCCCCGTCGGGTAAAGTGATACCAGTAAATCTCTTACAGTATTTATCCTACTGAATCAAATGTGATTCATTTTAGAGGAAATGTCTACTTTTCCCTGCCTAGTTTTCGGTGCATAACAGAATACAGAGAGGAGCTGAGGATTCTGGGTAGGATGTCAGTCCATCGCAGGGTACTCATACACATACTAAGTGGGATTTGGAGTTTACCTCTACCGCATGCTGCTCCAATGTGGGAGGAAACCGGGGGGTAGCTGAAAGCAGCCCAGGTAAACCCTGGGAAAAGGGTGAATCCTGGCAACTGAGCCACACCCAGGACCCGACCATATATATAAACATACATATACAGTATATGTGGGTGTGTATATGTGTGTGCGCACACTCTCTTTGGAATGCAAGGTGTTGTGTGTCTGTGTTGAAACATCAGAGAATATTCTCCAGGTTCCGGACCAACTGTGCCGTGGAAACCGAATGTCAGAAAAGACGAGACATGCCAAGGCAGCTCAGGACAAAGACTCCAGCACAGGTTGATGTTGGCAAGCTGATGCACGGGGTGGTAAAACGGATGAATTGCGCCTGGCATTGTATTGTGATGCAAATATATGTGACAGATGCTGCTCAATCTGCTCAGTGATGCTAGTAGATGGGGGCGCATCAATACCAATACTAGTATCAGTATCGGGTCTGATACCATTGCTGATGTATCCATACTCATCTTCATGACAATGTGCCAACGCTTATAACTGATACCACCGGATGAAGCATCAGTGATATTGTTATTGAGCAAAATAAACGGGACCACAAAATGTCTGTGGTTTGGAAGTTAACAACGAAAACAAAAGCATAGCAGACTGCAAACTGCTCTACAAAATATCGATGTTTTTTGGCTGATTACCCTGCCTGGTGCCACATGCATGGGTGCTTGTGTGTGTGTTTCAATATTATTGCTTATCCTGATATTATTTTAAAAATCACTATTTTTTTACACATTGCCCAGCCTTAACAAGTATTGGTATCATTGAGTACCAGAAAACACGAGTCAGTACTTGTACTTGGTCTGGAAAGAAGAATAGTATTGATCTATCCCTACTGTAAAATACAGCAGTTCTTTGGAGAAAGTGTTCACTTCCTGTCCAGGTATGGTTCTGTTGTCAAATTTTTGGCATAAACTTGAAGAAGGTATATATACTGTACTTCAAAGGTACCTATTTTTCCATGTGACTGACTTTAATAAATCATCCTCGATCACTTTTCCAATTTATAATATATGAAGTTCTGTAGTTTCTTAAATTCTACTGGGTCCATGACTTTTTAACACTTTGAAAAATATCAGAAGGTCCCAGGACATCTGAACATTCTCACTGCTGGTAAAGAAATGAAATTTACCTTCTGTTTCTTGTGAGCCTGTTTGTCTCCAAAGAAGGGTTCTTTCAATATTTCGTCTTACCATTCTGAGTATTGTCTTTTTATTTATTTATTTTGTCTGTAATTTCTCCCTTGATGAAAATTACTGGAACACATCACTCATTTATACTGCCTTGAAATTTCCGCCTTTTCCTCAGTGGATATTCTTCATTTTTCAGACATACAAGTGGCTTGCTTGCAGGTTTCATATCCCGTAGCGACCCCTTAACTGACAACACAGAGATGGACAAAACGAAATGATATTATTTGAAAGACCCTCACAAACCAACATGAGCAAAAGTGTTTCCATCTTCTGGTATCCCTTTAATTATGGATTACTTCGGTGCTGCTTTCATGTAGTGGGGCAAGAGTGCATTCCAGGCTTAAGCTTGATTCCTTTCTATTGTTTTTGGGATTTCATTGGATGTCATAGGGGCTGCTTGCTGATTGGTGCAATGCGAACGACATCGTGCCTGACTTTACGGTTCATTGCACCGGCTGACTGTACTTTGTTGTTCCGCAGTCTGGATGGAAGCCCCCTCCCAGTCACACATTTATAATACAGGTACCCCAAAGTTCATCTGAGAGATGTCGCGCACACTGAGTCCTGCCATCTGCTCCCTGCATCCTACTGCCAGCAAAGTTTCAGTTAATTTCACAAACCGCCTCAGACATTTTTCTGGCGGCTGGTATCAACCGCCTCCTGTGTTTAGTTTCCGACTGCTCGCCTATAAGCGGCCAGTGAAATCAGTTGAGGTGTCCCATTCTTTTGCCTGAAGGCTTATAAGCATGTTTTACTGTCTGCAACTCAACGTGGAAAATAAACACAATTCCACTGTTTTTAAAAGTTTATCACTTTTACTACTCTAGTATAGCTTGTCAAGGCCCTTTATTCATAATGAGCTGAGTAATTAATGGGTCTAGGATGATGATGTCTATTCAGCTGAGGCCCAGGCTGAATATAGCAGCCAACTGTCATTAAGATGATGCTTGTTGAGTTTGAAGAAGAGTCTGCGAATAGGTATTAAAGTTGTTTATATGGCCCAGTGAAGAAGGTTTTCTCTCTTCTAATGAAGAACACTTCTCGTTCACTCCTTTTATTGTGTCATGAAAATTCATCTTCTAACTCTCTTGGATAGTGTCACAGGGCAGTGTTTCCCTGTCTGGTTCTCTGGTTCTCCCAACTTAGGGAGCTAGGAGGGAGCAAAAATGTGGACCAGCTGTGGGTCCCCTAGGACTGGATTGGGAAACACTGGCAGAGGGTACCAGGCAGGGGTACAGCCAGTCTGTCACAGGGCACACAGTTGCACATACTATGGACAGTTTATATACACAGATCAGCCAGAAAGAAACCAATACTACATAAGGAACACAAGCAAACTCTACAAAAGCAAGTCCAATCTGCAGTTATGAGGTCAATGTGCCATCCTGGATTTTGAAAAGAATATTTAAAACACTCCCATGCATCACATTACATTTACTAGCATCTATCTCCACCACAATTATGAACAGATGGACTAGACATTTAAACCACCCACCACTCTACACTCAATACCGTACGATTTTTATAGCCGTTAAAATGTAATAGCATTTGAATGTAATTTATAGAACATTAACAAAAAATAGAATTGCCTTTACTTATTTCTCAAAAAAAAATCAAACCAATGTCTAAAAATCAATTGTGAGATTAGCTTTTTTCCCCTGTGGATTAGAACATTGCAGTTTTTACTTCTGCGACGGCACATCCTGCCCTAACAATGCATGCATTGATTTTATTTGTTCTTGCATTCCAAGCACCATTAATAGTCCCTGTACAGTCAATTGTGCTGAAGGCCTTGTATAATATCACTCATATTCTGCTTGCCAGTGGCATGGTGGGAATTCATCCATTCATCCATTTTATGTGACCGCTTGTCCTATTCCGGGTGGTGGGGGCGGGGGGGGGAGCCTGTCCAGGAGGTTATGGGCACAAAACACGGAACAACCCAGGATGGGACGCCAACCTATCACAGGGTACACTCACACACCACACATGCACTAGATAATATAACATAATGTTTAATTTAATTAATGAAGTTGTTTTATATAATGTATGAGTGTGGCATGAACCCATCAACCTACAAATTTACATAATTATATCTGTAAAGGTAAAATTGTCCACACTGTTCATTTTCCACTTTTTCCAAGCTTTTTTTTCCAAGCTAAATATATATTTTAGTATTTTAAATAAATCTCTAACTATTAACTCATAAAGATGCTAAAAGTGAATTTAATGACAAATTCCTCTCATCTCTGCCAAGTTAATTAGGATTTAACTGGATTTTGAATTTTAACAGAAGACACTATTTGAATTCAAAGTCTGGAAACTAGAAGAAGGAAATAACATTTTGTATGTGCATGTGATGAGTTTCAGGTTTCTTAGATGATGGGAAAGTTCTGGATGACACTAATTCTTTAGTCATATGGTGGAACAAGTGCAAACTTCTCCAGGTGAATGTGTACTTAAGGAGCCATTCAACACATTTTAGCCTATCGCTATTTCTGAATGGTAAATTATACTTTACTTAGTGACAGGGCTGCCCAGGGGATACATTGTTGCCGTTCCAACAGCATCTAGCTATTAAAAATGCATAAAATCTCAAGCTGCAGGACAGAAATACCTGGATGAACTCTTGCAAAGACTTGAAGGTAAACTTAAACTATCCAGCTACTGATGAGCATCTGATAACCACAGCCACTCGTGGACTAACGGAATTGCATGCAGTGATTCCAGTGGGGGAGGGTGAAAATAGACCACACGCTAATTCAAACTTAGCGCTGTTGCCTCACACCCCTCTCGCTTGGGGGTCTGAATTCCATTCTGTGTGTGTGGAGTTCGCTTCTTCTCACTATGATGTGTAGGTTTCTTCCTCCAGTCAGAAGACCAGTATTTCAACTAACTAGCATTGCTAAACTGCCCATTATATGTGTGTATGTGGCCTGTATTGGACTGACATGCTTTCCAGTGTGAACCCCTGCACTCTCAGAAAAAAGGATAAAAATTTGTACCTTTCCTTGCCACTGGGGCTGAACCCTTGTAATTGTACCTTTTAAGGTACGGAAATGAAGTCTGAGGAGCATCCCAAAGGTACAAATGGCGTTAATGTACCATCAATGGTATAGAAATGTTCCTCAGAGTCCATTTCTGTACCTAAAAGGTACATTCACCTACAGCTAAGGGTACAATTGGCAGACCCTTGATGGTACAGCCCCAGTGACAAGCAAAGGTACATTTTTTTGCCCTTTTTCTGAGAGTGTGCCATGTGCTGTGTTACCTGTGATAGTCTGAAGGTTCCCCTTTGTCGCTGACCACGATTAGCTATTAGAAGTTGGCTAGATGTCATTTAAATTGCAATTTTGACACGTCAACATTTACACATATTTACAGCTTGATATTTTGTTTAATCATACTGGTAAAAGCCCCTGATGACTGCTCTTCATATAGGAGCCTTTAAAGGGAAACAGCTGCCATAGCCGAATTCATTCATGTTTTCTGTACTTACTGATATCCATGGTTTATAAACAGTATTGTATCTCTAGTGGTTTTTGAAGAATAAATGAGTCATGTATTTTGAAGTCAGACATTAATTTTATGCAAAATCAATTTTACAATGATTGCATTGCTCATTATAATCATATTCACAGTGTGTTAGGACAGAAATCTCTAAAGTAATTGTTTTTGCCGTAAATGATGAAGCAGGCATGAAAATCACTGAGAACATTTAACTATCATAAAAAATTACAGCTTCACCCTGACTTTCACTACAGTAAGTAAATATTCATCATTCGTCCATCCATCCATCCATTCATCCATCCATCCATTCATCCATCCATCCATCCATCGGTCCATCTGTCCACCTTCTATCCATTTTTCCAGCAAGGGGTTCAATATAATAAAACTTATAGCTGAATTTATTTTCTTTTCTTTTGATAACACAGTGGTTTTGAGTGAAAGTATTTTATACTTAAAAATGTGTTCCACTTTGACAATATTATTTATCTGTCAGTTTCCTGAAAATCAGAATGCTTCTCAGTATTCTGAATCTAATATAATTACAAATTTCTGAGTTTTGTTACAAGTAAAACACTCACAGGGAAAAGTATGCTCTTTCATAATATACCTCTAAACCTGGAGAAAGATCTTGCACATGCATGCTGAATGTGTACCTTGTCTGCTGAACTATTTTTTCAGCTTGAAGCACAATAACAGGTACATCCTTGTGAAGAGAGAGGAGTCTGTCATTATCACTATCCAGTCACTGACTAATATAATCACTTGTAAAACCACACAACCTGGCGTTTATTTACCTTACAGGTGTATCTTTGGATTGTAGCAGAAGAGCTGAGGGCACAAGCTGAACTGACTTTTGCAAGTAGTGAGGCAAGAAGCCACCAGAAACCACTGTGGGATCCTGCGCTATTTCAAATACAACTAAGAAGTGTTGAAAAGTACAATTGTATGATAAGTAAAATACAAAGGCAAGGTCTTGCCTATGTGATAAATCAAAAATATCAATAGTAATTACAAATTTTGAGCCTTAATGTTATTTGAGCGATTCTTTTAACCCAAACCCTTATTCTAGAATGTGATACAGGTCAACAGGAAGGTCAGAGGTGAAAAGTTCACCCAAGAGCACGTCGCTTTTCATCTCATTTATCCGGTAGATCTAAAATGCTAATGCTCAAATCCCTTCAAGATAGTGTGTGAGCTCAAGTGGAACTCCATGTGCTTTGGCTGGTCCATAACTGTACCGAGGAGACCAATGGTGGTCTGGGTAGCCAATTAAGAGGCCGGGAGCAAATCCCAAGTGTCAGACCGAGAGGGGAACCATAGGAGCCTGCAGACAGGGTAATCATCAATCAGTTATTAAAATGGCTCCATGGAAAGGGCTGAGAGGTTTTAGAAAAAAAACCCACACAGGAGGAATTAGGTCACCATAGTCAAAACTTTCAAATTAATTGCAGGTAGAATTGCGGCTTTGTTCAGGGTGACTTTCACTGTATAATTATAATTACCAATTGCATAATGCTTTAGAAATAAATACAAATAACTTTTCAACCATTGTAAGCAAAAATATAGCACATAAACATAGTGGTAACAAAAATGTGCCCCAATATTAAAGCAAAATTCTCTTGTTCATTCCAAAGTTCCCGGTCAGCAAACAGAGGGTGAACAATGTGTGATGGACTGTGGATTGTTATCATGGAAGAAATTGAACTGCTGACCCTGAAACTGAAAATTGTGCTTAGCCTTACTGACGATCAAGCCATTAGACCACTTACCCAAATCTTGAAACATTTGTATTATGTGTGTGTGTGTCTGTGTGTTTGTAGATTAAGTTTATATTACATAGTGGGGACCAAATGTCCCCCAAAATGTGATAATCTCCTGTTATTTTGATGTAGTGGGGACCATTTTTCAGGTACTCACAAAGACCTGTGAATGCAATCAAAAAATTAAAAGTGCCAAAAGTCTCGTATTTTTTTTTGGTTACTTATGGTTAAGGTCTGGGCTGGGTAGGGGTTACAGTCGCCATGTTGTGATTTGAGTTTTCCCCCTGGAAATGAATGGAGAGTCCCCACAAAGATATCATTACAAACTTGTGTGTGTGTGTGTGTGTGTGTGTGTGTGTGCGCGTGTGTGTGTGTGTGTAAACACACATATGGAAATGAATGCTTCAAATAAATATGGGTGCTGGATAAATGGCTTTTAGCTACTGAAAATCATTTTAGTTTAGGGCATTTCAACCTCAAGAGGTCTTCGCTTGGTTACTCATCTTTCTTTGTTTCTTCTGTACACACACACACACACACACACACATGTTCTGATCCAAATCAGTCATGTTGTTTCCACAGAATCATTCAAAATGGGTTTCTTTTGTTTATTTCTCTGTCTTACTTGTGGATCCCGATGTGAAAAGTCCATTGTCTGACATCGCAGCCAGTGTAGACTACCTCAAATATTTGTTCATGGCCAGAGTGGCATATTCTCCCAAAAGTGTTTTGTTTAATGAAGTGCAAGCTTGTTGAATGACAAACAGATGGCGATTTTTTACCTAACAAATTCCTCAATGCATTACTAATGAGGTTAATCTATGTCCCACTGGGCAAAAAAAATATTAGCCTCTCTGTTCATCCACATTACTGGAAATTCTGTTATGTGGGAAATAAAAACATTGCATATGGTCACATAGAGATGACTGAAATTGTTTGATTTATTCATGTATGGTGTCTGAATACTAATACTCACAAATGATTCTGCTATACATGGTGACAGTAATCCAGTACTCACTGTAGATGGTATATGAGTGACATATACCATGAAGCACTATACCAGAAGATGGTATATGGATCACATATACCATCAAGCACTTCATTATTAAACAATGCAAAAAGGAAACCACAATGTTGGAATGGTTTGGAAAAGGAGGTTTGTTTACTTGCTGGTGCCAGTTGCAACAGAAACAGGAGCCATTAAATGTCTTGCTTAGAATGTTCCATGGCATGAATGCTGAGCTTAAGTATTAACGATAATGAGGATCTTCGCTGCGTCCGGAAGGTAAACATTACCTGGTGTTGCTGAATCACACTCGGCAGTAATCTGTTCCCTGCGCATTTTTATTTTTCCACTGATACTCTGTTGCAGTTGGTTCGGTGGGTGTAAACAAAACACATCCCATCAAATGTGTAAAACCTACTGATCGACATATGCTTGCCAATATTGTACCATGGTTTATGGACCATGGTCAATCCTTGCCTGTCTGGAATGGTTCCTCCTCACTGGAATAATTCTTACTCATGGCTTGTTTGTTATGTTCTGGGGTCAGATTAATGCATTCCAAGCTCCCCCCCCCCCACTCTCTTTGGACCTCTCATTTTACTTTCACTGACAGCAGGACAGCTGTCCTTTCATCTGAGACATTGTACTCTTTAATATGCACCCTTTGAAATGAACTTTGATATACGGCAGTCACTGACATGCATAATGCATTTTGCTAAATAAATTAAAACAGTTTAACCAGCCAGTCGTTCTCAATTGTTTCAATGTATTTTAACCAGGAATTTCTGGGTGTGGTTTCTTGAGTCTAAGCTCCTGCTGTATGGAGCCTAAACAAAAATATGAGGTTCACTAGTATAAAATGTTTGAAACCTCTTTTTGCAGGGTTGTTTTGTAGTGCCTCCAAATAAAATGTGTATTTGTTGCCTTAAGTCATGAATCATTTGCCATCGGCCCCTCCCCAGTAAAGACTCAGCCCCCCATCCATTCATCTCTAATCATGCCCCTGTCTGTTCGTATGTAAGAAAAGGTACCTTGCCGTTAAAATAGCTTAATATTAGTATGTACACCCACTCATTAATGCAAGCAGCCCGCTCCTCCAAATACTAACAAAAAGGCTAACTTCCATGATTTAAGCAGTTTTTAAGGTGTTTGTTGGTGCCGTGCAAGATGGTTCCAGCATCTCAGAAAGATCCACATCCTCATAATATCCAGAGTTTGCAGAGAATCATGCGATAAACAAAAAACATGCAGTCAGCAGCAGTTCTGTGGGTGAAAACACCTTGTTAATGAGAGAGGTCAGAGGAGAACAGCCAGATTTGTTAAAGCTGACGGAAAGGCCACAAGTGCAAAAACAACAGCTCAGTACAACAGTGATATGTAGAATGGCTTCTCTGAATGCACAACTTGTGTACCCTCGAAGCAGTTCTGGAGGCAAAAGTGGGGCCTACCTGGTACTAGCTAGGAGTACCTAATAAAATGGCTACGGATTGCATGTCGCAACATGATATTAACATAAGCCACAGTACCTTCTCATCCACTGATTTATTTATGTGTGGATGCACTCTGGTCATTTCAATTCCTCTAGAAAGATATACTGTAATTACAGGTTTAACTAGTCCGTTACACAACAATGGTATCTCGCTTTAATTTACACACTCCTTTAATTAAAACTGGCAGTTTACTGGGAGCTCCAGAATGAATCATTTCTCTGAGATGCTTTCGCTGTTTCCTACCATTTGCTCTGACAGGTTCCTCGTGCTGAATGGCTAGGCTGGGGGCAGTCCAATTCGCAGAGTTGCATGCAGAAAGCGAGATAAGCCCTCATTTAAATAACTGTCATGTTCTCACCATATGTCTGAGGTCACTAATCAGTGGACTTGGTTTTTTTTAATTTTTTTACGTGTTCTGTTAGGTAAGTAGTTTTGAACATGACACTCATCAATAACAATTGTTCGGCTTTACCAATTTTGAACCTTATTGACTTTCCTGCCCACTGCGGTTGGCCGCACTCTTCAGTGCATGCAGAGATTTTTGCCATGTCAGGATTACTTTTTCGGTCGCAAAAGCTGTCTGTCGGATAACTCGAGCATCTGATCCAAAGAGCACAAATCGTGCTACATAATTGATGCGATGCTCATGCACAGTGCTGAAACTGAATGAAGTGCTGTCATTTGCATTCAGAGATTAATTCTTGTGACAACATTTCACGAGGAGTCATTTCGAGCCATGTGATACACATCATTCATGGCACAAGCTCAAAAGAGCACAATGATTGCATGAACATGAAAATCTTGCAACAATTGGTTTGGTGTTGTATACAGTAACACATCTGGAAGTGCTGTACAACCATTGCTATGTCTTGGTTTTGTTTCAAGGCAATTTTTATATGATGCCAATGTTTCCAGTATCCAATAACAGATTCTTGAATAAGGTAATATGACGATAGTGTTACATCGTAACAGTAACGCAGGCAGGAAAAGAGTGACAATCCATTGAGCAGCTCCAATAGAACAGGGGTTGGACAAAGGAACTGAACTCACTGGGGAAAACTACAAAATAAAAGGACCACGAAGGATCAAAGGGAGCAGGACACAGGAAAACTGGGCAATACAGGGAACAGAACTAGGAAACAGGCAGAGCAACAAAAGCACAAAAACACACAGTCTACACAATGACTGACTACAGAACGGAGCAGACACTTAAATACACCAAGACAACTAGGCCAATGAGGGAGCAGGAGTGGAACATGACCAATACAACTCAACGGAGACGCAAGACAAAAAGTGGAGTTAGCTTACAATAACGAGCACTGAATTTAGGAAACTAGGAACTACCAAGACTAGGAAACATAACCATATACTAGGGATACAATGCAAAGGCAATAAAGCCAGAACGGGAACAGAACACAAACAGGGCAAACCATGGACAATAATACTAAGGTAGAAAATAAAAAACACTCTACCCCTAGAGCTGTGCGGCAGTCCGAGGTACTGGAAAAAACACACTAGGGCTAAAAGACAAGGAGAGGAAATGTGGGATGGCCAGTGACACCTGCTGGCCAAACGGGGAAGAAACACCACGGGCTGGGCTGGACAGCAACGACCCTGACAGATAGTTGCTTTAACTGAGTTAGAAATGGAACAAACACAATGTCTACAGCCAGAACTGGATTCAGACGTGCAACCCAGAAGGCATGAGCATAAATTCTGAAGGATCCAAGATGAAACTTGTCTTCACTCTGTCAAGCCCATTCAAGGGTTCTCCACCAGCATGTTGTCTGTGGCTGCCTTTACTTAGCCTTTCCCATGAAGTACGACAGCGGCTCGGCAACATCAGTAGGCTTGAAAGTTAATTACGTTGTCTGCCTATGAGTCATTTCAAGACCTCCGTTCATTTTCCATAACCGTTGATCCAGCAAAGGCTTACAGAGTCCATTCATATTGGGGCAGGAAAAAAGACAGGGATACCCTAGATAGGATGCTAGTGTGTTTTATATGGTACATACTTACGCACATGATCACAAACTATGGGCAGTTTAGGGACACCAGTGCACCTAAACCACATGTTCATGCACTGCTGGAGGAGATCCTACATGCACATCGTTGGGACAGGAATCAAACCTGTAACTCTGCTGGAATGAGGTCGCGGTACTACCAGATGAGCCAGTCTGAGCCGTGTATTGTCTAATAATGTGTCAGCAAGATGAACTTACAAAACCTGTGCTAACTTTTTGCATACAATAGAAAAGGTAAGTGTTATACCCAATTATTTTCACAGGGGCACCATAAAAGAAGGGGAAGTTAGGACAATTTCAAGTGACAGGGCCCCTAAAAAAAGCTGCATTGGTCTTGGTTGAGGGCCCAATCTGACATGCTTTCATAGATAGGTATTTGCGGCTATTTTACACATAGAATGCTAATGTCTATTATGCAAGACTGCAGATCTCCAACAATATAAATTGTGAGTCAATGCCTATCAAAATGATTCATAATAGATCCTTTGTTGACATGGAGTTGCAATGGAAACACATTTTTTTTAATCGACGCTTCAAGTGCCGGATTGTTCTTTTTATTTTTGAATGTACTTTCATCCAACATCATATCTCATTAAAATAACTTCATAAAATTGACTAAAAACTAAAACTTTCCCCCGGATTGCTGGGATATCTTAGTATCTGCCTTTGTTTTCATAGTAAACATGCTGTGTAATAAACAGATGATGTCCGAGCCATACTGCAGAAATGCTAATATCCCTACATTGTTGGGGAGGGGGGGGGGGGCTTTTAAAGGTACTTCATTCAACTGCAAATAACGCAGTATTTCTAACAAACTCACCTTACAAGCAATTACTTCATATACCAGCATGCGACAGCTTAAAGTGGCATATTTAATGCGTTAAGCTCACTCGGTGTTCTGCTATTTACAGTGTACGTCAGATATTTCTTTCATGATCCATACTTTCCTCCGTGTCTATGAAGCATACCAACTGGTGATAGCACTAACAGTCCAGTTAAGCACAGAGTAAAAAGTTCTGTATTGAGAAACCATGTTAAAATTTACGCAAAAATAATGCCACTTGATAACGCCTAATAAATGTTTTGTGTTTGTATGTATTCATATTATTCGTTTGTCGTTGTCGTTTTATTTTTCCTCGAGAGAAAATAACAGAATATCTTACTGGATTACTTCGTTACTTAGTAAACATGTTAAGTAAATACACACAATATGTGGAAAAGGCAAAGCACTGCTCATTCACCTATGGCACTGATCGGACTGATTGACACCACTGATACTGTTTCTATAATCCCGAATAAATTTACTGTGTGTTCGCGCTTCGGTACATTTTGTTTCATTCTCCTCCCCGCCATGTTATAGCAGGCTGCAGATTTCCCTTGTGCATTTCACGCTGCAGGTGCAATGGCTCGGAGTTACGATAGCCCGGCGTCTTCACAAATCCATCCCCTTTTGCTCCTTCCTTCCATCTCCACACGCTGTTTTTCTGCTTACCTTTCACATTTTGCTGTGCTGCCGTCGTCTAAACTAGGTGTTGCATCCTGCAGTCTTGCCTGGGTTTGCGGTGCCTCTTAAAGAAACACCCTACACTTTTTTTCCTTCTTTCTTCTTGATTCCTCAATGCTTCTCTGAATGGAATACGTTCTTCCTAATCAAAGAGTTATTCATTAACCCTTGGCATTGGGAAATGGATGTTTAACCAGCTGCTGGAGGAGAACGATATGCGTTTTAACTCTTTTGTGGCTGAGAAACCCGTTTGATTGAGTAGAGGATGTCTTCTCTTCATGCTCATGACAAGGAAAGAGGGAGAGAATGAGATTAACAAAAAATTTCACGATACGAGTTTCTTTATCACATCTGGGGGCTGTGTGAGTCAAGCAAGTAAAATAAAACTGGGGGGGGGAGCGTTCAGGATGGATTTACGTGATTCTAAAGGATTTACCCTTTGATTGGGGATTGTAGAAGAATTGGCAAATCCCTTTTTAATATATTTTTTCCTCGGAAGATTGCAAAGGTGGAGCGATTAGAAAAGGCTGATGTTGGACCTATTAATCCCGTCTGTGCACCAAAAGCACCAAAACAGCTTGGAAACCTTTGGATGGAAATCAAGCGAGTGTTTGGACCTGTTCTTGGTTTTATATGAAACTGGTGATTAATACTAGTTACCCATTGGATTGACTGTAACACTTGGAAAAAAAAAATACTTTTGGGTGACATCGCAGTGGCTAACATTTTTTTTTAATTTCCAATATAATCAAACATTTCCACCTGAGTTTCTGTATCTAAATGGAATTAGTTGAGATTGAAGCCCCTTGTGAAAGGAACAGACATGGTACATGGGCACAGTTTGTTTTACGGTGAGCCGCTTCTTCATACTTTATGTATTTGAATGCGCTAGTTATTGATTGCTTTTGGTGAGCGATAATAGTCTATATACAACTATCTGCTTGATGATTCTTCATTGCATTTCTTCTTTCCTTCGCTTTTCACAAGAAATCGTTCAGACGTAGAAACGCTATACTACTGATGTTGTAGACATCTGCATGTGTGCGTGTAGCACTGCGTGTGGATACGGCATTGATGCCGCTACGCTTGCGGTCCTGTAAACAGGCATGCATATAGGCTGTTCATTCTGTATATCCGACGGTGATATTACCGTTTCGCCTTTCTAGGACTTAAATTCACTGTTTGTGTTTCATGATCATATATGTATTTCTTTTCGTTTTCGTAGTTAAAAGTTGTTTAACTTCATGTACAGCGAGTATATTTTTTCTTGATCTGGTTTTAAATAGGTGTGGGCTATGTTTTTATGCATACCTTTGGTTTTTTCCCCCTTGAAGCGCAGTATTCAGGTGCCTTGTACATCAGTCAAAAGTCCCTTAATCCACATAGATGTTTTTCCCCGGCGTCCACGGTTTGACAAATAAGCTATAGTGTGTTAATCGCAGCGCCATCCGAGCTTTCAGAGGGTAAAACGTGTTTTAATTTATTTCCTTTGCCTTTTAGTCACATTTGAATGCATGTTATAAAAGTACGTGCCTCTTAAAACTCTGACGGATAAAAGGGGTATCGTTTATTATTCAAAAGAAATTTCAATGTTTGATACGAGAGTTCAGGTAGAAAAAGCTGCAAATTGAAAATAATAATTATATATATTTTAACGATATGGAATAGCCGGCGTAAGGAACTGAAATAACCTCTTTGAAGACCTCGTTGTTTTCGTCTATGGGATCCATCCTTAGAGCCGTGACACTTGCTCTCTTACTGAAAAAATGAGACCAGAAGCACACAGTGAGTCAGTGTCTCCACCAATTTCATTCTGTCTCTTGCTGCAGTTGCTGCAAGTCTCATCATACTGGGGTTGTCCGGGGCAACAAAGAAAGAAACAGGTAATTGTTCAATATGAATATTCATTTCTTTACGGCTTCCTTGATTTTTAAAGTCTAATTATTTAAGAATCCACAATTTGTGTCCTGATATGCAGTCGACGTGTCTGAGTCCTCGTGATTAATTTCCTAATCTAAGGTTTTTAATTCATCCGCCGCTTTCCTGTTATAAGTGTGACTCATTTTGCATCGTGGCTGCTGCGACTCTTCCAGTGAAAAACAATTCAGGAGTCCAGCCTGCAGGTCAATGTGGGACCTGGGTGAAGGAACCAGAAGGGGGGTTGTTCACCTCTCCAAATTACCCCAACAAATACCCCCCAGAGCGAGAGTGCATTTACATTATTGAAGGTAAATGTCCAAGCTGCACCAATACATTTCCATTTCACACACCATTAAGAAGTAGTAGCCCAGCAAAGCAGCTTAGCTCTCCAGCACTGATAACATTTGACTTTCTGCACATATTAATACAAACCGACTCTCTGAGCAATTCAGAGCAACTTTCTTTTCTGCAGTTAACACTGGTTAATTTGGGAGACATTCATATTCACGTTGGTTTTGTTAAAAATCATTCAAATGTTAGTGCTCCATACTCCATTAAATACCCATTGAAAATCCTGGCATATAATTGCCAACAAATCAAATATGCCATAACCATAACTTACAAATATGCCATAACCATAACTCATCTTAATGGGTTTTGGTTAAAGGTCAGATTACTCTAAAATACAAGTAATATACAGAATTTTTTTGTCTTCATTGAGAAATCAGTTGACTGTTTCATGGAAAAACAGTACATTTTGTTCATCACTGTTGCCAGCTGGTGTTTTGGACGTCAGTGAGGGTGACTGACGTAGGGTAGCGTTTTGGTTGTATATCTGGGTGCTTCTAAGACGCAGCTCTGATTTATGGGTGCATCACAGCTGGTTCAGGAAAATCTTGCTTTTCCATCAAGGTGCCTGCTTTATAAACTTACTGTGCAACGTTGCAGTCTGATGAACATGTAATTATTTTGTATGAGGTTGATGTGTTATTTAGTTGTTCAGGCTGTAATTCAGACAGAATTAGAGAACAAGTTATCACTGCAGTCTCCATGATTACTTAAAGACATCACTTACGGTTTAGCCATATAAGGCATTACATTGATTTATATTCAGATTAGAAAAATTAATGAACAGGCTATTTGTAGCTAAATATTTCAGCACTTGGTTTCCCAGATGCTTCATTTTATGCCTTGAAGTGTATTTGTTAAGTCTCATCAATCGGTAGGTCGAATCACCAAGCCATTTCACAAATATTATTCAGCAATTATTTTTCATTCTAAAATAAAATTTCATATTTTGTTTTGTTTATTTTGTTTTATTTGAAGGACATAAATTCATTTTTTCTAACATGTAACAACGTACGTGAGCTTTATCTGCTATTTGTAAGCAAAAAACTCATTGAAAAATTATGAAGACTTGTATCTGGGATCTGAGTTTGATGATGTTTCACTTCTTCCTTCTTTCCCATAGCTGCCCCTAAACAGTGCATTGATCTCTACTTTGATGAGAAGTACTCAATAGAGCCTTCATGGGAATGCAAATTTGATCACATTGAAGTTCGGGACGGGCCGTTCGGCTTCTCTCCAATCATCGGACGGTACTGTGGTCAGCAGAGTCCACCTTATATCAGATCTAGTGGCCGCTATCTTTGGATAAAATTTGTTGCTGATGGTGAATTGGAGGCTACTGGATTTTCTGCAACATACAACTTCACTCCAGGTAAAATATACATGCATGCATGCATACGCACACACACGCGTGCACGCAGACGTACATATATATAGTGTGTGTGTGTGTTTGGATGGATTAATTTGTCTGTTAATGTAGGCTTTTGTCGTTCTTAAATTATAAACAGATACAGACCACATAAACAGATAATTTTAGTCACTTTCTAGGCAAGAACAATTAAAGAAAACAATCGCTATGCAATCATGATCGAAAATCGCAGAGCAAATTCACATCTGCAGATGTCTTGTAGCGTTTGTGGAAAGAAGCACCGAGGCAGTCCTGGCGTGTGGGTATGCTTCAGTTCTCTGACTGATAACGGGGCCACTCAGCACTTTAGGTCCTGCTGAACCGCTGCCTTTGAGGCACCTATTTATGCTGGTGGCTATAGGAAGCTGGAAGGGTAACAGTCACATCATTCAGTCTGATTCCCCATCCCTGTGAGTCTCACAGCATATGTCCCATGCTGTACTGTCATCTCAGCATTTGCTTAGTTGTATTTTTTGCTCTGAAATGCTGTAGTGGTATAACCAGACGTTGACTTTGGTTCCTAGAAGGAAAAACGGCAGTGTGGCAGTAGTTTTAGGTCTTTGTGTATAGTTAATAAGATAATAATGTTTGGAAAATAACTCAGCACAAGCTTTTGAATAGATGTGAGTCTCCAAGGCAAGTGCAAATAAGAAATGACACGAAATATAGTTATTTATTTATTTCTATGTCAAGGTAATCCTTTAAATTGCAGCCCATTCATAGGACTCATTAGTATATGTTAAGAACCTGTGTATAATTTTCTGATTTGCTTCTGATTGCTCGTATTGAAATCTATACCCCTATCTATGGTTATTCAGTTTTACGAAATCTTTCTTGCATCAAATTAAGCTATACACCCTTTGAAATGAAACAGCGTTGGTAATACTGGAGCACACACAGTATATTCATATTGTCTTCATACTCTGTAGTATCTCATTCCTTTGAAAGCACTAGTATATTGCAAGCTGAATGGGCTTTTGATTGGACAGTAGATTTATACTGAGTGATTTGGGAGCAAACCGATGCGCAGTGTGGACTGGATTGTGGCCGATTCCCTCGTGGGGAAGGATGTCGCTGCAGATGGGGAAGGATAAAGTCAGGAAGGCAGGGTGAAATGAGCACAACAGGCTCAGTGGAGTGGAGGCTGGGAACGTGGGGAGATCCACGAGGCGTCAGCCAAAGGAAATTGGTTCAGCGGCTCTGAGAGCGCGGCTCGTCCATGGAGTCCGGCTTTGACGTGTGGGTGGCTGTTGGAGAAACCCAACGACGTTCCTTTTATGTCCCGATAAGAGATTGGAATTTACATAACTGAGGAGATGAAATTCTCGATTCCACTCCGCCCAGCACTCTGTTATCGTGATTATGAGGAGTACCCCGGTGGTATTTCTGCCAAATCTAACGCATGCTAATGCAGATGGAGAAACAGAAGAATGAAAAAGCAGGAGGAATATATTAAACTGCATGAATGGCGTATTTGCACAGTGCATTCCTACTTTGTGTTTTTACTTATTATAGGAAAAAAAAACACATTTGGAAGAGCAGTTCCAAGGTTAATGTAATACGTCTGGAACCAAAGACTCTCTTTCTTAATCCTTTTTAAAGTTAATAATATATCAGCCCAATTTAACACAATCGCTTTAAGTGAAAATTCAATGGAAAATCCTCTGTGTGCCGTGCCACTTTATTCCAGTCTGCGGAGGTGTAGTAATTCACCATAGGTCCCAATATGCTGGCTTCACAGATTTAATTGAAGTTCTGGATGCAATCAATTACACACACCTACCTTCTCTGCTTTGTCAGAGCAGATCGCTGCAGTGTTCTGATCTGCCGGCATTTGCCTACAGAAGATCTGCCTCAGTATCGGTGAATCTGACCTTATCTGCTATGCAGGCTTTTTTCTGCTAGCCCTGCTTTCTCAGATGTACTCTGCTGACTGATGCCAAGCCCTTGCTCCGTAAACATAGGATCAGGTTCAGGGTCCTTGTTTTAACGCGTTATTTAATGATGACAAAACTTTATTTTGCCTATTTTGCAGTAAGCAGAGGGATGATATGCAAAATGATTTAGGTCCTTGGGGACCGCTCCTCCCCCCAGACACGTTTTTGCTCCCTCCCCACTCCCCAACATTGACAGATAAAAACCTTATGATGACATTGCTTGGAGTGTATTGATTATTACAGTCACTCAAGAAAGAGTATTTTTCCCATTTAAAAAGGGTTTCAACCTTTCTTAAAGCAGACCAGAGTGCTCCCAGACCCCTACCATTAATGCAGCATCAGATAAATACCGAAGAACTAAAGATCCCTCAAACATTTTTTATTCTGGGGATGTTCCTAAGACATTTTTATGTAGAATTCATGAGGGTATGGACATTTTGAGGGAATGTATTTTGTCACGTTTATAAAATGTTTCTGCAAACCCCTGTAAAAAATCTCTTCCCTATAGTAATGATTTAATTATTGAAATTTTGCATTAGTTGATCACTTTTCTATTTGCCATTGAGATCTTATTGCTTCGGCAGTTCTTGAGATCAAACTTGATGTCGCTTGTGTTCTCTTTGAACACCATTTTCTCTATGATGCTGCATAAGACAACAACACACAGTTTTGTGAACCAAAAAATGATATACGTCTTAAGTTGCTTTCGTGTGGCAAAGCCCTTGTTAGTGTGAAATGTTATTCGGGGTCTGGTCAGTGAGGGAAACCTTCAGTGCCATGAAAGAGCTTGTTTCCCTCTGGCACAAGTGTAAGATCTGCTTGAACAGTGAGAAACTCCCAATGTCAAGTTGCGGATTGAGAAATGGCACTGAATTTGAATAGGTCCAATGACATATAGAATAAGCCAATTCTTTGCAATAAACAAATTGGAAAATATAAAAAAAAATAGACCCAGAGGAACTGACCCAACTTTTGGATTATTATTTCTGGTCCACAAGTTGATCACGTGGTATATTGCAATAGTTTTTCATGTTGTCTGATTTCTCGAAAATCTCTCGACACAGACCCATGCTTCGTGTCTGACATTTACGTCCTTGGTAGTGTTAATAAATAGCTAAATGATAATGTCAGTGACATTTTGTCTTTGGCAGGAGGTACTATTATCGGTACCCATTATTTTAAGATGGATGGCGAGCGTGCATATCCTCTACCTTGTTAATGTGTCCCGTTAAAAGTCGTCCTCTAGCGTCTAAAACAAACCTGAGCACCAGACATCAGCGCCCTTTTCAAGCTGCACTGTGACATCAGAGAGATGTCCTAGTGCAATCCATGCATGTTAGCTGTATCACGGATGGGGCGGTGTCCCTCTCCAGAGCAGGAGTCAGGCGACCAGTCATTCCATTTGTCTTATTGCAATCTGTGAATGTTTTCTCGTCTTCTTTCTCTCCTGTTAAACTGACTCTCAATCCTGCACCGTTCACTCTCACTTCAGCTGGAACCAGTGCTTTCTGCTCTCCCCTAAACAGCATTTTTTGCCTCTGACATGTTGTTTGGACCCCAGTCGTGCCAACCTCGAAATCCCCAATCCCCAATATAATAATTCCCTGTGCCCATCCCCATCTTTCATGGTTATTTTCCCATGAAAAAGCTTTTTGAAATTTTCCCATTATAGGCAGCCAGCTACTTTTGTCCTACTTAATATCGTTATTATGGTATCGGTGTGGATACAAGTGTGAGCTTGCAGGAAGTCTTGCTGTAGTGCAGTAATTGGGCAGGTGCCCCGTCAGTGCGGTGTGTCACGGTGCAGTGCACAGACTCGTCCTGCTTGTTGCCAGGTACCACTGTAAGATTACAGCTCCCTTCAGCCATCTACTTACACACACTATTAATACAGATAGTTCTATGTCACCAGCAATCGCAACTTCGCATTTGGCTCCTGGGGAAAGGCTGCTGTCTTGTTGCAGTACATATCCACTCAGTTTTGTTTACATTATTTTACCCTTAAATGGCAGAAAAATACATCATGCGGGAAGAAGCCCAGCTTACATATGTGCCTGATGAACTGAGATGGCCTTGTATGATCCTAAATCATCATCCCTGTATGGGATTCTGTGATGTTAAAATGACCTGTCTGTTTTATAAATGTTATTTTTCCTCGCTTGATTCCGAATCTTAACGTGCCAAGTGCTCCTAGCACTCTGGGTACTGTTCAGCTCCAGTTTAATTTTCTGAAGTAGTACTGACGGACAGAAAACTCTGACAGGTACGTAGAGTCAAGGTTAGAAAGAGGTCTGCCCAGTGGGATTCTGCACTGCAGCGGTGAATCAGGGAGGAAGAAACTAAGCCCGCAAATGCAAGAAGCATAGATATTTAAACCTGGAACTCTTTCCCCCAAGTAAACGTCGTTTAAAGGATCTAAAGTTGCTCCGGATTCTCATCAAGGGAGTCTTCATAAGTTATTCTTTCAAATTTACTCGGGTCTACAGGAGAGAGAGGCCTGCAGTCTGCTGATAAAACTAGTATGTGACAAGTAAACAATGCTGTCCAATGAGAGTGCGGAGTGGGGATAGTATCACGTGTGTCTTTGACAATGAGAGAGTGTGATGTGAGGGTAGGTTCTTCTGCTGCCTAATGGGATCTCATTAGCTTAAGTTCAGAAATGATGTTTGTGGTGAGTGTTGTTTATACCGTCGTTACTGTACTGGGAGCACAAGAGATAAGGGGACTTCTAATCTCACGTTATTTACAATCAAATGTAAGTAATGTCAATGCATGAAGACAATAAAACTAAATCTCTTGGATAAGACTTCTGTTGACTAAAATGTATTGAGATTATTACTCTGGCGAAAGGGCTGTTTCTCTTGGGGTTCAGCACATTCAGCCGTATCCGGGGCCAAATTGTCTATGAGCATTACATACGTGCTGTTCAAAAACACCAAACTGCAGCGAAGACTTAATTTAACAATTGATTACAACGCTGTGGGGGAGGACTGAATTGCCCCCAAGTGAGGGGTTAATAAATAAGGGCCTCACAGGATGCTTGCCCAGAACATGTTTTTTTATTTTTTTCCTCACAGCCAAATACCCAAAAATCAATCAGCGAATGTGCCGCCCTCGCACTCTTCCTGCGCCTTGGCCTGCCGTTTATCCCTGTTCCTGGACAAACCTCCTAAAACGAAACAGCAGCATTTTTTATTTTTTGTGCTTAATGAACGTAACCCCCCCCCCGTATAACTGCTTATCCAGAACAGGGTCACAGTCAGCCTGGAGCTCATCCCAGGAAACACAGTACGAGACGCCCTGGCCTATTGCAGGATGCGCACTCACACACCACATTAGCGACACCAATTCTCATATATCTGCAGGTTTTTTATTATTATTATTGCTGGAGAAAAACAAAGTAGCTCATGGGAGTTTTACTCTAAGGGCAGAACAGAAAATAATGGGTTCAGAGACATAGCCAATCATATTGTAGAGTAGGTGGGTCCAAGCAACTAGAGGAGGCAAGACCTAGACATCTGATTGGTTGATCCCACCTCCTCTAGTTGCTTGGACCTCCCTCCTCTACTGTACAATGTGATTGGTTCAGAGAGATAACCAATCATTTTTCATTCTTCGGAACACTTGAATGTTACAAATTATCTTAAAATCACTGCCATGAAACTTTTTCCTATGATTGCCCTTTCCCCCCACTCTCATCCAAGCTTTATTCAGGTTTGTTTGTGCGCTACTGAGTTCAGATCTCTAAGACGTCATCTGTCCAGCTCATTAAGAGCATAATTCTGTGTCTGGCTGGCAGCATTTGTATCTGGCATCGTGAGCACCTTGGCATGCTGAGATCAGCCAGCACAGGTAACAGAGCAGCTCTGCAGCGCATGTAAGCCGCTGCACCGCAGAGCAAAACGCTCTGAAGGATTAGTAGCTAGGGTCGGGCATGTAAATGCAAGATGTCTGCTCAGGATTTTTCACTTATTTGTTCTAATTTTCTTTCTGTTTTTTTTTGTTTTTCGTGTTGGTTACTTTGCTCTCAATATGTTTTTGTCTCTTTTGAAATATCCTCTGCAGCCTTTGTTGATCGCTTAGGAAGGTCTTCAGACGTTAAATAAAAAGCGAACCGCCTTTGTCAGCAGGATATCTTAATATACCCGGCTTGACTTTGTATTGGAGTCCTAAGAATGGCCACATAATTTTACAAGGCTGCTGACAATCATAAAATTGTTGCCCTTAACCTTGTTTTTTCACTTAAGATCTAAATCAACTGCATTATTTATATAAAAATAGAAAGGTGATGCTACGAAAGATCCGAGATAAGGTGAAGCAGAACCGATCAGCCCATGGAGAATGTGAACGTACAGCTATCATACCCACAGATGCTCATCACATTTTATCAATATTTTATACATACGTTTTATCTAATAATTCTTGTAATCTGTCAGCAGTTACTTAACTACGCAGACACATATTAAGGCGTATGCCAACTGCAGACCCGCAATGATAATGTTGAGAAGTGCAAAGCACGGCTAGCTTTCAGAGTTGCTAAAAATGCTCCCGTTGCATTTAAATCTCCAGCGGGATGGCTGGAGTGGAGAATATCAATCCGTCTTCCGTAACCGCTCATCCAATACTGGGTCATGGAGAACCTGGAGCCTATGCCAGGAAACAAAGGGCACAAGGCAGGGGACACCCTGGATGGGATGCCAGTCTATCGCAGGGCACTCTAACACACTCTGGGCTACTTGGAGACGCCAGCTCACCTAACCGCATGTTTTTGGACTGTGGGAGGAAACTGGGCTGACAGCCAGGAGAACATGCAAACACTCCACACACGGAACCAGGTGCAGGCAACAAATACCCAACCCTGGAGGTGTTTGGTTGCAGTGTTTCCCATTGAGCCACTGAAGTGATGTATACATAATTCTGAGAACATACCATCAGCCATCGCTAAACCGGTGACAGACATCTATCTCCCCATTGCATCGTGTTGCCATTGTTGATATTCCACCTGCCATATATCTGCATCTGCACCCCATCCTTATATATTTTTATACACTGTGGTCCTATTGCACGTATTTATTACTTTATGGCTACTCGTTCCTATATTGCACTGTTTTGTCTTGCACTGTCCTGTCCTCCCTTGCACTGTGCTTTTCCCCCGGTGCCCCATCATGCAGCTGTAGCATACGAATCACACTGTTTCATTTTGCAATTTCATTTCAATCATTTTATTTCATAAGAATTTCACTGTGTTCCTCGGAACAAATGTGCAAGGGACACAGAGGGGCATGGATACCCTGGAAGAGAAAGGGGGCCCAGTGAATTACAGGGGCCTCAGAGGGGCATGGATACCTTGGAAGAGTAAGGGGCCCCAGTAAATTACAGGAGCCTCAGAGGGGCATGGATACCCTGGAAGAGTAAGGGGCCCCAGTGAATTACAGGGGCCTCAGAGGGGCATGGATACCCTGGAAGAGTAAAGGGCCCCAGTGAATTACAGGGGCCTCAGAGGGGCATGGATACCCTGGAAGAGAAAGGGAGCCCAGCACATTACAGGGGCCTCAGAAGGGGCATGGATACTAGGGATGGGCCGATCCACATTTTTTCAGTTCCGATCCGATTCCAATACACAACTGCCGAAAGTGCCGATACTGATACAGATTCCGATTCAAGAGTTCTTTTTACTTTGTTATATTTTATATATTAATTTTTTTAAGCTAGAAAATACAGCAGGCGGAAGTCACTGCACTCACACCCACCGAGTAGCAAAAAAGCGTTCGATTTGAATGCCGCAAAAAAAACACATGTAAAATGGGAAAGAGCTGTCAGGCGATTGATTGTACAAATAGATTTAACACGAAATAGGAGCTATCTTTTTAGAGATTGCCAAAAACTAAATAAGTATAGGACGTGGATCGGTCACGCATGGCCGATACCAGATCCGTCAAATAGGTCTGGATCGGCGCCGATACCGATCCGAATATCAGATTGGTGCATTTCTAATGGATACCCTGGAGGAGTAAGGGGGCCCAGCACATTACAGGGGCCTCTGAATACGAAAAATTACAATTTATATGCTCGAAGAACATTAAATCTCCGCTTGGAAAATTGTACCATGGGGGGCCTGTCTTTCTTCAGATTGAAAGTGGCAGTGCTGGGGGGGGGCAGGAACTTCTAAGTACACCCCTACCCATACAGAGGTGTTCAGATCCAGAAAGTAAAAATCCAGACCAAGAGTTTGTTTCACCTCTGTGCACATGTGACAATAAAATTTAAAGCTTGGAAGAAATTTTATGGCAGAAAGTCAAATCATCCTAATTCAGCTGTACTTGCATATTATGAAAATCACGATATCTGGCTGGGAAGTGGTCAGGCCTATTGTTCCTTGGCATTGGACAGTTAAGTGCAATAGCACCCGGCGGGGGGGGGGGGGGGGGGGGGGGGG
>JAODKC010000036.1:7291976-7314781 GCA_026777985.1 Mormyrops attenuatus | reverse complement strand
TCCAATCGCACCAGCCCCCCCCCCCCCACCTCCACACAACTCCTGTGCACTGCGTGTGCGTGCTTTCCCTCAGGCAAAACGCTAAGAAAACACAGCCCATGGGAGACCTTGACGTCTGTGTGTGCGCATCGCGGCGGCGCAGGCGACTGTAAACAGGCTACCACGTAGCCAAGCCTTCCCGCTCCATTTTCCACGCAGCAGAGCTCGGTTAATCAAAGCGGCCAAACGGACAGCATGCCTGCCTCCTTGCGTTACTATTCTCTCGCCTCTCCGCAAGCGGCCGGAAAGGCTTTTCACGGGAGTGAGAGCGATAGATAACGGCTGTAGGCCGAGGGGCCTTTCCCAAGGCATCGGGTTTGGATGAATATTCATGGGACTGTGCTGTGGTCCCTGTGCTGTTTGTTAAAGGCTTCGAGCGGCTTGTCTACTCGTAAGTGTGGTAATACACAGAAGCACAGGCCCATGAAGCCAGGGAAAGAAGCAATTCTGTGAAATTTATGTCCAGAGCAAAGATCCACACATAAGTGCACGCATAAACGTGTGTGTGTGTATGTGTCCCATAAAAACTCATAAAAACTCTTCGGGTCTTCGGGTCCCCACAAAGATCTGTGAATGCAATCAAAAAATGAAAAAATCTTTTCAAACTTTTGTGTGTTTTCCTTTCCATTTTCTCTTTCACTCCACCCACCCGTTCATGAGCAGCGATATCAAGACATGCCAAAGCTAAAACCAGCTAATGATTACCTCTAAAAATCACTGATTCATTCTAATTACTATTAGCGATGCCATCAAATGTTGATTTTATATGTTTTTACTCATGAAAGGTAAAAGATGAAAGGCTCTCTGCTTGTTGGTGGTTAAACGGGAACTTATTTATGTGACGGTGGCTAAGTAGGTTTGCTGGTGATTTTGCTGCCTTAATTATCTTGTGCTTGTCTTACTTTCTTCTGGCTACTCTGGTGTCCCCCACAGACTAAAATTACATAAACTTTAGGTAAATAGTTCATTTGTGCTGTAGGTTCCATGGAGATTGAGACTCGAATTCAACGGCTGATTATACAAAAAAACCACAATTCATACAAAGTTGAATTTAATTCTCCATAAACCCATAAACTTTAATACAAACTTATAAAACTTTTAGATAATTGTAAAACAAGGTGGCATATTTATAGCTATTAAAATAAGTTAGGAATAAATATTAATTCATATATTTTTTGTGTAATCAATGAGATCTTTTTAATAGCATTATTAATTCTTTGCAAACGAATGTTAAAATTGGATAGACATCTCTTCTTAGATTCCATAAAGCAGCATTCTTTCTTGAAGTGATTTTCACATGTGCAATGAGAACATGCCATGCTCCTCTGACAGTGATTGATGTGTGGACTGAGTGGGTTTCAGATGTCGGGCTTCAATTGTATACACATCTTATGAATTCTGTGAGAAGCCGTGTCTTTTGACATTACCTTTTTATATTACCTACTACATTGTGATGGGGCAGTACGGTGACTAACACCTTGTAACTCAAGGAGTGTCTGTGCTTTCAAAACGCTTCTCTCTCATTTACTGTTCAGCTTAATCTTTGTTTTTACTTATCCACATTTTTAAGCTGATAGCTTACTCACTCAGCTTTCCATAAGCTACGAAAGTTAAGAAGCTACATGATTTGTTGAGAGAATGGCATGGTGATTTAGTGGGTATCCCTGTGGCCTCACATCACAAACCGCTGTGTGAACATGAAATGGTCTTAGTCAACATGTGTGAGCATCTTGATGGACAACATCTCGCCCAGAGTGTCCCAAGCCTTGTGCTATGAAGACATTGTGCCTTTAGACTACTTACTACTTTTTTTTGCAAATTGAAGTTGAATATACATTATGTTCTAAAAATTAAATTAAAAGAACGATTTAATACAAGCTTTTACTTAAGACAATATTTGGCAAGGCACACGAAGAAAAATAGTGTAATTTATTTTCACCATGGTGTCTAATAATTAGTTCTTAAATCGCAAACACAATGCACAATCTGTGTTTCAGAAAACGAAATTACAGTTAATTGCACCAGTGAATTAAAGATACAATTGAGCTGCACCAGTTAGTTAATAAAACAACACAGTGGCGAAATACCCGTCAATATTTGGGGGGGTCTCATGGGTTAATCGGGGGTGTCGGACCCCCCCCGTATTTCGCACACTGCACAGAGGCATATCTAAAAGGTATATCTGAAGATAGTTCCCCCTGTTTCCATAGTGAGAAAAGGTAAACAGACACAGCATAGATATCCCATGCTTTAAAAACTCTTATTTCAGTCATAGTGAGGTGCCCCTCCATGCTGTTTATTACTAATGCACAACGTCGTCAGGAATCGTGTCGCCCGCATTTATAAATGCACCCCTTGATCTGCCAGTTGTTGTTTTACGGCCCTTGATGAATGGATGGATAATGGAAAGTCAGTCCTCCGAATAGCTCCGTTTTGTGAAATGAGTTAACAAATCATAATTCCACTCATGGATCCGACTTTTTCCGTCCGTGTGTTTTGTAATTAGGAAGGCTACAGACACGGGGATCTATTACTTTCAGCAGCGTTTGCAAATTTATTATACAAAGGCCCTCAGTAGGACATATGATTATGCTATTTGTTATCAGTGTGCTGTAAAATCCATTTTTTGTTTTTTGCCCATTTGTTGCGCAGGCAGGCACTGGCTCCATTTCCATCTAGCCCCATAAATTCCCACCGCGAGACCTCCAGCATGTCAAGCTGGGCACATTTTCTCTGTGGGATAGCATGCCATGTGAAAAGGTTTTACTCGCTAATAAGCAATACAGTAAACTCTCACTGTGCAGTTACTTTAAATCTGATTTCACTCAAACCTCCATTCATACTATTGTATCATTTTAACATTGTATCAAAGTTGAACATTAGCCCCGTAAACAAAATAGAAGTGTTCATATTAGCATAAAATGTCTTTCTAGTTCTTAAATATTGCTTGATGTTGTAGTGCAAAAAGTGTGATTTGGGAGGAGGATTTAAAACGAAAGTTTTGTGGGAATTTTAATACCAAAGCAAATCATGTAGTGCAACCAGTTCAGTCCAGTCCAGATTTCATTTAATGGATTTCTAAGATAGATAAATCTGGTAATTTCTGCCTGCTTCACATCTAAGCAGAATAAGCAGCATCCCTTTGGTTAAAACAACGCACATGTACCCAGTGGAGGGAGCACAAAGGATATTTATAGCACATTGAAAAGAAGTACTCGAGTAAATAATCGAAGATGTGGATATTTCACTGTCTGGCACATAATAGGAAAAGCATCTCAAATATGAGAGATAGTATTAATAGAGACATGTGAGGATGGGATAGAAGGTTGGAATTGGATGGAAAATGGGATGGGGAATAAAAATGGATAAAAGTTTAATACAGATGATGCCTATTAATATCTCTGCAGCCGTGCGGATGAAATGTTAGGCAGCTGATTGTCTCCTCACCTTTACTTTACAGAGCATATTGTGGTCAAAGGTGATTGTCTGTCTGGCTGGCCATTCAGAGAGCCACGCATCTCTGTGATTGAACTGGAGATATTAAGCTATTGGGGAGATATTAAATTGTTTATGATTTATTATTGAAGTCCACAGCAATAAAGAAAAAGAAAAACTTGACACAAATCAATATTTGATATTAATAAAAAGAGACAATAAACTGAGATATACGCATCTCACTTTACACTTATTGTGATATATATTCCAGTAACCAGTGTTGGATAGCTTTCAGCTCCATAAGTAACGAAACAGCATAAGCTGTATGTTACCTTGCATTTTAAAGCCTGTCATGAAACATCCCTGGTGTAATCTTTTTGGATTTGTGGAGATGCCCTTTTCAGAGGTTTCTAATTGCCGTTTTTTTCGTTGTTGATATATTTGTTGTGATACAGAAATGAGGAAATTTGTTAATCTTCATTAATTGTATCACAAAGCTCAATGTAATAACTATCGTGTCAGAATCCAAACCTGTAATAGATATAATTCACATAAAGGGTGATTATAGACCAGGACAATTAACCTATAAACTTATCTGGGGAAAATTGTCAGTACAAATAAATACTTTCAATCAGCATGCCAACCATTAGATGAAGTAGATAGGGTTACTGTTTTCTGCCGTATTCCGTTAGTGATAATAGTGAATTGGTGTGCACTTGACTAAATGTACGCTTTTTTGGGGGCTTATGAGACGTTATTTGATTCTTTTCAGAGAACCCGTTTTTAATGAGAGAATACAGCCTTTTATCTCCTGGGAACTTTTTTTAAAATGAAAAAGGAAATAAATTTCTTTTATTGGCCCATCTCTAGACATATCGTACTGCAAACAGACTAAGCCGCATTTCATTAAGGCCGAGGATGGAGCATCTGCAAAGTTTGCGTTAAGAAGGCGCGGCTATGTTTAGGATGCAGCAATTCATTCGGACTGCCGAATGGTGCCTGATCTGTTTCAGCCCTTCACTCTTCATACAAAATGAGGAGAAGCTCCTGCTCTGCTGACCTATGTAGTAGCATTTGGTGTTCTCCCTCTTCCAGAAGATCTTATCTATCTTATCTTACGCCCTCTTCCAAAAGCCAGTAAGAAGATGGAGCTACCTTGCGTCCTGATTTTTTATGTAACTCCCTGACAGCCTTCATTAACTTTTACTCGCAACGTTGACGTAAATATTTTTCACAATTTTGACGTAGCGGATGGCTAAGTCGCCAAGCCGTCCTGTGTTTTTGTCATTGATCTTTGTCCCTGATGTTACCCCATCTCTCACTGCGGCGTGGACATTGTGCCAGCATTCTAAACGTGCTTACGGAACTCCATTTTAAAAAAATGGGGGTGTAACGAACAGAAAAGAACGGGATTGATGTGAAAAATTCAAGCCTCACAGAGAGCACTCCATCCTGCGAGAAGGTGCATCATGAAAGCAAACAGCCTCTTTTCTTCACAGTGAATTATTTTGTTGTAATGTTTGCACTGGGAGACTATTACTTCTGTTCCCCTCTGATGTGAACCGCAACCATAAAGGCGATAAACAAGTTTATTTACTCTTCTTCTTTCTTTGTCTCAGTTGTTTGCTTGTCCACCATCCTCTGAAGGCTTGACGCCTGGGTTTGAGAGTTCATCTTAACTTAACTTGGACACAGTCACAGTGTAAGCGTGGTATCAGTGTAATACTAAGCTACAGTTCAATGCTTGTCCTTTGCTCTCGAACATCAGCGAGGGAATCCGTAAATGAGTTAGACAGGGATTTCTGAAATAACTCAAAGTACTCAATGATAGAGCTCTCGGGACAGGCCTCGCACTGTGAAGCAAAACAAACCAGAGGAATGTAACGCGCATTACACAACGCTGTCCTCCTCTTGTTTCTTCGTGGGCATAGTTATTTAGAAAAATTAATCCAATCGAGTGACCTTCCATTAAATCCTTAGGACTTCTTTTCAATAGACATGTTTCCATAGATAAGTAAATAGATGGACATGTTTTATTGATCCTGGTAGAAATTTGTATTCATCACTATATTTTGAAGGAGAAATGACATAGAGAAGATTTACTCTAAAACTATTATCAATAATTGAGACGCTGACTTTGGCTTTAACTGCAAGAATAAAATGCTATTTGAAAAAATAGACCAAACAATGGTATGGCTCTGTAACACATTATATAACAGGGATAATGGAGGATAAAGTCTCAGTTAACACCCAAAAATGTATGTCTTGCCTGCACTGCCTTCCTCTCATATATATACAGGCAGTTCTGCTATAAGGTAACGCTTCACATCGTCAAAATGGTGCAATAAAAATAACAGGGTTGTAGGAAAAAAGAAGGTTAGGGGCTGGCCAGTCAAAATGTAACCAAACCATTGTTTTCAAAATAGTTTATAAAATCAAGCATGTCCTTAAGTGTTAAAGACTTCCTGTTATGTTCGGCACCTGAAATTTCACTTATGCACTTCTTAGACAATTAACCTTCTGACAATTAACAGTCATATTGAGTAGATTTTGTGTGAATCAGTAGGGGTGTAGGCTCCAACCGCCCCACCCCCACACACGCACACACACACACACACACACACGCACACGCGAACACAACGCAGACCAAGATGTAGGTGTGTATCTCCCCCTCTCAGACTACAAGATACACATCTAGATGCAAGGTCTACAACATGATGTGGAAGAGATACAGCTACATGTAGAACAATCTGATACTGTTCAACTAAGCTCTGATTGCATATGATTTAAATCAATTTAACATATATTGAAATGACCTACTTTTGAAGTACAAACATATTCAATTTCTGCCATAAAAAAAACACTGTAAAGTATGAAACTGAATTTGATCTTAACATAAATACATATTAAAGTAATATGCAATAATAGGGTGCCAGGTTACAATAAGGCTCCCTTTTGCCACTTATAAATGATAGTAGCTCATTAATAAAAAGAACTGTGTTATAACTTGTTTATAATTGTCTGTTAATGATTCACAACGTGTGACAACCTAATTAATAACCTGATTATAAACCCTTTATGAGGTCTATAAAATTAGTGCATGCTCTAGAATGCTGAAAACAGTGCGGTTTCAAAAGCAACAGAAGAAAATGTTCTGACCACTGCTGAGTCCCCAAATGCTCAGCACCATCTAAATTTAATGCCACATTGAGTTTTCGTCATACTACTTCTGATGCTGAGGAGGAAGAATCGGCCACGTTGTTGTAAAGATTCATGTTTTTATTTAAATCTGCTGTACATGTCAGGAAAATAATTATATCCCGCCCGACCCGAAACTGAAAAAATAAGTCGTTTAGTGTAAAAGCATTATCAATTTTTTTTTTGGTAACATTATGAAAACTCAGGTCCCACTAAGTACTTGCACAGCTTAACTTTAGAAATCACTCCAACGTAAATGGGAATTTAAGTGCTAGTCACATCTTTAAGAGACAATAATATCATTACTCAGAGGGTAAATAATCAAAGAATATAGTGCAAATAGTCCCTCACAAAAAAGTACTTTGACATAGACTCATAAAAGTCATGCAAGTCCACTTTCTCTTAACATAGTATTCCTGTAAAATAGCTCCAATAAACTTTTTGTATAACTTTGTATGTAGGAGGATGCATTCAATCAGAGTCCTTTCTCCGGTTTGTTGATTGAAACCTTGCCTTTTCCTCTGCACAATCTGGCTACATTATTGACGGTCGATGTGGAGGTTCCAGTAAACATCACTATAAAATACCCCTCATGCAATCTCATGTATTGACCGGAACTCTTGAAGCAACTTTAATGGAACACAAAAACAGTAGTGAAAGTAGTCTAACTGAGCCAGATTAGGGGGTTTTGACTGAATTTCAGATTAAAATCTGTATTTTGTTACATTGCTAAAAAATTAGCACTTAAAGAGCAAACAGTGCCTTACATGTGAGCTAACTGAGTGTATTTTTTATGGAGTGACAATTTCAGCCTTGTTACTCCACTATGCAAATAATAAAAAGATTTGCGTTATAACGATGTCTTTTTATGAATCACATATGACTCACTTTGTGCTTTGGAAAATCATGTTATAGCTTAATAACTGCCTTCATAACAAACTGGTCTAAGTCCGTTCTGAAACTCCGATACAGTTCCAAGAACTGACAGATCGGTGTCCCCATCGGACAGCAAGGTTGGACTATCAACGATTGAGAGACAGACAGCTACTATACTGTAAAATGTGAGCTTAAAGCATTCTCACTTGGAGAAAGATGACACGGATGTTCTCATCAATGGCGACACTGGGTTAAAGGGGGTGAAAGTGACGCAGAGGCTGTAGGTGGGAGGATAAGGAAGGTCAAGGTAGGGTAGTCGTTTGCATGCTAAGGAGGCAGGATTGTTACCAAAAAATACAGTGGCAAACTACTGTGTTCTGTTTCTGGACTGTCTTGCACGAAAACAGGAAGAGTTGCACATTCTTGCATTTTTATCAGAGGTCTCTGAGGTGCAGTGAGTGTGAGAAACCAGGCTCTGAGAGAGCAGAAATGTCAAGGCAAGCCGGCCACAGCTTTGAGTGAGGGAGCCTTATAGGCCTTAGGAAGTAGATGCAACAGGGAAGCCAGAGAATGCTGCGGGTTCGCTAAGTACATAAAAATGCGAGGCCGATCCAGTGGCCGTGGAGAGTGACCGCCTGTCTCCCGCCATGCAGGATGTTTTTCCTGTCAGATGGGCATTTGCCCAGATACGTTTCCACTCGACGGCCTGGGATTTTGCAACCGGCCATACACTGATTCAGAAACGCAACCACGAAACATAGAAAAACAGTCTAAACTGGCTCTCTTTCTCATTGAGCCAATGAATTCTACTTTAACCTTTCACTCTGTTTTATAGATCAGACACAGAAATATAAAAAATGAGAGAGCCGCGTTAAACGCTAAACAAAACACCGATATATTGATGACTGTTCGCTTCCCCTCGCCCGCAGTTGGCTTTCCTTAGGTCGCTTGTACCCCCACAGCTTGCCCTTTGAGGCTCTTACATCCGTTCGGCAGCACCGCTACATTTCGATAAACATGACGGAGCCCCACGACTGGGACACGCAGCGGTACAAAGTCGCCCGCGAGCATGCTAGCTCACACGCACTCTCTCCCTTAAATGCTTCTCGCAGCAATTATTGATTTCAAAGCACTTTCCGCTGAGATGGCAGATGGTCCTCTTTCAGCACCACAGTGTCGCACCCCAGGTGATTGCAGCGGGCAGGTCTCTTCTGCTCCTCCCCCAGCCCCCGGTCCTCGCTAACCACGTCCTTGCAAGCACCTGCCTCTCCTTCCTCTGTGTGCATAGCGTTTGCTAGTTGCTCGCTTCCCGTGGCTCCACTTGGCCGCCTCCGTTCCAACAAAGTCTGATTCCGGATACTGCGAGCTGCCAGCTTCTCTCTTTGGTCCCCGTGAGAGCGTCGTCGTCGTTGGAGTTCTCCTCCTCTGGCTAAGACCAAAGGTGCAGCCGAACGTCACCCTGGTTACCCAGTGCTGACTTTGCTAGGTGTGCTCAACTGTGTGTTGACATAATTTGCAGCATTTTCTCCATTGGAATTACTGTTCAGACTAGTGGGCACCAGTAAACTGTGGCATTAGCAGTGAGCTGAAAAAATGCAAACAGTTCTTTCATGTTTATTGTCATAGACTTTCATGATAACAATGATTGTCAACTGAAATATACTTATCATTATCAGGCTATAAATTAGTATAAACATTCAAATCATTGCAAAATATGCAAAACGTCATACTCGTTTTGCCCATTCTGGCCTTTTCAGTTGGCATTCAAAGAACTCATATTCAAATGCTACTTCTTCTGACACCCACATCACATTACTTCACAAACGATTGAACCAATAGAGACTGTAGAAATTTAGCCATCATATAACCCTCGGCTGAAATTGCAAGTGAAAATTGTAATGGACCAATCAACAGTTTATTTCACAAACATGGATATATAGAGACAAGCAGCAAGTGAAAGTAAAAAAAAATACATCAGCACAATTTTGATAATCTTATCTATCCATCCGTTATGAAAGAGGATGCACAGGCATGAGGCGATGCCCACACTGGGCACACACTTCTATACATTCACACGCTGAGGGAAATTTGCAGTTACCAATTTATCCGAACCACATGTCACCAAATGAGCACAGACGGTATCAGGATCACATTCAAGCCGGAGGTGTGGGGTGACGATACGTCCAGCTGAGCCAGTATTTTCACATTTTTATAAATAAAATTAATATTTTCTCTAGAGGTTGCTGTAACTCCAATCAAAAAACTTGTTTTCTGAGAAGCAAGAACAGAAGAAGTCAAAAGTCAAAAATGAATGACAATAGTGCTTATTTCATTTTAAATGCTTGTCGTTGTGAACATTTCTACTCACTACTCATTAGGCCGTCTGTTATGCCTTAGCTAGGGAGAAACAATACTGTGAAACAGGACTTCTGAAAAACATCTCCTCTGGTTGAGATCTGTACATTGTAGGGCTGTTGTTGTCCAGCAGATAGCTGTTGGATTGCCCCTTGCCCTTAAGTATTCCTGTTCTTGCTTTCAAACCATCTTAGATTCAAGCTGGCCTTATGCTGTAAGTTCTGCATGGAGAGTTTAACAATTTTGAAAGCTCTATAAATGTGTGCAATAAGGCAGGACATAATTCTGCATTGTCCAAGAATTGGCTTAAGCAATATGAATATGTGAGAACATGTGAATGATAATTTTTTAGTTATTAATTGGTTTTAATTAATTATTTGGTGTTATTAATCTACTTATATTTGCATTATTTTTTTATATTCAGCTACAGCTGACAAAACTGCAGGTCTTCATTTCTGTGCCTGTCAACTCTCTGTAATTTTATAATATTCGGTGGCCATTTTCCTCTGTCGTATCTCTCAAACGCTAACTACATTTTCTGCAAGTTGACTTGCCAGGGTTAGGCTTTATCCCGAATTCTGTGGCATCAGGCAGCTTGACATCCAAACAGCGTCCACTGGGCTGGGTGTTAATATCCGTCGAAAACGCCACCATTCCCATGACTCCCTGTAATTCTGATGGCCAGGCAGAGAGGCAGTGGGTGCTCGCTTCTAAGCCTTCGCTGTGGACAGTCTGGGACCTGTCAGAATGAACACGTAGCACCAGGCTTTGGAGCTGTAGTAGCATTCCCCTGACCCTGCCGGGCATCCATGATAGTCGGCAATCAGCTTCGTCTGCTTTCAGCGATATGCTCAGTGGCGCACGCCGTAAACTACCTAATAGTTGCACCTCTTCATTAATTAATCATAAATAAACTAGCGATTTGAGGTTCTTTGGCCATCAAGTGTATTTTGCCGCCAAAAGTGACAGGAATTCGCAATGCGCGTATTATTAATACCGCGGCGTTTCCTTCTGTTGCAAAGGGGGCGGTGCGATGCTTAACTTCAAAAGCTGCCAAATTTCAGAGGGATTATCCTGACAGAACACGTCTCGAAGAAAAGACCTAATGGGGTTTGGAATGATGTTCCACCCATCTGGCTGTTTTTTACCGTTCGTGAAGGAAAACTCGGAGCACATAGCTAGATGTTTTTATCGTTGGGCATCAAGTCAAAGCGTCGGCAACCACTCTGCCTGCGCTGCTTTGTCACTTCAAATGTAACTAGTTAGTATAAAGAGTCTCCAAGGAATTTTCATGATAATATTAATACAGGCACTTGGGTGCGGAGTTCTTTGAGGGTTAACCTGATTTTTCTGCGCCCTCATCCTTCATTCTCTATGAAATTACTTTTGTTTTTAACCAAGTCGGCTGTGTCACTTTTGTGTGTGCAGACCCACTGCCTGTTGGGTTCAGTGTTTGAAGCAGTACCCTTTGCTGTGCATGGGTCCCAAAAGGACACACAATGTCCTGCTCCATCAGTTAAAAAATCACAGCTCTCCTAAAGTGAATTATCAGGTTGCTGTTGGTCCTTAGTGTTTCATTCCCCTGCATGGGGCAACACATAAAATGTGTTTCTCCCCCATTATTTATTTATTTAGTTATTTGTTTGTTTGTATTTTGTTGCAAATGATACATTTGTGTATCTTTTTTAACAAAAAGTATTGATAACAGAACAAGGTATTATGATTAAAAACTGCTTTGAAATTTGAACTGAACTGCCAAAGTATCGAGCTTATTAATGGGTTAAGGTGAAATTTTTATATTTATAAGCTGGAAAATTGGATTCATGTGACTACCAAACTAATGGCTAAAGACTAAAGTAAATAACCGTAAAATATGAGTGTAATTACTGTTAGACACTGAAACGGAGTAAATATTAATGATCCTGATTGGAAGAAATGCATATATGTCCTAATTGCTGTTATAATACCTGTCAGTTAATCAAGTTGTTTTTATAGGAACAAGATGATTGACTTCTAAACAATATTGATTGGATTGATTGACAGCGTAGGGAGTAGTAGGTGCTATGACTGTGGTTGCAGATTCTGCCCTGATTCTGGTTGCAGTTTGCGACTTTTCCCTCTGTATGTGTGATTTATATTTTCCCCAGGTTCTCCCACAATCCTAAGGCGCGCTGATCAAGGGGATCTCTGAAATTCACTAAATTGCCTTTTCCTGTGTGTAGGTGTCCCGCAAACAGCCCGGCGTTATCATGAATTAATCATCAGTCAGTACATTTACAGAGCCTCAATTTATTCCAATTACAGTTAACTAAACTATAAAAAATTACATTAACAAACAATTAAAAGTGTTGTGCCGGGTAAGGAGGCATGGGAGGCATGGGAGGGGGGGGGGGGGGATGCTGTTTATTGAGGGGTAAGTGTGGGGAATGGGGTGGGATGGCAGCCAGATGGATGTTTGGGTTCAGTGGATTCGGCGATGGGGCTGGTGAAGTGTGGGTTGAGATCGACATGGCGTCTGTGGTCCGCGGAGTCAGGCGGTGATTCTATCCTCAAGCGGCAGGGTGTGGTCCTGAGTCTCCAGTTGAGTCTCTAGACTGTCACCCTCCGGTCTGTTTATTAGCGATGGAAGAGAAAACACATGCAGGTCACTCTCACTATGCTCCCTCTGTGTCCTCCCAGGACGTAGGGCCTAAGCTGCCTACCCACCTCATCTCTGCAGCGATTAGCGCCCACTGGCTAATCCCCGTCGCCTCCCGTGGGGAGATTGTGGCTGCTGTCCGGTGGCATGAATGCTGTTAGCGGCGCTGAGGCGGATCCCTGTGCGCCTGCACTGCCATGATACTTAGCGGTAAAGTGGAAAATACGTACGTTTTGGTAGCTAAGTTAGTCTTTATTTAAACAAGAGTCACCTCGTGCACTAAGATCTCACATCTTCGGGGTTACAAATTTAAATCTGTGCATGGACTTTCATTCTTACCTGAGATGCTGTGATTCTTTCCAACATCTGCTTTTCTCTGTGACTGTCTTTACAATTAAGCATTTGTGATTATGTTGGGGCAGGGGGGTGTTGCTAATGAAATCATATTCTGATCACAATTGAAACAGGTTTCCTCCTAAGATCTGATTTTCTCTATCACTGTCTTTACAATTAAGCATCTGTGATAATGTTGGGAGGGAGGGTGTTAATGAGCTCCTACTCTGATCACAATTGGAATAGGATTACAGTAATAACAGCACCAAGGTTCCAGTTCTCATCGATTCTTCTCCAGTCAGCCCGTTTGCCATAAGCTCTGTGGCTTTCTGTTCTGGATCCTCAACTGATTTTAAGCTATTTTGTGAGGTTGATTGCCACCCAATGAAATGGAAGAAATTGAATTGGGAACCAAATATAGTCTGCATCTGTGTTTCATAGTCAGCTGAAAGATGTTTACTTACCTGCCAGCCCTTCTCTTGCAATTGTCTATTTGCATTCTCGCTCCATTGCCTGTAGGTTATTGTCGTTGTCTGATACCCATCCGTTCACGCATCCATTGCGGAAAAAGTGCTATAAACAGATATATGGCCTTAAATCAAAGACTAGGGACATGAGGGAAGCAGCATTTTTTTTCCCTCAAGCTCTTTTCCTTGAAAAGCACGTAAAAAATTATGACAAATGTTCTTTTTTTTAAGTGCATGTGGTATTATGCTATGCTGCTAAAAAATTTGTAATTTAAATGTAATTGTAAGTTACCGCAGGAAAGCCGATTGAAAAAAAAAATATTATGGTCCAATATATTATTTCAGGTGCCGCTTGAATTCTAAGCATAGCCTCTCTTTCGCTTCACATGTTTTCTTGGTTTGTCATTACTCTACCTTAGACGAGTCAAGATAACGTACGTTAAATTCTGCTGCCCTTCCCCCCTCTGACAGCAGTCAGGCAGTAAGTACTTAAAATACATCCATGGGCTTTGTGTGCTTTAAATACACTGAACGTGTGGTCAGCTGGACAGAGATGCAAATTTTCAAACTGTGTTCTTTAAAGGACATTTAATTTATACTTAATTTTTGAAAGATGCCGTGGTGATAGTGCTGTTTTTTTTTTTTTAACCACTAAACCTGCTAGGGTGGTGGTTCCCAACCCAGTCCTCAGGGACCCCAGACAGTCCACATTTTTGCTCCCTCCTAGCTCCTAACAGCTGTACCAGGTGTTTGGCGTTCTTGATTGGCTGGGAGCTGGGAGGGAGTAAAAAAGGACTGTCTGGGGTCCCTGAGGACTGGGTTGGGAACCACTGTGCTAGGGTAGCCCCCTAATTCATGTCGGGGGGGGGGGGCACTTTGAGCTAGAACAGGGTTTGCAAACTACCATTTCAATTAAAATGACCTGGCTTTCACTTTAGCACTGAGTTCTTGCTGTGTGCTAATTGGTCAGTCTCCTATAATCGTGCATGTGTTACTAATATTAATGCGAAACAGCTGGATGAATCTTTCAATCAACGAAACAAACAAAAAGCACAAGAAGTCTTGAACTAATTAGCCGAGCATAGGAGTGTTTCAGTTTTAAAGTAGCTTGTAAAACCTGAAGTAGCTAATAGTGTCCCTCCTGACATGGATTAGGTGATCACCCTAAATCCTGCTGAATCATTCACACTTTTTGTGTCTTAATATCAGATTACCCAAGGGAATGCCTTAGATCCATAAAAGCTGTTTACCGTCCTATATAATCACTTAAATAAACACTCCTTACCAACTCAAAACAATTAAACGTCAAATATTCTTTGAATGAGGACTTGTATCCATTATATAGACTTTAATATGTTATATCTTTCTATCAGGTATAGAGATTAGAGACCAGATTTTCTGGTCAAAGACTTTTTTGTGCTTTTGAGATTACATATAATGCTGAAAGCAAAATATGTTATAAAAGAAAAAACAGATGTGTGCTTAGACTCTGGAATCAGACATCCTTAGGCAATCAATTAACTTTTATTCCTATGCAAAGCAAACCACAAATGTGTAAAGATATAACCTAACTTTGCCCAGAAACTAAGCAACGTGTCTTCCAAAGTCTGATTAGATTTTATTTTAAGCAAGTCACCTACATGCAGTCGGTAAATTTGAATCACGATCTGCATGACTGTTATGTAAGTTTATCAACCTGCCACTTACCCTGAAATTTATACACTAGGGCTGCGCATGAATTTTCTGCTAATTGCCTTTTATGTTAAGCTAATAGTGAGGTCACAAGAAATACAAAACAAAATAATGAAGTCAGTCACAAATGAGCATTTCCCTAGTGGCGCTCTTGTTTATGGAAAATCCTTTTTAGACGTATCGACATGGACAAATGCTCGTGTGACCTCATCTTGACTTTGCCCGACTAATAGCGAAGCCTGTTTTGTCATGTAACCTAGATTAGGCCCTTCTTAAGGTCAAAACAACAACTTTTTGTTGTTAACAGAATGAGGTGTGGCTATAAAGTGGAATTTATTAAGGGCATAAAAAGACAATATGGGATAAAAGCGTATGAGTGTCGTCCTGCCAAACTCGTATATGTGCAGAATACATGTGCAGTTTATGTAAAATTATACAAATCTGCTTCAGCAAAATGAAAACGAATATCTTCTCGAGCAAAATACTAAAATGTCCAAGTCGGACATCCATCATTTTTCCATAACTGCTTGTCCAATGCAGGGTCATGGTGATCCTGCAATATATTCCTGGGAGGCATGAGGCACAAGGGAGGGGACACCACACACACACACACACACACGTGAAGAAATGCCCCCCACAACGTTAAAATAACAGGTTTGTGTCACATTTAGTCCCCACAATGTAATATATGCATAACCCCCACACACAAGCATAACAGGCACTTTAGGTATAGTACTAGTGTTTCTAAGATGTATGTCATTTGCTTGTAGGTGAATCAAGCTTGTAGGTGAACTCCCCACAAACTCATGGAGAACATTCAAGCTCCACACACAGAGAGCTGAGACTGGAATCAGGCCTGCCTGAAGACATAATTAAACCTGACACTCAACCTGTAAAATTAGGAGCTGTACATGACATATTGTCTCAGAGTACTTGACACACTAATGAAACGTAGCTGAGTCTTTATACATGCTCTGATTGTGCTCACCATCTACAGGAATATATCTGCTGTTGGGCTTCTCGTGTAATTTTCTATGCAATCCATATATTAAGGATCAAATAACATTGTAGGGTTCTGTCTATGTGCATTCTTGCCACTGCCATGTGATTACCCACTGAAATTGAATGTGCAGACAAAATTCAATGAGGAAATTGTATTTCTAAGTCACCTCGTTCCCGACAGAGTTCCATTCTCGGTTACCATGGCGTTTTCTGTTCTGTTGGTTTCGTAATAAAATTTACCGATGGAAAAAACTCTGTATTATTTATATTCCATATGGAACTTTTGGAATATTAGTGAGCCAAAATACGCTCTCCCAGACCACCTTGTGAAAGATACTGTCCGGGTACGTGAATATATTTTTTCGATGCCAGAATTACATTGGACATAAAGCTCTAAATTATGCTGTGTAAGAACAATAAATCTTATTATCTGTAGTGGTTATATTTTATTTCATTATACTTTATTTTGGTTAAGACATTTCATTGTCAGTTATTTGCAATATTTATTTCTTTTTTTTTTTACAAGATATATACCTATTACATAGATATTAAGTATTTTTTCATTCATGTTGGGCCTCCCACATTCCATCTACTACTGTAAATCCCGCTCCATGATAACCCTTGAGGCGTAAATGCCCACGATCTGATTATAAGACACTCTGACTCTCACCTCTCCAGCACTTGAACACGAAACAGCATATAAACAATTCCCTGTAGGAGCACGTTCAAGGCCTTGCAGACAGTAGGAGCTGCTGTAAGCATATGGAGATATATCGCACAGGACATGTGCTGAGACCTTGCCAGTACGGCTTTTCAATCCGGCGCACGCTATCTTGTTTGCTCTCCAGAACTCCTGTTTGTTTTAATCGTCAGTCTGCTTGTTGCTTTACAGGAAGTGCGATGAAGGCGGACTTCAGATCACTGCACTGATATATTTGCATAGAACGAGAAGCATGTTTCCGTTGATTCGCGGATAGGATGATCTGTGACTGTTTGGCCTTTGAAGCTTTCCCATTTCGTTGTAAATGCAGTTTCACGAATGGCAGACCAACATTAAAGTCTGCAGAAGTACAAGGAAACAAAGCAAGGAGACAAAGCAGAACCTCTCATAACTACAATACACTTTAAAGTACGTATAACTCATAACATCTGTTTAGGGGGGAAAAAAATGATATCCTTGGAGTGAAAATTTGTGTGCGATCCATGCTAATTCATCATTTAAAGGTGTATGAACCTGCTTCCTTAGAAAGCATATTTTAATAATTACTGTCAACACACTGTACCATTGGAAAGATCATTAGAAGCTTACCATGGAAACTTCGGCAATTACTGTGGGATAACTCGCTCGTGTGCATTATAATGAGACGTTAAGTGGAACGGTGGAGAAACAGAGTGAAAAGATTAACAGCAGTGTTAGGGCAGTCTCCTAAGAGATGGGTGACTGAATTCTCTTGCGTGAGAGGGCGATGACTGTGTAGGCTGTCCAAGGTTTATTCTTAGCTTGGTACATAGGCCTTGAAGAGGAAGCTTTGTATTGACAGTCATTCTGTTCTTCAACAACACAAATCCTGTCGTTCTTGCTCACATTTTTAGTATCTATCATTACATGAAATAACAGCGCTTCAAAGAGTTACATGCTGCTAAGGGGATCGCTCTTTATGACATATAAGTTCCCCTTTTCCAAAATGTACAGTTCGGAAAATGATACAAATGGAAATTTCAATGTTACGCTCATCGGTCACACAGTGTACGCTAAGGATGCACTTGATCCTTGCCATTTTTCCTCCCTAGTGCCCATTTTAAGTAGAATAATAATCCCCTGTGCAAAATAATATGCTTACATGTTTCTTCAAAGTACAGTGTGGCTGTGGTGAATGAACTTCTTCCTGAATGACGCCTGTGTCATTTGCGCCTGTCTTGTGGTAACAGTGGTGTCATTAGTTTACTAGAATGATTTGAGTTATCCCACAAATTCCAGCTGCTGGTTAGAGGTCACACTCGTCTATCAAGGTTTCCTATAAGGTCTTCATTGACACATCCCAGTCACCTGTTGTTGTGGAGAGAAGGTGCACTGCGTAACAAATAGGACAGGATATTACCAACTAGCCCACGATACAATATGTATCATGATTCCAGTGTCACAATTCAATGCATCATGACGCATCATGATATTACTATAGTATCCTGATTGGTAGAAGGTTATAACTGCTAAAATTTTAAATTGGCCAAATTTAATTAACAGCCTTTAAGTACCAAGGATGAGTCAGTATCATTGTTGATGTGCACTTCAACTCCCAGTTGCATGAACTAAGTATTTCTTTGTGCATACATAAAGTGCACATTTCTGTTTTTAAATCAACAAATGTAAAAAAAAAAACGTATAGAATGAAACATTTGACTTTAATGAAGTACTTTAATATTTCTGTGGTAGACAGTTCACTGCATTTTTTGCATTGCAGCACGCTTAGCATAAGCTACACAAACAGCACATTTTCTTGTCATAAAATGTTAACATGTTTGTCAAATGGATGGATGGATGAAGCCCTTTATTGCTGTCGCAATATACCATGTCACTAGTCACAAGTACCAGCGGAAAAACTAGCCATCGACCCGACCACACATATAAACATCACATTACAGGGGGTAGACCGGTCAGGAAGACAGAGGATATAGGAATAACAGAGAAAAAGAAAAAGAGAATTATATGAGGAGGGAGGAGGAGAATAAAAAAAACAGCCCCCAGACTGTACTCCAGTAGGGAGGACATTGTAGGAACCGAAAGAAACACCTCAGCAACATAAGGACATGGTCACACTACACCTTACAACATAAAAGTCATGACTAGCAACAGGGGAGGGAAATGGGGAGGTGGAGGTAGCCCAGCATAGACAGACAGCCGTCCGGTCCTGCAGCCATACGAGGCGCTGGTCAACAGACCCGCCTGTCCAAGCTGAGGGTATGAAGCGGCGAAGACGTGGGATGGGGGGAGGGTGCGGTGAGTGCATGTCCTAATAAAACACCTGCTGGTGTTAAACAGAAGTGCAAAAATCAATTCACATGTTCACAATATTGGTGAAAAATTGTGGCAAACTGAATTGCGATATATTAATTAATGGCTGTATTGATACAGCAAGAAGGCAAAGGGTTTCAAGTTGGCCTTGCCGGTTTCTGGGAAGTGGGAAACTGTGGATGTACAATTGGACATCGGTAGGCCCGGGAGGGGAGGCATATTGGGTCTGTTCTGTCTTAGGCCTTAGGCAAGAAGCAAAGCACCTTTTCTGTGTGGTGGGATTATTAAAGCACAGGAAAATAAGGTAAAATGGAGTACAAGTCAGCCAGGACAGCACAGATACTCTGTGGCATGTGGATTCAGCAAGGGTCTTAAACTCCACTGAACTATCGCAGCATTCCACTGCAAGAATCTTCTTCAATTTACATCCTTCTTTTGGAGACAGGAACTCCGGTGCAACGCATTTCTCTTATCAGTCTAATAAATCCTTACGGGGACTGAGATCTCATTATCTATAGGGTCATGGAAAGCCGCCCTATTTCTGTGGCGGCTGTTGTAACCCCCGGACCACCAGTAAGCGCTGCAGCACAGAATGTCAGACTCTGGTTTTGTTGCTGGATGTCTTCAGTATGCCGTTTAATGGACTGGTTTTGTATAGTCGGTTGCTATGGTGAAAAAACAGCCCATTCCTGTTTGATTTATATTGCATTAGTTGGAGCTGACCTCCTTTTATAGATAATGTAATGTCCCTTTGTAACATTATCAGGAAAAAAAAATATACTACGAAGTCAATTGCACAAAACCTGTAAAATGTATATGTTAGTTTCCGCAGTCAATATTATTGCTTTATTATAACCAAACAATTGCTATAAAATTGGACAAGTATTGTTTGAAAAATATGTCATGTATGTTATAGACTGGCTTTACAGATCCCTGGGATGTACAGTTCAAAAATGAGCGTGAATGGTGAGCTGGACAGCATATCCAAACACATGATTTATCGTTATTTATCTCAGATAACAATGCGGGAAGTACTACAATGAGTAAATCACAAAGATTGAATTCATTGCATGTATATTAGAAATTTAATCTGAAACTTATGAACTCTGGGGAGAGAATAAACCTTATGAATACTGCCTGTTATTCCTCAAGTATGTATGATATAGTAATATTGGATTTGCCCTGTGCGTATATTTCCAATAAAAGGAGACATGTGGATCTGGTTCATAAACCTGGAGATGACCAATAAAAATGTCCTTGGCCACCTTGAGGGAAACAAATTCAGTTTGATAGATCTGCATATGTTGGCGAGCCACATTGATAAGCTTTCTCTTTTTATTAATGCTCAAAATCAGAAGTAATAATGCTGGTCTACAGTCTTCAATGCCCACACATGACAAGACTCCCATAAAGTAGCTTGCACCATGTTATTACTATTGCTATCACGTTTTAACTAAAAATGGATTAAAATCTCGGAAGCGCTGAAATTTATATATATAAAGAGACTCAGCTTCCTCTCTGACATTGGATGTCTGTGTCTCAAAAAAATATGCCATGGTTCCACTAAACTAAATACTTTGAAAGAGGCCTAAGTTTATTTTATATTTCTTATGTTACTATGTAACTGTTGTACCGCCGGAGGTGCCTTAAAGAGAGTAACAGACATTGTACAGTATACAGGATGTGTCTTGTCCAGACCAGGATTTTGTTTCGACCAACCAGCTGAATACTCTATGACTGTGACTCTTTATGCTCAACTGTTTGGTTGAAACAAAAAAACTGGTCTGGACTTTTACTCCCTGGGCCTTAATTACCCATCTATGTTAATTACACATATTTATCTTTTCATGTTGTACATGTAAGTATACACAATACACTCTGTATATACATATTTTATAAATATAATTTTAACTATATAACTTGCTAATATATTATTTAATTCAGCAGTAATGCAAGTAAAGGACAATTTAAGTGGCTTTCTCATCAAAACTGAGGAAATGAAGGGCATGTTATTTGTACACTTGTTTTTTGTGTCTTGGATTTCAACATCTGGTTGGTGGATGGAGAAACAAATAGAAGATTAGTCTTATACTGCATTCAGAAAGCTTAGCATTTACAGTAGCTGATTTCGGCTCACCAGAGAGCGATTTTTGGGCCGGCCAGCCGTCCGGCAAAGCAGATTTGAATACGGAGGGAGCCCGGTAGACTGCCTGTTTTAATCCAGCGACAGTTCTGCTCCACAAGTCTAACTGACAGGGAAATGTTTGGCATGCCATTTCTGGCCAGAAAATGAACAAAGGTCTTCCCCAAGCCTGACGATGAGTAGTCAATAGACATAAAGGAGGAATTAGTGTGCACACTTGCATAAATGAAATGTAGAGATTGATGTGCATAGGGCATTCTTTTGATTGAGTAAGACTAGTAATACATTCAGCTGCAGGGGGCCAAAAGAAACCAAGCCTTCTATGAAGCCTTATACTTGACTGACACCAACAATTTTCTTGACATAGTTCTAACATAAAGCCTAACTGCTTCCTGAAGCAGACCTGAATTGCAACATTTTGTTGGATTTATTACATGGAATTTGTTTTGAGCGGAGTGTTTACGGCATTTCATTTCCCCTTCCATGGCACCACACACAGTGTCTGTCAATGAGCAAAGTGCGTTTCTCATATCTACGTATACACCTAAATTGCTTTAAGACGCTGTTTTCCGAACGGTGCGAGTAAGCTAAGAAAACATATTAGGCAAAATTGCGAAGCAGACATACAGAATTTCAAATACAATCGATTGTTCATACGTTGCAAAAAAATGTCTTTTTCACTACCTCTCAGAATGTCTTTATATTTGTGCAGTCTCTTGAGGTTTTGTATAATTATTAGGTAACGCTTTACATTAACTGCACCTTTATAATGCATTCATAGAACATTCAGTGCACCTTCATAATGGGTTCATAATACATTCATAGAACATTCAGTGCACCTTCATAATGGGTTCATAATACATTCATAGAACATTCAAAAGCAGCATGTAAGTGTACCATGACATCCTAACATATAACAGCTTTAATGTACTTTAATATCGAGCATTATATGATTACAATACATTATTATCATATAATATTAACTATTAATGTATATTAAAGCTTTTAATGTATGCTTACATGCTGCTAATGAATGTTCTATCAATACATTATGAAAGTGCATTGAATGTTCTATGGATGGATTATACAGGTATCATGAAAGTGCAATGAATGTAAAGCAGAACGAATTATTATTTCATTGGTTTACACTCTATTTAGCATATGCCTTTAACCAACCAGACATACAATTGAAAGCAGGGTTAGCCAGTTCCAGGTAAATTCAGGGTTAAGGGCCCTACAGTGGAATCACTCTGATGGCCCTGGGATTTGAACCAGCGATCATCCAATCACAGACATAGCATCCCAACCCACTGCACCACACAATGCACACGTTTAGAGGTGATTCATTTTCAGTAGCCAAACTGAAGGAAACATTTTATTGTTTATGCAATATCCGTCCACCTTATAAACACGTATCCTGTTCAGGGTACCTGAAGCCCATAATTCAGCATCTAATGCAATATTTTTGCTACTATTTTAGAAGTATAATTGATAATATGCCATTTTTAATGTCAGCATGTTACATTTTGTTGTGTGTCTTTCAGGGTTGGGGCCATTCCGGAATGCAGTCATCAATTCCAATCCAAATCAGAAAATGGAACTTGAGTTGGAATTTAA
>JAODKC010000036.1:7250229-7277255 GCA_026777985.1 Mormyrops attenuatus | reverse complement strand
CCCCCCCCCCCCCCCCCCCCCCCCCCCCCCGCAGGGTGTGTGATGGACCTGAAGGTTGGTTATGTGAATATATGGCCAGTAATGTATACACATCGCTTGAGACCAGGAGATCAATAAGTATTTACTTTTCATACAATAAAGAAGAATGGCGAAGAAATTAATGTTAATGAAACTAAAGATTTGAAACACTCCAACTAATAGGCTTGTGCGTTAAAGGTTAAAAAAGTGTAAATATACTGAACATCAGATAGGACAAGATTTGCAATACAGTCCAACAGATGGCGTTTAAACCATACAGTAAATTATATTTTTGAAATAATTTGAACTACGCTTAACACCATACCTGGCAAGGCTCGACATGCACTCCAACATATGCAGCATGTTTGTTTCTCAGACATATGAGAGTTTCCACAAATTAATCTTCCAGCAAAGTTACTGATTGGAGTTTTCATTTGGAAAAGAACAGGACCAGCTGTTAATATAGTGTTCCTCATGTCATTTGATATTTTTGAAGTGTTCTAGATAGATAATATATTTTCATAGAAATATGTCCTTTTGTCCTTTATTATTGATTAATTATTGTTGCCCTTCCAGAAGAGTTACCTTTGCAATGCTTTATAGCATAGAAGTTAAATGAATTGCACAATGCAGGTTTCTATATTTATGTTCATACAAATGTGTCCTTGAATCCTTGAGTAATGTATAATTACTGTTGCACTACAGTACTAGAAGTGTTACCTTTGCAATGTAATGTAGCAAAAAATTATACTTGGTACCTCCAAGACATTTACGGATGTTCCAGGTGAGTCCTCCGTGTTACCCAGAGAAGCCACAGGTTGGCTAATATGTGCTGCTTTATGAAAAATGAATGTGCTCTCTTTTCAGATCCTGACTTTAAAGATCTGGGAGTCCCGAACCCTCTGCCCTGTAGGTATCATTTATTCTTTGTGAGCTAAGTACCCCGCCAGGGGCCCATGCATTGCCCAGCTGTTCTCTAATCTATTGTTTCATGCGTTTTCCTGTGGCTCAGTCTGCGAGTTCGAGATGGGGGGACCTGAAGGTATCGTCGAGTCACTGCAAATCGCGAGGGATGGCAAGGCCTTGCAAACCGAGGCCGTGGACTGCAGGTGGTACATTAGGGCCCCGCCGCGGTCGAAGGTGAGATGGTCGTCACTGAAAACAACTTATCAGCGTCTGGCTGGCTGATCCGCTGGCCAGGTTGCGCACTTGGAACTGTGATACCGGTGATGTTAGAGTATAATCATTGTTATTATTTTCATTGCCTGTTACTGCTGGTGTTGTGGTAGCTGGGAAATTGCATTTCATCATAACTTCAGTTTATTTATGCTTTTCCCTCTGGTTTTCATCATGTCTGATGATACCAATACACAAAATCAGAGTCTGACTGCAATAGGAGTACATGGCTGGGGCTTCTGCATTTAAGGAGGGTAAACTGTGGAGGTCACTGCAGAGGTCGAATACCCAGGAAAGGTCTGCTCCTCAAAAGGTCTGGCTGGAGGCAAAGCCATTTTCTCTACATCAGGCACTGTTTTTTAACAGGAAGAACGTCAAACGAAAGACTGAGCTTCACTGTTGTTGAAACAGAGATTCGCCATTTGCTCGTCTGTTTGCCTGATAGGTTGTTGTTTTTTTTTGTCTGGATTGTTATGGCTTTACAGACATTTGTTTTTATTCCCGGTTCCTACTCAGATAGCTTGAGGTTAACAAAATCTGGTAACGCACCATTAGTAATTTGCAAATGGGAGGTGGCCTGTTAATGCATATTTCCCAAGGCGATTGCGCAGGTAGAAAGCTGTAGATTCAGCGTTTTCGTTAGGGTAATTTATTCAGGTGTCAGGATCCGTTTGTTCCTTCATTATCCGCTACGGAGATAGCGACACCGGAGACGACGCTAATGCATTGCCGTTTGAGTTACGAAATTGCTTTCTGTCAGTTAAATCATCGTGATACTTCCCAATGTGTTTTAATGTTACGCCCCAGATTTTCCCTCCTATTTTCCCTTTGTAATTCCTCTCTCTGTGTGGAAAACCGTAGCTGTTGTCTTTTGATTGAAATTTCAGAAATGGATAGGAACAGTTGATGCACAGACAGTTTTCTCTGAATTTATGGTCCTGCACAGTATTTACCATCTTATCTGGCACACCTAGAGAGATCCATCCGGGCTTTTAAATGAAGAAGGCACTGCAGATACCTTTGTCCATAACGGCTTGTATTTTAGCTCTCTGGGGTCCTTCTGTCTTATCTCTCTTGCTGTTAATTGCTTTTCCCATGGCGAATCTGAAGCTGTACAGTTCGTTGGGGCAAGCAGAACACCCTGATTCACAGTTAGGTTGCAGGCTCCTATCGCAGTGACATTTTGAGCTGGGAAGGTGTGTTTTTCGGGGGTCTTTTTCATTATTGCGCTTCTGAGTGGTCTGTCAGCCGGGACGTGTTATGTAAGCCCCCCCACTCCAAAACGGCTCACACATTCTCTCTCTCTCACAGACACACACACACACAGTCCTGTACTCCCATATTTGTAGGGACTTTCCATTCATTTCTATGGGCAAAACCCTAATCCCATCAATGACAACCTTAACCCTTACCCAGTCCTACCCTTAACCATAAGTAACCAAACAAAATAAAAGTCTTCTGGCATCTTTAGTTTTTTGACTGCAGTAACAGATTTTTTAAAAATTGAGTTTCCCCTTGTGGGGACTGAAGAAAGGGTCCCCACAGTGTCAAAATAAGCCGTTTTTATCACATTATGGGGACATTTGGTGCCCACAATGTAACGTATATCTGACCCATACACACACACAGCTTGTCCTTAGTAATTATGCAGTGGCTTACAGATAATTTTGTGTACTGTGATCGATTGCTTGAGCAGCTGATTTCAGTGCTATCTGATGTCCTCCAAATTAAATCTTCCCTCCCTGTCTTCCTTTAGGAGCACGTAGTCTATAATTGCTTAGGTCACTTGATGTGACTTTGCTAGCACACAATAAGCCTTTCTGTTTATATACATTCTTCTTCTGTTTACATCACAATGGATTTTACCCTCTCCGGATGGATGTGCCGTGTTCGAATATGATGGTTTGCTTGATAAGGTCTTATTGATTACCCCCCCATCTCACTTAGTAGATTACTCAACAAAGCCGGCGAATTGTATTAAAAATGCCTCCTGAATGTATCGCAGGATGTAAAACGGCTCTAATAGCAACACGTAAGCCCTGACAGACACGCGTTAATGTGTGAGTTTACTCCTTTGAGAAACAGGCTTTTCCTTTGACTTTATTTGAGTCTATAATGGAGTGAAATAAACCAGAACTCAGAGATGAGTGACTTGTGACCGTACTTTGAAAGGGAGGGATCATCTTCAATTTATGTGTATCCTGTTCTTGCTATTTGGCGGAAAAGGGCAAGCCGCGCCTTATGCCATTTCAATGGTGGCGTTTTTCAAGGGAGCAATGCAAGTTAAAGCACTCAGCTCAAGAGTCCTACAGCAAGGCCCCCCCTGCACTGGAACGTGAGTCTTCAGGAGACAAGTCCTTCACTTCAGCTGGCGCACCACCCGTCGGCTGATGCTAACCTCCTCGACAAGCAGACCGCGTCTTAATCCGATTTCTGTTACCGACACCGACGTGGGAACAGATTCATCCCTGTGACATCTTCAGCCGAGCTTTCCCCGTCCTCGCGGCGAAATGCGCCGATGTTCCCGTCTCACTCCAGCTGCCAGGTGACATCGCCTGGCGTCGGGTACAAATTAGTCAGTGCAGTGACGATGTGATCTGCACCTAAAACACGTGGTGGCACCAGAATAAAAAGATTAAAACTATAGTGACACGCAGTCTTTGTAGAAGCTGCTGCCATGGACCATGGAACCGGAGGGCAGCTTTTGGATAATCATTAAGAATGCAGTGATGAATGAAAAATAGCTTCAACTAATTTAATGCGAATCGATGCAACTTTATTTAAAAAAAAAAAGAGTACGTTATGTATCTGAGTTTTTCAAAAGCTAACCCATAAATGGCTCCCCTGCCCCCGTTCAGATGCATCCCATGGTCCATGGTTGCCATGCTCCTAAGAATAGCCGGGGAGATATATTCAGAGTTCCTGCAAAAAATAAATAAACAAATTAAAGTAGATGGAGAATCTAATTAAAACATACTTGAACAATCAAGTGAAGTCTGTGGAATTTGCAGACGTGCTAGATATGGTATGCTTCAGCCGGCCCTAAGGGGGCGTAGTTACAGGAAAAGTACCTCCATCCGATGGGAGGCGTTATCAGCACGGGGTGTTTGAGTGGCTCTGGGTCATGGCTGATATCGCCAGGGCCCCGAAGGAGGAAAGGCTGGACGATACTTCCGGGTGGCTCCTTGTCAGATCTGAGGCTTTGGAGGACGTCAGAAGCTGGTGGGGGGGGGGCATTATTGCAAAATTATAGCAGAAGAGGGAAAGTAACACCTCGCCCCCACATGCTTATTTACCCTGCCTTAGACACACTCGCTGTCAAGACTAAACTTTTTAATTGATCTCATTCCTCACAGCTCTCTCCCACATCTCTGCCTTGACCCCTAAATGAAAAAAACCATCCTGTCTCACTCCAGGAGCCTCATCCTTCAACCCTCACGTAGTATTGCTCTCATCGTACTTCGCTGATCCCAGCAGCAGTGCCAGTTTAGCACACTTTACAGACTATGTTGTAAACTAATTGGAAATTAATGTAGATTGGTGGATTTTTGTGTCTCTGTAGAAATAGCTGTAAATATTTTATGGGAGCATCTGTATGCAAATTGTGGTGGGAAACTGTCGTACATCGTTCTGTACACGCCTACAAATTCTGTGGCAGTAAACTGCTTCTGCAAGTGGCAGGCTTTGACTCCACTCATAGCAGGCCCATCACTGCAGTAGTAATCGCTGAGAATTCTGGGAAAAAGCCTGACGACAATGGGCAGCACATGCTAAGCCTGGAGTTCTAAACTCTTCACAATGGTTTTCCCTCTGTGAGGAGCCTGTTAGTCATTTCTGCGAGACGGATCTTCTTTTGAAGGTTCATCCGTGGCTTCATACTGCTGCGAAGACACAACAACTGCATCCCAATCGCAATCCTTCGCACGCCGACCTCCCAGAGAACCTCACGTTTGTGGTAGAGGAAGAAACAATGGCTGCTGTTTTTTCTTTCCCGTCTTCCTTCCCCGTTAATTATTCTGATAATCGTTGCAATTTGAATGAACTCATCATGTTTTTGGATGCATTCTGTCTCAGAGCTGTGAGGATCAATCCAGAGCTGGTCAGTTTTCTCAGCGAGCCAGCAATCTGAACACAACATGGCACAGAAAGGAAAGATGCATTGTACTCATTTTGTCCGCATTAGCTCTCTTTCCTCTCCTGATTCATTATCGTGGTTTTTCTTAAAGGTCATCTAATCCCACCTCTCACAATGGAACCACCTTAACCGGACCGGATGGTGTTGGCGAGATGAATGGCAAGGGTGCGAAACAGCTTGTTGGAAAATTTACATATGTCATTTCTCCAGGAAGCATTTGACTTGAGAATCGTGAGCTCACATGTGGCCATTTTGTCCTGTCAGATACATCCCCCTCGTCCCGTAACGCCCCCAGCATTTACACGCTGTGATGCAAATGGAGCATTCAGTAATGGAGAGGACCATTCGTAACATCCAGGGGCGTGGTGTGCGGGAAGGCAACGCGGACGCCGCTTTTAACCAGACACCCGCTCCTCGCTAGGATCCCCTTGAAGCATGACTGACATTCTGTGGGCCATTAGTCTCGCCTCACGACGCCCCACGCTATCCGTCATGCCGAAATTAAAGCGTTGTATTTCCTCGCCATCACCTTGCTTTGGAGACCTCGAGAGAGGGCTGTCATCACCACAGACCTTAAGACTGTAAACACATCACACGAAGCTCTTTATATATTTAAATAGCGAGGGATAAAAAAAACACGTTTCCTGCAGTGAAAACTGTATTTTAGATGAATCACCAAAGGTGTGAGTGGCGTGTTACTCAGTAGGTTAGGCTTCTCTTCTTATTATCTGAAAGGTTACCGGTTCAAATCCCATCCTTGGTAGAACAGTCACGTCTGTTGGGCCCTTGCGTAAGACCCTTGACCCCCCACCTCCCCCCCAGAAATGGACTAGAGGTGCGGATTAAACGGCTGACCCTGTGCCTAGACCCCTAGCTTCGCTCTCATCTGTATATTTGTGTATGTATGTCTCACAGGACGGCAATGTGAGATATGTGAAAGGAAGCCTTCCAATGCACCTGTACTCGTGCAAATGGCATTTCATTCTAAAATCTACTGCCTTATATATGAGGCATTCCTTAAAATGGACCCCTGGTCTCTGGGAGACTCTGCCAATCAGCATCCCCATTTTCATGGTGGCTCCAGAAAGCCAGTGACTTGACGAGAAACAAAACAACCCAGCATGTTGATTCTGCCACCCACGATTGTTATTTTTCTGTTAACCAGTCAGTTACCCTTCAAATGGCGCCAACACTAGTCCTGTCATGAAAACCATCCTGCCCCTCATGTCCGCCAACCATAGTCATAGGATATTCGCTCTAGCAACTCACTGCTGTCATCACCTGTTCTGGGTCACGATACCCCAACAACAACCTCTCTACCTCACTAAAATTATATTTCCAGCATCAAATGGAACAAATGTCAAGAGAAAAGGGATAAATGGAATAAATGTCAAAAATACATGCAACCCAGCCCACTAATACAAGAACCACTCCTTACAACTACTGATACTTACCACTAAAGCTGGTAAGCTACCACTAAGTAATATAAGAGATGTTAAATTCTTCCCTCACATCATAAATGGGTGCAGTGTGTGGCTCAGAGGGCTAAGCCCTCACACACACAGCCTCAGCACATCCTTGGGTCCTGAAGCCCCAGCTCCCTGGGGGCTGCTATGGGTGGCTGTCCTTCGCAGCCAGCTTGATCTCACCTACGGAGCGCAAGTTGGAGGAGGTGTAAAGAAAATTTCCCCACGGGGAGCAATAAAGTAACAATTATTATTATTATTATTATTTACCATTATAAAAATTGCTGCACCAAACACCCAGGCTTCCAGCCTTAGTGTCCCACATGTGTCCAAACAGAGACATGTGCCCACCGCTGCTGATCCTGAATCATCTCCATCACAGGTTCTCTCTCTGCCCTTGCAGATCTACTTGCGGTTCCTCGACTACGAGATGCAGAACTCGAACGAGTGCAAGCGGAACTTTGTGGCGGTGTACGATGGCAGCGGCTCCGTAGAGGACCTGAAGAGCAAGTTCTGCAGCACGGTGGCCAACGACATGATGCTGGCGTCAGCGCTGGGCGTGATCCGAATGTGGGCCGACGAGGGAAGCCGCAAGACCCGATTCCGCATCCTTTTTACCACTTTTCAGGAGCGTAAGGAAACCCACTGCCATTCTCCTTACAAGCAGTTAATCACATCGAACAAGGAATTCAGTTTCCATTTGAGGCCTCAGAAAAGACAATCTTAGGGTAACAATGAAAAAAGATAAATCATAGATTGAAGTGAGGCATTAAAGATTCATTCATTGATTTTCTTTATTTGTTTGGAGAGCTGAGGTTCATGGGCTTCAGTAGACAAGACACTGAAATATTAGTACAAGTATCCATCAACTTGCGTTCAGGTTACATTCCAGAATTGAGGACGTAAGTCAATTTGGATGTACCTAGATCATTATAGGGGAGAGGTCAAATATACTGTACCATATGAGATACAATATCACACACACTTAACTAAACCTCTATAGGGGCAGTGCAGTTGGTTTATTTCAGTTCTTGCCACATGCTGCACACGTGGTAAAATACATCCAGTAACGTCCACTATGTCTGCTTCAGAGGTCTCTAGATAAGTTTTATTAAGGCTCTTACAGGGCCTCGGACCTAAGTATGATCAGACACAAGGACGAATGTTGATGGATGACTGTATATAGTTGGCAGGTTTTTGAAGATGTGACGTAAGAAAATACCTAATTCATTTGTATTTTCTAACACCGTATTTTGATTAAAGAGAGGTAATTCTAAACTTTCATAGCAGTGGTTAGGTAACAAACATGGAAAGTTTTATAGAGGTGTTGAGGTACTGAACCCAGAAACTGTCACCCACATCACAGCCCTCTTACTGTAGTCCTTTTTTTTGATTCACCTTGAAGAAACTTATCGCTTCACAATAACAGTACAGCTTATTTCAAACACTGCCATTTCTCTAGAGTCCTTCATTAATTAATGAGCAAAAATGTCCAAGAGCTATCTGGAATCTTTCATCTGGGTTGGTGTATATGCCAGGGAATTTCTGTGGCCCTACTGAGAGATTGAAGCACCGGACATTATTCTGTGCTCTAGGGCAAGGATGCTGTGGGGGAAGGGATGGGTGGAGATTCGCCCCACGATACGAAGCAGCCCGGTCGGCAGAGTGCCACCATCAGAGATCGGGCCGTGGAACCAGCAGTCCTAAGGCTGCAAAGGCAAACCACACAAATTTTGGCGGGAAAAAGATAGGAGAAAACAATGAGCGGGCAGTCAGGCTAGCCTTTCTGTGATTTTATTCTGGTGTTCTAATTCCTTACAATCTGCATTCCCTGGACTAGCCTGTACCCATTTCGTGCTTCTCTGAGGCACCGTTAAATTAACGTGAAATGATCTGAAGACGGGCATTAACGGCGGGCCGGCGCTGGCCAGCGCACGCACAGGGACACCATAATGGGCTATGCAAGTCCAAGCAGATGGAGCTTTGGTTGGGGAACAGACAGGCTTTAATCGGGGTTTCGCGAGCCTTCACAAACGGCAGTGGCTGCTTCTGAAGCCCATCTGTGCCATGCGCTCTACGCAGTCCGTCAGCTCAGGATGTGCTGTTGCCCAGGAAACCCCTGCATAATCAGCCCTTACCCCAGGCAGGTTAAGACCATCAGCACTGCCTATGGAGAAGGGAAGGGAAGGGAAGGGGGGCGGAGGTTAATCAGCTCTGTCTTTATCACATATACAGTAAAGACCGATATTCTTAGAAGCATTTCCTGTAAAACTTTCGATTAATCGAATTTGAAATGCCTCATATGCAATTCCCTGGAATATTACCGTCCAGCCTGTTGTTTGAAGAAGTTGTGTTTTTATTTTATCCTGAGTGAATTGCATTCTGTTATGGTGCCATTGATTTGTGACTATGTTTACATCAAGGGAAGGTAACAGTAAATCAGTACCTGTTAGAAACACTGATATTTTGCATTATTGTCAATTATAACTCGATTCACACAGCTAGTTGTTTTGGGATCTTTTAATGCGAGCCTAATGCCAATAATAAAATATAGTATGAAAGAATGAGTCTCAGTGGAGATTAGTCCAGTTCCGTTTCTCAATTAGGAGAGAGTTAAGTGAGATCTTTCATTATGGAGTGCTAGGGTACCACCTAGTGGTGGTGGGATGTAATGACCCCAGGTTGATTTAGAGACAGTGGCGTTATTAGTTCAGCGAGTAGAGTGATGACTCATCCCAACATCGCTAGTGTTATTATTCACCTGAGATTGTCCGTGGAGTAAAGTACATCACTGTAGCTATTCCGCACAACCTTGAGCCTTCATTCTGAGGGGGTGAAGCATAGTAATGTGGTGTGTTTGAGAATGAAAGAAATGTTGCTTATGACATTAAGACTAAGAACATCGCAGTAGCAAATGACGTGATATTTTGGGCATGGATGAACGTCATTAGTATCATGTGTGATTGAGGGGGAGTTGTGTCCCCGTAAAAAGTGACCTTGATTTTTAATTACAAGATGATTCACTCTCTCGAATTTCAGCCGTTTTTCTTTCTGATAGCCTTCTACTGATAACTTTGTCCGATCACATGTATAGTCATCTGGGTCGCATCTCCTCTGATAAAAATTTGGTTATGAATATTAAACATTTTCGCACAAAAAGCAATCTGTTTTAAATCCAGAATCATTGTTAAGTATGATTATCACATCATGCCTTTCAGAGAGTAGTGCACCTGCAGTATAGCCAAAGTAAGTATCAGAGTGAAATGTATCATTATGGTTAATTTACCATAGGAAAAGTCTGATTTCTTTTCACTCCGATAATCATGATGATTTGACTGGTGTTGGTTTTTCTAATGGTGTTATGAAAACGTAAAAGACGTGTAACGATTGCTGAACAGACACGGTGACTTTCTGGCTGCCCGCCTTCCAGAGGTTATATGTTTGGCTTGCAAGCAACATTGCTGAGAATGCAACCTGTATGGTGCTTATTTGGGATTGCCTTGTATTATTTTTTCCTTTAGCCCCGTGTGAAGCAGACACTTTTTTCTGCCACAGTAATATGTGCATCAACAACTCTCTGGTGTGCAATGGGGTGCAGAACTGTGTCTACCCCTGGGATGAGAATCACTGCAAAGGTGAGTCCGCTGGGTTCCATACGGCGATTCTGACACATGTACACACCCTTCATACCACGCAGAATCTGGCAGCGGCGGATCCACCGAGATGATGAGTCCCGGTGGGCCCACCTGTGTGTCAACGCCGTATCCAGCATGGTTCCGTTTTTCACCCGCATGAAAAAAGGAAACGCGCTTTTGACTACAAACATGCACGGTTTCCATATAGAATTGCAGATAAAGCCTGTGTTTTTTTTTGCGCAAAGTACGGTGACGGTGAAATCCTACCTGCAAACTTTGTACTTGTGTTTCCGTGCCACCGTAAGCTAATTGAATTATAGCTCCAATTTCCAAGAATGGTTACACCATTGTGGGCATGTTCTTCACACGGGAGAAGGCGCTCAGGTCTCGGCGCTAGAGTCAGCGTTTCACCCAGTTACCTTTTTTTTGGCCGCATTGTTTTCCTCTGTTTGTCTCGAATTTTATATGGTAGCCCTCAGCACTTGTTCTCACATCCATCCTCATTGTTTCAGATGGTTTGTGTTCCCTGCTCTGAAAATACCTCTGAACACAACCATTTGCTTCCCAGTGGCCCAGACCAAATCAACACCCGTCATTATGCCGAGACTTATTCACAAATACCGGTCATTTCCCCAGCGAGAATTCCTGTTTATCCCCCCCCGCCCCGCCCCGCCCCGCCACTGCCGCCATTGCTCACTCTGTGGGAAAAATCTCCAACAAGATCCCCATTTCCCAGACATTTTAAAACAGCTGTATGTCTCGGAACGTTGTCTTGTGAGTTACACCTTTAATCCTTTGCTTTTGTATCATTGCAGAGAAGAGGAAAGCTAACATTCTGGACAACCTCAACAACACGAACGGCACGATAATCGGAGTCACCTGTTGTATCGTGATTATCCTACTTATCGTCTCCGTCATAGTTCAAATAAAACAGCCACGCAAAAAGTACATAATCAGGAGAGAGGACTTCGACCCGACTATGTTTCAGGAAGTTTTTGAGCCCCCGCACTACGAACTGTGCACGTTGCGCAGCGCCGCAGCCTCCGCCGAGCTGGTGGACCTGGCTGACGACCTGGAGACCTACCATAAACTCAGGCGCTCCTCCTCTCGATGCATTCACGACCATCACTGTGGATCCCAGCTGTCCAGCGTCAAGGGCAGCCGCAGTAACCTCAGCACGCGGGACGCCACCATCCTGACGGAGATCCAGCCGCAGCCGGTCAGACCCCTGATCCCGCCCACCAATCGCAGGAGCATCCTGGTGATGAAGCACAGCTACTCGCAAGACGCCACCGACGGCTGCGACCTGGACGACGACATGGAAGAGGTGCCCACCACAAGCCACAGGCTATCCCGACACGATAAAGGAGTGCAGCGGTCAGTATCCATTGATTTTTGATGAAGACTATCACTTGGAACACTTTAATACCCAAACATGTATTTGTTCCTTTTATTTATTTTTTCCCCGTTTTATTTTTATTTATTTTTTAACTTTGATTTCTCCGTCTTTCATTACAACCTCTGTGTCATTCATATGGGGGTTGGCTCAGGCTAGTGATGCCTTGCTCTGGCCAGCTGATGAACGCTGACATGTTGTTTCAATTTGTTTGAACATGACTGCATGCTTTGTCCCAGCACCGATCCAGACCGGCCAATCCCATCCTGGGCTACTGATTTAAAAAAAAGATATATCTTTGCATAAAAATAACATATAGGAAAACGATGTCCATAAAGATACGCCATTTTCTATTCTGTGGTGCATGGGGATTGCTAAGGGCTAAATCAAACACCCCTGCCAGGATGCTGGATCCTTCTTCTTTTGGACTGTTTGAAGGATCACTTTAAGATTATTGTTTAAATACATTAACGTTCTGAGTACTTGGAACTAAAAGGCTTGTCATTTGACTGAAGACTAATAGCACTTTTTGAAATAAACCGAAGCATTGCAGAAACAGATTTGAAAAGTAATAAAATCATATACGATATATGAAACAGACAAATTAAGTATTTGTTTCTAATCAGTAAAGCGACATTTTATGGCATGAATCTGTTTTTACAAGAAATATTATTTTATTGTATCACTGCACTTTGCTTGTGAGGATTAAATGTTTCCGAGAACAAGTGGTTATATCAAAGACGCATAAAATTCATACAACATGCCCTATATAACTGTCATGCCTGCATATGTTTGATGTCTATACATGCATCACACAGTTGTTTTATATGTGTGGTTCACCTATATTTGCAGAAAAGAAACACATAGTCCTTTCATTTTTGCATGTACATGTTTTTTTCGCATTTCAGATCCAGTATGTATGCGGAAAATTCTCTGTCTATGCAAAAAAGAGTATGATATTAAATGAAAAAGCCGTGACATTGCAGGTTCTGCCTCATTGGGTCACTAAGCAAACACGAATCCGAGTACAACACAACTAGGGTCTAAGAGACAGTCTCAAGGTAAGGACTCAGTATACGGACCCATCTCCCTGTTTTGTCAAATCATTGTAATTCAGTGTACGTCCACATATGCTGCCACACTTGATTTATGTTTTATCCTAAATGTGGGTGCCTCTCACTACTGGCAAATGGTTTCTGTTTGTGTTGTAAATTAATTTCCATTTCAATGATTTGTTTACCAGCCATATTTGTTGGTATGTTTGCATATTATTTCTGTCCTTGTAATTTTTGCTTGTGTGTTTTGAGTCACTGAATGTTTGATTTTTGTTTATCCATATGCATAAATTTTAACATTTGGTAGATATTTTCATCTAAGGAGAACACCCTTTTGTATGTTTGCGCCGATGTTCAATACAATGATTTATGATCTTTTGTAATCTATAGGGGCCACTTGCAATGAGCAGTGTTAGTACAGTATAAGACTGGCTTATGTTTGTGAGACGGGTCCCCTTCAGCTAGCCAGCGGGAACTCTGATTTCTCTGATGAGGGAGACAAGTGTATTGCAGTTACAGTGGTAAAAATAATTGAAGATATCGTTTTGTCCTTCTTCTTCTTAGAATAAAACCAAAAACAGAAAGAAACAAGACTTCAACCGGTGTCCACTTTTTCCCTACCCGGCCATTGAAGCTGAAATTTTGCAATATCTGTTATATTCAAACACTGAGATCTGACATAAGCACACATTTTCTTAGTGCTTTCTCAGCAAGAGCCTAAATTCCAAAAAGTTCACCATCCCTCTGTTAAGGAAGTCTTAGGTAGGGTCTGTGTGCTTCTCAAATGGAACAAATCTCAAGTCTCCCCCAGTTGTGTAGAATTACATTTACATATTTCGCAGCAGCAGGCCTGTAGCCAGAAATAAATTTTGTGGGCGGTCAAGCAGCCTTACTGATAGACCTCTAGGTAAATTTTCACCAACCAATGGGGGATCTCCCGTTGTAGATTTTGCGGACTGGGGTCTCCCATAAATGTTGCCAAGCCGCTAAACCAGGGATGTCAAACTCCAGTCCTGGGGGGCCAGAGCCCTACACATTTTTGGGTTTCCTCTCATTTGACACCCCTCATTCAACTCCTATGTGTCTGATCAGTAAAAATCATTTCGTGGGGGGTTCAAAGCCATTATAATATTATGTGACTATATGCTTCTTTACCAGACGCTTTTGTCCAAAGCAACATTCAAACAAGGCAAATAGCACATTGCAAATATAAGTGCAGATAGACTCAGCCTCCAATTAAGGTCCAGTTGTAGGTACAAGCATAGGCGTTATTGGAGCAGGAGCTACACAACAGCCATTAACAAAGTAAGAACCTAATACGACAATAGGACTAATATTTAAGGGTCAGAAGTGCAACATAAGAGTATTCAATGAACATAAAGAGGCATCAAGTTAGTTGCGGAACTCATGGAACAGATTGGACAGGGTTCAGCAGCTCATTCCACCATCAGAGAGCTACACAAGAACTAAGTGAAACTTCTCACGCTGTGGAGGGAGCTTCATGTGGCATTAGTTTGCTGACCGAAGGAGGCAAGATGGGACATAGGTGGGAGATGGAGATGGGTGCCTGTCCATTGATGGACCTTTCAGCTAGCACCAAGGACTCGAACTTGATGCAGGTTCCAATAGGGAGTCAGTGAAGAGAGACAAGGAGGGGTTTGGCATGTTAATGTTTCGGTTGAATGAATATCAAACATGCCACTGTGTTTTGAATCATCTATAGTGGTCTAACAGCACAAGATGGTAGGCTTGCTTGAGGAGAGTTGCAATAATCAAGTCATGTTGTGATAGATGGTAGAACCGGTAGGAAGACAAGAAGCTTAGTCTTGGAGATGTAAAAATGAAGGTGATGGTCCCTCATCCAGACTGTGATATCAGCCAGGCATGCAGAAATCCTGGCAGAGACCATGGTGTCATGAGGAGATAAGATCAAGTAGATCTGGATGTCAGTGTAGTAGGAAAAGCCATGGGATCTGACCTAGACAAGTAATTTAAAGAGAAAAGAGAAGAGGACCAAGGATGGAGCCTTGGAGAACACCGGTTGTTACCTGATGTGATTTGGACACCTCTTTGCCCCAAACCACTTGGAATGATCTTTCTGACAGGTATGAGTCAAACGAGGACAGAGCAGTTCCCATGATGCCAAACTGGGAAAGGGTGGCCAGAATGATTAGGTGATTAACTATGCCAAATGCCACAGACAGGTCAAGCAGCATCAGGACGGTTGACTGGGATGCAGCTCTTGCAGCTCTCAGTGTCCACAGCAGTGACAGCGGCAGTCTCGGTTGAGTGTCCATGTCTGAAGCCCGGCTGAAGTGGGTCCAGGAGGTTCTTTATCAGAAATTCAGAGATATGACTGAGAATAGTACATTTAAGACAATCCATGAAGGATCGAGTGACGGTTTATTAAACAGTGGTGTTACCCGAGCCTGCTTATGTGGCAGGGAATGCGCCAGTCATAAGGGATAAATGAAACAGGTGGGTAAGTGCAGGGGTAATATTAATACATAAGGAATGCACGGTGGTTGCTTTAAATTGACTTGTACTTGTTAACCTCAAAAATGACTATAGCACTGACTATGAATCGCTCAAATTCAATATTATCAGCCGTGGGAGTATGTTCAGTGGGAATGACTTCAACATTCTCACGGTCCCCATTATAAGCTGTTCATGGGGACTGTAACTTGAGCATGAATTGCACTTATGTCCACAGGTGAATTTCATACCCTTAGGTATGACGTAAATAGAACGTATGACGTAAATTTTTCAAATATACAGTCACTTAATGTTAAAATTGTACAGTTTGGTATGGGACTCAGGCAGAGTGCATAAAGATTAATAACAGGTCAGATAATCGGCACACATCACACAAACCTGCAGCTGGATTTGTGATATTCATTGCAATTGGCCCTAGTTATTACCAGTCAGTTTTTGAAAATAATTAGAAATTGCTAAATTTAATATTAAATCTTTAGAATTAAAGTGTTACATTTTCAGTTGTCTGTTACTCTCAACTGGATTTTTAACAGCAGTTATATGCTTTAATGGTTTCATTTTTTGTTTCTCCCTTGTTAAATTGCTCATTTTTAATCTTCCACATTTTCTAACCATCTCTCTGTCCTTTTTTAAAGCACCATGTTCCCACTCTGATATTTAACGTCACTATTGTGTCACTTTGAACAGTGTATGATTTGCAATGTACTTGCTTCTGTTCTGCATTACATGTGCATTGTTTTCATTATATAGACGTCTTGAATATAGTGCAATCCTGGATGAGTACGAACAAGCTTCACTGCATTGTGAACACATGGACCGGAGACATACACCAGCATGATGATTTATGGACACTTTATAGCGAAACACCTTAAATGTAATACATGTTAATCTAATAGTGAGACTGACTGGGGGGACTGGCGATGGGTACCAGCCGTGAAACTTGAAATCAGATGGGAAAATTCATTACCTTTATTGTTGCTCACCTTTTCTGTTGTTGTGAACTTACTGGAAAGATATTGAAACAACCAATTTAGTTCTAATAAAAAAAACTATTTTAGGAACTCTTGCTTAAAAGAATCTTCAGCTTAAAGAAAAAAAAATAAAACCTTTGTTCTGGATGATTTTTTACGAAAGGCATGGCAATTCACCTTTATGTTTTATGATACGATTCCTTTGTTAAAGGCTTAAAATCTGTACCTTTCTAAGAAATATGTAAATTATTTCTTGTATTAACTATTTCTAACTACATTTTTCTACAGAAATTTCACAGTTGTAGAAAATAACATGTGCATGTCTTTATATTTCTTTAAAACTAAGAATGTTAATATGTTTATCAGTACTTATTCACATTCATTCACTTTCTGACTGATTGGGGTCCTTCAAAATAGGTTAACATAATTTGATGATATTAATACTGAAATAAGAAAATGCATGCTAAAAGATTAACATATATATTCCAAACTGATTATAAATAGCACATAGATTTTTTGCTTTAGTTTAATTATATTTTCAGTTCTTTTCAGTGCAGATATCTTCACATGTAACCTGTGTATCCTGGCAGCATGTGACCTTTCTAAGCAATTAAAAGAAACTTTTCTAATGCAAATATCAAGAAGCAGATCAGCTCTAAACCAGGAGGGTGCCTTTCAGAGCAGATTTTCCCAATAAATTCTTTCTAAAAATAAAACTAATTGATTTTCTGTGAACATTTTCATAAAGTTCTGTTGCTTATTTGCTCTGCCTTGTCTGTACTATTCATTTGTATGCCAAGGCAAGCAGCGATCTCACCAGCACGCTCCAAGATGCAGCTTTTGAGGAGAACTGCAGATGGCAAAGTGGTCGAGGAGCTAAATTGCCATTTTGCACCTGGAATAGTTATGAAGAGCATTATAGTCACAATGCTTGTGGCATAATAGGAAAGTGAACAGGGTGTGAATCTGTAATCATCCAACAAATTACAAGATGTTTACAAGAGTGTGATGTGAAGAAGTTTGACCCATAGAGTGGTTAAGCAGTCGTAGGTGTTACTAAAGGTAACAATATTATATGTAAGTATGCATAAGCAACATTATATACATATATATTTTCCAGATTAAGAGTGCTTTATTGTCATTGTATAATAATGGGATTGTGTAAAATCTGGGGCATACATCACTAAGTACAGTTTCTTGTTTATGTCAGATAATCTGTCACATTTAAGGTAGCCCTGGCTAAATGTAAGTGAATGACAATAAAGTATATTTAAACTGGGGTACCTTAAATCCGACAAGTTATTTAGCTAACCAACAAATTTCGCTTTGTGAAATAGGCCTCAGATGCTAAGATTAAGGTCAGATGACATGACACAATTGGTTGATTTGTAAACAGAACCGAAAAGGTATATTCAATCAAGGAAGCCGTCTTCCAACTGCAGATCCTGTTAAGGGACACAGGGGACTATCCCCAGGGTGGGAGGGCATGAGGCTGGGGGACACCCTGGATGGGATGCCAGTCCATCACAGGGGAAACACACTCCATGGGCAATTTAGAGATACCAATTAGCCTGACCATGTGTCTTTGCACTATAGGAGGAAACAAGAGATAACCCACAGAACACCATGTAGGAGGCAGTCATACTATCTGCCAAGCCACTGTGCCTCCCAGATTAAGGAACCATGAACACTAAAACATTCAAGCACAAAATGATAGTAGCCTGTGTGGTGGGCTGCTTACCGCTGCCTGTATTTATTTAAAAACTGCATGAGTATTGCCACTCTGACCAACATCAAAAACTGAGGATTCAAAAGAAAATTCTCGTAACATTATCTTCCAGTTAACCGTGTCAGGTTTTTCCAAATTAAGGGTGACCTCATGGCCAGCTCAAAATGAATCTGTACTTTGATATTAATTCCTGATGAATTCCAGTGTGCTCATTAGAAAATATGCTTTACAGTTCCAGAAGCTCACACCATAGTGCTTTTACACCATGAAACTCAAAATAATTGGAGTTATCTGTGGAACATAACTGATGCCAGATAAACAGAAAAAAAAGTATATGTCTAAAAAAATTTATATTTTTGAATGCTCAGGCAATTTCTTTAGGGAGACTGTCAAATTTGCTTTTGTGTGGATAGGTGCTATGACTGACATTTGCTGCATAATATAACAAATAATAGTATGTAATAAGCTGCTAAATAAAGTCACATATACTGGTAATAATGACTCAAACATTTCTAACTATAACAAAATTATGAATTAATAAATCCATATTTATGAAATTTAATTGTAACGTCTTTGTCTGTCCCATATTATTATTATTATTATTATTATTATTATTATTATTATTATTATTACATTTTGGCAAAAGGCCACTTTTTTATTGATTCTTTAATGTGAGTCTGTCGTTTTGATCATTTTCGTTTGCAGTTCAGTTGACATTAAATGCTGATGTGTCTCTTTTTCTTCTGTGTTTTCTTTTGGTTTGATTCATATATACAATCCCTTTGTTCTTTTTTTTCCAACTTTTTCTCTGTGTACAGTTGACCATTAATTTGCAAGTGTCATTTTAAGATTGTAATTAATGTCTTGACTTGAAAAAAGTTTATGTTAAATATTTATCTCTCGTCTGTTTCATTCCAACCATGCTTTCAAGTAAGTAACAATTATGATACATTGTAACAAAAGAATATGTATGCAAATTAAGGTGCAAGGTGGTTTATGCAATACATCACGTCATTACACATTTCACAGGAATATAATGATGGTCCTTAGATCTGCAGATATACCCTTATAGCTAGTCACTAACAGTTTATACATGAGCAAAAGCACAACTAACGTGCTGTATAAAAATGTAAAAATGCTATATTAAAATGCAATGTTTGTTGTTATATCCATAATAACAAATATGGCATCAGTGATTAGTTGTGACAAGGTCCCACGCTCTTTATGAGAATCATGAGGATTGTGTTTTATAACACCTTATATAAACCTACTGAAACGGGTCTATTTTCTACAGTGATGTGTGGATATGTCTGTGTTTGATCAGGTTGTTTAGCAGAATGGGATGTGCCCATTTTTACTCATCTTAAAATTGTCGATAAAAGGCATATTAGACTTTTCTTAACGTAAGTATGAACACCACTGTAGTTCCCATGTAAAGGAGGCATCTTCAGAAAAATAGCTGATTACTGAAGCTAACAGTATTTTCATTTTCCTACAGGCAGATACATCAACGTTCTACATCTTGCCAAGTTTGACAACTTACGGAACTAACTCTTAAACCCTGCATCTACCATGAAAGAACTGTTGCTTTATGTGACTTTACCAATTAACTGTTATCAAGGGAAAAAATATACTTTTTCTTAATTTGTGAATGCGTTGAGTCTTTTCTTTGTTCTAAGATGTAAAGCATTTGCTTGTGTTTTTTTGAAAACTGTATGGCCACTGAATTTGAGAAGGATTTTTCAAAGATTTTTGAAACAATTTCGTTCAATAGTCAGTAACTTACATGCACATTCGATGGGAAATGAAAATGTCAAACCAAATGATTTTTAAACTTTTAAACTATTCATTTGGAAGTTAAAGTTGAATATTCTGGTGAAATTTTGTTTGGAATCCCTTAAACCCAGTCAGGATTGATTGAGTGTTCCATATCTTACGTAAGCGAATCACAGGTTGTGTTTCCTGCTAAAGATGACTGCCCTTAGGGGATTAGCAACAAATAACCACTGTATGTACTGTATGTTGTGTAGGTTCTTAGATTAGGAGAGGTTCAAATGAGGACAGTGGAAACACTGCAGTAGAATTTACTGGCAACTTATAACTTGGGGACGAAAAGTTTAAATTTAGTGAATTCTGCTTTCCATTAATTCATTATTGGATTTCAAACCTGTCATTATTTCAGGAGGAATATTGTTTGGAAAATTAACAGTTACCGAAACATTTTACTAAATAAAGTCTTGATAGTTAATGGGGCTCAACTACACATATGAAAATGATGGTCTCCAAATTTTTTTGTCGTTTAGAAAACGCAAACTATTTACCTGTAGTGTACCAGTAAACGATTGAAATGATGAATTTATTATGTTAGGGCATTTCCCAGACACAAGATGTGTGTATGTTTTAGATTTTTTCCCTTTGGATAGTGATATTTTATTTGATAATTGAAATATGTTTTGAATAAATTAAAAGAAAAAAAAACATGCATAAAACTAATTGTATGTTTTTTACTTATAAAATGATCAGGTGCAGAACGGCTCTTGTTGGAATCCAAGAAAGTCATGTTTTTAAATTCTCTAGCACTCTTGTGTAACGAACTCACATGACACTTAAATTCATTTGAATTTCATCGCTACGTATTCCCAAGATGTTTCATTTCATACAAAGTGGGAACAGCCAGTGATATGTATTCGGCTACCGCTTTCAGTTTACACAAAGCACAATTTATTGCTTGATGAGTTTCGTGGTACCTACTATATTGACCAGCTACATAATACTCCAAGTCGTGAATTATCTTTTTAAAACCTTGTAGGTTCATATTATTTAAAGATTGTACTTGAGTCTAAACCAAGTAAACGTGAAAGCATACAATAAAATCAATTGTCATTTCATTAATATAATCAAATCTACGTTAAGATCCATGGTTTAACCCACTTTGGGTGTCATACGGCGTCCTCTTCATTAACATGACTTAGAAAAAACTCCAGTTCCCATAGTTCTCCGGGGTTCTGTCCGTCGCTCCAATGACGAAACATACGGGCCAAGCGTCGCATCTTTCCCCTTCGTTATACATGGGATTTTACATTATGGTTTAGGCAATTAGACTCCACTTTGTATGCGAAGTCATCTGGGATGTGTATGTTACCTAGTTGCTTTTGCTCGCTGCCATGTCATTTTCGGTATTCACCGTAGTTTATGCAGCGCGTTAATCAGGGGCTAAACGGCTATCAGCAGTAGTTGCAGATCCCCGATCCCCAACAGAGGACAGCATGGTGTACTCCCTGGTAATCAAAGCCGCGTACCTTCAGTTTCAGCAGGCTCGGGCAGCCCGGTGCGCCCTGCGGATGTTTAATCGCGTCCAGCGGAGCGCAGCCGGAGCCCCGGCGCCATGGCTCCGCTTGGCGGGACCCTGCCGCGGCCCTACCTGTCAGGTCGATCGGGGGTTTTCCCTCGACGTCGGGTTAAGGAGTAAAGCTAAGGATAGTGAAAGTGAGAGCAGGAAGGTGACCGTGTCAAGAAGGCGAGGCGACGATCCGGCCGTCTCGGCTGCACAGAAAGGTAAGGAGCAAGGACGGACTTCACGCAATTTCGGGTTTTCTAACTATATTTGCATATTGTTCACTGCAGTACGACAGACCTTATTTCAGTTTCGTTGTCCTGAAGTGATGACAATATGGCAATAAAGCTTTCCTAGTTGGTTTACATCTGTACCATGTACATATTTCGGGGTATGCAGCAGATCTGGAGCAGTGAGGGGTAAAGGGCCATGCTCCCTATGATTACCGTCTAAGGCCATGGGGTTAAAGCCCCCCACCTTCCGGCCACGGGTCAGATCCGTTGCCTCCTGAGCTACGTGCCCATTATAAATAGTAAGAAGAGATACTGTTGTTTTAAAACTGTTGCATTGTTTGATGACGCAAATTGCACTATTATCTGAATTTAAACGGAATGTTTTCTGAATTGTTTTCTGTATATCCGTAGTTGCATACTGCTTGTTCTCTGATTTGTCACTTTTTTGTAGTTAAACAAGCAAGCACAGATTTCACCTACTTGATAGTCGTGGTTATTGGGATTGGAGTTACAGGTAAACTACTGCATTTCATTAGAAATGTATATAACAAGTAGATCTGTTGTTTTTTTTCAAGCGTGTTGATTTCATTTTGACACCTGTAATTTCCGTTTTTTCGTCACTTTTGTCATGGGCCATTTGCTTGTAATCTTAAATAGATGAATGCATACTGTAAACTCAAAATGTAAATTACCGGCTGATTTTTTTTTTCCCTCCTTTCACTACACCCCAATAATTCTTGTCATACAGGAGGCCTCCTGTACATTGTTTTTAAAGAGTTATTTTCATCATCTAGTCCAAGCAAGATCTATGGGAAAGCTTTGGAAAAATGCAGATCACATCCAGAAGTAAGTCTGGCAGCCTAAATAGTGTGTGTGATTATGTGTGTGTGTGTGTGTGTGTGTGGATTATGTTTATATTACATTCTGGGGACCAAATGTACCCCACAATGTGATCAAAACCTGTTTTCTTTGATGTTGTGGGGACCATTTTTCAGGTCCCCACAAAGATCTGTGAATGCAATCAAAAAACTAACTTCTCATACTTAGTTTGGTTACTAAAGTTATAGGGCTGGGTAGGTGTTAAGGTCGTCATGATGAGATTAGAGTTTTCCCCCTAGAAATGAATGGAGAGTCCCCGCAAAGATATAGTTACAAGCCTGTTTGTGTGTGTGTGTGTGTGTGTGTGTAGTAACAGTTTGCTCAGACCTTGTATAAAGTTTGAGTACTATTTTCCATTTAAAATTTGAGGTCATTGGAGTCTTTGGAGAGCCAATCAAAGGGTATGGAGAAACAACTCGACGAGGCAGAAGGCAGCATGTTAGGTGAGGACACGGTGCTGGAGTATGGAGTAATCAAAGTAAGATTTAACCTTTACTTGACGTCAGTAGCATATTTCTGAGGTAATTGCTCAGTTTTGCATGGACATGGCTCATCCTGTGTGCCGCTGTGAAGCTTCACCACTGCGCATTTGCATTTTGCACAACTGAAAGCTGTGTACTCTGTGTATACATACATGACTGCAAATAGCACCTCTGTCCAAAGGAGCGTGGGTTAGGAATCTGGTCCCATATCCAGAAGGTTGCAGGTTCAAATCCCTAACCAACTGCTCAAGGGACACTGACTGGCCCTGTTCTCTGGCCCCAAGCTTTTCTCACTGGTTAGTCACTTTGGACAAAAATGTCAGCTAAATCCATACTCTCTGCAGGACCATTAATATCTCCAGCTTTATAGCTTATTCAGGGATACAAAATGAATCTTCTGAAGGTTTCGTGCCGTTGGTTGGCCGCTACTTTGTCAATCTGCACATTTGGAGTTGTTGCTCATGAGTGTATTTTCCTCCTCTAGCCATGTGGAGTATATTAAGGATGGTCTGAAGCACATGCAGCTGAAATTTTACATTCAGGGTGCTGAGCCCCGGATGCAGGGCACGGTGCACACAGAGATGAAAGAGGTAAGGTCACATCCTTATTCCTTCAGTTCAGTTCCTTGATTTCACAGTCATGAGTTTTGTGCTGAGACTGCTGAAAAGGTAAAATGTGCTTTGCTTGATGTCCACGCGTACTTCACTCCCCCCTTTTATTTGAATAGAATCCTGAAACTGGGCAGTATGAATTTCGCTACATTTTTGTGGACGTTGATACATACCCACGGAGAACCATCATTGTTGAAGATAAGAGATAAGATTACCCAAATGAAGATTTTTGGACCATCTCAGGCTGCCTTTTTGGGGGGAATGAAGATGTTGTTCTCATTCTGATTTCATTCTTATACTCCCCTTGAGGGTATGGGCAATAGTGGGGTGTTGGAGACCTCACGCCATTTGAAAGACATTTATGGTCAAGTGTCACACATGCAAAGGTGACCAGGATTGTTGTGGTTTATATACAATGAGTTGCTCACATAATGTCGAAAAGACTGGATGTTAATCAGTGTTTTAAAGCTCTGATTTGTACTGCTAGTAAAATCTGCTTTGTAACTAATAAATTCAGATGTATTTTCTCAGTAAATGTTCTGTTTAAAGGGTGCAATGACTGAATGTGAATGGATTCCTGAAAGGCTGAAAACCTCCAGAAGGGGGCGCACATGCATTAATGAACAGCATAATCTTGAAACTGACATATCGGTACCCCTACTGCTGCCGTTCTGCGATGGGAAACAACTTAACCCCTAAAAATCTGTAGCGTTAACGGACAGAATCCTTTATGAAAAAGGTTTTCTTCCGCGATGGCGGTTCTCCCTCTGAGCACTGCAGACAAACTACACCTTCTGTGTTCATTTACAGCTTAGCCCTTAATTCAGTTTTTCTCAATCAAATTATTTATTGAGTTAATCATACAGTTAAAAAAACTGACTAAACTGATTGCCGTGGCTCCATAATTTCTTTCTGTCAAAAAATGTTTATATTGGTAACAGATAATCATTAATAATGAGGGAGGTTGGTGTGAATTTGCACTCATACTCTTACAACGTGTGACTAACCGCTAATGAATTTAATGGCATAATGTTGTGAGATATGGATCTTTTTATGTTTATTTTGTGCTAAATTATTTACCGTGTGCCATCATTGTTATATGTAGGTCTACTTGTTTATGACTAAGTAAACACCTCTGGCTGTATTCCTGGCTCTGATATCTCCTGTTGAGAGTGGTTCACCAGTGTCCTTCAGCAGGGGAGGCAAGCAAACTTGGGGGGCAGAATGGGTTCAGTTTTTCACGTAGGGTTAGATGGGAGAAACGGCCTTAAGAAGACTTCTGTGATTCGCTCAGCTTACTAGGAGGTCTGGGGGGGGGGGGGGGGGCTGCTGCATTTAAAACAAAATGGCTGCCAGTGGTGCATGTTTGAAGGACCACCTGAAGATACCGTCCAGCTAAAACCTAGAGGGGCACTGCCAGTCGCGAGGTAAAGCAGACTAGAATGTACTTTGTTATTCATTTGAGATCTAACAGCAGGTATATTACCAGTTGTATTTTACATTTACTTACTGGTGAACCTATCCATGGTTCAGTGACACTTGGCTAGGACAAAGTGCTTTGCTGGTGACCCACAGTCTTTCCACAAGTGACTGCAGCTCCAGAAAAACATAAATAATCATGGTTCAGAAGGATAATCATTCCTACGCATCTTACTGTTTCACTCTTCCATTGGTTTGGTACTGCTGTCTACTCACACTTAAATCTCCTGTCACGTTCTACAAACTAGGAATATTCCTGGCATTTAAAATCTTGCATGAATTAAATGCTGGAGCCAAACCCAAAGTCATTTTTTTTTTTGGTGTTTCTGAATGCTTGAATTAGAGGCAGTGATGGTTATCCAGTCCACCTACTGACTGGACCTTCAGCATGATGGTGAATACTGGCCCACCATCATCTCACTTTGTCCTCACAGAGACAACTTTCATGGAATCATGTTTTGCACCATTCCATGGATCCATCCATCCCTCTTTTTGTAACTGCTTAACTTTTTCAGGGTCGCAGAGGGTCCGGAGCCTATGAGTGCAAGGCAGGGAACAACCCAGGATGGGGTATCAATCAATCACAGTGCACACTGTTTACACCTACAGAGAATTTGCTTACTCCAGTCAACGTCAGCATGTTTTTGGACTGTGGGCGGAAACTGGAGTACCTGGAGGAAACCCCATGGTGACACAGGGAGAACATGCAAACTCCACACACACAGAACCCTCGCAAAGACTCAAACCCAGGTCCCAGAGGTATGAGGCAACAGTGCCCCCCTCCCCACGTTCCATGAATCACGCAATGAAACCCTGTGGAGAGTCTGCAAGCCACCTTCATCTGTTTCTCCTCACCAGGGATGCTTGCAGGCAAATAAATGATGATACAGGTATATAGACCTGGCAAAAGGTGAATCCTTCTCATAGCTCCTGAAGATAAACTGCTCCCTAGAGGTGATGGGTGTGGAGCTATGTAAACTGTGTAGCATCCACAGTATCATAACCAGAGGACTGTGCAGTGACTGATAGCAGGGGGGTGTCTGAAATAATCCTCTGCTTCCTTTGTGTTGGGGGAAGAAATATGACAGTAGTTTGGACAAAAAAGCACATTTTTGTGCTGCACAGATACCTTGTTCATGCCTGAAAGTAAGAATGCCTTACTCCATTGATAGAGGTGTGAATGCATAGCAATTATGTCCAAGGCTATCATAATGCACTCACCTGACATCAGAAAGGGTATTGTTTCTTTAGACTAAATTCATGTAAAAGCAGTGGGGATTATTCCTGTTCTTAAAAGCATTTTTTACATGGTCCGGTTAGAAGCTTTAAATCTCCTTAGTCTTAGACGAAGGCAACTGGGGGATTATATTGGGACATGCAAATCCAGGAGGTTCAAATACAGCATTTTGAATACAGAAGCAGCGTTGCAGTTGGGCCATCTTCCTAGCTTTAGATGTTCTGCATCAAACAAGTTCTGCAAACTGACATCTGCAGTTAAACGCCGTATTGTATTATTCGACGACAGAATAGAAGAAAAATTTCAGCAGAATGGATTCAACAAAGTGTCAAAAATATCTTTCAAGTTAATCAGTCCCTTTTTGCGACAGAAATCGACTGTATTGCCACAGACGAGCATTGTTGAGAATTAATGCATTACTGTAGCGTTTTAATGAAAAAGTTACCGTCACACTTCTGACGAATTACAGGAGGTTGTGGATGATAACTTAAGGTTCGATTGTAAAATGGCATGATAAACAAGTAATTTGAGTTTTTTGCAGAGGTGGAAATTTCAGGTCCAGAAAGTAAATATCCAGACCAGGATTTTGTTTCAACCAACCACTTGACTACTACTTGACTGTGACTCTTTACCCTCAGCTGGTTGGTTGAAACAAAATCCTGGTCTGGAGTTTTACTTTCTGGACCTGAAATTG
>JAODKC010000036.1:7190909-7246652 GCA_026777985.1 Mormyrops attenuatus | reverse complement strand
CTCCTCCATTTTCCACAGTGGAGAACGAGGGTTTTCATCGGCTCATTCGCCATTTAGAATTAGCATTGCCACTCTCAATCTAAACAAATACGCGGCCATTTCGCTTCATTCACCCCCCCCCCCCCAATAAATAGATCTTAGTATTTAAATTGTGCCCCCCCCAATATCAAACACTCGCCTACATCATACTGGTTTTATACCGCCCTCGACATGTTCTTCATTCATTGTTAAATCTGGCCCACAGACCAATCTTTAGTTTTCTATCATATAAAAAAATAATGTATGGTCCTTCCAGTGATCTGCACTGACAAACCTGGCCTTCCTCTCTCTACTCAACAAGCGGGTCACAGCTTAACTGGTTATCAGTATCAGCAATATTAGACAAAAATTCACCGTTATCAGTGTCAGTGAACATTTCCATATATACATTTTTTTCAATGTTTGTGTCTTTATTTAGGGGCTTCTTCTGAATCACTGGGTGGTGGAGCTCAAAGAAAGCCCTATGGGACTCCAGCCACAAGTGTGGCCCACCCCAGCTCGAGAGGACAAAGTGGGTCTTTCTGTGGGAGACCCAGTCGTCCACAAGGTAATACAGTCACTCTCGCAAAATCCATTTGTCCTTTTCCCAATTTTATTCAGTAATAAGTAACACCAGTTGAAGAGGCACATTAGGTAAGAAAATGTATAAATTAAAAAAAAATTGAATAGGCCTAACTTGTGTGGGAAGTTATTTAGTAATCCCTGGGAGATGCTGTTTATTAACTGTCTCCTTCCAGGTTATTCTCATAAGTCAGGGGAATGGAAACCATCAATGGATGGTGGAACTCAAAGAAAGCCCTATGGGAGTCCAGCCACAAGTGTGACTTACCCCAACTTGCAAGGACAAAGTGGGTCTTTCTCAGCGAGGAGATGTGATAGACCAAGTCCTCCACAAGGTAATACAGTCACCCTCCCGCAAAAACCCTGTGTCCTTTATCCTATTTTATTCAATAGTAAGTAACACCACATGAAGAGGCACATTAGGTAAGAGAATGTATAAAATTTAAAATAATATTTGAATAGGTCTATTTTGTCTGGAAAGTTACTTGGTAAACCTTGGGAGGTGTTGTGTATTAGCTGTTACTGGCTCCTTCCAGGTTATTCTCATCAGTCAGGGGATGGGAACTCAAACAGGAAGTCTCATACCAGTCCACTTCCAGCAGCTGAGGGCACCCAGTTCCAGACTGGCTCTCAAATCAGGAGTGGACCTGACAAACCCAGACATCAAGAAGGTAGTACAGGTCTCCATCAAGATATATCTTGCATGTCATTTGCCTGTTGTTTAGTATTTGATAAGGGATGTTTAACAAGTGGTTACCCAATACTATCAGTACATCAGGCCGGGTGGGAGAAACCAACCAAGTAACGCAGAGCTGCACTGGGATTTCTAGCTAGAGTTCCCCAGTTTCAACTTTTATGTGTCATATACACAAACGGTACATGTGTGTAATGAAATGCTTTTTCTGGGTAGGGTCGGAAAGGAAATATGTAATGACAAAGAATACTATGGAAAAAACAGTGCATTTAATTGTATTCATGTTTTCCATTCACATTACTGTTTATTTTATTCATACTATAGGAAGGTTTTATAAATTGAAAAACAGGGGGAAAAATAGTTTGGCTATAATTAAGTATTTCAGATTAATAATTTACCTGAAATAACAACCACACGAAGCATGTAAACAGTTCTTGAAATTGCAGCCAAATAAAAAGGGTTAAATCATTTGTTTGAGGGTAATCATGGTCAATGAGTGCATTTCAGGTGTGTTTGCTTGACACAAAACCTTTCTCCTCACTCAGGGACAGTCCCTGGATCCTGGCAGCGGAGAATTCCTCTCAAAAGTACTCAACTGACGCAGTCAGTAAACACAAATGAGAAGCAAACTGGAAAAAGCAAAGATAAACTCCAAAAGGGTAATGGTAAAAATGTTAAAAGTCCCTTGGAAAAACATGCCCCTTATAATCCAGTCAGCTTTTCAATGCTAATCTTAACTTAATATAGAAATTAAGAGCATTGAGCATCTTGGTTGTGAGGAAAATGATTGTCACCTGTTTATTTCATGGCTTGGAGTCCTGAAACTAACAGAGTAAATAAAAATTGTTATTTAATAGATCCTTTGTGACAGATTTGGCAATGCGCAGAAATTGTTTTACAAATGCCACAATTAGAACAAGCTTACTTGAAAAATGGCAGAGGTATTTATGTAAGGGAACAATAAAACAACAAAGCATAAGGATTTTAAAACACGGAAGAATTTTGAAGTTGATGCAAAACGTTAATTTAGTTGGCCCTTGGTATTTTGTGAAAGAATTCCCTGCAAGAGGACCACCTCATCTGTCAAGTGGTGGTGGACCTCAGCGACGGTCTGAGAGCAGCCGCTCTCAAGCAGCAGAAGCAGTAAACCTCCAATCACAAAGAAAAAGTCAGCCATGTAGTAGAAGGCAGTACGCAACAGTCGGTCACCCACAAGGTATGCAAGTCCATACGGAGTAAATGAGCAAGGGTGTCAGTGTCAGCCTCATTGTTTGCATTCCTGGAATATATTATGTTGCCCATAAATGATGTTCTTACTTGAATGAAATGTGCATTTTGCCATATTTTTAGAAGTGGTAAGTCTTGAAATAGCAACAGATGATATAATGACACCAAGATGAAACTTGGATGAAAGACAGATGAATAAGCAGTGATTTCCTGCTGCTTTCTGAGTAGGTGAGCATCGTGGGAAGAGACCCACAGTGACCGACTTTCGAAACACCCAGGACGGTTTGGCCCGGTCGTTCGGGAGAGGTGCTGGAGCACGTGGAAGAGCACAAAGAAGGATAAAGCACTTCAATAGACAATTCCCTTTCGAAGGACCTGCAGGATTTGTAGTTCATAGCAAATTTCATGGTACTACATGGAATCACCAATCAAGGCAATGGAGTAAGTTATTTTATAGTCAAATTGTTTTATCTTTGCAGTCAAGTTGATACTGTGGTCATTGTTGCTCATAAGTCTCTCTATTCCTTTCAGGAACCCAGACAAATGACATTCAATGGAAGTCTTCATACAGGACAGACAATCAGCAAAACTGGTCTTACATTTATAGACCTTTAAAGGATAGCTTGACTGAAACTGGAATTGATTTTAGTTTACATTGCAAAAATCAGCTAGACTTACATGCACTTGAGAAAATCGAAAAACTGCAGGCAACTGAAATACTCATGCATTTAGTAGCTCCTGGAAGTGGCTTTAAGGAGCTCCTGAATAAGGAGGATCATTCCAGCACTCTGACCATTGTCATTTTTGATATCCTAAACAAGGCTTGCAGCAGTCAGATGTATAAGGAGAACATACGGTATCTTCTTATGACCTTGAAAGATTCCTTGTTTTTAAGGAGGACTCTGCCTAAGTTTGTGATGGATTTGGGGAGAGAAGATGACCATATCAAGAGAGAACAAAGCATTTCTAAACTTAACCAAATTGTGGCCTTTTATCTGCTTTTTCTTGAAGAGTTCCCCTGCATGGTCAATGATGTGTCCCTTTGTGCAGCTCTCCTACAAAATGAATATCAACATTTACATTCTAAAGGGTTCATAATTTCAGAGGAATCAAATGATCGTCTAAAGAAACTTCTAAAGGTGATTGCACATTTGAAAGAAAAAAATCCTGAAGGCATCATAAAGTCTGATGGTCATACCTTTGAAAAAATTGACCAGCACGATTCAGATGTTGGGAACTGGAGATCAATGTCAATTTTGCCAACCTGTAAGGAGGTAACCATGACTGAGAGTTCATCAATTAGTGGGAAGTTTAAAGACAGCAAGACCTACCTGGATTCACTTTTTCGCCTCCTTAGGGAGAGCTTTGTGAAGCCACTTAGAGACAGGATCACCCACCTTCTTAAGTATGATAAGAAGGGTTGGTGCGAAGGGAGAGTTGACTCATCTTTATGCAGTCATGTTTATTTTGATGCCCACATTGCTTCTCCAATTTACACAAGCAAAGGAATCATGTACAAAGTTCGGTTTGACCCCAAAAACTTACAACTAGTCAACCGGGAGAGTTCAAAGGAACTATTGTATGGAACACTGTTGTGCCTCTCAAAGGATGGTTTTGACACAATAATTTTTGCTACCATTTGTAGTCAGGTCATGAATGAATTGGCTCAGGGTATTTTGACACTCTGTTTTCCTGAAGAAAGCAGAGCAGGAATGGTAGACATCACTCCATCGGATGCATTTACAATGGTTGACGCAACTGTGGTTTTTGAAGATTACAGGCCTCTTCTTGAAAGTCTTCAGGAAGTGGCAGAACAAAACCTACCAATGCAGAAATACATTGTGAGCTGTGAGACGGACATCTCAACACCAAAATATCTGCTGAATCACCTGCATCAGTATAGTCTTCAGACATTGATCAATGATAGCCCAGTCAAAGGAGAAGTTTCTGGTTTTGGACAGGAAGGAATTAATGAAAAATGGGAACAAGAGTACAGAAAGAATGCCCTGAGTCAAAAGCACTTTCAGAACATTTTAAATTTCAGTGAGTGGCCAAGTAAGGAGAAGCTGAATTTGGATGACTCCCAACTGAAAGCCGTGCAGTTAGCCTTAACTAAGGAGTTGGCCGTCATTGCAGGTCAAGCAGGAACAGGTCAGGTTCTTTCATCAGAGTACTATTGTTGAAATATTCCTTTATGATGAATGTTTAATTTATCACTTGTCTGATAAATCTGTATTCAGTTGTATATGTTGTTTTATTTAGGGAAAACCTACGTCGGCCTCAAAATTGTCAGAGCTTTCCTGGATAATTCCCATCACTGGGGGACAGGATCAGAAAGTCTTGTTTTGGTACTTTGCCACACAGACCATACTTTGGATAAGTTCTTGGAAGGTAGTATCCTAGGTTTTTTAGGCAATTCATAATGTTACGTATATATACACACACACACACACACACACACACACACACACACACACACATACATATACATATATAAAACATACTTTGGTAAATATACTTAAAAGTTGCTTCAGTAAAATTCTGTCACTTTGTGGTTTCTGTAATTAAAATGTAATCTGATGTTGAATAGCATGATTTTATAAAGCCATATAAATGAAGGTCATATAAGATGTATGTGAAGTGTGCCCCACCCAATGTGAAGTGTGAGTTCTGTTATGGATTTCTTTGCTTCTGTGTAGGAGTACTTCAGTTTTTGCCAGGTGCTTCTGGACTCGTCAGGGTTGGAGGGCGAAGCTCCATCGGCAGTCTAAGGAGCGTCTCTCTGGAGAATCAGAGGAGGGCGATTCCCTTTAGAAAGAGCTTACCTGTGCACCTGAGATTAATGCATAAGCAGGTATGTGGCTCTTTTGTACATTCTGATTTTTAAGGTCTGTTGGCATTTCTTCTGGTTAAAAATGTAACTTGTCTACAGCTGTATGCTGAGAAAAGGATCACGGAGGAAGAAGTTGGGAAAGCTGCTTATTTGTTGGAATGTTCTTCAAAAGGGATCGTCCATGAGACAGTGCTGGCTAAGTACATTGTTTCTCTTCATGGAATTAGCCTCGGGAATGTAGAGGTCAGTGAAGTCCACACAGGTATTGTTTTTTCCCCCAGCTGTTTATATAGCATGGTCTCTCTGTATGTTTTGCAGTGATTGATGATGATTTTCTTCTCCCATTTAGCCTGGTAGTCCATGTTCTCCCCATGAAACGAAAAGCCAGTCAATTATGATGGAATGGCTTGGAGTCTCTATACTGAGCAGTTCTTCAGGGCAAGGTGAGGAAACGATTCTTGCTTTGTTAACAGTGCCGTTTAAAGTACATCAGTGTATCCCAATCCGGTTCTCATTGATCCACGGCCAATCCACGTTGTTGCTCGCTCTGTGCTCCGTGGACAGGATTGGGAATCACTGAGCACACTGTTGAATTCTTCAGATACTTCTGGTTTTGATAGATGGATGGTAATCACTGTGGCAGAATATTCATGCTCTCTTGATATTCTCAGGACTTACCTCCAAATACTCTGGTTTCCTCCTGTAGCTCAAAGCTGAGCTTGACTGGTGTCTCTAAATTGTGGCTCTGACATAGTGGCATTCCGTCTATGGTATGCCCTGTGCTGTCTGGGTTAGGCTCCGCACTAACACTGATTTGTGCCAGATCACTAATTAGAGAAAATGGGTCGAAGAGTTAAAATACTTTTAAAATGTAAATGCACATATTTTTCATTGTCAGCATGCATTACAGTCTGATAGGAAGCAGCTCTTTGGCGGTGTTGTCTGAGTGTATTTACTGAGTGTTATGTAACTCAGGGGACACTGATGACTTTGGGGATGAAGACCTTAAGGTGGCTGGGCCAGGGGACAATGAAATGTACACGGCATTCGATAGCACCACAGAGACAGCAGAGGATGACACAGTGGACACCTACAGTGACTGTGCAGGGGAGACCTTGAGCGTGACATCTGGTAGCGACAGCAAGACAGAGGACCAGCCTGAGAGTGAAGAGGAGGTGGTTCTCAGTTGGCCCTCTAGTGACATGGAAGAACAAGATGAGGAGGAAGCAGACACACTGGAGCAGGAGACACTGGAGCATGAGACACTGGAAGACACTGGTACTTGCTGCATAGTGGCTTTATGAACATAAGTTTACAGGAAGCAGACCTATTTTTAAATGCAATTGTTTCTTGTAAATTATATGAAAAAGCTTTGACAATATTTATTACCTAGGAGTTTCTGTTACTGTTTACCTAATGCATACTATATTTGTTTGTTGCTGTTTTCTTCGTAGGTTGTGCAGACTTCAGTGAAATTGACCCAGGTTGTATGTATTTATCGGATGATGAAGAGGATTACAGTAACTGTGGTACGTCAGTCTGCCTTTAGTCTGGACACTGTCCACCAAAATGAGTGTAATGAACTTGTAACTTATATAATTCTAAAAATATAGAATATATGAATAAAATGTTGTGTATATGTAAATGTATAGACTGGTACATATACACAGTACGATACAAAAGTCATAGGCAGGCAAAGAAATTTTTAAGGCTATTTGTCTAGGTAGTAAGTATATATTTGCTCAGAAAAAAAAACACAATTTAACATTTAAACTTGTGCAAATTAACAATAACACAATAAAAAATACATAATTTCTTCAGTTTTCCAAAAAGTTACTGATATCTTGTTGAATGGCTAGATGAACACCACTTCAGTTCCGAAACCTCTCCTCGGGGGCACCCCAGCCATTCCATGCATTTTAAATTTCACCACCAGCTCATTTCATTAACTTAGTTTGTAAAATAACTCCTGTGAGGTGCTGATTAGTCAGACAAGGTAGGGTGGTGGTTGAGTCAGAAATACATGGGTGTATTGAATAGTTCCTGCAAATACTGGGTGATTTTCAGAGAAATTTTGAAGTGGCTAAGCTGACACATTTTGACAGACATCACAGTTTTACACATGAAGATCATTTAAACATCATTCTCTTTGACTGCCTAAGTCTTTTGCACAGTATATTGTATGATAAAAAATGTATGCAGTGCAAATATAATTGTATCTCCCAGATCATGCATTTTTCCCCGACCAGGCAGTGGTACAGAGGACTGTGGCGTAGCTATCAACAGCGATGAGGACCTGGGCTTCCCTGCGAGAAATGTGACAAGAGTCTCCAAGCGTTTCTCCCCAGTGAAGCTCCTGGAGGATGGCGGTACGTCTCCAAAAATGACGTTGTTGGATGTCGGTGTCAGAAAATACAAATGCGTTTCTACTTACGGGACGAAACTAGCTAGCTGTAGCTAGACTTCTGTAATCGTATTTATTGTCCATTTGGCCCATGTAACAGCATTGCGTGTGGGACGTGGGGTGGGAATTGTTTCTGCATATCATGAGAGCGGAATGCCATGTGCAGCTGGAGAACCGCAGTCTTTGGAAGAAGTCGAGTTTGGCCATGTTGAGATGGTATCGGAAGCGGCTGACACCCAGGAAGGCGTCCAGAGCACTTGGACTGGGCTGACTGTCGCCTGCGAAACGAATCTTGGGTATGTGCTAAGTGATCATGTGGAAGAGGAAACGAGGCAAGGAACGTGCACTGATGGAGTAGATGTGAGTACCTAACCCACCCTGATAACGAGGGAATAAAGGCTGTTTGAAATGGTTAATAAGTAACTAAGGATTGCCGACATTTGCCTAGATGACGAGTGACATAAAGAGGAACCTAGAAATGGTTGTAAAGCAGGAGCTGCAGGAAGTGGAGCACATGCTGGAGGTAGATGCCAGGCAAATTTGCGACCTTTGGACTCTGACGTACAAGCAGCGATGGCACCTTTACAGGTAACCATTTCCGTAGCAACACCCTGAGCACGCCATGTCACGTTAAAAAGCATATGACCAGGCGGGAGGCCAAGCCACGGCTGAAGTGGGGGTGTTTGGTGCTGTGTGAAGCATGGGCTTTTTAATGATATCAGGACACTCTTCACTCCCCCTCATCCACCATGTCAAAATCAACACAGCTATGACAGTCATGTTAAAATCTGTTGAGATTTGGCCTACATCTCTGTCAAAAGGAGTACACTTTAAAGAAAAATAAGAATGAAAACCATGACGGGAACCAAAACTCATTGCCGGAGTAAGGCTCGGAGCATTGTAAATACTTTCGTTGATGTTTGTTATGGTGCGAGGAACTGAAACATAAAGAACCTTATACCCCCAGGCTTTGGCTCTCCATGTACCAGAAAGATCTAAGAGCCACGATTCTAGAGTTGGAGACTGAGCGCCAAGCGGTGGTCAAGCGGGCGGTTGAGCTCAGCTGGCTGGAAGACAGAATCATCTTTAAACACGCTCGGGTTATCGGAATGACAGCTGCAAGTAAGTAAAGACTAGAAAAAAAAACAGGAAAAAATATTCAAAAGGGATTAAAAAAATAAGGGGACATTAATGTGAATTGATCTTTCTGTTTATATTGAATTGCATGCCTTTTATTTTCCCAGACGTCACATTGCAAAAAGGTGGGATTTACCTGCATTCCTGTTATTAGTGATCCTGCTCTGTTACTTTGGAAATGCATTGAAATAATTCAGGTCTGCCATGAGATCTAAGCACAAGAATTACTGCTCTCGTGTAGTAGCACTAGGGATTCCTCTGGTGCTGTTCGTTTTTACAGATTTATTTGCAAAACAAATGTTTACGTGTCTGTCACTGTGAAGTTACTGACAGCTGCCTGCTGAGGCTCAAGTTAAAGTTTCAAGTTTTTACTGCAATGTGATCCGAGGAACACAGTGAAATTCTTACTGTGGTTGCAGGGGAGGGCACAGGTGAATGGGGGGAAAATAGGACAAAGAGTAGAATAAAGGGCACAAACAGGCAATGCAATAAAAGACAAGGCAATGCAAAGAAAAAGACAAAGTGTAAAATAGGAATTTTAATCAGCCTGAGGCTCTTGACAAAGTTGTGTGCGATCAGAGCGTGGGATTTCTGCTGATGATTTCTGCTTGAATGTGGATTTGGCTGGTCAGTTATCTAGGCTACAGTTTAAGTTAAAATTAAAATACAACGCAGACTGTTTTCTTTTTTGGAGAGAGCAGTGAGCGATTTCATTGGAGCGGGGTGAAAATTGACTGGAGTGACTGAGCAGGGGAGTGTACCGCTCATTCTCATTGCTCCACTCTGCTCACATGCTCTGGTGGCAATCCCATTATTACATCATTGCTCGGATCATCAGATCTGAATATCGGATACCTGGACAGCCTTGACCTCTGTCTCCGCCTATATCCCCAACCACCACACCTGGAAGGTGTATCGTACATATGTTCAGTATCAGGGATCCATCTGCAGGTGCTGTGCATCACTGGAGGGTTCTGCGGGAAATCCAGCCCAGGGTGGTCCTGGTGGAGGAGGCAGCCGAAGTTGCGGAGGCCCAGATAGTGACCTCCGTGACCTCTGCCTGCCAGCACCTTGTTCTGATCGGAGAGCAGCGGCAGGTGGGCGTACGACTCACATTTTCTTGAGATTAGGCATCTCATTTTACACTAAGCATTAAAATACTATGCTTGTATTTGCATTATATTAGCACAACATGAAAAAAGAGATGCCATTACCAAATGCATTTTACTGGCGCTTAATCTAAGACTTAAATTTTGTCAGTTTGTGATGTTCTCATCCATCTATCCCATTTGTCATCAGCTTATTGTTGGTGCCTTATGTGATTCTGAATTTGTGGGGTGGTATGTGACTCTGTGGGACTCATGCTCATAATCAGAAGGTCATTGGTTCAAATCCTGTGGTCGGCAGAGTGATTTAACCTTTGGGCCCTTGAGCAAGACCCTTAACCCCAATTGCTCCATGAACCGCCTGGCCCTGCTTTCTCAGTTGTATGTAGCTTTGGATAAAAGCATTTTGCTAAATAAATTTAATGATTAATTTTTTCATCTTTTGATTTTAGTCTTGCTCCCGGCCATCAGAAAACAAGCAAACATTGAATGTGGGTTTGTCCTTGTATGAACGGCTAATTCTGACAGATGTTCCTTTTGTTCGTCTTAATCACCAGGTAAGGAACACGTCATCATGCAAATCATGGAGTCATTGCAGTGTAATGATTCCGACGATTTCTTGGGTCAAATGTCTTACTGAAGACAGCGGACTGATGTGTTATCTGTGCCAGTCCAAATGGTACAATAGAGCTGTTAGATACATTCAGAGCTACATTTCATTTAATTTAACTAGCACTAGGAATGTAAATTATACAGCCTGTGTACTGTGTTAAGTTGCTGTGGAGTGGATGGGTGCACGTGAGCGGTGGAAAGTGTCTTCAGTAACTGTAATTGGTATAATGATTAGTAGGACATTGGACCTAGGAATGTTGATTTGTTTTGCAATAGCTCCAAAAAAATTATTTGGAACGTTATCTACGTGGCTGTTAACTCTGGAGCACTTACAAAAATGAGAGAAACATTTTCATTTCATGACCTACTTGAGCACTCAGTGAGTACCTTAGTATGATGAGTGACCGTCACATCTTTGCAGAAAGTCAAGTCTGTTCCCTCGAGCCAGACAGTCACGCCAACGTGACTTCAGGGAAAGGTGAGGAATTACTGCATATAACTGATATATGCTTTACAGCTTTAAACCTTCCTCTCTCTTTCTGCAGCATCGCATGCATCCAGGTATTTTCCATGTGTTAATGCCACACTTGTTTGACGAGCTAGAGAACCACAACGCAGTCAATGAAAAAATAAAGGTAATTCTCATGGCTTACACTTTATATTGAGTCACGTAACATTGTGACAGTATGTCATGTTTGTTTGCGTGAATGTCTTGTTTAAGCAGTTGATAAGCAATCGAATAAATCATTAAAAATTTCTTGATCGCGGACCTATAGTAATACCGTATTCTTGCTAATGAGGTTATTTTCTGATCTAGTTCTGAGAAATACTGTATAAGTACAAGACGTGCATAACGATGGATTCTGAATAGCAATGTAAATGAATACGTGTCATTGTCTCTCGTAGGGCGTCGCTACAAATATCTTCTTTGTAGACCACAAGCACCTTGATGAAAGTACGAACGAAGGCCAAAGCCACCAGAACGTTCACGAGGCAACGTTTGTGACGTCATTTTGCCGTCACTTGATTTACCAGGGTTATAAGGCTTCCCAGATTACTGTTCTCACACCGTATGCTGGACAGCTCTTTCTCTTGATGAAGACCATTCAGAAAAGCATGCTTGGAGGTGTGAATGTTTGTTTGGTAGACAAATACCAGGGAAGGGAAAATGACATCATATTACTGTCATTAGTCAGAAGTAGTCTGGATGGGAAAGCAATCAACATGACAAACCCCAAGTACATTTCAGTTGCTCTTTCAAGAGCAAAGATAGGCTTGTATTGTTTTGGAAACATGGCAATATATTCAGCGGTTCCATTGTGGAGCAAGATATTGAATGTCGCCAGCAGCTATGGGCTGACCGGTGAGGCTCTAAGCCTGCAGTGTGAAAACCATCCTGGTACCGTCACCGCTGTAGCAAAAGCAGATGACTTTCTCACAGTGCCCTCGGGAGGATGTTCCCAGCCCTGTGGCTACAGGCTTCTCTGCGGTCACATCTGCACTGAGCAGTGCCATCCAAAAAACATAGACCACACATGTGCTTACAGTTGCTCTGCAGAAGGTGTCACTTGTCCGGAGTTGACCCCGGAGATCCTATCTGCATCAGCCCCTGAAGATGAAGACCCTAACAAATTTATACCCCGTGTTCGTTGTGACAGGCGGTTACCTTGTTGTGGACACCTATGTGACAGAGTGCGTGGTGAACCTTGCACTTCTAAATGTTTCAAGAACATAATGGTAGACTTAAAGTGTGGACACCAGAGGTCGGTGCCGTGCCACGTGAAACTGGAGAGGGAGATTAGAGGAGAAGTGATCCCGTGTAGCTCCCGGTGTGAGGTGCAGATGATCTGCTCGCACCAGTGTAGTGGGAGGTGTGGGGAAGATTGTGTTCCTTGTTCAAAGCCTTGCACAAACCGATGTTACCACCAGAAGTGTGCGAGGTCATGCTTGGAGGTCTGCCAGCCCTGCTTAAACAACTGCGGCTGGCACTGCAGACATCATAACTGCACAAAGATGTGTCACGAGCCCTGTGACCGGCCGGCATGTCAAATGCCCTGCCGTAAGCTGCTGACGTGCCAGCACCCATGCATTGGGATGTGCGGAGAGCCGTGTCCCAGGAAGTGCGGCATCTGCGATGTGGACGAAGTGCAGGAGCTCTTTTTCGGTAACGAGGCTAACCCGGGAGCCCGATTTGTGCAGCTTGTCGATTGCGGTCACCTGTTTGAAGTCACAGCGTTTGACTCATGGATGGCACTCCCAGAAGACAGTGGGGTTCTTACCCTTAAGTCTTGTCCCAAATGCCACACTCCCATTCGCAGGAATCTAAGATATAACTGTATCATCAAAAGCAAGGTACAAGACCTGGAAATGGTGAAGCGGAAGGCCGCAGCAATGCTCTCAGCTCAAATTGTAAACACGGTGAAGGGAATGGAGAAGAAGGGGATCATGTCCATTTTCATCCAGCCTCTGTTGCCCAAGTTGAATGGTCTTGACTTGGACGTTGGAAAATGTTGGCTTATCAGCAAGCAGATCGGTCTGGTCTTCCAGTTAGCCGAAATCGAAAACAAAATGCGAGAGAGCGTGCCAGACCATCTGCCCAAAATCAAGTATCAGTTCGACATGCTTAGTGAACAGATCAGCCAGATAGAAGAGAAACTGCTGCCTGACTATGAAAAAGAAGTGAAAAGGATTCTGTACCTGGCGGAAGGTCACATGTTGTCTAGGAGTTATGAGGAAAAAAGGAATCCGGCATATTTTTCTCCGACAGCCTCAAGAGACTCTGCTGAGTTGGGTGTAATCATCAACAAACTGAGCATGATGTCACTAAAGGAACAGCAGGTTCAAAAGTTGGGAAAAGATCTTAGCGACTTCGCAGACAAACTCGAAATACCACTGAATGGGAATTTCTTAGAGAACACCAGTAAAATAGCCACTGAATTTGGTTTTCTAAAGCTGAGTAATTGGAGTAAGTGCAGTCATGGTCACGTGTACTATAATCAGAGTGTAGGCCATGCGGCTGAAGCAGGAAGATGCGATGAGTGTTTCAAGATGTGAGCAAATAACATGCAAATGTATCGTCTGCATTGTCGGATTGACAATACTGACGGCCTGAAGGAATCTGTGAATATTTTATAATCAGAACTAACTTTTTGCAATATCAAGCAAAGGAAGTGAATCCAGTGATTTGGACCGCTGATCATATTGCCAGATTTATTTGTTTATTTGACATCCTTATCCAGGACTACCAGTATATACTGTATAGCATTTGCCGGTACACGTGCCCCACAAAACTTATGTAGTTTAATCATTAGTATTAGTACCATCTGTCCGTACACCTTCCATATCCACTTATCCTGTACAGGGCCTATTATCAAGCTGCATGATATTCAATATACCTTTTATTTCAGCTTTACTTTAATCTTTTTTGTTTTGAAGATGTTATAAAATTCAAATGGGTTTAGTAACAAATTGAGTGAATCGCAAAATAAATGTGATTTAATTCAAAACCTGGTGCTGTGTCTTTATTGCATTGAATTCTTTTTGGGTTCTACTGCTTTGGTTCTCACCTCTGGCATGCTTCTAAGCATATTAAGTAACAGAGTAACAACATACCTATCTCATAATGAAATCAGCTTCTTCCCTCAGGCTGTTCGCGTTCTGAACCAGAGCACCGCATAGGACTGCACTCAGATCACTCGCCCCCCCCCTTCTCACACACACACACACTGTGCTGCACTACACTGCTCTTTACACCGATAATTGTTGCTGCTAATTGCACATTGTATTCTATTTGTACATATTTTTATTTCTATTTCCATTTTTTATTCTTAACAATTTCTATTTTATATCTTTGTATTTTCTATCTTTACATTTTATCTTACATTTCATTTTTATATTTTTTTTTATTCCATTCTTAATAGGTCGGGCACTGCAAAAACATTTCACTGCATGTTGTACTATGTATGATTGTGTATGTGACCAATAAAAATTTTTTATTTGAATTTACAACTTATATCTTTAGAGGTTCTGGTTTCCAGGAATCTGAAGGACTTAACTACAGCAACTTTCAACAACTTTCAGTCACGGATGATTGAGGGAACTGTGTCATGCAAATTTCAGGATTTTAACAGTCGGGTAACTGGAGATACAGTAGAGCAGAGGGGAAAGTGACAACTCTGTGGGCTAAAGGTTAGTGTGTCATGTGTGTTTTCCCAGCCTCACATGCTGTCTCCAGCCTGTCTGGAAGTCAGTGATCCACTAACAAGTGTTTGTCCCAGTAAACTGGGAGAGCTTTGTTTGAGGGAGTTCTATAATCATTGTTTTGTCCACAGAGGTGAACTCTACAAACAGTAGGAATAGTGCTTTTCACATTTAGATTAGTTTGAGTAAATTGTAACGTCCTGCCATGAGTTGGCACCACACCTTGGGTTATTGCACCCATTGGTTCCAGGATAGGCTCGAGATCCCCGTGACTCTGTATAAAGTGGCATAGAAAATGAATGAATAATTAGTAAAATTATTTATGTTATTCTGTAAGGGTCTCTGTGTTTCTGCTTAGAAAAATACACCCCTTAAAAGCTTCGCAACCAATAAGTATTTATTGTGGCATGTGACCTCCTTGCCGAAAGGTGGCGCTTAGTCGTTCCGACGTTACTGTTGATCGCGCGTCGGTGGTCCCTCGTGGTTGCGTCGCTTGCTCATGTTTATGTAGTCAGTTCTCTGTAGTAGGTAGTGCCGTATTTTCGGAGTCATGGCCATATGGGTTTTTTGAGGCTTCGCGACGGCAGTCGACTACCTGACCACCGGAGGACTTGGTTTGTGCTAACTGGAGGGGCTAAGCGCGACGCTAGCATGCCTCGTAGATAACTATCCGGATGTGTGTGGGTGACACGGGAATGGACATGAGTCTGTAAGGCTCGCGCTACTGACTCGGTGGGTGAAGTTTATCTTAACCAGCTTGTTTGATCCGCTTACATGAGCCGAGTTTGTTGCTGTTCTCTGTAGTATCGCTAATAAACTGCTAACTGAAGTATTCTTTATTATTGGGTACAGCTCAGCTTCCAGAAAGTAAGCCGCATTAACAGTACCTAGTTTAGTGAGACACTCCGTTAGTTGCTAACTAGGTATTGTATTCTGCGCGTGGTCGGCCCCAGTAATTTTTGTATCCTCCGTCTAGATAATAATTACGATTTCAGTGCGATAAGAGCAACGAGAGCTGTTTTTTAATTATTGTTGTTCATGATGATGATGATATTTTTAGTTGTATAATGTTGGTAATTAACGTTAGCTTAAACCCAAACAGCTTATTGTTCAGGCACATTGCCTCATGCAGGCTAAACTACCGCACGATAAATACACAATGCTTGTTTTGGTTATTCTTTCTTGTATTTGTTTGTTTTGTGCTTTTATGGCCATATAAGTAATATTTCTTTGCTGTTGTAAAACCTTTACTCTGGGATCAATAAAGTTTCTTGTCTCTATATTTGCCTGTGTATTTATATACGTTAATCTGGTGTTATGATTCGACTAACTAGCAGTGCTCGAAAACTGCTGACCCGCCGTTAGAAAGCAGATGATTTGCTTGCTGTGTTTGGCCACCACAAACACACACCCCTCCATCCGTCATTAGCTACTTGGCTGATCGGAGTTAGCCATAAAGAGATGCTTCTTTAGCTTTGTTTATCGAAGCTGACATTAAAAAGAAATGGCTTACTGCATGCAGGTGGGTGTGTATGTGTGTATACGTTGCGAGGCGTGTTGCTTAATCGTGGGGCGTCTCCATAAAAGTATAAAATACAGCCCAGATTAGACATTCTGAGTGCCACTTCCGTCGGATGTAAGACAAACCGCGGACACGCAAAAGAGGTGGAAATGAGTGCGTGTCCAACCCAGAACTGCACAAAAGGGGGTTTCCAAAGTCTGTGGGAAAGAGACTGTATCTACATCATTTGTAATCTTTTTTTCCCCTGTGCATGAGAGTATGTAAAAAAAAAAGAGAGCAAAATTCATACTTCTTGTCGGTTTTTAATCAGTTATCTTCCTGCGAACTTGGTTGTTTAAAGGCACTCATCTTTATCAGAACTGTAAGAGTGTTTCGTTTTTTGGATGCCATTTAAACCGTACTTAGTGTAAAATGACTTTCTGTGCGAGTCTGAAAATTTGGAAGCTCTCCGTATAGGGCATTCTTGTGAAGGGCGGATACTTGTGACTTTAAGTTTGCTAGTTTATATTTTGTTTGGGGGGGGGGTCAGCACCTGCTGTACAGGTAGTTAACTGGGAGAAAATTCCCGGAAGGAAATCAGCTGTGTGGATGAATAGAAATAGAAACAGGCAGTGGTGTATGTCTATTGCGCATGGGTGTGCTTTTTGATAACATTGCTGATGAAATAATGGAATGCAAGATAGGTAATCTAGCGTAGTGGTAAGTATCCTTCCTATATTGAATGTCTTTTTTCCTCATGAAATACAAGTGGAACAAAAAACAAGAAACAATGTGTTTTTAATCTTAGCACCAGGCTATTCACCTTTTAAAGGACTTAACTGCAGCATTTTAGGGAAGCTCTTTAGCATTTTATACTACCCAGTGTTACCAAGAGGCAGGGAGTTTAACTGTTTTCCAAAGATGTTTTCTAAAGATGTTTGTGACTTTTTAACCATGTTTCAGTAGCAATGACTGCTATTATTACAGTAGTCTCCTGAGTTGCCAGGCCACAGGCTTACATTTAAATATGACAGATTCAGTTTAGTGTTTTATTTTGGCTGCCATCCTTCCATAGACTGGCACATTTTCACTGATTATTGTTGTTTTGTCCCTGATTGCTGTCGGTCATCTAAAGACCCCTTATGAAAACTGAATGCACACGTGTGAGAAATTCCATAGTATGTTGCGTTTCCACACCCTATTTTTTCTTCTCCTCGTAGGAGTTGTATTCTCTTTATGAGAGCAATTTGTGTCTGTCCATAAGTACAGTATTGTAAATCATTTCAGCATTTTTCCTTCCCTCAAGCAACATCTGACATTTCATTGTGAACTTAATTGAAACGTGACCGTTTTTAGACATTGCATTCGGGTGTGTATATGTCTTGGAATGCACTAGCACCCATGTTTTGAGGTTGTCTCCCGTCTAGTGCTTGCTGATATTGGCTCCAAGCTTGCCAGATCCCTTCACTGGATATGTGGTTTTGAAAAAGGAATGGATGGATATTGGTTTTGGGTGCAAGTAGAAGCAGGAAATGACATACTGATGATCTCTGTTTTGGCTTGAAGGCCTCCAGTATAAGTAATTGAATTGAAGAGTTCCCAGACTCCATAGAAAGGGACATTTTATGTCATCCCTATTTTATTATAATATTTTTTCTTTATATTATTTGTTCTTCCTGTACTGAACATTTAATACACTACACACCCAGCTTAAGCCTACAATCCAAGTAGTCAGGCAGAATGTTCTGACAGGTAATTATTTTAATTTTGCTTATTGAGTTTACCTTTAGTGACCTTTAGGCTCACGACTGAGAAAAACATGAGACAATCTTTATAGAGTGTAACAGCATTTGCACACATCCTTCAGCAGTAGACAAAGACAGCATTGTCTAATAGCCCCAGTGGGCATTTGGGGTGTCTGCTTTGAGTGATATGACCTTAAAGGCATTTAAGCAGCAAAACATTTTACCAAAGAAGGAGATCTCCAGATATTGCGGAATTCCCCACCAAGCTGTCAGAGAAATCTGTCTTAAAGGTAGTGTGGGTTTAGCTTTGGTGTCAGGAAAGCGCATATCATTTAAATGAAATAAAACTAGATGACTTTTCTGCATTAGAGGATTTTTGATTCTGCTGTAAGATAACTTAGATTAGGGGTGAACACAAACATCCAAACCTTTTTACTATTTATCAGTAGGTACGCACATTTAGTGGAGGAAAGTGCAAATATGTCCCAAATAAACTTAAGATTCAACTAATCGTGTGTGTCCAGAAATGGTACTTTTTAAATGAAAATGAAAAAGCATATTTGTTACTATTTTGCTAGCCTGTGCCTTATTTATTTCAAGAAATGTACTGAAATGATCTAAGGAAATGCAATGATCTTTCAGCATTCTTCTGATAAAAATTGGTCCATTTCACCCTCACTTTTCTCACAGAAATCTGAAAAACCCCACTAAAATAGGCACCAAAGTCAAATTTAGAAGACATTTTTTAGATTTGTGGTGAAATCTCACGCTCAGTGGTGGAAATGAATGTGAGGTCCCCACTCATCAGGTCTCAGAAAACATCCTTACAAATGTATTTTCTCTGCAATGCTTTGCTCTTAATGCTTGCTGATTTTTGCTGCTGGTTTCCTGTGTTTCGGACCAGTGAATGCTTGGAAACTGCCTTTCTCCAGTCTGACTCATACAGAGTACTGAAGATTGTTTTTCATAAATTTTTTGCTTTTATTATTTGAAGCATCGTATGTGCAGCGATACACCGCCACAGTGGGTGATAAACGTGTCCATTTTTGTTTACGGCTATAGCACTTGAGCTCTCCTGATGGGTGCGAATGTCAACCACACCTGCCACTGTGACTTGCTGACCTGCAATTTCTCTTTTGGAATGAATAGCTTCTGTTGAATATGCAAATTTTATACTTTTCGGTTTCAAGCCAAATAGTTGCTGTATTGCTAACAGTCATCATGTTGTTTTGAAGATAAAATGTCTGAATGCAAGAAGCATTGGTATCTTGCCTGCAGATGAAATGAGAATTAAACAGCTCTTCAGTCAGTTGTTTTGTCCTTCGACAGCTTGTCGGCCTTTTTTTGGGGGGGGGGGGGGGTATTGTTGCTAATTTAAATTTAAAGGTAGGTGTAATCAGAGAGCATGGGGCATTCTGAAAGGGTGATGTATACTAAACAAAGCCATCCCAAGCCATCTTGCTCCAGCTTGGCTAGGTGGCAATGGTTTAGCTGTTGGGTCACCCCAGGCACTCATAGGTAGGAGAAAACAAGTGACTCATTGTGTTGCAAGTCTATTTTTGGTGACGGCGTGCCAAATTAGTGTTTGTGGTGAAGGGAATTCAGGAGTTATTCTAACTCTATTTTTATTTCACTCTGTTGCAATTATTGTACCATGATTATGCCCTGTTTTGCTAAGTTGCTCATGGATCTTATTCATGTTTGCTACAAGTGGGTAACAGGCGGTATTTTTTGTGCTAGTGTAGTTAACCTATCTTGCTACCTTTTTTGTGTTTATTAAAAGTACTTGGTTTTCTAGAGAATGGACTAAAACTGGAAATTGACACGCACTCAAAATTTAAATATCATGGCGTGGGTTTTGCATGCCTTCTGTTGTGTAGCTTTGTCAGACGTGTGCATAAGTGTAAATTTGTACAGGTGATAAATGTGTTAATACACATTTCTTAGTCAGTTAGTGTGGCCTGCCTCCACAGAGTGCAGTGTGGGAGGAGTTACTGCACGTTAACATCCTAAGAAAGAACAGGCACATGAATCAGTCCTTTCACTTTTACATCGCATGTCTTGGTGACGGTCATGGAGACAGCAGATCTGGAAGTTTTGCCCTCTGATGACGTTCTCTGGTGAGTATGGCAAACGCATACTGGGTTAATATGTCAGACACAATTTCAGCACGTCAGGACTGGAATGTCAGTTGACGAGGCCGTTTACAGGTCTGTCCTCACTGGGGTTTTGAGGGATTTTGCTAGAATTAAATGACTTCTTAATTGTTGCCATCTTACTAAAAGCTCCACATGTGACCCTGCATTGCATATACTGTTTTTGGTGTACAGGACTTGGGAGGGGGGCGTGTTTGTTTGTGTGTCTTGGAAGTTTAATGAGATTTTTATCGATAAAATTATACTGATTTGAGACTGAGCTTGTGTGTTCTGGCGATTTTTATTTCCCGACAGCCCTAATGAAAATATTGAATGAATGAAATATTTAATGAAATATTTAGACGTCAAAGAACGGTGCCCCCCCCTTATCCGCAGTTTCACTTTCTGTGGTTTCAGTTACCTGGAGTTAACCATAGGTCCGAATATATTTAATAGAGAAATAATTAGGATTTTTTTTTTTTGAGCGTCACTGTGTACCGTCCTGCTCAGGATGTGAATCTTCCTTTGTCCGGCGTATCTACTTTGTATACACTACCCTCCTATTTGTCATTTAGTGGCTGTCATGGCTATCAGACAAGTGTGCGTGCGTGCATATATATATGTGTGTATGTATAATATATGTGCAGTTTTTTTTGGAACAAAAATCGATAGGAGACCACCGCATTCTCGAAAAGCAGACACTTCCCAATTGTGCAGGATTCTAAAAGCAAGCCAAGCAACCGTGCAAATCAACGTTAATGACAATTTACACTTTAATGGCAAATTACATTTTGTTCAGTTGGTTTTATAGTCTTTGCTTTGTTTGAGAATGGCTTTTAACTGTGTGCTGCCTATGTGAGGCCTCTTGGACAGTATTCTAGGCCCCAGCTTTAGCATCTATGCTGGTGTAAATACACAATCGACTCCCCAGCCCCATGCAGACCTACAGACTTTTTATCATTGTTTTGTCGCCTTTTCTTGTTTGTTGTTTGTTCTGTATTCTCTGTTGTGTACAGTAAATGCAGCATATTGGGGCCTGAGGGCATCGTGGCATCTTCCCTGAACGAGCCCTTAGTTTCTCCGGTTTTTGTTTAGTCACTGATACTTCCAGTGCCAGCTACTGGTATCGAAATTCCCTGCGATGACCGTTGATTTGCAGACACAGCTTGAGTAAGTTCAATGTCAGAAATTCAGTGAAAGTATTGCCAATCTGGTTGTATTTGCATTAAGGAAGTGAAATTTTAGCAAACGCTTATGGGGCATGGCCATTGTTTTCCCTAAAGTACCTGCTTGTAAGCACACTTCTCAGTAAGGTAAGGTGAACGGTTTAATTTTTAACTCCTGTTATTCTTCCAGCCTGGGATTTTCACATCATTTCTTCCAAGTTCATATAGGTTTGATTTGCTATGTGAGCACGGGAATTATGCTGATTTTGTTCATTGGATACCATCTGGTGAAACCAAAAGACTGGTATTCATTTTAATCTGTCCTTTAACGTTGCCAAATATTTAATACACAGCTTTTGAGTTGAATAAGATATGGAAAACAAATGAGGTGTTGATTATGGGTAGAAGGTGACCTTGACTCAGGGGCCTGGAGCTGTTTTGAGGGAGCGCTCCCAAGGGAGTCCTCCAGCCCGTGTCTGATTTGTGGGCGTTGAAGAGGCTGACGCAGACATGCCCCTGTCGACTTGCTGAGGGTGGGTCATGTCATCCTGCCCGGCATAGCTGTGGGGTGACACTTGCCCCATGGATCATTGTGTTTGACATGCTGGCTCTTCCTGATCGGGAAGGCGTCCTGCAATGATATCTTGTGAGAGTCTGCACTCAACACACAAGTAATCTCCCAGTCTTCTGTCAGGAATTAATGCTGCGCAATCATGGATTTCCAAGTGCCTCTTTCATGGGAAGGGTCATGCCGGGCTGGTGCCTGCTGCACTTCGTCGGACTCGTGGTCGGCTGCCCCCCAGTCCCTGTCCCGTTCGCTCAGCTGTCGAGCTTCAGCATGTCCCATGAGCCGCCCTGGCACGTCCGACACCAGCAGCGTTACACCCTGCCAAGTTTCCCTTTCAGAAATTTTCCGAATGACGCCGGGTGGTAGCAGCCCACATCGGTCCGGAAGCGCGGCCTTCGTGCCCACGCCCTCTCAAAAGCTGCATGTGAGATTGGGACTGTCCCTGCTTACTAACTTTGTTCATGATGCTGATCCAGAATCAGCTCTTTGTTGGCTTACCGGACTTGTCCTATAACTGTAAAATTTAGATCCTTATGAGAATGCATACACAGTTTGATTTGTGGTTGCTCATCAGGGCTGATTTTTAACTGCAGCTCTGTAGAAGGGTCTTTGTTTCCTTGCATCTTACCGATGCTTATTTTGATACCTCTGATTACTCATATCCTGCAACTGTGCCAGACATGTAACATACAGGAACCTGGCTCATTAGTAGGTTTTTACTTATTTGTAGTTCTTCTTTGTACTAGGGTGACCTGATCTTTTATTTGTTTATTTTTGTTTGTATGTGAAATGCATTCTTATGAATGCAGTACGGATGGCACAGTGGCTCAGTGGTTAACACTGTATCTCCCCCTCCAGGGTTGAGGGCTGGAATCTCTCATCCTGTGTGTGTGTGTGTGTGTGTGTGAGAGAGAGAGAGAGAGAGAGAGAGAGAGAGAGAGAGAGCGCGTTTACACATACCACTTGTTACATGGGTTTCCTCGAGGTACTCTGGCTGCAACTTGCAGTCCAAAGGCTTTTACCTTGGCTAATCGGTATCTGTGTTGCCACTGGTGTGTGCCTGCCCGCTGATAGGCTGGCATCCCAGCACGCCATGCACCCTTTGCTCTCTGGGCGAAGCTCCAAGCCCCTCCCCTCACCCAGTCTGGAATGAGTAGCTGGAAGATGGATGGGTGGATAAACCCTACTTTTGTAGTCAATCTGAATTTGATGTCTTACTCTGTGTTGAATGAGAAAAAAAAAACGGCTCATGTTAATGGCAGGCATATCAAGGTTTTTCTGTCTTGCACATTGTTCTGTTTTAATCTTGCTTTTTAAGCAGACTAGAGCTAGTGTCAAGACTACATGACTAGTGTCAAGACTACATGACTAGTGTCAAGACTACATGACTAGTGTCAAGTATTTGCACGAATGGCAACAGCACTGCGGCAGAGATTAGGCAGTTTCCTCTGTTGGCTCAGTGTTCTTTGACACGGAAACGGGGTGGGTGGGGCGACATTACTGAACACGGTTACATTCCGGCACACTCTTTGTCACATCCATCTCAGTCTAATAGCACATGGCGTGCCCTGCTTGGTAATAACAATCGGAATTAATATAATTGATGCTCAAGGGCACTTTTTTGGCGTATTTGGCTCGGGGTGGAGTTCAACAAACCTTTTGCATCAGAGGATAACAGATAAGCAGCCTTGAGTCGCTGTTTCCATTTTGAGCAATGAGGAAATTTAATGATAATGCGGCTAAAAGGACGACTCTCAAGGCAGTTCAAAGAACGAAAAAGTTCATTATACTGCCTTGAGAGTCGTCCTGTTAGCCGTTGTTGTTTATACAAAATTCACTATGTTACATGTGGATATTGATGGCACTGATGTTGAAACTGTTTCACATGCCTTTTTAAAATTATTTTTCAGGGACTTTGAATAATGAGGACTGGTTTTCGCTGATCCCAGTATGGAGATTTACTGGTACATGTAAGTATGAGTTTTACACTCGATTTTAACTTTATGCAGTGAATGTAAATGGAAGGCCTGCAAGTTCGCGTGGCTGGAAGTTAAGAGACGCTGATAAGCTGCTGTACTTTCCTAGCTGCGAAAGACACATCGGCTGTTAGAAATTAGCATCCCTTGTTTTTTTTTTTTCCTTGAGTTTCACAATCCTCAGTTCTGTGAACACCAAACTATTACAGGGAATGTTTGCATAGAGCTCTGTTAGTGAGAGATACGGCAATTTTAGGCCAAATGATAGTATTGCTTTGGAGCAAAGCATTCAAATCCCAAGAGGTTCAAATCCACAGCTGCGAATGTTTTTCTGTGCTGATTTTCCTGCATTATCCCCGTTCACCTCAGAGTCTGTTTCCAGGGTGCTTTTTGAGGAAATGTCTCACTGATGTCACTGTAACTGTTTCCATGTAGAATCGTCATAATTTTCATCATCATAAAGATTTTCTTCTACATCTGCTGGTACCGATCGCGGCAGAGGCAGCTGGCGGCCTACCTTAGCAACCCTCGCAATGCGCAGATCGTCATCGTTGGAGGCAGGGCCTACCTGCACCAGATGTGTGAAAGCCAAAATGTGAGTGTACCTCGGCCACATGCCAACACCTGCTCCAGCTGAATGGCCAAATGTCATTTGGGGTGGGGGGGGGGCTTCTGCCCTCCTTAAATGGGCCAGCCTGCAGCTTTTTTTGGCGCTTTTCCATTGCCTCCATGAACTGAGCCGAACTGGTGGTTTCCCATTGTATGCTAGCGGTACTCAAGCTGCACCCATGTTGACTAAAAACGTAACCAAACCGAGCTGGTGGCACCGCCACCATCCAACACTGAGATACCGGTGTTCTGTGCACAGATTATCTGAAGGAAAAATGTGATATTCTATATATTATTAATTTTTAGTGTCATCACACATCGATATGTATTGATGCGTTTCCGATAACTCGGAACTAGAAAATTTCCAACCTCCTACTTAAGAAAAAAAGTTCTATAGAACAGCTGAACACAATTGATGATAATTCTGCTAGCATTTGCTGCTTGCTTAAGAAGGTGATTCTCACAGACGTGCTAGCGGACATTGGCACATGGTTTAAAAAAAATTGCACGCAAATGATGACGTATACCATGTGAAAAGTAAACAAACATCTCTTCAGTTTTTCATCACTGTTGCTCTCCAAACTTAGCAATGCCTTTACCGAGCCGGCCCTTCTGCAGTGGAAAAGCGAAGTGAGCTAGAACCGTGCTGTAACTAGTCTCTCTTGGCAGTGCGGGTTGGTTCCTGTATGACAGTGGAAAAGCGCCCCGTACTTCTGTAGTGCAGCAAAACCTATACTATGTATGTGTGTGATCCTTTAGCCATGTGACCCTTTCACATGAGTATTTGGGGTCCCACCGCCTTCCATTACCATCACTGGCATTATCAGCTCAGTTTATGAGGTCCAACCCCTCAAGCCAAAAGGGAACGGGGGGGTGTCCAGGCCACTCTCACGGCACTTTATTCGCTACAGGCTTGCAGTTTTTTTTTTCCTAGTAATACAGGATGATGGAAAATAATATAGAAGCAGTCAGGTTTGATCTCCAAAAAAGCTGAGAATATTTTTTTTTGCTTTTTTAATTGGCTCTTTTTTGCGGTGTGTTGGCGCCTGCCCAAGGTTGGTTCCCGCCTGCGCCCATTGTTCCTGGGATAGGCTCCGGTTCCCCCCGCGACCCCTGTTGGGATTAAGCGGTTTCAGAAAATGGATGGATGGATGGAATTGGCTCTTCTAAAGCATAATAAGTTTTGGTTTATGGATATATTTATTTGCCCTACTGGTTTTATTGTGATTAAGTACACACATAGCTAATTGTGGTCTTATTCATCCTTCAAATTATAAATACAAGCTATTGCAGCTGTAGCTTTTTCTCATAGCTTCTCATTTCTCTTCCAGCTTCTGCAGGCATGCTTAGTGTGACACCATGGTGTAAACCATGTTGCTGATAGGGGAAAGTTGATCCCCGCTTATTCTTGCTGTGGTTTTAAGGCGCAGTTTAAAAAAAAGCACTTTCAGGCAAGGGGCCCCCATGCATAAGATGGGGTCTGCACATCCTCCGTCTCTGCTCTCTTTCCCCTTAATGTTCCTTCACAGCTTAAGCTGCCATAACTGAAACCACAGGTATTTCAGCCTGAGCCAAAACTCATTACGCGTGATGACTACTGATGCAGAGAGCCTTTTCCAGCACTGGGAAAGTAGTTATTGTTCATTAAAATGAAAGTGTCTCTTGTGTGTGTCCCTGGACCTCTTGTGATTTGGCTTCAGGGGCTCGCTAAGTCTTTAATAGGCCTGTAATACGTTCTCTGCAATCATCCAGCTGAATGCATGGAAATGGTGATCCTAGTAGTGACAGGAAGCTCTAATACACTCAAAATAACTTTGCTTTGTTAAGCCAAGGCCCCAACGTTACAATTTCGCTGTAAACGACAGCCGTAATTGTTATGGCTTATACATATTACATCGGAATAAATGGCTGAAGTTTCCATTTTGGCATCAGTTCACTTGAAACATAATTAAATCACGTAGTTGTATGTAAATAAAATCAGAAATGAAAATGAGATCAGAATCTTAGGTCCTGGTTAGTGGTGATGGGGCAGGCCAGTGCTTTTAAGGATGGTGGTGTTTGATTACTACAAGGTGGGTTTTTCTTGGTAAGAAGGAGCAGGAAGCCCTTTGAATGCTAAGAAAGTCACGGTTAGGCTCTTCTGCATTAAATGGTCCGCAAAGCCAGGCATTCGTCATACGTGCGGGAATGTTCACTGACTTCAGCAAACAGGAAATGCCTGAAGAAAACCAGCGAAGGGAAGTCCAGTGTATCGTCACTGTAAAAAGAAAAAAGAAAAAGAAAGAAAGTTTTCTAAGCAGTAGTGGCTATGAATTGTTTTGTTGTTGTAAATGACACAAAATAGTCACAACTTTCCTTATCTGTATAGATAACTAGGGTTTAAAATAGCTACAAACAGGAACAGAGGTTATTTATTAATTTTTAAAATATTTTTGCAGAGTGTATTTTCCAGGCAAATAATTTGCACAGGGTTGGCTTTGTGAAGATGCTGGTCTGCCCACATAAGTTTCTTCTGTAGTTACTACTTTCACGGGGAGTGTGATGAAGGCAGAGTATGAATCAGTCCAGGCAGATCTGGACGAGGGAGACCGCAATGAGCACGAAAATCTGCCCTGGCCCCACGGCCGTGTCCGTGCGCTGGTGGCCCGCCGGCCCGCGCGGCACTGCAGTGGGTGTTCAACTCCCACCTCCATTCTTATTCACAGACGTCGATCTGGCCCAGCTGGTACGGTGTCCAGGATGACAGCTCCGTCGGCGAGCCTTCCGCATCGCTGCCGCCCGCGCCTTCGTACACTCATCTGGACGTGCCTCCTCCATACGAAGCCGTCTTGGGAAGTAAGGGAGCGCTCCTCACTCTGCTGTTACTTACACATGTCAGTCTGTCGCCGGCCATATTCTCCACCCATCTGTCAGACACACACCTTCCTCATTGCTCTTCATATCTGTTCAGTACTTACCCTGTAACAGATCAGCTCTCACTGGCAGGTGCTTTTCACCCGTGATGCTTTAGTGTGAGTGCTGCAACTAATATATTATTAGGTGGGAGAATCACACTCTCAACCCACCGTAAATTAGGCCTCTTATAAATATCTATTATCGAAGATTTTAGAGAGGTCATGTAAAAATTAGATGGTACAATTTAATCCATGTAATGAAAGATATATTGTATTGTGGAAATACCCCTGGGGTAGAACTAGCATGAATACCATAAAAAGCTTAAGAATCGACTGGAACTTTGCCTTGTTCAGCCTGTGGGAAAGCAGCTCCTTAATTTTAATTGACCTGTAAAGCATGTCGATATTTCCTGGCTGATGGGGTCAATCTTCAGCCACATTGTTTTTCTTTTTTTTAAAAAAAACAAATCAATCATTGTCGCCAAGTTAATCTGCAGGTTTTCAAAATCCAAATGAACCCCAGTTCTCCCTGAGGTCATGTCCTCCAAAAAAGGAGATGTGCCGCCAATCCCCCATCTCCATATTTTTGGTCCCGGAGATGCCTCGCATTATGCCCGGATGTATCTAACAGTCTGAGGTTACATGAAGGACACGGATAGACAGTGGCAGTCAGACAGCATCTTGCGTGTTGGAGCTCAATCTCACAGCTGCTGACCTCACAGGATCTGGTGCCCAGGAAGATATTCAGACGATGCTTATTTTCCACCCCAAACCTACCACTTGTGCCTTCCGATTAAATAAATGGTTGTCTGGCATCATTTGATTGGAAGTTATTTTAGGGCTCACAGCAATAACAAAGGGACATCTGACACATGGTAGTGATACACATACTTATAATGACCCACCTAATTAGGTCCCTCATGTAACTCCTCAGCAGAATGCATCATGGATTTCTGCACATTTAACATTATACGCTACTTCATGATGCACATGGATGACTAGCTGTAGCCGCTTATTTGTTGTATTCATTATTATATTATTTGATGATTTTATTCTAAGCAAGTTATAGCAATTTTTGTGTGTGCTCTTTGCAATCTGAACCAACAACCTTTGCGTTGTTAGGGCAACGAACTACTTGTTGAGCTGCGGGAGCTCTTCAGAGGTCTTTCCACAAATGTCATTTATGCTTAAAGCTATAGGTGTTTCGCTCGGATCGGCTGGAACATGTGATGATATTTTCAGCTTGTTTCTCTGTGTCTGATTGGACAGGCGATGACCTGAAGCCTCCACCATACAGTGAGTATGCCCAGAGTGACGCCGTGGGCGAATCGCGAGCCATTGTCATCCCCGAGAGCTGCGAGCCCGGCAGCATCCGCGACGCGCCCCCTCCATACTCGCTCAGCGCTAGCGCCAGCGCTGCATCACAAGAGGACGCGGAAACCCGGGACCCGCTGGTGGAAGAGGGCTCTCGAGCAGCAGGCTCGCACCACTAGACCGCTGCCCCTCGCACTGGTGACTGCCTGGCAGATACGTGCCACATGCGTGCGGCCTGGATCCTGTTCCATGCAGACCATGTGGAAAAGATGACCCCTAGATTTTGCCGCTGAAAAGTTGAGATTGAAAAGAAATAAAAAGCAGAGTTGTTTTCCTGGAATGCTGGCCTTTGCCAAAGGAATACTACCAAGCTTTTGGGGAGGGGGGCAGTGGGGGATTCAGATGTCAGTTACATTTTTCAAAGCAGTGTTTTTACAAAAAAAGAAAAGAAAAAAAATAAACCTCCATGCAACCCCCCCCCCAAGTGAACGTCATGTAATCACGTCTGGCTTACTGAATTTCTTGTTTTTTTCCCCAGTTTGTGTATCCTGTTTTTTGCCTCATCCAGTCTTCATTCTGTTTAAGATTATCAAAATATAATACGGTTTCCTGTACATGTTTGCCATGGAAAAACAATCAGAACCATAGAAGAGATAATACCTTCTAAATGCAGTTCGTGCTGAATCGTGCCTGTAGGCTTGTATGAATACTGTCTTTATAAGTAGCCTGTTGGAATGTGGGACATCACCCTACACTGCGCTCTCCTTCAGTGAGGAAGGCCTGGCTAACAGCGCTGTTTCTGGGAGAGTGTAATACCATCTTGTGTACCAAAATGACAATAGTAAACTCCTGTGATCTCTGAAGTGAACAGTCCTGTGCTCTGTGGAACGTACATATTGAATATGAGAGGATAACTTGACGTTTCACTGTAGTATTTTGCATAATATATTCATGTGCTCAGTAATATTAGTGGTATGATTTGGAAGCTGTCCCGTGAAATTAAGCTCATAAATCTGAGATGTCTTACGTCTGGGGGAAATGACACTGGGATCAAACTGGCGTACGGATAGCTTGTCATGCATTACATTACATTACATTGTGCTTGTAGAGCATTTTGGAGAATAATAGACTGGTGTGATATATTACATGGACAGTTTGGAAGTTTCTAACAAATGTAGTTAAATCTTTAGGCTTCTTACAAAAGCATGTGGGTCATTCTATCTTTTTTATTATTAAAAAAAAGTCAGTCAGTTACATGGGTTGATTGCTGTAACACAATGTATAATGTGAATTGGTTGTTTAACTCCTGAGGTCATATTTCATGTCAAAATTGCAGTAACGGGAATTTAAAATATTTAACCTGAATTCTAACAAAGCCATCTTACTTGGATATATTTTTTATCATTTGTAAACTTGCATTTAGTATTTGTTAGTGCATTTATGTTCACAATAACTGTTGAACAATATGTAAAACATAATTGTCTTCCTTTACCAAATAAGAGGGGGCTACCAATTCCATTTGTCTTTGTTTTGGCAATAATTCAGCATAATTACATCCACACCCTTTTTTCCAAGCTTACAGTAGTATCTAAGCATGCCAAAGTAGCAATAGTGTTTTAGTAGACTGTCAAAAGGCCACAGTTTGATTAGTCATGTTTGAGCTGTTTGAATTCTGTATGTATATCCACTTCAGGCTGAATTAAAGTCTGCTGATAACTTGTTTTAACCTTGGGCCGCCCTGCTATTTTATGAAGTTGCAGCCCCACACAGAAGTACATACACTTTTTTTTAAAGTGTTTTCTTCCTGCTACCTATAACATCTTCCGGTATGTACCTTTTGTAGCCACAATGGCTGTTAAGTTGAGGAAGTGGTCAGTGTATGTGTACAATTTGTCAGGCTTGAAAAAAGCATCTTTATATTAAAATCTTTACAGCAATAAAACCAGGGTCTGTACCATTCAGCACAAAATTCAAAATGTGATATGTACATTTTTAGAGCTTCTATACCTATGCATAGGCTACACCAGTAGTCCGTCCGTCCGTCCATCCATCCATCCATCCATCCATTTTCTGTAACCACTTGTCCTATTCAGGGTGATAGGGTGTCTGGAGCCTATCCAGGGGGCTACGGGTGCAAGGCAGGGAACAAGCCAGGATGGGGCACCTACCCATCACAGGATCCACCAGTAGTCCCCAGCTATTTCTCTAAGAGGGCCAGAGGGTGTGATATTTTGGGGCACAATTTAATAATTTAAACACAACGGTCTATTTGTTGGGGTGGTCCATGAGTCCAAATTAAATACAAAAAAAGTGTATATCTATGCAGAGTTCTCCAGCTGGTAATACTCGGACTACGCGGGAAAACTCCGGGCAGCTTATGCCATTTAGCAAGACGAAGATCAAGCAAATGACGTCATCGCTTTGAGACGTTAGCTGAGCTGAATCTGTTCGGTCTCGAGCAAAGGAGATAAATGGTATGACCCAGGTATATAAGATTCTAACAGGTCTGGATGCTGTTTAACCAAATAGTTGTTTCGATGTTAATTCAAATACACGAAGTCGTGGCCATAGCTGGAAATCACCGGAAGAACATTTTAAATTGGATTTGCGAAAACACTTTACACAGCGTAGAGTGTGAAGTAGTCTTCCTGTTAGTCTAGTGAAAGCTAAAACCTTGGGTTCCTTTAAATCAAAACTAGTTAAGATTTGAACAACTTTACGCTATTAGTTGTCTTCTTCCCAACCCAGAGTTACCATACTTCCTGAAAATGGTGACACGAAAAAGATGACGTGTTCGGGGCTCCGAATATTAATGAGTTTTCACGTTCACCAGCCAATCAGGTGGCGCCTCTCATGAATATTCCTGAATTTCCCGTAAACCACTGACATGTAACAACAGGTAGTGGCAGTAATATATCCTGTGGCACCCATTCCCCTATGTTCGACATGGCAGGAAGCATATATTTGCTCGTTTTGAATTTTACACTCGTATGAACCTAAAAAAAAAGTAGGGCCATTTAATGTCATTATATTTGGACGATGTATTTGACCAATACGAGTCTAGAATAATGGGCCCTTGAATCAATCCTGGTGCAAAAGTCCACACCAATCCTGGTGTTAAAGTTTTCCACAGTCACTAATATGTATAAATCGAGCTAAAGTGCCGTGCTTGGGACAAAGGAACCAACCCCGGGCTACGATCCTTGAATCCCTGAAACACTAAAAGCTGGACACATCACAAGCAGTGAAAGCTCACGTGATCATTTTTGTGACAATAAAAAATGTGGTAAAGAACGAACAATCAACCAAAAGCTGGGCAATTGAGTTGCGTGCTGCTGCTTTCGCAATACATGCTTGGAAAACGAAAGCTGCCGACAAACACCCGGACTTTGACGACTCCGATTAAAAACAAGCTGAAAAGACGGGGAGGACAGACGCTGACCTTCGGGTACAGACACGGTGGGTAATTTATACAAGGCTAAGGGAATTAAGGCGAGGGTCGGACAGGGTTCACACAAGACACGGGCAAAGCCACGCACGACAATAGGGAAATGCAACACGAATATTACAATAACTCAACAGGGGCATGCTGGGAAAGGTTAATGCTGCCCTCGGTGCAATGCATTTCATGTAGGAAGGATGAAAATTGGGTAAATATGACAGGGTAAACTGGGACACTTTTACTGTACATGTTTTTGCCTCTGTGATCTATTAATTTAGGTCCAGTTCTTGAACATTCGGTAATGCTTCTATATTTTACTGTTTAGGATTGTATTTCACAACATCCACCAGATAACGTTTTAATTCCCGGCGTCGGAATCCCCTTGAGTCATACCTGCGCAACCACCAATAGACTGCTTTCTTTCTTGGTGAATCCAGACTGTGGTGTTCGGGTTTTAGGGAAGTGTGCTTTGTTTTTTTGTGCGTGTGTTTTATTTAATTTGTTTTGTTTTAATTGCATGCGCATATTTACTGAGCACTGTGCTGTGTATGGTTGATCACTTGTACCAGCCTTTTAAAATGACTTATTAAGGCTTGCGGATTTCGTGTTGTTTACATTGTGCGGTGATTAACCTTGTTTTGTTCCCGAAGTCTGATTTTACGTGTTTTAGAAATGTGTCTATCTGTCGTAGCCCGACCCCAATTGTGTAGAAGTAGGGGGTCTGCAGATGTGTTCCTCGATCTAAGTTATCTTTTAATGACTTTCATTTAAGGTGACATCTTAAGTGTTTTGATGGCCATAGCTATTTTAATTGATCGCACATTTGTTGGTTTTATGATTTTTTTATATTTTATATATTGCTGTGAATTTATAGACTACCGCATGGTTTTGATTAATAAATGATTTTTCTGCCGGAATGACGACAGGTGGAACACCGTCGACATAATAATGTTCTGACTTGTACGGCAGAAGAAAAGTTTCAGACCAAGTGTTTTGCTCGATCTACGTGGAAAGGTGACGTACGTATGCAGAGAGTTTCGCAAGGGGGGCTCTCGTGACTCTCCGGGATTTCCCTGCCAAGACTGATACTACTTAATTACGCCGGGAAAGGAAACACTGCTATTAAAAAGAATCACGACTTGCAGGCATCGTCGGCCGAAGAGAGATCTGAACAAATAAGAAGACCGTAAGAAAATGGCAAAAAGTACGTTCTGTTGCTCGAAATATGTTTTTAAAAATCACTTCGTTTTTAACGAGATATGAAATAGCATTAACTTAAATACGGCTTACAACATTTATTTTACAGAGGAGGTTATCCCGATTGGCTTGGAGCTGCGAACTATCGGAGACCTTATCGACTTGAACTGCAAGATCGCCAATCTTGTTTTAAGAGGAAATTCTGCAAAAGAAGACCATAAATCGAAACCCAGGACAAACGTAAAAACAAACAGTTCTGCAAAGCAATGACATGCCACCTTAAAATAGCAGAAGTGCTTTCGTACAATTACTTTGGTCATAAGAACTAAACATAAAATGTGGACTTTTATTATGCAAATAACGTACTCTGCTGTCGGAACTACACTGGATTAATATTAATGGTTACGTTGGAAATTTACGCTTTCGAGGAATTAATCCGTTTCAGTTTCCAAACGTAGCTCCAAGTAGCTACCTCGACCAGCTTTCATCTTTGTTTTTAAAACTCAAACTTTTTAGCATTTCTCTTCACCCTAATATTGTTGTTGTTACTCTACGATAGACTGGCACCAAGTGCAGAATGTACCCCCCAAGCGTGACTGCGACAAATAATTGTTGCTCTTCTAGTATTTTTGATGAAAAACTGTTAAAAGGCACAGGTTTTTTTGTCGTGATTGGAATATTTTTAAGTATAATTATTATTTCAAATATTCTATGATTTTAAACTTGTTAAAATATTATTGTGGTTTACTATTTTAAATTGTTACACTCGTCGTGGTTATTTATTGCTTTATTTTATTCTTTGTATTTTTTAAGAAAAAAATCGGATTAATCGGAGAGCATGGGTGGATGATTGCTATTCTACTCGCGTGTTTCTGATGACTGGATGACGAGTTGACATGTCATTGCGCTGTCGCTGATAATTTGAAAATACATAAAAGTAATTTTTTTAATAGCATGGGCATATAAGATTTATTTTATAATTTTTAATATCAATTTTGATTATTTATTGTGTATGCTGACGAGGCAGTTACATAATTGCCCCTATTGTGATTATTTCTTATTGCTTTATTATTCTATGTATCACATTGATAGGAGTAATTCATACATTGGCCTATATATAGCCTACTATTCGAATATAAATGGTTCATATTCAAAATATTATGGCTGTTACTTATTATTGCACTTATTTAAAAAATAAAAATATTTAATACTGTGAATACTGATTCATGTTTTTGTCAATCCAATGATACAACCTTGTACAGCGAGTATATTGTTGTCTAGACAAGAATTCGGCGGACCTATTATACAGTTACATCGCTTTCAGTACGGACGAATTTTGTCGATGGACTCAATAGCTACATGTGCTAGCCAGGTAATTCGATTGGAAATCGGAGTATTTCCAGTTTTGCCCCGTTGTTTCTCAATCCTCAAAACTTCACAATTGTATAGGATTGAATGATAGATGAATTGCTATATGCGCAACTGTTGTGTTGTGGCGATTCCTTTTTTGCGCAACTATATTCCTGAAAACCGGCAGTGAATGTCAACGAGCTCTCAGCTTAACGACTATGCCACAGCTCAGTCGAGACTCAAGTTCTGTGAAGGAGGATACAGCGCCGATCGATGGCAGCAGCAAACCCCGCTGGGGCTTGGTTGTAACGGGCTTCGTCGGAGGAACCCTCGTTGCGCTGTACGCCATCGCAACGCCGTTTGTAACGCCCGCATTGCGGAAAGTGTGCCTTCCCTTCGTGCCGGCCACACCAGCCCAGATCAATAACGTCCTGAAGCTCCTCCGATACCGGACCGGTACGCTGGTGGACATAGGAAGTGGAGACGGCAGAATTGTAAGTAGTTGGATGATTTATTATTACTGCCACCTAGTGCTTGAACCGCGCATTGAATTACGTTGCCGTGATTGCGCAAGCACCAAAACGATGATCTCATTATTTATATACGGAATAAAGAACAGAAACTAACCCCAAATAGATGTCTATCGACACTCCCGCTTATATTGACTGATATATATGATGCAGAGCATTTAATCAGTACACATAAAGCAGGAATAGCATTAAGACCAGAACCAAATTGGAATTTATATTCAAACACAATTTTTTGCGATTTATTGAATTCTATCACATTAATTTCAAATGCATTTGGTAAAAATACGCATAGTGATATGTTCATTTTTCCCTGTAAACGTGTTCTATTGTGTGGTAAGCCACTGAATGCGTGTCAGTCACTAATGTGCACAGTCTCACCGTTTCTTATAGGTGATAGCAGCTGCCAAGCAAGGCTTTCAGGCAGTTGGCTTCGAGTTAAATCCGTGGCTGGTTTGGTACTCAAGGTACAGGGCATGGAGGGAGGGGGTCCATCACAACGCCACCTTCTACAGATCGGATTTATGGAAGGTACGGCTTTGAATCAATAATCCCGCAACAGATGGTCCATTTTATAAGAGGAGATGCCCCACTCCTTAGTACAATATTAAGATAAATGTACCAAATTTAAGTGTTTTTTTAACCCCTGATATAGTAGTTTATACTAGTACATTTGTAAAGAGGTAATTAAAATATACCATTAAAAGTAATATAAAGTGTAATACGATGCATTTCATGTCACCTTCAGATTTATTTTTAAAATATCTAAAATTGTGAATATGTGAGCAGTTGCGGGAAGATCCAGAATATATAGAAGCTATGAGTGTAGCCTTTACAAAGCATGGTGTGTGGTCCAAACGGCAATGAACAATATGGAAAGTGGGGTCACTCTAAGAAAGTTCACGATACATTCCGGACTCCCATTACTGACCCTTTACGGATTACTTATTTCAAACACACAAAAACACCTTCGTACAGCCAGACATGACCAATTTCTGAGTAATTATGTGTAGATACTGTTTTTGTCAGCAGGGGGAGTTATTGCCATATATTTCGTATTTTAATCCTGCGCTGAGGCATTGTTTCTGAACTTTTTGTAATTGTTCATTAAAATTGATCCATATATTTTATTGTCATCAACCATAACATCAAAAATTCCGACATGGTGGGGGATCAATGTGTATATATATGTATGTATGTATGTATAAATCATTCTGGAAATAAATGTGTGTGATAACTGTGCCTATATTATATTCTATGTATCGTCGTAGTGTCAGATAAGATTTTTTTTTCTGTTTAGGTAAATTTTTCTCAGTACTCCAATATTGTGATATTTGGGGTCCCACAGATGGTAAGTTTAAATCAAAATTATTATGTGGTGTGTGTGTGTGTGTGTGTGTGTGTGTGTGTGTGTGTGTATAGACACAAGACTACACATATGCAGGGAAAAAAAGTGAATAATATTCGTTAACGTTTTTTTCCGGCTTCCATAAATGGGTGAAGTTGAAGTAGTGATTTGCTGTCTTGAGTTTTCACGCAGCCAGTACATGTTATGCCACAGATTTCCAGTGGGCTGCGCTATTGGGAGAAGGCTTCCACTCGAAGTAACAGGTTCCTATATTTGACCTCAACAGATGGTGCCGTTGGAGAACAAGCTGCAGTTGGACCTGTCGGGTGCCGCCAGGGTGGTGGCCTGTCGCTTCCCCTTCCCTACGTGGGAGCCCGATGCTGTAACTGGGGAGGGGATAGACGCCTCGTGGGCGTACGACTCCAAGTCCTTCAGAGAGCCGCGGGCATGGACGGGAGCTGCCAAGGACTGCGGGGACCTAAAATCCTAATTGTGCTTCCCTGGCAAACAGCTAAAACCTGGCTCATCCATTGAAAGTTACCTTGACTTGTATGACAATAATCCTCGATAAAACATTAAGAGTGAGCGTCAGCTCACTCCCTGTAGGGCTTATCTAACAGCCGACACAAATTCTGCTCTGGGAGGCGTGTTGACAGTGTCAGTAAATGGTCCCTGGCATTGCTGCCCCTGGATCAGTTTGAGCGCCAGTCAGTTGTGTCCCTCATCCAAACTGACCAAAATACCCCCCCCCCACCCGCTTCAAACACTTGACACATTGCAGTTCTGAAGCCTGGAAAGAAGCACATTGGTTCATTGGGCCAAAGATTCATGATGCCATCCAAGACTAGCCGTCGATCACCTTCTGTGACACCAAGTATGTTTCATTTTTGAAGAGCTGCACAGAAGGAGAAAAGTAATAAATGACGTCGTCTGTGATATTTGTGACTGTCGATTCTGTGCTCCAGGGGGCAGGCTGATAACCATCATCAAACAGAAAACACTCCTCATTTTCATGCATTAAAATGCATGAAACATTTTAATTGCAATTTTCTGATGAAAGATGCTAAATGATTGTTCATAATTCTATCTTTAATTTATTTAGGGATTGAACTAAGATGCATGCAAACCTTAGCGCAAGCTCAGCAAACAGCTTTTGTCTGACTATTGCACTGTTAATTACATGGTTTGAATATAGTACAGGCAGTCCTCACTTAATGACCTGTATAACGACCGCCCGGACTTACGACCAGTTCTCCCACCAGTCGGTATTGTACGCTGTACGAGAAATTTGGTCATGGAAACGGCACTACGGCGTCTCAGCGTCAAGCATCTCATCTCGCATCACTCAGTCTCAGTCTCGATCCCGCAGACGCTCAGTATTCACTACAATAGCGTTCGCAATCTCCAAGACTACTTATTTCGTATATAAATTTGTGTTATTGGTGATTCAGCCCGCATAATCGGAGTATCAGCGGAGAGGCGGCAAGCGGACGTAGCAGCAGCGGGAACTTCTGTTGACCAATTTAATTAAAGCATCAAGATATGCAAATTAAGACAAAGTCATCAAGTTGAAGTTTCCTTTACACCTTTTCTTTATTCAGAGTAAATAAAAACGATTACCTTTATCTACAGTATGCAAACTTAAGTAATGTATATTACATTTGATTTCCTCTATTATGTTTATTACAGTATACAGTACATCAGTGCATAAACATTTATAAATATACTAAAAATGTTATTAATGGTGCAAAGGTAACATTAAAACAACATCTAAAGATGGTTGACACAAACCCACTACAAGTACAGTGAGCTTGAAATATCAACAAGGGGCGGCTCCTCGCTTATCGACCAATTCGCTTAAAGTCGTAGGAATGGAACTCGGTCCTTAAGTGGAGAGTGTCTGTATTAACTGTATTTGTATCATTTGTCAAGTAATAGCCAACCAGAGAGTGTGTTTGCAGAGGTACAGTGGTCGCAGAGAATCTTGGGATGCTTAATTCTGTATTTGTTTCATAAGTCCATTGACAAGCAGTGTTTAACATATCTGTACATATCTTCCGCACAGACATTTTCTTTTTTTTATTAAGTTACATTTTTTTGGCAGACTCAGTTCTGTTCATGCCATTTTGCTATTAATTGCTGTTGTAGTCGCTGGCTCCCATAGGGACACTAAACACAAATGTTTGGTGTCTTGTGTTACTAATTAAAACACTCCCATTCAATCTCAGAACAGCTCTTTTAGAATTAAAATTTGCGTTTCAGTTTATTACTGCTTGAAATTAATGTTTTATTTAAATTTGTGGGTTGTTTCTAATGTGCCATATATTTTTGTAAATGAATGAAGCCTTGTGTGAGCGCTCTGTGGTGCTGCATTTACAGATGATGTAGATCTTGTGTGTGGGACAAGAATGAGCCGATCCTGCTGTAGAACAATGCAAACATGCACCTGAATAGCTTTTGCTCAAAGAACCTTCGGACTGGTGCATTTCCAGATATATTGGATAAACAATTACAGATTTGGTGGCTTCAGACATAAAGGGTGAAGCAGTGAATTCGTCCTTGTGTCTTCCTTGGCATGTAGCATTACAGCATTGCATTCCTGCCCTGATCCTGATCCTGGTTCTGTACACTGTGTGGATTCTCTATGGGGTCTTCAGTTTCCCCTTTCTTCAGTCTAAATATGTGGCTTGTTATTGACTAGAATCCCATTGTGGATACCGGGGGTGGTGAGTAGCTCAACAGGTCTCTGTGCCTGTGATCAAAAGATCACCGGTTTGAGCCTCAGCAGAGCAGTTAACTGTCCGTGGGCCCTTAACCCCCACCTCCAGGGGAACTGCACATTTGCTGAACCTGAGCTGGGACCCCCAAGCTATGAAGAGCAAAGATATGGTAGGCAAAGAGAATACTATAATTCCAATGTACCTGTGCAAATGGCAAGTAAATGAATTATCATTTTTTATCGCTTGTGTTGAATAAGTGGTTATGGGAGGTAGAGGTGGACATTTCTGGTCCAGAAAGTAAAAATCCAGACCAAGATTTTGATTAAACCAAGCCAGTTGAGTACTTTGTGACTGTGAGTCTTTATACTCAACTAGTTCTGAATTTCAAACGTCCGCTTCTGAAGGGAGGTAGATGGATATATTGTTTGTCAGGCAGCTGACACAGTAGGTGTAAACACACAAAACCAGGCGCCAGTACTTTGTAAACTGTTGATTTGTGTGTTGTGGCAGGTGTGTGGTACTCATTTGCATTCAGACTGATATAATGCTGTAATCATATCGGGGTTTTTCATCCCTTGCCATGATTCCCATCTATCAGCTGGTATCACTGGGTGCATCTCTATGTAGCGATGCTACTCATAACAGTCATTTTAAAACATACTCAAACAAAAGCAAAGATAGCAGATATTACCTGAAGACAGAACCTTAAGAATGCACTGGCTCACCATTCTCATTCCCAGCGTGCTGTCCTCACGATTGCGTGCCATTTGTGCGAGTTTGCGTTCTTTATTTTAAACCACGGTGACTGATTAATACTGTAGCAGGTTGTTTTTGCCAGAGCCCGTGTTGTTAGCACAAATAAATTCCCTTTCTGAGCTTAAAAACACACGGTGAGAAAGTGGTTCTTAATGCTTTACATCTAGTGCAGGGCAAGATGGCACAGTATGCTTGTCATACTATTGTCATACTACAGGGGTCCCCAATTATTTTTCCCTCAGGACCAAACTCTATTAAGGACACAAAGTGAAAGGCCACTGGCACCGATATAATTCTGCTGGTTTTAAAAATTCACCGGGGGGGTTTGATCGCGTACCTCTTTCAGGCTAGGCCCGGCCGGGCCCCATGGGCCAAGGCCCGGGCACCAGTGCTCGCCAACGGGCCCCTCCACCAGGCCTGGCTCCAGGGTGGGGCCCCGGTGACCCTAGTCCAGGCGAGGGAAACAAGACCGTGCTATAATTCTGTGTCATCAAGGGTTTTTTCAGATTGCTCTTCATCTGGCCCCTCACCTAGGACCCTTTTGCCTTGGGAGACCCTACCAGGGGCTATTGCCCCTGACGACCCCCCCAGGGTCACTGAGGCACGCCAACCCCTCCACCACGATTAGGTGGCAATCCAACGAGGTGCAATCAAAAGCAAAGCTCTCGATCTATTGGTCCATCTTTGTCCCTACCCTCACCTATGGTCATGATCTATGGGTAATGACCGAAAGTATGAGATTGTGAATACAGAAATGAGGTTTCTCCGCAGGATGTCTGGGCTCGCCCTTAGAGATAGGGCGAGAAGTTTGGATATCCGGGAGAGTCTCAGAGTAGAACCACAGCTTCTCCACGTCGAAAGGAGCCAGTTGAGGTGGTTTGGACACGTGGCGCGGATGCCTCCTGGGCGGCTACCCGGAGAGGTTTTCAGTGCATGTCCTGCAGGGAGGAGGCCCCGGGGCACGCTGGAGGGATTATATCTCTCGGCTGGCCTGGGAATGCCTCGCATCCCCCCGGAAGAGCTGGTAGAGGTGGCTGGGGAGAGGGAGGCCTGGGTATCTCCCCTGAAGCTGCTACCCCCGCGACCCGAACTCCGGACAAGCGGAAGCTAATGGATGGATGGGTTTGATTGCTTTTCCTGTTGGTTAAAGCTGTCTAAGGTAAAACACAATGACACATGTGACATGTTTCGGGAACACTGCCATATACCATGATGATATGAGGATTTTACGCTGCTCTCCCTATTTCATAGTGAGTCTCCTGCTATAGCCTGTAGGCGATTCACACTGTTTCTCAGGTGCTGGCTTATGATGAGGGTGCGCCCTGTTTTATTAGGAGGGATCAAATCCATATCAATGGACCTGATGGAAGGCCAGGCCAGAAGATTGGGAGGTGTTAAGGTGCCTTGCTAATTCCATTGAGTGTGTCGTATCTCATACATCCTTTGAAGTTTCAGAGACTGCCTTCCTTGAAGCAACTGCTTATCTCAGCCATGAGTGTGCAGTTATCAAGTGTTCATTAGGGTGAGGATTAAAGGATTAAAAAAGACAGTCCTATCTGAATTTGTCTCTGAAGAACTTTTGTCACACAAGAGAAATACTGGGATATAAATATTGCCATCCGCTATGGACATATTCTCTGGGGTTCATCTAAGTTAATTGCTTTGAGACGTTGTTGATTGAATCTTTTGTGTTCTATCTATATAAAGAATAATTCACTCGGCACACTGAACATTTCATATAATATGTGCTGTGTTTTAAAATGTGCAAATACAGTGCATCAGTTCCTCTTTGGATAAAAGTAAGTTCTGATTTTGAAAGCTTCATATTTTTTTCAGATGCGTGGTTTTGGTTGCTGTCAGATGACTAAACAGCTGCTATGTTTTGTATGGATGCCCAATGCAATAAATGGATATTGACTGATCAATTCAGAACCTTTAGTGTGCATTTCAGTGCTCATGCCAGTGCATTTTCTTGGCCCTGATCAGCGGTGTGGTTGACAAAACACATTATTTGCACGTAGCTATTTTCCAGGATTCCTTGAAATAAAACGGTAAACAGACCTATGGGTCAAGCAGTCACGTGACACAGGGATTTCTTCGTGGACACCACTTTTATTCAGCTTGTTTCAAGCGATGGGTGAAGAACAAACAGAGGCACAGAAGAAAAAAATGAAATGACGAACAGGTGGGAATACTGAAGGCGAAGAAGTGGAAGGCAAGCTTTCCTGATCGAAGACCTTGACAAAATCGGTCATGAAAAATCATCAGTTTGGGTGTCGGTTAGGTTTCAACATTGCTAGGGACCAAATCTGCCCTGAAGCCCCGCCCCCATAAACACACAAGTGATTGTCAAGCCTTTTTCTGAAATACATGCTGATAATAATAATAATGATAATTATTAATTGCTAGCAGACATCTGCATGCACATGACTCTCTGTAGATTACAATTGAGCCCTGTCTAAGTTCTGTGGAGCTGCACGGAAGGCTCTCTGAAGGTAGCACATTAGTTTCTTGGTATGTGAGGTTTGTTGTTATCACCACGATTACGGCTGGAGCTGATACTAGCGATGGACGTGTGGTCTGGGATTACCTTGCTTTTCCCAGACGGGTACCCCAATCCCACTGCATGTAACTACCGCACCCCACAGGTCAACTCAGAAGTCCCTGGCAGAGAGTGACTTTCTTCATGGAGAATACCCTGTTATCTAACATGTTATCTGGACATCGAAGACAGTAGGAAATGAGTTGAGCTCAAAACTAGCCTTGGAGAGACTTACAAACATGACATGGAATTATAACATAATGGTTAAGCCTATATTTGTTAATTAAAGGGTATAACTTCCCTTTTTAGTGATGAAGATAACTCCCCGATAATGTCTTCTCTACGACATGTAGCATAGTGGATGCATTTTAAAGAAAGGAGTAATTTAGTAATTTGGCTGCAAATTGTATGACATAGAAGCAATTTTAATCACACTGAAAGCTGTTATCTTGAACTAATTTTGGTAGGCCCATAAATCAGGGCGAAATTCAAAGGATTTGTCATTTCATGTTGAGAAAGAGAATTATTCTGCATTTTTGTCCAACTAAATTTGCTTGATCTTAGAAATCTGCATAAACACACAGTTGTGAAACATCTGCTTTGTATGTATGCTTGTGGTGTAGAGTTTGAGCCAAAGTTATTAGTGCTGAGCCTGTGTTACTGGACAGCAGTGCAGTAGGTTATTAGTGCCGTTAAGAAAACCATTTGTGTTAATGAGAAGGAGATTAATTAGGGCTGATTGTGTATGCATGGCGTGTGCTGTGGCCCTTGCACTGACTACAGCTGAGATGAGGGATAGAAGTTTCCCAGCAACGTCAGCTTTCTGGGACGACGCGCCCTAACCTCCAAAGTCCATCGTGCTTCCATATCCCATAATTTGTAAGGACTCAGCATGGAAGGGCAGATTTTGCATTACCGTGGTAAAACTTAAAGTGGCCGTCTCACATTAAAAGGACTGACGCGTACTGTCGGAAAAAATCATAGATCGACTAAAACAAAGATTCATTTCATGTTAACCAAATTACATTACTTAAAGATTAATTTGATCATTTCGGGTGATGGGATGGCATCGTTAGATTAGTATTTTGGTGATTTGGTTTAATTGAAGTCATGACTCGGTATAAAAAGTGGATCAATTTCAATGCACTGGCACAACAAACATTGGCAGATGTTATTGCTGGAACCAAACGAATAACCATGTGAGATGTGACGTGAAAGTAGGAAACATTGTGTATTATAGTGGGTGGATGAGGGACAGGCTGATACAATTTGGGATTGTGCTCTCTTTGCATTACCAGCTACAGAGGTCATATATATTTATCACAGTCTTTAATGCTATGATTGAAGCGGCAGCACAAGGTTATGGTTGACAACTGTTTTGGCTGAGACAAGTGTTATTGCCAGCTTTAGAAATAATGGCTCCATTGTCTAGTGGGAAATGTGGCGTATCTCAGGCATATTCTAATACTGTTCACAAGTCAAGTGGATTTTTAAGTATTTCCAGACTAGGAAGCACACAGTAGGTCTTGAACTATCGTAAGCCGACTATTTAAAGGCCAGCACAATCTGGAGTTTTTTATTTTTCTATTAGGCCTAGTGGTCAAAACTGTGGAAACAGTTACAGTTTTCAGAGGGAACTTTATCCCCGTTACGCCAGTTACTTATTTAATCATCCAGTGTATGACATTTGTAACATTTGATTGTTTATAAACATTATCGCCAATATATGTGTACATATTTATTAAAACATAACGCCAAAAATGCTAGGCGTTCCCACAATTTTGGGCACTACTGTACGTATCGAGTAGGACTCAAACCTTGCCACTCAAGACTTGAGCTTTTGTTGTTTTTGTTGTGCTCTAGTTTGTAAAAACAAAAAACACTTGATATTCCCATTCCACATATTGATATTTCCCTGGGAAATTCAACACGTACTCCGGCACACATGTAAAGCACTGAGAGGGACTGGAAAATGCTCACCTAGTTACTGTCAGTTATTTCAGACAGCAGCAAACAGGATAAAGTCCCTCCGGTTTGCAGAGCTAATCTATTACTACTCTGAGTCAGTAGCTTTAATCCTATTGATCAGGTGTCGATTAACCTTTGCAACGGCCGGTATGATATTCTCTTTATTAATATCTAGAGACCCTGTGGGAGTTACGCTGCATTGATATATGTAGCGCTCAAGGCCTCGATTCTGGTTTATTAATAGTATGTGAATTTACATTTTAATTGAATGATATAGACTTGTGTCTCCACTTTTGGCTGGGCTCTCCTTTGAGAATAAAGGAGGTGTTCCAGATTCCAGTAACGTCTCCCCGAGATGACAAGCAGTCAACTTCGTTCGTGGTAGAAGGGCACGAATTTACTCCCACTGTCAGACTTTTCTTCGAGGAATCTCAAGGGCTTCTGAGAGGGAAAATGTCTGCACAGGCCATTGCATATGATATCAATCACAGCTGCGGGCTTGTAACGTAATAAGAATTTTTTTTTTAATATATCACACTTCCTCGCTTTCATTTAGTACTGATATTGCAATGTGACGTCTTCTCTGAACATATCTATAAGGTGTCATCAATACATGCCCATTCTACGCCCGTATATGTGGCTACGAAGGGTGAAGCAGCTGTCATCATCATCTGCTTGTCATGAACCAGAGAACGTGGGGATTGTCTCCCCTTCGCTTGCATCCCCTTGCTGAACAGCAGCGTCTTTACTTCATAGGCACCCACATGCAGTACAGTACCTACCGCTTCTGACCCACCGGCTGAAAATCAACCCCTTCACAGGTTAATCATATTATTTTCCTAAACAGACACATTGATGCAAACCAGCCTACAAAATGTAACTATTTAAACTCACTCCTATAGCTAGGTGCTAATGTTATGGGTATTTCTGTACCTTGGTTGCTTTTTGTTCCTGGGACATTATAGTGACTCAGACCTCTCTGCCTGAAATATACTGAACACCAAAAAACTGATGAGACTGAAATTTAGCACTATATATATATTATTAAAAAACTAAAACACTTGAGAAAGAATGTTTAGTTGAATGAATTTTGGCTTTTTGACTCTTGCTGCAGGATTTGGATGTGAATAAATTATTTTTTCTTCTTTGGAAACGCTGGTGAGAGGATGCCCTAAGGTCTGCCCCCCAGGTCCTGAAGCAGCTTCAATCCCTGCTGCCGCATTAGCCCTTGGTAGCTGTGAGGCCCGGGGATTTCAGACACTGGCGTGGGTGACACTGCTAGCTTATCATTAGGTAGCGGTAGCTGCTGGCTGGGTTTGGGCGAGTGGAGCGGCAGTAACCCAGCGGCTCACACACAGTGGTGGGAGGGCAGGCGGCCCAGTCTTCATCGCTCCCGAGACGGCTGACTACCATGCCCGGGGAAACTTGCAAAGAGTGCGGTTTCTGAGAGAACATACAGGAGGAAGAGCTGAAAAAAGCCTCAACTTTTTGTCCATCTTACCTCCTTTTAACTGAAATAAAATCTATTTCAAATTACACGAAATATATGCTGCACACTATGAAATAAGCCAAGATGTAAAAGTTCTGCATGCATATTTGCACAATTGTTAAAATATTTAACCATCAAAATTCAGGAAATACTTACATTTGATCAGCAATAAGTCATTGTTTTTTTTTAAATCAATGGTTATGTTTTATTTTTTATTTTATGCATTAGCATTTTTCAGACTGGCTGGTGGGTCAGTTTTAGGACCTTTGATGGGATTGAATTTATAAGAGCAAGAGAACCTCGAAGAGAGACTTCGTACATGGATTAAGGTAAGGTTCACATAATAATATTGTCCCGAGCTTGTGTTGTTTAAAAACATCATCGTTTGATTGTCATGTGCTGTATTGCTAAAGGTTGACTGACTTCAAACATAAATATGAATCACATAAAACATTCCATAAACATGTGGAAATTCTCATGGCGTGTACTGAATGCTTCATCATAATGCCCTTATTCCTCATGATTTTATTGAGCCGGATCCCAGCGTGCGTGATGAATCGAGAGCACTGCCTAGGGTGCGGCTGACGTCAGTGGTGGACTGAAACTCCTTAAATGCATAATGTCATTTAATAAAAAAGAGTGGCTTCCCTCTTTATTAAATGGCACTGTCAACCTCAGAAATTCATACACGATCATAAACCTGTTTGGCCGTCATGCAGCCGGCATCTTATTGACAATCATATTGCCGAGATTGCCTTTCAGCCTTGAGCAGCAATCTAGATTATATCAAGTAAGGCAACCATGTTTTTAGTGACAATTAGTTCAATATACATCACTCTGCTTTACTGACATAACATATCAGCTTTCCCTACATGCATACAGAGGCTACACTGAATAAATGACAGCAGTCAATAATGCAACAAAGCCATAATCAGTCTCGGGATGTATTGTACACTGATTCTGGTTTTTTCACCTAATATGTCCCAATTTTGCAAGAACAGCAACCAGTCGCTCACCATCTTTGCTACTTCAATCCTCCCATTTAAGTCGAAAGACTTAGAATAGGGGGCATTTATTTTATGAGTATTTAGTGCTTACTAAAGGTTACGAACCAGGCCTAGGATTGCAACCCCCTCCCACACACACAAATAATTAAAGTTCACCCAACCAATTTTGTTCTTTGTTCCCTATCAGTGTCGCCCCCCCCCTTAAAATTCCAGTGATTCTTATCTGACATTTTGTTGACCGAGCGTAAATTGTCCAGTTGTATGTGCTGCTGAGTGCTGAACGCCGGTTGGTTTATTGCACTGTTGGGTGTAGAAGGACCATGAACAATGTTGCTTTCCTTTGGGAAATCAGTCACCAAAAAGTGCATGCAGTTCCTTCCCAGTCCTCCATAGTCTGTTATTCTGCAAAAAATCAGCACCAGGTATAATCAGAATTGGTATTAATTGCAATCACATCAGTTTGGTCTTGTGTGCTTGTTTGTATTCTTATTGAATATGAGGTCAAGGTGGGTCTGGACCGTCGCGAGCGCTGCTGTACTTATTCCAGGTTGTTTATGTCTCCAGAGCACCGCGGTGACAAACCGCAGTCCCTGGCTCCTTTGTCAGGCAAATTTGCTTGACCCATGCGGTGTCCTGAGAGTAATTAGAATTAATTAACTTGTCTGGGGCGCGGCTGAAACCAATTACCTAAGTATACACTAGCTTGTCAACAAAATGCTTCTCGTGTGAAAAATGCAGACGACTTGTTAAAATGCAGACTGGCTGACCTCTGCTGCCAGTCTTGAAAGATGACGGATGTTTCCTCTTAAAGCGGCGGTTCACTTTTAATGAGCGTGTTCCCCATGCTGCCCGCTCTGGAAGTGTAGTGGAGGTTGTTTTTATTTATTATTTATTAAACAAACATTAATACGTATAAATGATAATAAAAATGTATTAATAGCTACAAAGGTTTTCATAGTACCCGGACCTTCATAGTGAAGTGTTCAACCAAACACTTCTTGGGTGGGCTGTCAAAATTATGGGATATAAAAATCCCAAAATATTATATTGTTTTCAGAGTGCCTTTTAGTAGGGCATATAAACCGATATGATGTGTATCTCTGTGGAGGCGAACTCTTTGCCCATCATCTGAAGGCCATGGGTTCAAATCCCATAATCGGCAGAGTGGTTTTATAGTTGGGCCCCCGATCAAGGCCTTTAACCCCCAATTGCTCCAGGGACTGACTGACCCCGCCTTCTCAACAGTTCATTGTTTTGGATAAGCAGGGCAAAGAGGAGAGCTGGGAAGATTGCTGCTGGTTCCACTCCCCTTGGCAGTCATCTCTTCATCAAACTGCCATAATAGAGGAGGTTCAAGTGCATCATGACGCACACCTCACACCCCCTACACAGCTGCTTCCCTCTAGCCGTCCAGCTCTTAAATAAACTCGCCTTGTACTTCAGTAATTCAAGACCCAGGGACAATTCCACTCTTCCCCTTGTCTGACATCTTCCCTTCATACTATATGTGCAACATCCTTTTAACTTACACTACAATGGTTCATTCATGCACTATTTCTAATGTATAATTTAATGTCTTAAGATGTCTTGCACGGTGTCTTCTATATAATCAGGTCGGGTCAGGTCAGGTCAGGTTGGGGGGCATGCACTGCTTCAGCACATTGCTGCACCCACCAGCAATAAACACCTTGGGATCCCAGGCCCTCGCGACCCCCCCGGGCCAACATGTGATCCAGTCCCACCCTCTGGAAGTGACCAAGTATCTGGCACAGGTTTCAGATATTTTAGTGAAAATACACCATCAGTCGAGGGATGACGAAGCAACGAAAACAATGAAAATAATGTGCAGTTTTATTTCGGATCGCAGTAAACCGTGGATAACTGGAACCATGGTTACCGAAACCGCGGATACGGGGAGATTTTCACAACGCTGATCCAGAGAATAAATTTTTCACATTTATACAGGTAGATTCTCGCTGACGGATATCGGGTAACATGCATCCTCAGATATTTAACAGGTAAATCATCAACCTTCGATCAAGCCAGAACAGCACGATCCATTGACGGTAAAATCCTAACATTCTATTCTCTCTGCATCTTAATATTCCCAGTCATTGTGGAACATAATTGTCTATCAGTCAAACCTGACAAAAGAACATAAATAAGAAGTATTTCCTTCAAGTGGTGCATCGTTTTTTAGAACAACCCTCAAGGAAATTGCATTGAATGACAAAATCAAAAAGCAAAAAAATGGCCACAATAGCACCTTGAATTTTGAATCTATCCAGGGCAAATTAATCTTTTTTATGTTTCCGCTACCCAGTATGCGCAACACAAAGAGAGAAAGGCTGCTTATTATCCGGCCAGACTGTCTGAAAGCAGTGGCCCTGATATTCAGACCTGTACTTTAGAGCTTTCCTGAGCTTAAGAGAGATGTCTGAGGTTGCCGAGTCAAAAGGTGCTGAATGCAATCAAGAGTTTACTAATACAATCATAATCCCTGAATGCTGGTCTTCGCTCAGGTGAACCGATATGTGTGGAATCATTGCAGCTCTGAGTCCTGCTGCCCACCTCCAAATTGGTGCCATTATTTAGCAAATTAAGCCATGTTCTACTATTACTATTAATCCAGTGTTTATTTTTCAACTAGGCAACTATCAGATAACACGGCTGCAAAAATATTCTCAGTTGAAAATGGAAATTGGAAGACAAAGTCATTTTCTAAACACTTAATTCACTTCGCTCAAATATGATGCATTATTACATTTTGAAGAAATTTAATCAGAAAAAAATAATATTTTAACATCATTCTTTAGAGTTCAGAGGTTTGAACATGACACATATTCATTAGTTAAAAGTATTCTATCAATCTATTTTTAATTAAGCAAACTTTTTAATGGTTGACGAATACATCCTTATTGCCATCTGTCATTTCAGAAATGGGGAGACAGTGACAGATACTGCAGCCACACGTCACACGCAAGGTGAACCGGAACTCGTGTGAGTAATTAGTAGGAATATCCGCTGTCTTGTGTGTCAAACTGGCTGTTCGTTTCTTACAGGTCAACACAGAGCAGTTAGGGGTTATTTTGGCAGCTCCATGCCTGAAACCCAAGTGACCCTGCGAAACAATCTGAAGAGGACAGCAAAAAACAAGGAACATCACCAAATCTGAAACTACGGCCCCCTATTATCAACACTAACCAAGAAACGCTGCGGAGCACACTTTGGATCTAATAAGCAAGGTCACCATGGCCACATCGAGCCGAACATCTGTCACTGAGCAGTAAATTACCTATGACAATGACCTCATTACCTGTGTTACATTCCAGCTGGATGGATATCTGTGCTGATGCACTGTTAAAATCCTCCGCAGTGGAAGGTGCCGCTTTCACGCCACTTGAATGGGAACCTGCACTCTATATAAGAACATGCGGAGTTGTCTTTTGAAAATGAGAATCTGAAAAAATGTGGTGGCCTGTGGACTCCCATTTGTGCTTTTCAATAATATATTGCAGTTAATATGTGAAAATGTCACAGCGACCCTGGATGAAATGGATAGGTGGATGTGTGTATAACAGCCGCTGTCTCCGTGCACCAAAACCGATCCTTTGGAGAGCCCATCTTTCCGATTATGTACATTATCCTCAGTAAAATGTCCCAAGTCTGAGGCAGAGCAGTCGCTAGAGATTTTTGGCCCTGTAACAGGATATCACATTGGGCCCCAACCCAGACCAATCCACTTATGTTCCAAATTTCTTTTAGGGCCCCTGTCACATGGGGGCCCTTGGAATCATCCTACCCTCCTCCCCCCTTCACAGTGCCCCTGATCTGAGGAAATGTTAAAGATCTTACTAGAAATATCACCATGTTACTGAATTTAAGTTGTTACGTTATTGAAAAACCTGCAAAGATTTAACTGAGGGCCACTAAAACTGGCAATCATGTTGTTACTTTATTGTTAAAATATAAACCGCCGGTATATCCGGCAACTTCTCAAACTTCCTTCTCGCCTCTCCAACATCACTGGCCGTTTCGACCCGATAGTAAAAGCGCAGGCTATGTGTTGGATTTAAGTTAGCATGATCAGCTTCTTATACTCGCGTCTCATTTTGTACTCAAACTGAAAGTTCTATCACGCTTCGTTAGCAGTATTTCACTTGTACCTAATAGTTACATAAACGCAAATAATTTAGCATAACAAGTGCTTGTGTCACACTGTACAGTAGTAGCGCGCAGGCAGCTTGACATTACGGTGAGCAATGCGCAACGTGATATAAATCTGAAATTACACTACAGACATTTTACCTTTTGTCTGTCACTGTTTTGCAATATAGCCCTATAGCCTTACTTATGCTGTATAAAATCCCAAAGCTGTTGCATATTTCATACTCTAATATTCCGTAGTATGGGTTTTTTTAAATATAGCCTAGCTAAACTTGGGTATTGGTTAAAATGCTTACGCTACTTTTTTTTTTTTTTTTTAAATCGTGTATTAGTATCTTACTGGTTTAAATATTGACGTTCAATTTCAAATTCACTTGTGTGTAACTTTAAATTCAGATTTTTTTGTATGCTGCTAAATCACTGACATGAACAAAAACATAAACTTTTGGATGCTATTGAATAAAAGTCATATGCAAAATAATGATTATAATAATAAAAAGTATACATAAGAAATACTTATATGTCACGTGTTTAATTTACGGCACTTCATTTTAATCCCCTCAACTAACCCCAAATGCCACGTCCGTCATGCTGGAACAGACCATCGGTGGCGCATGCTGTAGGCACATAAAAGAGGTGGTCTGCTACTTCATGCGACCTCCCATTCCAAGTAAAAGCTGATCAGATCTGGCCCTTTCTGCGGTGATCGCAAATACGTAGTCGTGTGGAATTTGATGTTAATTTATAACAGAGTTATTCCTGCTTGGCTCGGGTCCGCCACCCCCACTATCTGGCCTCATCCGTCGTTTGTAGTAAAGTGGGTGTGTGGTTTCTTATTACGGAGCGCAAAGTGAAGGAGGGATGAAGGGAGGTATAGACGCCGCTCCCGAGTCCAGGGGGAGGCGGTGACTTCCGAAATTTATGGGTGCGATTGTGAGCCAGCGGCGTCGCCGCCTCCGTGCAGAGCATAGCGCACCGAAGCCGGGATTACCGCAACTTTTCTGGCAGCGCGTATCCACGTCCGTCGCATCTCCTATACCGGCTTACTTGCTGCGTCGTCCCAACTAGATGAACAGGGATAGTTTGAGATTTTGCTTGGTGAGTTACCCGTTATTGTGATTTATTTAATCGACAGCGGACCGGTACGTGCTTGGCTTAATGCGTCACCTTATAATAAATATCCCTGCACTATTTCTTCACGTACGTTAAGTGCATTAGGTGGCGCCTAAGAGAACAGTACTGTGTTGATTATCTGCAACTACACAGGCCATGCTTCACGGGTTTCTAAAGGCACCGCTAAAATAAAGTAGTTTTTGTAGTTTTAAGATTACGCCATTCACGAGAGCTTCTTCAAACAGTTTGCGTTTTCTGATTAAGTTCTCGCCTTCAAATAAATACCTCAGTAAACAAAAAGGTATTGGAAACGCTACAGCGTAAATATGCACAGAGCAGACTACTTGTTATATGTGCAAATGAGCCAGTTCGTCTTTTTAAAGCAGTACTGGTATATTAGTACCGCACAAGTTTTTTTTCGTTATAACGAAGCGCCGTGAAATATTCGCCACTTGGTGGCGCTAGTCGACAGCCGACTGTCGCATAGTTGTGCCCTGATGTTTAGGTACCGTTGCGTTTAACGTTTTCCCCTGAAACTTATTTACAACAATGCGGTTGTACTTTAATATGTAGTAGTGTGAATGCATATTTTCTATCGCTTTGTTAACTTTTAAACGATGTAAATGATCGATGGTGAAAGTCTGTTCCGTATAACGAAAGGCGTGTCATTGAATTTTGCCATTGCTTTATTTAATTTGCTAGGGATCAGGTTGAAAGCTCTTATGAGGAAATGCATTCTGGTGTATCCGTTTCATTATTGATTGTAAAGCGTACGGTAGTTGCAGAATATTGAAATATTCTATTATTTGAAGTATAGCTTTGTCGCTGCCTTGCTGATAACTATCCTACTTTTATGTGCGTTTATTTTGCAGGCTTTTTTTATTTTATTGTCCTGGTGTAGGTTTTTTCAGTGTGTGATAAACTCCTCAGTTTATATTATGGTGCACGTGACGGTTTTACGTTTCGGTTAGGTATGAATTAGTTTAATAAGGTGAGTTTTTGACAGTCCGTACCCTGTTGCAGGCAAGCAGTTGATACGCTGATTCATGCGGGTTTCCAGTGAAAGTCATGTAACAAAATGCAAAACGATACATAAAAATCCACTGCTACTCTACATGACCAGACTCAAAAAAACAAAACAATCAACAAATGTAAGGTCCAGTGTGGGTTATTTCAACTTTTAATTGAATGTTAAGTTGCGGTTCCACTTTTATTTCCTGCAGTTGAAAAGCATTTGATGTGGTGTTAAATGGAAAAACAAAAATATTATGAATTCGAAGAATACTCATTTTCCCTACCGATGTCTAACAAGTTTGAAGGTGTGCGCTGTGCGTGCGTGGCGTGTTTACTTGCTGAAGTGACACCCCCGATGCGCGCCACCAGGGCGCATTCAGGCTGAAACTCCGGGAATCCCGAAATTATAGGCTAGCTATTATAGTGAAATTCCACCAGAGATCGAATCCTGGGCTTCGACGGCGCCATGATTAAACACCCAGCAGCTACTAGATACGAGGCGGGGGCATAAGCGGAGGCACGTCAGAGGTGAATAATGATCTAGTGACATACCTTTGGGCAGTGCTGCTCTTTTATATTGCAGGGGAAATATCAAAACTGCTGGAACATAATGGCTTTATGAACTGAAGTGGATTGACGCTTTGCTCCAGGTTATTTGAAGTTACTTGTATTTTCCCCGATTTATTCATTACTAAAAAAAAAAAAAACAATTTCCCCTTTTAAACGGTCCCTGCCACTTGATTTCTTTTAGACGTCGAATTTTTCCAGTCTTGGTATATGAAGTGTCCCTATTGACTGACTAAGTAGGAGAACAGAATCCCGCAATGAATCCTTGTTATCACCAAGCCTAGAGTTAAAATTCGTGAAGGTTTTCCTCCCCTTATTACAGTAGTGCATGTGGTCTATCCTGGGGGGCAAAGCTAGAATTGAGGGCGGGGCCTTTTGCCTACAGGCAGAGTTGTGATTGGATGAAACCAAGCGGTGACTTTTGTTTGCGTGCAATAAAATCTTCTGCAGGTGCTAATGAGCTTATTCTTTCCCCTTGTTCACACCCTGAGCTGCGGATGTGTTACCATGGTTACCTCCATGTGCCCCCCCCTCCAAACTAGAGTATGCATGATGCACCGTGGGGATTCTCCATAAAGAAAGTTTGTCACCTGCTTTTGTCAGCTTTTGTTATTAGTGTTCTGTACGGTGGGTAGTATACGTTTTTATTTGGTTACCTAGGAAACTAAAACGGGCTGCAGGATGTCTTACTCTTGTGACTGACTTCCTCTTTGCTACCAGAGAACAATGGAGAGACCAGGGGTTATAACTTACAGTGCAGTGCACCTCACTTGTGAATCCTAGTAACTGGAGTAAATGCTTATTTTTCTTTATCAACAAACGCAGTTTAACACAAAGTCTCAGTTTTAAAACCCCCATTATCTTTAAATTTTTTTTCTTTTTTTTTTTGCTGAACTGAAATGCATTTTCCTCTGCTAATATATACTTTCGGTCGATGCTTCCGATCAGTTCTTAAATGTCTTTATTGGATTTTCACTAAGTTTTAGATATCCATTTAACCAGTGCTTTTTTCTTAAGCTGTAGCCAGTTGGGCAGTTTTGCTGAAATTCTTTAAATTTCTTTCCCCAGCTGTACATTTCTTAATTGAGTAGACGATGCTGGGTTTCCTTTCATTATTTTGCAAACATGAATTTCTAACAGTCGAAGGCCTGCAGAAAAAGAGTCTGAGCTGTCTCACTTTTTATAAGTAGCCCCCGTGGTCTTTTTCTTGTCCTTTCATAGATTTCTGCAAGGTTTGGGCAGTCCGGATGCTTGCGTCCAGTTAACCAGTGAATGCCTCAGTACGAGAAGGAGCACAGCATTGACACCTGGGTCAGATAATTTATGAAAATCGTCCGCTAACAGCAGAGGTTGGCGTGAAATGTACATGTGGCTGCTGACAATCTTGTGAGATCTTTCAGCACAAGACCACTCAGGCGTAGCTGTTTGGAGCAGAAACCCCAGACCTCACTGACACTGCAGAGGAAGTTTCTCGTTGGCAGCAGCTATGCAGAATCTGCATTGGACGTGAAATACGAGTCCCTCGTCCGCTCGTGCTGTCCGCTCTGCCGTGCTTGATCGAAGCGGGGTCTCACTGCTAACACCGGGTTTCTAATGGGATGCCACTGCTACAGTGCATCTCCTTGGGTGTGAGCTATTGCTTGTCACACTTTCTGATGACGTTCTCTTCTGCTCCGAGTCGTCCGTATTTTTCAGTGAGACGAATGACTCTGCAGCGCCGTTTCTGTGGGGTCGTTTTCGGAGCGTTCCGCCGGCTGCCGTTTTATCTGGGGGGGGGGGGGGGTTTAGGGGTGGTTTTTATGTGTCAGCAACTAT
>JAODKC010000036.1:7174219-7190899 GCA_026777985.1 Mormyrops attenuatus | reverse complement strand
GTGCCTGCCGGTCTGGCGTCGGGGGGGCGGGGGGGCGGGGGGGCGCCCCGGCCGGCCCCGCCCCCCCCCCCCCCCCCGCGCTCCCCCCGCCCCCCCCACAAAGGGCTGTATTTTATGTCTCAGCAAGTAATAGTTTTTCATATTTGGTCATTTGATGACAGTGATCCGAGCTAAACGGCATGAAGAGAGATGCAGCTAGAGATTTCATTTGCAGACTAGGTCAGCGATTTCGGTACTTATGGGCCACTGACTGAGGTTTAATTAAGTTTTCAGGGTGTTCCAGCATCTGTTCAGGAAAGTGGACCCCCCCACCGGCTTTTTCCTTTGTATAAATGAGTCTCTTACTGAAAGAGACACCAGTGCTATTTTACTTATATGATTCCAAGCAGAAACACACCCAAATGAGGCACAACTAGGCTGCATTAATTAATTTTTCTATAGCAGTATGATGCAATGTACTGGAAACAAAGGATAAGAAGACTGGCCTAGTGAAAATGTTTAGTATCTCCAGTGCTGCATAATCTTATGAGTATAAGTGCTTAATAAAACAATATCTTAATAGTGGACAAAGCAGATAGTATCTTGATTTAGAAATATGAACTAAATTAAACCAGCTTTGCATATGTGGAGTTTGCATGTTCTCCCCATGTCATCATGGGCTTTCCTCCAGGTACTCCAGTTTCCCCCCCACAGTCCAAAAACACGCTAAGGTGAATAGTGGTTGCCAAATTGTGAATGTGTCAGCGAATGGTGTCTGAGTGGTCCCTGCGATGGGTTGGTGCCCCATCTTGGGATGTTGCTTGCCTTACACCCGTAGCTACCAGGATTGGTTCTGGACCCCTGCGACCTTGCATAGGATAAGTGGGAATTGGAAATGGATAGATGGATGGATGGAATTAAATTAAACTTTAGTTTAGCTGGGGGCCCCGAAGGGTCCTGGATCGTTATTACCTATAAGAGTAATTTCAGATGTCGTTTGTAGTCCTGATGATTTCTGGTGTGGAGTTGGGCTAAAACTATAATTTGCAGAAGGAGCTTTAATATCCATTCATTCATCTTCCATAACCATTTTTTCAGTGCCGGGGTCACCTGGAGGCCATACAGCCACGCTGGAAAGCCAGTGCGAGAGTTTTAATTTGAAGTTGTAAAAACACTTTTGTGTTCACACTCGGAGACTTGACTGAGTAATATATGTGCATATATACTATATTGTTCTCCTGGAGAGAGCTGATTTATAGATTTTGAATAGATACAGAACATTAATTCTACCTTGATCCAAACAAAGTAAATGGCTGCTGTTACCATCAGTCTTTAGAGTACATGAATTATCAGAAAGGTAAGGCAGAACCGAACTGCAAGCAACTGTCCATTCCACCAGTAAATCAGAGGCATTAGAAACCATGCGTTCTGCTCAGAGTCCTTTACAGTTGTGTGCAGCATCTTACTACTGGTCTTCTTGTGCTTGTTGTGAAAATCATCTTGCACCAGAGGTTCAGCATTTTTGGTGCAATTTCAGCAAGGAAATCAAGACCACATTTGTAAATCTACCTGCAGGTGAAATTTTAAAACCAAGAAGAATCGGAGCGAGCTTCCTGGTTTTGCCTCACCTGTGATAATAAAAGCACAGCCGTAACGGAAAGTGGTTTCTCGTTAAATGTGCACCCCTCGGGTTCCCCCCAGGCGTCGGGGTCACCCCTGCCCACATCGCTGCCACTCAGCCGAATCGGTGCTCAATATGTTCGTTCCGGGGATGCAGCCGTTGGCTGTTCTTTGAAGAACCCCGTGGCCCACTGCACGTCTCCGCCCATGGGCTCCATCCATCACTGTCACAGGTCCAGATTTCGTCGGGAATGCAGAGGAAGGGGCCTGGCTGGTTCTTGAGATTGAGGTTGTTTTTTCTTTTTGAGTTCAGGGCTGTGGTGAGAGTTGGGTCTACGTCTACAGAAACTCTTAATGAGTATGGTGGGCAGTCAGTCCTCCAGCTGGGTGCTCGCGCCGCGTGTGTGTTGGAGCTCCTTTCGCTTTTATGGGGCTCTGCACAGGTGAGACCGGATGTGAGGCCGCCGCGCGAGGGTGGTCTGAGCACACAGCCCAGGAGCTCTGCTTCCTTCGAATGCATGATGCCTCCAGGATGCTTTGGAGATGTCTCCTTAAGATACCATTTTGTCTTCCTCCATTGTTCTACTTTTTGTTCTCCTTGATTATTAATTCTCATTAGTTCTCTTCTCATTTTTGTCGTTTAATCTTTATCCTTATCTTCTTCATATTAATCTTCCTTTCCATTTATACACTTCTCACATATAAGGCTTAGTTCTACTTTTTCCGATGAGACATACAAGCTGTCAACCCAGACCAGCAAGTGACCAGTAAATATAACACATATGGGGTGAACACCATCTTTTGGGTGTGTGTTCTCGTAGTGACCTGTGCCCCAGAGCTGGGATTGAGTTATTTTACAAAAAAAGGATGCTATAATCCCTTGATCTACCCTACAGACTGGAATTCTGCCAAAGAATGATGGAGATCATACTGACCAGGGCAAGACCCCAAATCCTTCTGTGCCTTATCCTTATCTGGTCTTGATGGATGCACAGAGATATGTATCAGAACTTAATGGAAAGCGAATATTGTGTCAGCAAATGCATTGCTATAAATAAGGTGTTGCTTTTAAAGAATGTGGGGTCGTGTTCTATTTTGCTCATTTGAAATGCAGATTACAGGAGTGAGCAAAAAGTCTACCGATTGTTTTCCCCATAAAATAGGTATTTATTTAAGAAGCGTAGCACTGAGAGAGCGAGAGAGAGGGAGCGTCTGCAGGGTCAGTTCCGGATGGAGGGGATATGGTCAGTGCCCCATGCACTATTTGCTAGAATGAGATGGAGCCAGTTGAGTGGTGTGCTGTGTTTCCAGAGCAGGGCAGGGCTCTCTGTCGTTCTCAGGCTGTATTATGCTGTTATGTGTACCTTCCTCCAAACTTCTGAATACCTCGATTCCTTTTGAAAAGTGCTTAAGAGCTGCCAGGCTAAAATAAACAAAAGCAGGAGCCAGTGCAACCAAAATAAGCGAATGAACAGAGAACCGCCAAGGGCCACTTGTTTTAAATGAGTTGGTGCGTTTGCAGTGGTTTGTAATCCTCACGGCAAGGTTTTATACTGATGCATTAAGGATGTGTTGGCACTCATGTGTGAATAACTATAAAACCTTTTATGTTCATCTTTAATATTAATCTTTTCACATTTGTGCCTCCACTACAAAAAGCTTAATTTAATCTAAAGTGTGTGCAGGTTAAGAGCAGCAGTGGGAGAGAGGCCATCCATCCATCTATCTTTCATCCAGTACAGGCTCGGGTGTGGTGAGGGTTTGAAAGCCGTGGTAGTCAGGATTATCACGCACTGTCAATCAGCACACGGGTGACCCGCCACGGAGACGATGAGCTAACGGGAAGACAGGTTGCCGCAATTCTGAGATTGATGGCGTTCGTTCATCCCACGCACCATGGATTCTGTGGCACTTCCTTCATTAGGGAGACGTTTGTGGGCCCGGAGCTGCTCCTGTCCCTCAGGAAGCCCTCAGCTCTTCAGCTGTGAAGGTGTTGATGTCTCAAGACAGTTGAGCAGGCCACCGTACGTGAAGAGCTCGAAGGGCCTTATTGTTCACAAACAGCAGGAGTAGCTGTAGGGACAGTATGAACTTTACGACTAGACCAAGCCATTCTTATGTCAATTCATAGTCCCCACCCCCCCACATCATAAACTGATGGCAAAATATTTCACATTTTTTATTATTATTGAATCAATTTGTCCAATTATTGATTCTCAATATGTTCATTTTATTTAATGTACTCAATATTCTAAGAGATCCCAATGACTTAATCTTATAAATCCTTTGCTTTCAATAGTGTTTAATGATAGTGATATCGACTTTGATACATCTGTGTCTAATTAATGTAAGGCCATAATTAGCTGCATTGTTTCAGTAATGCAAGGACCCATTTCAGGTCATCTACCATAATGGGAAATGGCCGATATGCCCCGAATGCCAGCGCTAGGGCAGCGCGTACTCCGATTGCGCTGATCGATTTTTAATGGCAAGGCGTACATGATTAGCCATCGCCGGCTGCCACCCGCCATGCCTCTGAACCTCAGTTATAGCTTAGCTAATGGGCCTCAAGGTGTCCCTGTTCATTCTGAGGTGCCCCCTCCCCCAAAGAGGACTTCCAAACATCCCAAAGCCTCATAAACACTGTATTCCACAGTGTTATCTAAGTAATGCCCGATTAACAAGCATGAAAGCTAGTATTGAGGTGTCTTTCCTCAATAACTTCCTAGACCGTTATGCCATCTACAGTGATAGATGTGGAAACAACCATGACAAGAACTGGTACTTGGGAACCTTCCACATTTTAATGGGATTTAGATGTTTTTTTATTGTGTTAAAGGTGCATGGGCATCTGATTTAGCTCTATTTAGCTGACTCTTTTATCCAAAGAAACATAATTTCTTTTGAGAAATCTGGGTCAGACAGTCCTTAGAGTGATTGGGGTTAAGGGCCTTGCTCACAGAGGTGGAAAGTTCAGGTCCAGAAAGTCAAAATCCAGACCAAGATTTTGTTCCAACCAATGTATTAAGTTTAAAGAGTCACAGTCACAGAGTACTCAACTTGTTGGTTGGAACAAAATCCTGGTCTGGATTTTTACTCTCTGGACCTGAAATTTCAACCACTGCTTGCTCAGGGGGCCAACACTGAAATCACTTTACTAACCTGGGGATTTGAACCAGCAACATTCTGTTCAAAGGCACAGCATATTAACTGAAGGAGCCACCCGCCATCATTGTTTGTAGCAATCAGGATTCATCAAAGTACAGAGATAGACATGAACTTGGTTTTTCTAGATGTATGCAAATGTTTCTCTTTTCTCAAACAGCATACTTTACCATTTCTTGCCAAATGAAGGTTTGCTGTGGTCACTGGAAAAGTATCTTTAACTCAGTGGCGGGTTTTTAAATCCCCATGTGAACATGTCCCAACTTTGTTTTTTTAGGTCATTAGTCTGTTAAGATTTTGCAGACTTGCCTCAATTATGCTGTGAAACCCTGACCCAAACACAGCCATATGCGAATGTGTCGGGCAGGTAGAAGTTCTACACTGGAAATGAGTAGGTGGAATAAAGGCTTAAGTGCTCACAAAGACCTCAGTTATACATCAGTGGACTGCTGACTGGGCCCATTTGGCTCCCTCACGAGTTATACAAGCTTTGAAATTAACCTTTGATGTATGTTTCCTGTAGGCACAAGCCTTCCCATGGTGTTACCAAAACACAAATCACCTATTTAAGAGTCTGTGGTTTTGGGGGCTATGGCTGTAGGGTTAGGCAGCCATTATTTATTTTTTTATTTTAATGATCTTTGCTGTAATCGCACACCGCGAAACTTTGCCTGCCACACCTGGAAACCACATGTCTCCTCCTCGCTTTACTGGCGAGCTGGAGAGGCTGTAAATGAGTGATCAAAAAAGGCGCCAGTGGGTGGATAGGTAGCTCTTACTTTGCCGCCGTTTCAGTAAGGAATCAAAACCCCTATTTTGTTTGCATGGATCGAAACACTCAGCAAAACACTTACATTATTGCCGAAACCAGTGCAAAAACTTATGTTCATTTTCACAGGTGCTTATATTTACTGCTGAAGTACTTGAAATTTTCAGTCTGCTTCTTTCCTCGCTGTGCTGCCGTTTGACCCATATCTGCTCTAGATGAAGGTATATGACATGCTGGTTTTTATGTATCACTCACACCTGTTTTTGGCCTTTTAATGCTCTTTTTGATTAAAATGCTTCCGGTTTTATGAGCTCAGCTGAATTTATATTGAAGTTATTGCTGGTAATTTCCTGTTCGTAAAAAAAATAAAAAGTCTGAAGTGAAGGTGATGCGTTTTACGGTTGTCCTATAGGCAGTCAGCCTATAAAACCATTTGTTTCTTTTTCTTCTCCAGCAAATGTGGTGCAGTGTGTATATATATAATTAAATGTATAAATTGTTGCTGTTAGTGGGCTTAATGGTTTTGATCCATTTTAGAATGAAGCAGGACTCCTTTGTGTGGGGTGAATATCGCTTTGGCTCGGAGAGATTGTTCTTGTCAATGTCGATATAAGATGCCGTGAAACAACTCCTTGATATATCTGTCTGAGAAGCACTTCTGCGACTTCCCTGCTTACAAGCTAAGAATGCTTCAATCTTGAATTTCTATTGACTTCAGTTATAACTGGCAGGCTTACTCACAGTGTTACCTAACAAAAAATGCAGATCGTTCCGCGATCTGACATGAAACTCTCAGGAGGTACGCGGCATGGCTGGTTTAAGGGCGAGATATTTTCCCCCAATCTTTCTAAATATCCATTACAAAGCAACAGTATGGAAATTAAGTTCTGAGACCGTAGAACACTGCATGAGAACAGGAATTTTTGGATAAAAGTGTGTATGTATATGTATGTATATATATATATATATATATATACACACACAGCTCTGGGAAAAAATTAAGAACCAAGTTTCACTCATTTCTCAGTTTCTGGGTGTGTAAGATATACATTGTTTTTTGGAACTGCATCCTGGCCCTTCCCTGCTTCTCAATGATGAAGGGCTTCTTCCCTGCTTTATGGTTCTTCAGTCCTGCTTCGAGGAGCCTGTTACGAACTGTCCTAGCAGGGCACTTCACACCACTTAATATTTCCCGTTCCTTTTGAAAGTCACTTGAGGTCCGAGTTTATGAGACACTGCTGGATAAGTTGACGGTCACCCCTGGCATTAGAAGGTCGCTTCTGCCCTTTATCTGGCTGGTTTTTTGTCACTGCCAGTGTCTCCTGCTTCACCTTATTCTTGTGTCCTGCTGTCTTAGAAAAACTCTGAGCCTGGAGCCAACATTTTATATATGTGTATATAGATAGATAGATAGATAGATAGATAGAGTATGGGGTGTGTTAGACGAATGAGTGTAGCTTAAGTACAAGTGAGACAAAGTTTGAAGCCCCAAACCCTCAGAATTGCCGCTGCCCCCCCTCTGACCCTGTCCTGCTCCCCGCGCTGGGCTCTGTTTTTCCTTCCCTGGCACAGCCTCCACCGGCAGGGATCTGAGGGGCCTCGCCATGTTTTAGCATGTGGTCCCAGTTAGTTATTTACGGCCGTCCCAGGTGCTCTTTATAGCCACCGACTCTCTCCACCCAGCCCCCCCCTGGAGGTCAGCTCTCTGCCGCAGTTTACATCGCCGAGATCCTCGCATGTCGCTATGGAGGCAGGCATGTGCAGGCAGTCACATGGGCACATACTATATATTAACTTACAATTTCTTTAACATTAAATATTATTAATTAAATATAACATTACAATGGAAAACTTATATATAATATACATCTTGTGGAATTCTAGGAAAGAAGTGAATGCTGTTCAAATATTAGCAGTTATTTGAGCGTTTATTGAGTCAGTTACTGCATGCTCTGAAAATTGGTCGTTCGGCATGGGTGGGCGGTTGTTTGGATGGACAGGGAGGTTACAGCCCTGACAGCGTTATAAAACAGCAAGTCAAGTGGTCTCTAGGCTCCCAGGAAGTTGTCCCCATGTTCTGGTTGAATGGAGATGACTGTTGCACTCTGGGAAGGCTTCTACTTGCATCTTGTGGCAGGTCTCTCGTTTGGGCAGGTCTCTCATTTGGAATGAGGCTGTAAACCCCTGGCCCAGTCTGAGGTACCGGAGCATTTGGGCTGTTTTGGTCAGCCCACTCTCCAGCTGTCAGAAACTCTCATGATAACACTTTAACTCAGGCTTCAAAATACAGATTAGCCTTGTCCGCTGATGGGAGGCATTTCCATCCGTGCTTCCAGACCGTGGTTCTCCTGTGGCTTGACGAGATGTGAAGATGTTTTTTTTTTTTTTTCCCCTCGTTTAGCATTTCAAGGAAGATGGAAAATTTTTCTCTTTCAACAAAACGTGGGTGTTGTGCTTGGGGAGCTCGATGCATTTTGATAGAGCTCACAATCACAACGTTTACTTTTGATAAAAGTTTAGCGCTTGATATTTGCAAGCTATTTTAATTCATTTTTACCTTTATCTTTCTTTTTTCATACTCTCTATACTAATAACTGGAGATCAGCTTAGAGATTTTTGTTAAACATTAAGATACTAGCATCAGTCTGATATGTCAATCTTGGCTGATATTGCTGATTAATATCTAAACTTTATAAATATTCAAAATTATTAGCACCAGAGGTGATATAATGACATTCAATCTCTTGCATCGCAAACTCTGCAAGTCCAAAGTTGCCATTCCCGTGTTGTACCCATATACTTAGAATTTATCATAGTCTGATCATTTAATTTGTGTAGTTCGTTTCACAAGGCTCCCTTGAATACCCTGGAGGTGCATCTACTGCACAATGGCTGGGAAAATCTGCAGAAAACGTCCTTCCATTTTTAAGAAAGGACTGTTTTGTATTCTACTTTGAAACGACTGAGTCTGTGAGATTGTCCATCGGGGTTAATTTGGCACGGACTGCTGAAGGTTCGACGTTGCCTTCAGAGGCCCTTTCGATGAGCGTTCGCAGACCAGTTCGCGTGGTTGACCTTGGGAAACCAATAATGGCCCTCATTACATGTGTTTATGCAGGGCATGTCAAGAATAATTACGGAGCACATGACCAGACGAATGCTTTGTCGCTCCATTGCCATTTCTGTATGGGAATCCTCTAATTAGTCAGTCTGCACACCCAGCTGTGAGATCTGAACATATATTAACACACAGTCTGAAGACCACATGAGGTGCAACCTGGATAAGCTCTACTGATTCTTAAAGATACCAGAATAATTACCTTAATACCTTATTCAAGGGCCTTTGGGGCACGTTGAGTGAGCTTTTCATTTATAATAATGATTCATGACCTGTGGCTGAATAAAAGCCAGAGATCCATTAGTACTGTGGTTTCCGGTCCCAAGCAATTGAGTTTTTACACTGCAGAAGCGTACATGCAGTTAACAACCAGAAACCTTCTGGTCTTATGGGCGATGGTGAATTAACGTAAGGGGAATTTAATATGCTATTTTAATTTGAAAACAAGATGTACTGTACTTAGCTTTTAAAAATATGCACTAAACACAATAAATGCATTTTTCCAATGACTGTTTATGTTAAACATACAAATGTTATAGTCGCCGCGATACTGAAAGATGATTTTATAACCAGTAGATTAAGGCTTAAAAAATTTATGATAGTTTATTACGACAAATAATGTGTTATGTTCAGATTTATGTTTCTCATGTGATTTAATAATTTTTTTTTTTCAAATGAATGGTTCTGTGAGCCTAAAGTATTATTATTTTACTAGGAACTCCTCATTTAATACGAATGCAATTATTTATTTGTCCTGCTTAACACCTTAATTTCCACCCTTATTCATGGAGAAAAGCGTGGATTTCAAAGAGGCAGCATTAAAATATGATTTATTTACTTGCCTTTTGGGAAGTAAACAAGGTTATTAGACTGGCTTTTTAAAAATGCAAAAGACCCGCCTCTGGAATATCACTATAAATAATAAAAGAGGAAAGGGCCTGTGAGTCACAGGTGTTTGAGCGCCGCCAGGCTCACAGGACAGATGATATAGATTTTGAAAATATGTTCAATAATGATGCTTCAATGTGACTTGGCTTGCTTTTTAAGATCTTCTGCAATCTGTATCATGCACAGTGCTGGGGGGGCATCAGTGACCAGGGAAGGAACGTGTACCTCCCCCCCCCCCACACACACACACAAACAAGTTTCTTGTACACTTTTGCCTGTCCCCATTAATGAGGTTCCTTAGTTTTGGTTGTGAAGATTACATTGGATAAAAATTTGTGAAATTTGAGACCAAAATGAAATGTGTGAAGTTTGGTTGTACCTCAGTCTGCTTGTATTGTTGTCCATCCATTTTCCATAGCCCGTGGTCCCAGTTTGTCTTGGAGCATACATGCGCACACACACACACACACACACACACACACACACACAAACACACACCAGGCACCACATGGTTAAAACCCAGAATACCCTAAAGAGACCAGGACACACACACTCCTCACAAAGAGCTTTGCTGAGAATTACTCAAAAGAAAAGTTCAAATTTTATATAGTGCTTTTCCCAGCATAACTTCCCAAAAGTGCTTGACAAAAGGGATCATAGACCAACACAACAGCCCTTAATTTTATGCCATATTAAAGGTCAACAAGGGATGAACAGAAGAAAAACTGCTCCTTTGGTAGTTATAAGAGGCATAAAAATCTAATCGGCTGGCCAAAACTCCGTTCAGATACTAACCCAATGCTCAGTTTATGAAGTACTGTCACTCTGCCACTAAAATAAGCTTTTGCCATCTTTCTATTTCCTTCAGAAAACATTGAACTAAGAGTGACAATTTTTGTGAATTGACAAGTTCCCCTTCAGCCTCTTGTGGGAATTTCTGTTGCAAACATGCAATTAATCGATATATTTAAGGTTAGAAAATGCAGTGTCTTTTGTCCATAGCTGAATGTTTTTTATGATTTTTTTGTGCATAATGTCCATACCCTCCTGTAAATACACCATACAAAACACTGACTTTGTTACTGTCCCGAATATCGCCCCTGTTCTCATCATATGCTTCAGAATTTTGATGTATGGACGCCCAAATGTAACCACAGGCACCTAAATACCATGAAAATACCATAATAATACCATTTATATACACACACAGCCTAGATAAATCACCTCTGAAAACCTTTTCCTGGATTATCAATTTCACAGTTTATTGCTATGCGTTCCGTAACGTGTGGACTGAGAGCCGCTGAAATGGCGACAGTGTGTGCTCTGTGCTGAAATATACACTGTGCACTTTCGCTGAACCTTTCCCTCCGTAGCTGGAGGCAGAGTGTCAATGGAAAACAATCAGAGGAGACTCTGGGACTGTAAGCGGAGAGCTGCGTCTGATTCCTCATCTGGCTGCGACGCGAGTGGCCGCCTCGGGGGCAGGGCTGGCTGCATCGCGGCCCTGGCGGGGGCACAGTTCGGATGCAGCGACCTGTGCCGTCCCAAAGCATTAGGTTAGTCGCAGTTGCAGCAGCTATGGTGGCCAGGCCTGTAGCCAGAAACAAAAATGGGGGATCCAGGAACTCTACCGATGAGTCCCATTCGGTAGATTTCACCGACGAATGGGCCAGAGCATTTTGTTGTGGGGGGGAGGAGGGGTCAACACATGTATTTTTATTATCTGGCGACATGCCTAATCAGGAGCAAACAGATTTCAGGAGGTCAAACTCCTAATTTTAATATGTGGTTACATGCCTGCCGTTCTCCCCAGGATCTCGCTATTTTCCCGCTCCCGCATCTTGTCTCGCAATTAATCGGTTCCAAGCGATTATTTATCATCTACTGCTCCACAGGTCTGCAGCTCCAGTTAAACGCACGGCTAATTTAACGGCACGGCGGGGGTGTCTCGCACTTTCCCTGCAAATTTCTGTGTCTGTCTCCAAGCCCTCGCTTTCCCCATGACAGTGATCGCCCGTCCGTTTATTTTCCAATCCAGTTGCACCGCATCAGCATTTTGTATTTATATACAGATGTTTCATATACTGTTTTAAAATAATGATTATTTAAAAAAAGGGATTATATGTTGACTTAAGCATCATCTGTTGCACAATAGAAATAGGCTAGATTATTTGTTATATAATAGTGATATATATCGCTATCTGTCTGGCTTAACTTGACATTGAATCATTCTGTTGGGTGGAAAAAAACTCTCAGCCGTTCTTGACACATAATTCTCCAGGATTAATAGCCTGACCTGTGACTTTTTATCTTAAAAATGTCTCCTTTCAGGACTGATGTTTTCTGCTGTAGCTTTCACAGAGAGATGTGGTTTCTCTCGCTCTCTCTCTCTCTTTCTCAGCAGCTGGGTGACAGGCTGCTTGAACACCCTGAATATCTGCAGCTGGGCTAACACACAGTTTTGGTCAACTTGTGGTTTGAGTACTAAAACGCGTAGCACTTCGCGTGAAAGACACTGCTGCTTATCCCGGTAATACCACAAACGATCAAAGCGTAATGGGCGCATGCTTTTTTGAAAAGCTAGCCGATGTCAGCCATGATATCACTCAGTTCTGTCTGAAATTAATAATCCACATTTTCCATAAACAAGTATGGCCTTGATGTTGCAGATCTATCCTGAATTTCATTTATACTCTTTGTGTTGTTTATGTTTATTATATTTTTTTTCTTACTCAGATGTGCTCTAACTCAAACAATACACAGAACCACATGTGCTCCTCTGCCTGCAAAGTCTGGCTCTTAAAATGAAACTAAGGACATTTAGTGAATGCTGAATGCCCCAGTTTACAAAGTCAGGTAACCTTTTTTGGTAACCTGTCTGAACTTATAAGAACTATCTATAGTTTTCTCATCCGGCTCGTAGGTGGTAACTGATTCTTCAGCCTGGATATTTTTAGTTACGTCGGGGCTGGACGTGATGTTGGTCTTTGGACACAGATGTACACAGCTGATCTTTCTCTCTCCCTTCCCTTCCAGTGATTTTCCATCATCCACCTTTGTTTACCTCCTCATGGCCCACGCCATGTCATGTCTCCCCACCAGACAGCCCGCTTCTTCTGTTCTGCTGTGACAGGGCTCTGCGTAAAGGCTCGTGATGAGTGATGGATCCACTAATGTGCACCATGATGTCTTGTTGACCTTCCATACAGGTCCACCCATGCCACACAGTTCTGCCCTCGTTATAACAGAAATGTAACCAATTCCTAACTCTGGATTTCTGAACAAAGTACAATCTCTGAATTCAAGTTTTGTCAGGTAGTGAGGAAAACAAATGTCATTCTTCTACTAGAAATATCTAAATACAGTAAAGAAAAGATCTCTGCAACTTATATAAGAATCATCCCTAAACATGTTGGGGCAGGAAGTAAGCAAGTGTGTCGCGTTATGAGAAATACCTACTCCATTCATCACCGGCCAAGCTTTTTTAATTAACAGTGGCCTTTGAGCTACGACTCAGAGAGCAGCATTCGCCCTCAATTCCCCTTTTTCAAATGCCACCATGCTGTCAGCTGAGCTCAGCTTTCGCACTTTGTGCCGTTCGACAGAAACCAGGTCTCTTACAGGGGCTGAAGTCGCTGCTTATTTTAGGTGACTGCCATCTGGGTTGTTTACATCAAATCATTTATCTTTCGGACGTAGGGCACGTCCCCATAACCCTGTTTTGTGGCCTTCCTAGGCAGAGTGCAGATGAGTAACTTGTGGTTGGTGTTTACTGTTCTGTTGTCAGTGGACACCAAAACACGGTGTTAAATATGAGAACCTGCACAGATATATTTTTGTATTGTATTTTTTGCCCTGAATAAATCCTGCCCTGTGTGTTTGTTTTTTTTTAAAACCAACAGGATTTTTTTTTTTTTCCCCAATGTGGATTTTTAGCTTGTGTTGTTACTTTGACGAATATACCTTCTGCCAAGCACAAAATTCATGGGTGGTGCTTTTTTTTTTGAGCTAAATGTTGTTATTTTTATATCTTGGACCCGTGTGCACGACCTCTCGCCAGCCTCAATCCGGTCACCCTGGGTCTGGTCGAGCAACGGGGCCTGAGATTCTGAGTGATATCCCCTAACCCATTCCTGAAGCTTCCGGATGCTGGACTGGAGCCTTTTTCTTCCCCTCGTGTCACACATCATGCTAGTCGTAGGTGGCAGGAGTAAAACGATCCCCCACGATGTCGGAGGTAATTGGGGAGGTTATAAATAAGACTGACTCATGAACCTCTGGAGAGTCTGGTGGGACTGGATTAAATCGCCGGTTGTGCTGTTCCATATTCTGGTCCAGGGAAGACTGCTGCCGGACACCACGTTTTTAAATCATGTACTTCTGCATATTCTGGCCTACAACCTCTTACTGCGGCAGAGCACCAGGCAGCATCCTTATCAGCCTTTTGACTACTAATGATTTGCGTTTTCGGCCTTAGGTCCCTGTTTTGCGAAGTTGGCTCTTAGGTCCCCGTTTCAAGTCACATTGAAACCGAAGTGTCTTTGTCATCTTAAACAGCGATGCATGGGTACACGCTGAGACGAAATTACGATCTTGCTGGTCATAGTGCAAGACGCAGTGATAAATTGGATATAAATATGAATATGAGACATTAAACACTAACAGTCTGACAGTTTAAACAAGACCTACTGAGACATGGACATGACATAAAGACAAGTACGATCAAAAATACAGTTTAAAAGTGGTCTTCAAAAATTTGTGTATACACAGACTTGTGCTAATGGGCAGTGAGTTGTAGGGACAGGAAGGTGAATAATGAATGTGTGGTAATTTCTGTCTGGACAATGCCTGGCTATTAGTGTTGCTGTGGGGTTTCAATGCATAAGATCGGTAACAATTTCCGAGTCCCTCTGTTCTTCCCGTTCTCCAGTAAACGGCTTCTGCTATAAAACGCCCTCCTCTGGGAGGCTGTTCGTTAGGCTGATCGTCGATGAGGGCTTCCCGCAGTGGAGCCCTCGTAGCAGTGGTTATAACTGACTAACAGGGAAACGGTTTATTGCCGTTAAAGTGATGAAATATTTACTCATCTAATATGCAGTCTATTGGAGTTTTTTTGGCCCTTCGTATTAAACCCTAACAAGCCATGGGATTTAAACTGATTCACAAAAGGAAATCCTCCCCCGCTACCCCCTCCCATCTGTGTGTGTGTGTGTGTGTGTGTGTGTGGTAGGGGTGGGTGTATGAGCATGTCCCCTGCATTGTACTAGGATCCCATCCCCGGTGTCCCCTGCGTTGTGCCCTATGCTTTCTGGGATGAGACCCAGACTCACCCTGGTCTTGTACTGGATAAGCGATTATGATATCTGGGTGGATGGATAAACTCATACTTGATTTACTGCAAAGCAAAATCTGTCTTTTGTTCTGGTTCAAACTGTAGTTGGAACCCATACCCATGCCTGGATGAATCTGTATGAAAAACCAGACATCGGGAATTTATCAATACAGCTTCTCCCCAGGTTACAATGGGGTTACGTTCCGATAAATCATAAGACGAAAATAACGTAAGGCAAAAATGCATTTTAATACAGTATACCTAACCTAACAAACATCATAGCCTAGCCTATATGCTGCCTCAAACATGTATGGATTACTTACATTAGCCTACTGTTGAGCAAAATCATTAACACAAAGCCTAATTTATATATATAAAAAAGTTGAATATCTCATGCAATTTATTGAATAGTGTATTGAAAGTGAGAAACATTTACCCATCGATAAAGTTGAAATATAACCCGGGGAGCGTCTGTGTAGACACTTCCCCCCCATCTTCTAGGAAACACTTGCAAGACCGACAAAAATATTGGTCTTGATTTTTTTGTGCTAACCGCCAGCTTTTTTGAGCAGCGGATCATTGCTTGTGTTGACCTTACACGCTTCCTCTTCTCCTCCTGCTTCCCCTCCTCCTCGATACGGACGCTCTGCATATGATGGATTTTCCTGTGCTGGCTTCTGCTTCTTCAGCCAGACCACCTCAGGCTACAAGGCAGGAACAAACAGATGAGTTGTTGTGGCTTTTTGATATTTTTACTGGGGGTCTGATACCCTTCCATTATTTTCCTCGGTTCCAATCTTATATCTTCCCATTGGCTGGGGAGGCAGCCTGTCATGCTGAGGTGTGAGAACAGACTTTTTAAGTCCATATTGGGGTTGGGGTTGGGGTTGGGGGGGGGGGATGCAGTATTCCTGAGAATCCCAGGTGCTTCCTGTTTGTGACATTAATCACATGATCTGGTCATGACGGTAAGCCAAGGAGGCCAAAAACGACAAGCACACAGTTTTTCATTTTCAAATGAATGTCTCTGCAGGTACAATTTTATTAATATGACTTAAGCATTGTTATTTCTTTCATTTCTCTCTGTTTTGGAGAGGGCATGACATCCAGGAGATTCTCCAACCTCTTTTCACGCATGTGAATCACCTTCTCTTGCTGAAGTTCCTCTCTGCCCCCACCCCCATCTGCCATCTTTTGCATCTGTGTGTCTTTGGCGACTCTCCACTGCCGCCTTGTATGTGTGTTAAAATGGACTATTACTCAGACTTGTTTAGACAGGGCCCAACTGATTCTGGGAAATCTCGTAAGCGATTAACATTTGTGTTTACGACGAGGTTAGCCTTGGAGGGGGCCAGCTGGTGTGTGGTCTTCTGATTGCAGTTTTTTAATGTCAGCCTTAGGGTTAACAGTGAAGTTTATCACTGAGGCCCTTTAAATGAAAATGGTGGGACGTAAAACTGAAATGGTGTCATTTTTATTAAAAGATCACAGCTTGAGTAAAAAGGCTAGTAGCCCTTTGAATGGCGTGCTCAGAAAGTTCCCCCACGCCGATTAGACAACTCGCTGGCAGCAATTAAGCATGCGTGTGACGTGTCAGGAATGTGGCACCTCTTAGACAGCCCCCGCGTTGGGGCTGGGGCTCCGGGGAGCCATGCGACCAGCTCAGCGATAAGCGCGCTTGTTCAATTATCACACCTCTGAGGTTGTATTTGGAGGTCGTTTGGAGTTGCGCTCGCTACAAGCTCAAATTTGCTTTGCCTGCGCACAGTTTGTGGAGGGCGGGATTGAGGCATGGTATGTCGGGGGGGC
>JAODKC010000036.1:7141416-7154365 GCA_026777985.1 Mormyrops attenuatus | reverse complement strand
CTCCCCGCCGATAACTGCAAAACGCCTCGGGGCAAACATCCTTTCATTCGCGATTTTGACACACTCCTGACGAAGTCTTCAGATTCATAACCCTAGTTAAGGGGCCCTCATGAATATTCAGAAGCAGGCTGGCGGGTGCAAAGTAAGATATAATCTCGCCTAAGATGAGTCGTATTTTTAACAAGGGAAGTAGCGCAGCCTCTTCCCGACGCCGGCTCTGCCGACGACCGGCAGGTAGGCAGCGGTGCAGAATGAATAAGCAGAGTGTCGGGCTTGGGCTGGCGGTAGCGGAAGGGGTCAAACGTCATCACACTGCATGTCTGGAAATTAAATAGCGTTCAGTCTGGTGATGACAGCCGTATTTAATCCTGGCATTTAATAACTGTTAATGCCAAAGTCATGATGTGAATGCGGGGTGAATTCTGAAGCTCACAATTGCTCTCGGTGGTTGTCCCGCTCCCTCGGTGCCTGGCAACCGGGCAGGACGGGCTGCCAGTGGTGTCTGTCTGTGGGTAACAGCGCTAGCTGTGCCTGGCAGAGCTGATAAGTGCCTATAGTGATCCCTGAAGGGGTCACATGATCCGAACCTCTGCCTGCTTGTTGGAGTGTGTTATGGGAGGCTAATTGCGGGAAAAACCCATTCCAGAGCTGGACCGCAGACAAAAACTGGCCCTGCCATCCCATCTGATGGGTCTCGGGGTAACGCTCACGGTTGACCAAGCCTGGCTGCACTTTCCCAGAATACACTGCTCCCCGATGAGTCATTACCCGGTGCACTTGAGCTCATGGGCATTGATGAACCTTTTGAGGATTTTAGTGTTGGCACCACCTCATGTTATCAATTTGAGTTAATACATTTCACTCCCAGGGGCCTATTTAAGCTCCGTTTATAATGACGCGATTCTGGGATTCCATCAAATATGGAGAAATCAGTGCTTCAGAATCATATTAAAAAGGAGTTAAAGAGAGGAGAGCTTTCCCTTCTCTGCCGGGAGTCAGAAGGCAGCTGCAGGAATGTAACGAGGACCTCCGCATGCTTCCAACTCGAGCCCTGAATGAAGGCCTTATAACAGGAGGTTCACTCGTGCCATTCAGACACAGCAACAGCACTAATAACTGGGGAGCAGCGTCACTCTGCATGAGTGAGATCAACTGATGTACCGCCTCTATTACCCAGTTAAATGAATACAGGAGAAGTTCAAGGTGTTGAAAACCAATTTTCTCCGGAGCCTCAAAGGACCATTGGGAAGCAGGTCAGGTTCCCTGGGGGGCAAACTCCGGTGCGGCACGGCGCAGACAAATTGCCAAGACGTTTCACCGGCCCTGAGGGGTACGGCGGTAATGAGCGGTGTTCTTGGTCCCCCTTACCTCTGCTGCCATCGCCCCCTGTCCTCGGAGAGTGGGGTTGCAGTCTGTTTTGGGCCCAGGCTCTGATTCAGCGCCCTCCCTGCCGGCACCTGCGAATTCACACTCCAGCACTGGCGGCTGGTCGACCGGTTAAATTTTACACTCTGAGCTATTTACCGCTGCAACTTTTAAAATTAGCGTAGCTCACAGAAGCCATTTTTTAAGGCACTGTCTCCCAATCCCCTGAAACACACACTGCTCCAAAACTTAATTTAGCAAAGTGATGCACTATTGCCAAGACAGGATGACAGCAAATGGGGGTTAAGGGCCTAACAGTGAAATCGCTCTGCCGGACACAGGATTTGAATCAGCGACCTTCCAATCAAAGGCATGAAGTCCCCACCAACTAAACCACACACTGCCCCTCATTTCCACAACAAGACAGGTAAACCGCTTTGGGTTTCTAGTGACACACAGCCAAGGAGATATCCATTCACTCCTCCGCTTTGTGTTCAAGGTTCTCTGCCAGTTTGAGTAATGCTCTCATATTGGGGGTGGCCATTCCTGCAAACCTAAGTGATATTTTTGTATTTGTGGGCAATTCCTTTTTTAAATGATAATAAAAAAACTCCGTTTGGCTGTAGAGGGATTTGTAGTCATTAAAAAAGGCCAAATTAGATTCTTGTTTTAAGTATTCATTAATTCCTTTTTTTTTGGTGTCTTGATATTCCTTTGAATGGAAAAGGCTTTCAGATTCTTTATTCTTCAGTTTTCTGTGTGGTCTAAAGAGGACTGATAACATAAAGTCCCGGTCCTGTTCTGCATTTCATTTTGTTTCCATCTCACAGCTACAGGCTAGTGGGGAAACAATTAGCATGAGCTAATCAGCAGACGGCAGAGCGCTTCCACTAATTCCCGCAGCCCGCTAATTGAATTGCATGGAATAACTCGGTCATTTAAATGCATGGAATGAGGAAAAAATTAATCGGCGGGACAATGCGCTAAATAACGCCAGTGATGGCAGCGTCACAAGGAGCTGATCAGATAAAATCCCCGTTCCCTGGTCTGTGGCAGCGCTAAGCGTTCGGCTAATCAGTTTCCTCCCCGTCTCCCGTAAACGCAAGTTAATTGCTCGCCCCTCACGCATATAATTAGAAGAACGATTTTGGCCAAAGGGGGGATCTTTGACGATGCTGATAAGGGACTGAGTGAGGAGTCACGCCGCGGGCTCGGTGTAGCGACCGAGTCAGGAACTTGTGGATATCTACTGACTGTTGTCGCTTTGTGAACAGCCCAGTCCAGATACTCATGGGCCAATCTATAATGAAGCATTACACACATCATGTTTATGAGGAAGATGCTCAGTAGGCTAGGGATCTGTACTTGGGTCTGGAAGGTTGTGAGTTTGAATCCCCTAGATACCCTAGTAAACCCAGGTCTGTCTTCTTAGAATGTTTACTGGATGCCTACCACTCTCTCCTGGGGGCAGTGTGTAACTCAGTAGGCTAGGGATCTGTACTTGGGTCTGGAAGGTTGTGAGTTTGAATCCCCTAGATACCCTAGTAAACCCAGGTCTGTCTTCTTAGAATGTTTACTGGATGCCTACCACTCTCTCCTGGGGGCAGTGTGTAACTCAGTAGGCTAGGGATCTGTACTTGGGTCTGGAAGGTTGTGAGTTTGAATCCGTTAGGCACCCATGTAAACCCAGGTCTGTCTGTCTTAGGATGTTTATCACGCGTCCGTCACTCACTCTAGGGGGGAGATGTGCAGCTCAGTAGGTTATGGATCTGTACTTGGTTCCGGAAGGTTATGAGTTTCAATCCTGTGGCAGGCAGAGGTCATATCATCATTGGACCCTTGAGAAAGTGCCTTTATCCTAACTGCCCCAAGGGGCACTTCACGCTGACTGACCTTACTCTCTGACCCCAAGCTTTTCTGAATTGTATGGTACTTTGGTCAAAAGTATCTGCCAAATAAATAAACCCAAATTTAAGAGTCTTCTCTTTGATGCTGAAAGCGGCCTGTGCGGCCCTCTGACAATGCATCAGCCATTAGTCATATAAGATTTGTTTGAGTGTTATCATGAATGAGAATATGAATGAGTATTAATTGGTAATTGTTCACAGCCAACTCACGAATAACTGAAACCACAAATGCGTGGGAGTTACTGTGAGGGTTACTGTGGGAGTTACTGTGAGGGTTACTGTGAGGGTTACTGTGGGAGTTACTGTGGGAGTTACTGTGAGGGTTACTGTGGGAGTTACTGTGAGGGTTACTGTGGGAGTTACTGTGAGGGTTACTGTGGGGGTTACTGTGGGGGTTACTGTGAGGGTTACTGTGAGGGTTACTGTGTTTATTTTGATTATCATTATATGATGCTGCATTAGGCAGGATTAAAATAAATGAAAGTATCATTTAGTAACGTACCATGTATTCATGGAAATTACACACTGGCTTTAAAAGTTACAGTAATATTCAAGGCAAACGTTGCCTGAAAGCCGGCATTTGTGCTCTATCCAGTACACCCATGTCAAAGGCTTATTGTTCACACAAATAGGGAAGACACAGTGTTTTCTGAGCCGTGCGGCTGTTTGCGTGGATGAATTCCGAAGGCAAAGCTGAAGTGAAACAATGTTGTGATCTTTTTTTTTTTTCACATTTTTTTTTTCCGACGCCCTCTTCCCCTTCTGCCTGGTGCCCACATTGCTGGACAGCGAGGAGTTCTTAGAAATGCCCTGGCAGTGGTCTGCAAGGCAGTTTGACATTTCTCAGCTTCCCATCCTTGGGATTTCTGGCATAGCAAAGTCAAAGAAAAATTGTAAAAAAAAAAAATTCCGCCACCCACTTCACGGAGCAGCCTGTACCCGGCCTGTTACTCTCCCCTGCTGCACGCCCTTTGTCCTGCTTGTGTTTCTGTCAGGTTCCCTGAGTCTTGTCAGCAGAGTTAAATATATTTCCAGCAGCTCAAATCCTTGGAGTGAAATGTTCTCCCTTCGGCGGTCTTGGGCAATATACCCAGACTTTGCTATTAGTCTTATTACGCTGAATATTTGAGAAGATTGACAATCATTATAATGATTATATTCCACATAATTCAAAAGACTGGGTTAATTACTGTTTAAGAAGCAATTTCACTAATGCCTTTATCTAAAGCATCTTGCGTGTAAGGAACTGCTCAGGTGGATATCTATTGAAGTAATAAAAGATAAGAGTCTGACTGGAGGGTGCAGCCGCTGGCCTCCTGGGGTTTTAAGCCTGCTAGGGTAAGCTTATTTTTTGACTATCAAACCTAGATAGATTGCTTCTATAAAATGCTTTTTAAGTCAAGTATAAGAAGTGACCTTCGTTTTGAGAGCTTCATTGTGTTATTGTGAAGACAGGCTATATTCTCACACTAATTACACCGGGGGGGCTTCTCACGTCTTCCGTTACACCCTTCTGTGCTTTCTGTCCTGAATTATTTACCAAAAAGTGATGTTTATAAATAAAGATTTGACAACTGGCGGGGTGTTTCACAAAGCCTAATTTTGAGTTAACTGAGTTAACTTAAGCTACAAGTCATGATTGTCCAGTAAGAGTTTAGGTAGGAGCATTCCTATTGGACAATCATGACTTCTAGCTTAAGTCAACCCAGCTAACTGAGAAGTCCCGCTTCATGGAACACCCCCAGGGCCTTGTTTCATGAAGCAGGATTTCTTGCTTAGTCAGATAGCTTTTTATAACGGATTCAAGATAGTCTGGGCTAAATATAAGTTAACGAAGATACAGTCCATTTAAATGAGGGTACCTTAAATCCGACAAGTTATTTGGCTAAACAAGAAATCCTGCTTCATTAAACAGGCCGCAGATGTAGGGTACGAACAGCTTTTGGGTGCAGATAAGCTTATCAGGTCAATAAGAGTGTGAAATTTGTCCAGTGGGTGACTAAATATGAAAAGGTCCCAAAAGTGGGGTTTCAGGAAAGTTCAGCTGGTGATTAGTCTTTGCACTTAAGGCACTTAATGAAGATGAGATGATATGAGCATTTAATATCATGATTAAAGTGACCAAAATCATCACGGTTATCAGTATTATCATGGCATTGTTAAAATATGCTGAAAATGTTGAAAAAGTACTGATTTAACCAGATTATGAAAATTAGCAGAACTATGCACTTTTTGTTTGCATAAACATTGAAATAATAGCATAGCCAATGCATTATGTAAACATATGGACATATCGAATGTGCATTAACATTAAAAATCTCTGGAGAGCTGCCAGTGCCTCCTGTCATGTTTACACAGAGTTCAGCATTTCGAATTCAGGGGCTGCATCCTTCGAAGGACGAAGGCATTACCTTTTGTAAGCCATGTTCTTTGAAGGTTGAACGGAAAGCGTTGTCAAATGGGACGGCCTGACCATCGCCTGCTGTTCCCGCCCTTACCCTTGAATCACAAAACCCCGCTCCCATTGCGTAGCCTGGACACACCCACTTTACCTCTGCGCTATGAATCTTGGGATATGTTGGGCTGCAAAGGATCCATCGGGTGGATCCTTCTTGACTCTGCAAAAGGAGGATGCATTTCTAGACCGCAATTGAAGGAGCCTTTGAAATGAGACGGCCTTGGCGCGTCGCCGTTACGCATTCAGACGCAACCTTTGTTTTCTTAGCCACAGCAGGATGCTGTAAAGGAAATTCTCCTGTGCAAATGAGGTGCAAATGACCTTACATGTATTTTTCTCACTCTAAAAATGCATCTGCTAAGCAGGTAAACGGAAGCGTGCAGAGCCTTGGAGAGTTTGATGGAAATGAGCTGTGGGGCGTGCGGCTGGGCAGGGGCCTCGTCTGCGTCCCCGCGCGGCCGTTTGGGGACCTGTGTCGCACATGAACGCTTGCCGGCACAAACCGGCCTGCCAGCGGCTTTGGGAAGGAAAAGGAATTCCATATTCTGCAGAAAAAGCAGCAGCGATAAATTATAAGAGAAGGCCTTTGAAGACTGTGCCCATTTGTGTGTGATAGCACACATTAGAAAACGATGATTCTGTAAATAAGGATTCTTTTATAAATGAGCCAGAACGTGGTATGCATCAGGGTTGGGGCCATTCCGGAATGCATTCATCAATTCCAATCCAGATCAGGAAATGGAACTGGAGTTGGAATTGAAAGCTTTGTGAAATTCAAATTCCAATTCTGTTCCCCATTGTTTTTTTTTTTCCAATCCCAACTCCAGTTCCATTTCCTGATTTGGAATGGATTCGATGAATGCATTCCGGAATGGCCCCAACACTGGTATGCATTGGTGTGTTTGTTACAGCTTTGGTGACTCTGGATGTCATAAAAACCTCAAAAAGTATGAGGTCAACAGAAAAAGGCGCAAATACTGTTTGGGTACAAAAGGAACACTTAGCATCCCGCCCCCCCATTTTGAAATTCTAATGTTTTCAAGGCTTTGCAGGTTTTCCCCGTCGAGACTGCTGCTGTACTGCTCACTGTGCTATTGCGTCCATTGTCATTCACAGAGGACAGACACATTGTTACCAGTTTAAATATTTAATGTTAATATGCCTAAAGTTGATGTAATGAACTGGGCTTTACCTGGATTTTCACCAAGTTTTACTGCAATTGTATACTGGAATACCAGTCAGGTTATTAATCATGCTTTAATAGGTCAGAGGGATTAATCATAATCATAATTAATCATTTTAGTCATTATACTTTTGTTTCGGCTTTTGAGCCATTTTAACTCTAAATGTCATCACCTGAACACATTGCAATCACCCCACTGCGATAAAACTCTAATGGCTTGAAGGACTTTAATCTGGGGTGGATTAAGAAGAGCAAATTGGCTGCTTTGTTCAGCTTTTTCAAGGAAGATGTGATCAGAAAGTGTTTCAAGGTTGATACTCTTTCCAAAGTGTTGGAAGTAAAGCGGACCATCACTTTGAATGGTATATTTACTGCAAACTAACTACCAGTGCATAGCAAGGATCGATAACTGCCTATATCAACACTAAATAATTTAGAGCACCTTGCCCTTGATCATAATTAGTTTGTTTATTCTGGTCTGCAGGTAATGCCTTGGTCAATAATTCATTAGGCGCATACATTCACATTACGATCCGTATAAATGTTGCCGTTATTGTTATGGTCATTTTTGTATGTTTGATAAAAGCTAATAACTATTTTTGCTGTAGAGATTGTCGTCGCTATCTCTACAGCAGTAAATCTTGTCTGATTTCTGGTGCTTTTTCTCTCCAACAGGATGCTGAGTGGCAGTGTGATGAATTCACCAAAGCAGCTTGTTTCAGTCGGGGCAAGTCTGAGGTGGGTCACTCACACTGGGGTCTCTGTGTCATTTTGAAGGGCTCAAAATGTATGTGCCATCCATTTTAATTTGAATTTGAATTTAAATTTTATTTGACGATGCATGCGATACCTCACTATTGAGCCTTGAGAATTTGGACCGTTGTCTTCTCCTTTTTTTTTTTTATTTTTTTAAAGGAACCCTCTCCCTGACTGTGAATTTGCACAGCACTCGCATTTTTTCACACGTGTTCTCTCTTGACTACCAAAGTGTATTTGCTGAATGAAACACTCCTCACCCTGAAGTATGTTTACCTGGTGCTGCTTAAAAAACGCTTAAAAAATATAAAATGGCGGAACGTTCTCGGTTTGCAGAGCCAGCCTTCCGACTCGGGTGCCTTGAGGCTAGAGGAAGAGCACTGTTATGTTTAAATTTGTGGCTGGAGGCGGGTGGGCGGGGGTGCAGGAGCCGTAGACAAGCTGCATTTTACTCCAGTGCAGTAGCTTTTTTTGACTTAGGACTGTGCTGACAGTGCCGGCTGTTTACAAGGAGAGTAGTTGGTCCCTGGCCTTTACTGGCCGAGTAGCCTGTATTATGTCAGCGGCCTGTGACTTGCCAAGGCACGTTTGCTTCTTTATACTCACTGATCGCTTACGGCGCAGCAGTTCTGGATAAATCATGGGCTCCGTTTAGAGGTCGAGATTGACGAGCGTGCGGTGTGTTTACGTTCAGCTTTCATACCGTTGGGAAGAGCGGCTCTGGTTTCTGGCCTGCGTGGCCTGACCCTTTGCTGACCCCACACAGCTCGCGTTCCAGAATGGTACAGACCCCGTCTGGCTTCTGGTGTCTGGGTCTGAGCAACAGAAGGCCTGTAATAAGCACAGACACATTGGCCAATGCATGAGGCTCACTCTTGATATATGGAGTGTGATGTTTCTCCAGAGAATCGATTACTCCCTCTGGCTATTTTATGCGTCACCTTTCATGCGTTTCGTTAACTTTAACACTACAACTCAATAGCAGCCTAACGTATCTGTTAAACTTTCACTGCGGTCGGCTTTCATGCTTTTTGTTAACTTTCTTGGTACAGCTCAATAGCAGCGTAATGTATCTGTTAAATGTTCCTCAAAGTGGGTTAAATTGTTATATTCCTTTTTTTAGTAACCCGTATTTTGGTCCTTATCTTATAAATACACCCTAAGCTTTGATCAAAGCTACTAAGCATCAGTGATAAACTGTTGGTTGTTTTGCCACCTGTAGAGCTGCGGCATCTGCCTTGATGGTTAAATGTAATTTGAGCTGCTTAGCAGAGAAGGACCCGTCACACTGGCTAAATGAGATTAAGTCCCTCGGATTACTTTGTTTGTACTACAAATTGCATTGAGCAGCTGCTGTATTAAACCATGGATCTTTAACATCTGTCACAGGCTTTTCTTTATGGGCTCCATCGTAGGATTCTGATTAGCCCACGTCTGTCTATTCACGAAAGTAAAAATTGTCCATGGAGCCACATGGAAAATATAAAAATGAAGTAACCGTTGTGGAAGTTCAGCGATGCGCCACGTTCATCCACATTCCTCTCGTTTTACGCCTGCAGTTTAACAACACGATTTCCAAATCCCATACCTGCTCTCTTACTTGTAGTCTGACATGATGAAAAGTTTCCAGCACCTGTGAATGTTAGAGATCCTGTGCAGGAGGTGGATTGAGTGAGTAAAGCTGGCAAAAAAATATACTTTTTTTAAAATACAGCATTACTGATTTTTTTTTTGTTTTGTTTTTGTTTTTTGCTCAATGGTTTTTGTAAAATATAGCATTGTCTTGTCTGGAGATAGGCTTAAAATATTGCCTGTTTTGAGTTGTCTGGTGGTGAGCTTGTTGCTTTTGCTAACAGTCTATTATCCTTCAACACTTGTGTAAACATCAGAGTACTTGTGGTATAGCTAAAACTTTTTTTGTTCGTTTTTATTTTGTTTTTATTTTTCCTTCCTGCAGGACGAGTGCCAGAATTACATCCGCGTCCTGCTTGTTAACGGAGGCCGTCTGTTCACCTGTGGGACCAATGCATTTACCCCGATTTGCACCAATCGCACGGTAGGAGATGCCGGCTTGACTTGGTCTGCCTGCTGATCTCCAGATCAGCATCAGGAGCATTAGGGGCATGGAGGGAGGACATGCGTCACTTCTGTTGCCTGTCATGATGCTGCTGCAAATCTAACTGTTCTTAGTGGCAGCGTCAGTCAGACATGGATACCCTGACAGATTCAGGGGGCCCAATACATGACCTGGGGCCTTGAAAACGTGAAATTTTGGGGGGGGGGTGGTTTATCAGGGGACCCAGAATTTCCAAGCACACCTCTGGCTCTCAGTCCAAGTTAACCAGCAACTTTATTATTATTATTTTTTTTGCCTAGGATAAAATGGGAAGATGCTTTTTGTTTTTTTTAAGGGGCGTTAGCTCTGGGAAAATCATGATCTGCTTCTGGAAGATGGCAGTGTCTAGCTGCGAGCGATGACAGGCCTTAGTGTTCTGTCCCTGTGTGTTTAAGGTAGCTGGTAATCTCACAGAGACAGAGGGGAGACATTCGCAATCCTGGTACATACATCTGGCGCAGACCTCAGTGGTTACGTCTCTGCACTACTCAGATCATCGATGGCAGTCATCCACACCCCGAGAGCCGGCGGTTTCTGTTTGCGCCGTGCCGGTACAAGTGGCTCGTCTACGGTGTGAGGATCTGGTGGGAAGGCAGGATGTGAGCCAGCCGGGCAGGCAGAGTAAATAGCGTGGCGGTGTGTCTCTTAATGTTACGGACAATAAAGCCGATTGCTCACAGAAAAGGGCAGCGAGGCAGTAAAGTCAGAGTGTATCACTTAAGTGCAGCTGCCCACATCCTGAAAGGGAGCCTTTCAACATCCGTTATTAACGTGCGGGACGAGCACGGCCCTGTCATCCATGAGGACTCAATGAAGCCCTTTATTTTAAAGGACAACTAACTCTCGGCTGCTGTCGGCAGGCAACGTGCCTTGTTTGTCCAGTTTGGTTGGGGATGTTGTGTGTTTGGGAGACTCAAAGCCAAAGGTTATATTACATTGACAGCCCTCACTCTGAACCTGTGAAGGCCCGTTTACTAGCTGTAAGCAGGTGGGGTGCCGTTTAATGACATGGACTCACTAGTTTGTAGGTTTGAGTCTCACCGCAGTAGGACTCATGAGCATAGCTCTAGTACCCAGTGTCTAGAATCCATACTATACCCTACTTAAGGGGCTTCAGACACCCCATTCTTTGTCTTAGCCCGCCTAAAAAAGTATTTTTTTAACTTAATTTGTCCTGTATTTTTGTACATGTCTAGTGGTTGAGCCACTCTAAGGGTGAAATCCTTGAGTAGCCCCTGCCCAGGAATGAGGTACTTAGCTGAAATCGCCCCTGCAAAAAATATCTCATCGAATTTTTCTTTGTGTAGAATGCACCACCCGAGGAACCGTGACTGCAGCACTAACCGCCGTCGTGTCTCCGAGTCGCACCTCACTCTAGTGCAAATCCGCCCCCGAAAGGGACCTGCCATTCCTATTTGCGGGTTCCTGATGAAAACCGTTCGTCTTTTAGCAGATGGCATGGAGCAGATTTAAAACCGCACGCTGCGGGCCAAAACAACCGTCCATCCATCAAAGGGGTGACTTTTATTTGATCAGCCACGTAGCAGAGCTACAATGAGGGTATAATGACCGGGAGCATGAACAGGCAGGCACACTAAGGCTGACACATTTCTTCCCCGCTACCTGGATCTGCTTCTGCTGAGAACTACAGTGTTAGTCCACCAGAATAAAATAAAGAGGCAGACACCTTCTAAGTGACGCATGGTCCACCTTCTACTAGCACTGTGGTGCTTTATCTAAGAAAATGTCCTACCCTTTCCAAGTCTGAGTCACCTCTTTTTTATTACTTTTTAGTTCTTAATCATGCTGTTGAATATTTTTGCCTCTAACAGTTGGATTCGGCAACATGCCCACAATTGAGATAAATGGCACGGTACGCAATGAATGAATTTAATCAATGTGTTTTCTTTGAAATTCAGCAGGGTACTCGTATGGATATGGGCACATTTTGTCCAGCGGACAAGACAGACATCTACTGATATGCTATAAAGCTGTTTTGTTTTCAGAGGGGTAAAATTTCTGAAGAGAAGGAACATTTGCAGTAGGTTACTGTGCCACTGTTTATACCTCTGTGAATGTTTTATTCAAAAAGATGCATCTCTCTGTGGACTTGCAATGCATAAAAATATTACTATTGATGCATTTATTTTGTGGTTTTGAGTGGACAGTGGGGAGGTGCAGTCACTAAAGGTCATATGCCAGAAAATCACGTTTGGGCACTTGTCCACCACACCAGGTACCATACTTTTGGTACTTCAAGAAAGTACTAAAAGTACGGTACTTCAAGTTGGTTTTCCACTGCAGTAAAAACTGGTACGGTCCCTGAATGATATCACAGCGCAAGGCAGGGGTATTTTGTGCTGAATTCAGAAAATGGTTGTAGTATAATATAGGGCTGGACGGTGTGTGATATTAATATCAAAATCGCATTGTCATGCAATTGCAATTCTTACATCACTAGTAGGATTAAAATAAGGCTTTTTCTTACTTTCAATTCTGTATACGGACATTTTAGTGCAGGGAGTTAAAGTTTTGCTAAAACATTTTTACTCTGTTACAGGAAAAACCTTAGTTAGCTTTGCGATTTTAATTATTATTCCTTTTATAGATTATCGAATATATGTTTAAAATCAGTTTAAAGTTCACCTGCTTTGCATGAGTGCTGCATGCATTGTCCGAGACAATCATAATAATTTTCATCCTTGCTGTTTAAATTACTCCTAGATGGGTTTGTGAGAAACATATAAACTTCTTTTTTGCTTTACAAACACCCCCAATATTTATTACAAGAAAATCACATCACTTTATTTACAACCAAATCACATCACTTTATTTACAACCAAATCACACTGCCAGAACTGCACACTATGTGCTATGTACGCTGTTTGTATATTAAACAAAATAGTTTTTAAATTTCTTGTCATGCCACCCTGATCTTTTTGTTGTATCTGTCCTTCCAACCAGATCACAATATTTATTTTTACTTCGTTTATCGTTGTTTTTAATGGCGGCATTTGTATTGTGTTTCAGCGGTAGGTTACAGTTGTGTTCAAAATTATTCAACCCCCACTGAAATTGAGTGTTTTTGCCAGTTTGACATTGATTTTGATCATTTCAGTCATCTTGTTTACAATTAAATCAAAGAGGCACTTGTAAGTCAGACA
>JAODKC010000036.1:7122196-7135350 GCA_026777985.1 Mormyrops attenuatus | reverse complement strand
AGAGCAGGGAAGTGATGACAAGATGGAGCCCACGCTTCTTCAGGACGCTGGGCAACCAGTAGTAAGGCAGCCGGGCAGACATGGAGGATGCTCCTCTACTTGTAGAACCCACTGTAGCATCAACCAAAACCTGTCGAAGTCTGGGCCAGTCACCTGTCTAAAGCAGATAAGGCTGAAACTGATATACCGAACAATTTCTGGGGCTATTTTTTTGATCAGTGACGGCTACAAGCTAAGCTCCAACCGCAGATTTCTGTTCGCCATTGTTATTCCAGGTTACTGCAGGCATTGCTTGAATTTATGTTGTCACTCTTGCAAAGATTATGGAGTATTCATCATGATGCCCCCTCCCCCCGTAGAATTAATGTCCAGTGAAATCACCAGCATTTGCAATGAATTTTTTGGTGCTGGACAGATCCTGAAATTATGATATTAAAGTCTACTAGAATGGCACATGGAGTCAGAGTAGAAACATGTAGTAATCAGGTTAATAAATCCTTCTTTTCATAGCATTTTCTGGTATTTCACTCAATAATTCAACTCAATAATTTTATGGCATCCCTGAATTATCTGCCTGAGCCCGGAGCACTTATTTGTTCACTTAATTGTTCTGCGTCCCCTAGCATGAATCCACCAGACCTGAACTGTTCTGGGCATAATGATCCAGCACAGGTCCTGAAGCCAATCCATCACCTCTCTGCCAAGTGGACAGACCGCAGGGGCTTTGTTTACAGGCTCCCATACAATGTCGTCTGGATGGCAAACATGCACTGGCTGACAGATTCCTCCAGATTATTTCTAACTAGACTTATTTTCTAAAATGACGGTTGTTTGGCAGTTTTCTCATATAGAAAAACTTTGACATGCTGAATTGCTGTAGGTCTCTCGGATCTTTGGAGAAATTGCAGTTATATCTGTGAGTTAGCGCACCCCACATCTTCAAACAAGATTGCAGCACATAAGGCTGCAGATAGAATCAGGTGACATTTGCGGTGGCTTTGAACATCTCTAAATTAACCGCAAGTCATTTCTTTTAAAATGATTTAAGAATCTCTGCGTTTGTCAGAAATAACAACCTCGCCCCTTTGACTTGTAGGCTGGCCCTGTATTAGAAGGAGGTGTAACAGCGGGCCGGTTTACTTTGAGAGAACTGGAGCAGATCGATGTTTCAGTCTGTAACGGGGGCAATAGGAGCTCGATCTGTCTGGAGATTATCATCTGGGAAAGACAACTGTCCCGGCATTAATGGGATCCTGTTTGATCACACTCCCAGATCAAAATTCCCTGTCCTCCTCCCCCTACTGAGAAATGTTGTCCCCCTCGAACAGATTACGGGACCATCAGAAAAGTGCTTTCCCCACTGAACCAGAAGACGGGCAGCTGTCTGCTGGATGAGATAGAGCTTTTCCCCCGTGGAAAGCAGCAGCCAATCAGAAGCCTGCTGATCCTGCACAGTCGCAGCATCCTTTTTGTTGGCGTCAGGGACCAGGTTATCAAGATACCGCTCATGCGATGCAACTTCCACAGAACCCAGGAGTAAGTACCTTCTCCCCATCTGCTCACCCCGTCCTTGCGGGGACCTAGTTTATGAGATTCAGTACCACTCGTTTGATTGGAGGTTCCCATGAAGCTTTATTCACTTTGAGGCAACCGATCGTGATAGCTCGCTTGGCGCCATTTGGAAATAGATACACTCGTAAAAAACGTTTTGTTGGCCCTTTCTCGTAAGAGAGACATTTTTTTTTCACTTTGTTTTTGCCGCTAGTGTGACAGTTACAAACAGACGTGGTTTTCATTCGTTTGATCCGGCTCGCAGGGAGATTGAACTTGGCCAGTGGGAATGCAGACGAAACCGTGAAACGTAATTTCTCTCGCAATTAAAAAGCCCCTTCAATTTTACGTTCTGTTATCTTGAAGATATAGGGCCAGTGGCAGCTAACTAAAGGAAGGCATCATTTTCTTCACATACACTGCCCCCATTCTCTTGTCTCACTGCTTAAATAATAAAGTTTATTTAACCCCGCCCCCCGCCCCCCGAATCCACATCATAAACAGACCACTTCACTTCTCCTTTGTGTTTCTCCATGCATAACGGAGAACTGGGTATGAATGATTCTGGTTGTTCTAGTAAAAACCAACTGGGTGTGGTCTTTACTGGCTAATGCTAGTATTCTGTGTAGTCCAATGAGAAAAGACAAGGGCCCCCCAAAATGCATTATGGGTGCCAGAGAAAATGTTTGAGCATTTTAGCCTATCTAATGTGCCGATATGTGCGTTACAGAGGATGTTATATAATAGTCATTTTCATGGTACTTCGGGTCGGCAGTAGAAAATTGTATTATTTTCCTGCCAAACCCTGTAGTTTATAAATATATCTAATAATGACATGTCAGAAAGACCAATTGGAAATGGAGGCCAATAATATGCTTCCAGGGACCTCAAAGGATCATGGAACTAAGGGGATCGTGTCGTTCCTCCGCTTCGCGTTTTTGACATAAATATGTTGCGTGACATTGGCTCACCTTGCTTATTTTCTGTCACGGCGATGTGACTTTGTCAGTATGGCAGTGCGGGGAGAGCGCTCTGGCTCGTTAAGCCTTACAGAAAGGAGGCAACGGCGCATAAATTTAATGTATAACGCGAGCCGCTGCTGCCGGCGGAGCGCCCATTAAGCCAGGCTCGTTGACTGAGACAGTAAATGAAGCATAGCTGTTGTCCTTAGTGAGCTTCCCCCCCCCGCCACCCTGCAGGGCGTGCATGGGGGCCCGGGACCCGTACTGCGGCTGGGACCTGGTTCTGAAGAAGTGTACCACTCTGGAGGAGAGCGTCAGCATGAGCCAGTGGGAGCAAAGCATCACGGAATGTCCGGTAGGTTCCCAGCCTGCATCGCTCTCAGGGCCTTCACAGCATCGTAATAGATTGTCCTGGTAGCAGGACAAATGGAAATAAAATGTCGTAATAATCAATAAAATTGAAATCACCTTGGGAAAAAAAAGAACTTGATGTTTCTCACCTATAAAAGTTGATATATCGTTCTGTCATGTGTCAAAGTGCAGAAAATCTATCCTGACAAATCTGTGCTCATAATATCTCAGAGTGTGAAGCATGCTATTTTAGAGTGTCCCTGTGAGCTAAGGGGAACGCTCAGAAGCTGAAAAGCAACAGTGAGTCCCATTTCTTCAGCACTGATGATTGAGTATCAGGTGTAACTGATTATTAATCTAGACATGGCTTTCCCGAATGCTGTTATTTGAATTTCTGGTGTCATTTAGTGCCCTGCATAAAGTTATTTTCAACCCTGATTCTTCTGAATGTATTAGGGCATTGCAGATGGAAACGTTTTGCAGACTGTTTTTTAACACCACCATTACTTCATATTTTCGGTCTCACTAGAGAAGAGTCCTTGCTGTACGTGAGCCGTTGTTTCAGCAGTTTTATGCATAATGAACTAAAAGATGGAAAGTAACTTTTGAGAAGGAATCCCGTATGAATTTGAAGGGAACTGTTTGAAAGTTAAGGTGTAATGTCAGTCTTGTGAGATCTCGGTGACCTGCGGTTTAGCCAGGGGTACTGCAGTGTTGATAACTGTCAGGAACTAAGGGTCCTTGGAAGGGAGGACCAATTCGCAGCTTTGGGGGTGATATATTTCGGGTCTGCAGCAGGGTTAGAAGGAGAGAGCCATCTTGCTGCAGTCCCTTTTTAATTTTTCTTGAATAAATAGCAGTCTTGTGATGTAATGTTCGGTAAATTAATAACACACTGCTTGCTTGACCCCCCAGTCACCCCGTTCCCCAGAATACACATTGTTTCTTCCTTTGAAGCTTGGCATATGGCTGTTATATTTTTGTAGTTTTATGAGATGCCCGGAATGACTCATTGTTACGTCATCCCCAGTTATTGATCCCATAGAAATGTAATGGAGATCCATTTTATCCCAGGTTTTGTGAGATGCGGGGAGAGCGTAGACAGAGGAGGTCGGGGTCAAATCCCTCTACTCACACATAAGCAGTTGATAATGATGTAAAGTAAGGTTTGTTCTGTGTGTGAGTGCATGTGTGTGTGTGCATGAGAGACAGAGGGAGAGAGAGAGAGTGCTGTGGTCTGGCTTTCTTGACTTTGTTTTTTATTTTTGTTACAGAGTAAAACTATTATTTCTGTATAATTAGGCTCTCCTACCAATTACATTCTAAGTGTGTCAATAAAATTTCACAGGGCTCAGTTTAAATGCTGCATTGTGGACAGTTTCGGCTTCCTGAGATCCCCAGTACCATTCACCAGCAGAAGCTCAATGAGGAACGTGTGTATTATGTTAATGCTCGTCCCATAACACCGTTTGATTCAGATTTATACATCCTGGTTTGAATAGCGCAGGGAATCTTAAATTTCAGTAAGTGTGCATTTCATTTTCGGAATGGCTTATCCTGTATGTAAGATGGGGCTCCTTTAACTTCAGCTGTCCTGGTCTTCTGTAGGTTCATTAAATCTTCTAATCAAAGCGCTGGAGGAGCTGGGAGCTCACAGAGATGCAGTCTTGCATTAGCTATTATATCCACACAGTGAGTAACCTCCCAAAAAGGGGAAGGTTGTGGTTTCCAAACATACTCAGAACCACTTTGTCCTTTGAAAAGAACTGCAAATGTGTCCTGTGTAAATGTCACTCCAGTGACGTTTGAGAAAGTGCACTGTATTCTTTTCACTGTGTGCCTTCTGAATGAAAATGTTTATAATTTGGCATAGTTTTTTATTTCTCCAAAGCAATAATACAACCATTAACAGAATCTAGAATATGCATACAGACAAAACACTGGGTACTATTTTGAAAAATAATGTAGATTCATTATATTTGCAAAAATGTTTACAGGGAGTAGTTGTGAATTCTGTTTGCAGACAAGGTCAGTCTGACCAATCAGATTGTCAACAAGCAGCTGCATGAATTCACTGTGGGATTCAGAATGAAGTACAGTGGAAGGAGGTCATCGCTCAGTCTTTTTGACGGATTTTGTAGAACTGAGACTCATGGAAATCTTGTTTCATTGTTAAGGTCATAAAAGATGGGACTCTGCTTTCTGGCCTTTTACACTGAGAACTGTCAAAGGACATGATGCAGAGAACCACAGTGACCTTGCAGACGTGTAAGGTATGATGAGATTTGGCCAGATCAGTTTGGCACTGACACTGTGAGGCTCCTGTCAAGTATAACACATAGATTTTGTGAATTCTGGATGATTCTGCTACAGAATTATGTCCTTCCCTAAAGAACATTTCTGTCAGGAAATTTACAATTTACATTTACAGCAGACATTCTTATCCAGAGCAACTTACATTTTTCTCAATTCAGGAACAGAGCAAGTTGGGGTTAAGGGTTTTGCTCAGGGACCCAGTGATGATAGTGCCAGAGGTGGGACTCAAACCCACGATCTTGTGATCTAGAGGCATCCTAACCACTAGACCACCAACACCCTAATGCAGTGTGATGTAGTTATAAAATTACCTAGAGGTACAAAAGGAGAAAATATGACTAACACAGAGAAAGTTTACTGGGTCACTGAACAGGTAGGATTAACACCTCACAGGAATCAAATAATACGGTGTAGTGTGTGAAGGAGAAAAGGTTCACAAAGGGGATCGATTATGCAGGCAATATTAGCTGGAATATTACTATTGAGTAAAGAAAATAACATGAAAGCACTCCGGTCATCAGGTAATGTAAGCTAATATACATAATGATGAGAAAGAACTACAAAGAAAATTATGTTTAATATGAAATTTCGATAGAAGTAACTCTAGTCTAGAATCATTCTGAATTTTTTGAAATCCATATTATATATATATATATATATATGAAGATTATATGACATGTCTCCGGTGTGTCATATAATCATGATGGTGGAAATAAATGTTAAAGCTAACTGTGACACAAAGCCATAGAAAACAGACAGAACACCAGAAGGTGTAGCAGGTGTAGCAGCGACCTCACACCGACTCCAAAATCTCCCTTTTTCATTATAACAGACCTGGTCATGCTACAAATGGAGTAATCAGTTATTTTGACATGCAAAATATTGAGCAAAATAAGTTAAACATGCTAATAATACATTAGGGCTAAGGCAAGGTAGGGTAATTACCCTCCTTAGTTTAATAGCAGCTGAGCAACAGAGCATCTTATTGTAGAGTCTCAGAAGGCAGGCATGGCACTGTGTGGGTGTGGCAGTGAGTGGGAAGGCAGAACTCGGCATGCCTGACCAATGGCAGTAGCCAGGAGAGCCCGGGGTGATTGTGCAATAGGCTGGGTGATTGGTGAGAGGCGGCTAGGGCGGATCCTGTCATGGTAAGGTGTCATGTCTGGCTGAGGTCCTTTTTGCAGTCGAGGTTTGAAGAGCAGAAGGGTTTGATCTTGGCACACCCCTCTGGCACTGGGGGTTTGAGATTCAGAGCTGTGGAACAGGAAGCTGTGACCCCCCACCCCCACCCCCTAACGGGTGTGATGGGGCAGATCCAACTAGAACTGAACAGCCTAGCTTTTAGTCTTTTTTTTGTTCGTTTGTTTTTTTGTTTTGCGTTTTCATGAAGCTGGGGCCCATTTAGACTTCTTTGAGCTTTTCCTGCTAGTCAAACAGTCCAAAGGTCCATATGTGGTTCTAAACCCTATTCAGGGGAGCTTCAACCACCTGAAAAATAGTTTTTCTGAAACCATTCAGCGATTTGTCCTGCGTTTTCATATACATTTCGTACCCCCGGCTCGGCGAACTTTATCATAGTGAATCCCCCCTTCTCTTGACAAATTTAATCATTTTGGGGGGGGGGGATGACATCCCATTTTTCTTCAGGGAGCTGAGCCCCTCTATGGGTCAAATCCTAGAATTGCCCCTGCTAAAGTCATGGCAGGGGGCCAAATGTTTGCACTACAGCTGGGTGTTGTCATATCCCAGCCCCAACCCTATGACCAGCCTGCACCCCTCACAGCCTGCACCCCTCACAGCCTGCACCCCTCACAGCCTGCACCCCTCACAGCCTGCACCCCTCACACAGCCTGCACCCCTCACACAGCCTGCACCCCTCACAGCCTGCACCCCTCACAGCCAGCACCCCTCACAGCAATACTTTAGTTCCACCTCAGAGCAGTCGATACCACATACATTTTTTTATGCAGACAAATAATATTTCACAGATCGCTACAGATGTGCCAGAATTGGAAGTAGTTGAAAAATATCCAGTGTTACGTAATTTTATATCAATATATTACAGTGTTTTCTATCTCTGTGATTGATAATCACCATTAATGTAATTACCATAGAATTTAGATAATGAAAGTGCCGCTTAATGTCTACCAAGTCGCTAAATACAAAAGATTTTCTTCTTGGGATGAAATCAGTACAAATTGTACAGAAACTGCCATACAGCTTATAAGGAGTTTAAAGACTGGATCTAAATACATGGTTTGTAAGCAAAGTTGACATTCTGCAGATCAGCGTTCCCCAATCCAGTCCTCAGGGACCCACAGTTGGTCCATGTTTTTGCTCTCTCCCAGCTCCCTGTCAGACATTCCACATTTTTGCTGGGAGCTGGATGGGAAAAACGTGGAATGCCGGTGGGTCCCCGAGGACTGGATTGGGAATCACTGCTCCAGCTAACAGCTTTCGGATATGTTTTTATTACGGTGCTCTAATTTAGACACATGTTGGATTTCAGCGACCAGTCAAGAGAGTTTTTCCATGTCGGGTCATGGAGATGGCATACGGCGTTCTCCAAGCTGCCGTATGAGCTGTGCTGACAGGTTACGTTGATGGATCCTGTCCTCCTGAAATGCGAGGTCTTCCTCACTGCTGCCCGACTGGTGGCCCGGCCGTAGAGGCCTCCCATGCCTGATATTAGGTATGACTGTTAAAAACGTGGGTCTGAATAACAGGGAGGCCTTTCTTTGGAATGATCTCTACTATTTACCGTGCTGATGAAATGCTGAACACAGAGTACGATGTGGATTACTGTGTGCCTTGATTGACAGTCTTATCAAATGAGCCTTACTTATTTGTTGAATCTCTCTGGCATTATTTATTGCAATTTTCCCCAGACACATCCAGTCTAATGACATTTTGTTACTCTGCCTCAGACTGTACGTATCCCCACCATGTTTGCCAGGAAGCAAATGACAGTTGATTTGAGCCATTCTGATTTCAGCTCTAGGTCCTCATATTATCCATCACTTAATGTTGTGCCATAGGATTATTTTTACTTGGAAGCATCGCTGGAACCCAGCACCAGATCTTAGCTGATATATCCTGGTTGATGTTGACCCTCCCTCCCTCAGCAATACAATGTCTAACTATTTTGCCACCAGGGGGCCCCCTCCAGCGTTCATGCAATATAAGCTTTAGCATCCTCCTATCTCTGTTAAAGACGTTTCACTACCAGCCAGCAATGTGTCGATCTTTTTGGGTAAATTTTGCTTGCTTGTTATTCTTTTGTTTTGCAGGCAAGGAATGTGACGGTGGATGGCCAGTTTGGACCATGGTCCCAGTGGAAACCATGTGGTCACAGGGATGGGAGCGCTTTAGGCTCCTGCACGTGCCGGACCCGAGCATGCGACAGCCCCAGCCCCCAGTGTGGCGGCCGGCTGTGTCAGGGTCCGGCTGTGGAGGTCGCCAACTGCTCCAGGTATTCCGGGGGGGTGGTGAAGGAGGAACGCACATCTTAATTCCGTTGCCGTGCCACTCGGCCCGTTGCCGCGGCATGCACAGATGGCACGGAACAGTCCCGCTGAGCCTCGCTGGCACTCCCGCCCCTCCAGGAACGGCGCCTGGACACCATGGACGGCGTGGGCGCCATGCAGCACCAGCTGTGGCGTCGGCTTCCAGGTGCGGCAGCGCTCCTGCAGCAACCCCGCCCCCCGGCATGGCGGCAGAGTATGCGTCGGTCAGAACCGCGAGGAGAGGTGGGTCCTCAGCTCACCACCACGGCAGGGATCATGCTGGAAATCTGCCGACCTTTTCATGTTGACTTATTTCATGTGTCTGACAGCCGATTAAACAAAGCGGTAGCGATATCAAAGTGGCTCAGTTAGGAATGCCACATGTATACCAATCCGTGGCATTTTATTTATCTGTTTTATTAATACATTTTGAAATCAAAAAAGACATCATAAAGAAAATGGATAGATAGATAGATAGATAGATAGATAGATAGATAGATAGACAAATTGAACTAAATAAATAAATTGAGAAGACTTTGGGTTTTGAGTCTGCATGAACTTGATGAAAGTTCATATAGATGTTTCTCAGGATGTTAAAATGAAATTGGCAGCAGTACTTGTACTCGTTACCAGTATGTGATTCATTTAAGGCTAGTCGGTTCGCAGTGGTTGCTGAATGGAATGCCGCTTTGGTATGATGCAAAAAAAGACGTGGATATCAATCAAGCATTTTACGTACATGAATGCACCACACAGGCAGAATTTTAAAGCACGATTCTTCATATGTGTGAAGAGATATAAATGACCCAGTTGGTTAATTATTCCCGTTTGTGGGGATGTTTAAAGGACCCCTATATTCCTCTGCTAGAATATGAATGGCAGAACACTTAGAGAATCACCAGCCTTCTGTAAATTTAGTGTAAATGCGCTCTAAGAGAAAAAAGTCATTTTATTGGAACTCCGCAGATCGCAAAAGTTGTTTATAAAGACGCCCAGAGGGATATGAACATTCACATCCCGGGTGCTCTAACGAGCGACGAAACAACATGGGCCGGTAATTACATTTGCCATTTCCTTCGTGGCTGATGGCCAGCCTGTATGGAAAACGTCACAGCTGCCCTACGCAGTCGAGGATCTCCGGATCCGCTATCAAAGGCAGAATTTCTGCAGACAGGAGGACACATTCTGCTGTCCTCAGACAACCCTGTCATTGCATTTTAACAGTGGTTACAAAAAGACCGAAACCGAACATATGAATGTGTTTATCTCCCATTATATGATCAATTTGCATACCCCACATCGTTTGTGTATACCCCACATCGCTTGCGTATACCCCACATCGCTTGCGTATACCCCACATCGCTTGCGTATACTCCACATCGCTAGCGTATACCCTACATAGTTTGTGTATACGGGACACATTAGAGATGCCAGTGTCTCAGTGAAATGCTCTTGCATCGCCTCCATCGCATCTTCCGGGACACTGCTCTTCATTTCAGACCCGATTAGATGGCAGTCAGAGTAAAAATTAATGAGCCCGTATGAATTTCCTTCTTTTTAAATCTCGCGTTTTAATCTCACTGATGTTTTTTGGCGAAATGCCTTTCAGTGCAGAAATAAGCATAAGATAAACAGCGGAAGACACAAAAGGCATAACTAATCAAATAACATTAAGAATAAAAAATGGTATTTAATACTTGAATTATGGTGTTCGAGGACCTTTTGTAAAGTGCCATAACGGTGCAATGGAAACATTATGTTGACATCATCTAAATAACATAATGCACACTAATTTTTTCCTAACTGGAAGATTCAAGTAACCGTGAAGGACCTTATAATACCAAGTAACAAAGAAGCAGCAGAGCAAGCAGTTCATACTTAAGACTTGCTTTGTGTCTGGGTATTATTACTCTAGCTGTTTACTCTGTCTTCTATACTGTAGGCGTTTTGGAGAAATAGATCAAGTAGTGTTTGCTCTTTCTGGTAGTCGGGTAAACGTATAATAAAAAACCAGATCTGTGCTTTCATAAAGTTGTTAAAGTTATGCGCTCCTTTTTGTTGTGTCATAATAGATTTCCTGCTAGTTGGCTGCCTAGGTATGTATTTTACAAGGAGTCACAGTGATGACAGGCCGTCGCGATCGTTGGAAAAGCAGCCTTAGAGGTAGGTTTGCTGGCAGGACTTCCGTTTCAGCATTGACCTCGCGCTTTGACTTGTCGCCTCTTATTACTGCTTATTTTCTGCCAGCCACCAAACCCTTGCAGGGGTGGCTGTGTTCCCTGGGAAACCTTGCAGGTAGGAGACATCTGCATGCCCAGATCTCTTCCTGCTACGGAGGGTTTCCATGGAAACACATGCCGAGCAGAGACGTGAGAGTGGCGGTGGATGTATTGTGGCTTGGGAGGACCCTAATAAAGAGGAGAAGTTGTGCGGTACAGCCTCTGCTCTCGGGGCCTGTCAAGGCCAGCCGAGGTGTTGTTTACGGTGTTCGGGTGTGATGAGCTTGAACAGAAGAACTATGAAGGTAGCCAGAACTTTTGTCATCTGCTTGGATGTTTGCCTGCTGACTGCGAAAACCTACCTGAAGTTCAGTGGGATGTTTGAGATCATTATATGTGGACTAAACAAGGCTTAATGAGCTGCAGTCATCTGAGATGCAGTTTGTGTTTCGTTTGGCTCCTTTCTCTCAATTAATTGTGAACGGCGGCATCGTTCCAGGTCATTGTTCTGCTAGGAATAGCTGCGGGGGTGACCTGCTCTCTTGTGTTTTATCCTATAGTGCCTGGACAGATTTATCCCATCATTGCTGTTCCCGTCCTGTTAAATATGTACTCGCCTCCTGCCTCTCGGGTACCAGATGGCTGACGGGGGCTAAGGAGGTCGTCGTGTGCTGCTCATTGGCAGCCCGACAAAGAGCAGGTTGATTTTGGCAGTGGAACAGGCTGCGTAAGACCGCCTCAAGCCCCAGCCAGGGTCTGCCAGAGTCCAGCACAGAGCCGTTTCTCATATCACCCCCACAGTCATAGGGAGGCAGGTCTGGGGAGGGGGTGTTTCAGTACCAAAGCAAAGGTGGAAGTGTTTCCAATATCCTTCAGCCCCGAGATGCTTAAGAGGAAAACAAATGTTTTCATAGTGGCTGAAATGACATTGCCGGCCCAGTCCGGATCTGATCTGGCTGGCCTTATGCACATTCGTCTTGTAACTCCCATCGCCTCCAGAATCTCTCAGGAGACACTGATTTTCTGTCTCTTTGTCTGACTTATTGCCCCGCATTTTAATTTAAACTGATTTACAGCAGCAAATATAATTACAGTGAAAGCCGTTTTTATGCTTTATTGGGAAATGTGTCTATTTGAACTATCAGTTTTCCAAACTATATTTTTAAATAGTTTTTTTTCTGTACTGTAAAGAACAGATTGAAATTGACTTTCTTGAAAAGGATTTATGATGCATCCAAAGGTGAGATGGTAGGCCGGACTGTGGCCTTAAAACTCCGGGGTTGGGTGTTCTGTTGGTGTGCTGATCACATGTTCTCCATGTGCATCGCATGGGTTTTCTCCCACAATCCCAGAACTTGTGGTTCAGGTGCATGAGGTTTGTCTGTAGCTTGATCTGTGACGGACAACGATCATGATCAAAAGCTCTCTGCTCCAGGGCTTGTTAGTGCCTCCATTGTACCATTGAAATGGTTCCTAATGACTCCATTAACAAGTCCAGCCTCCCAAGCAAGATACAAGCCCCTAATCATGTTTTAAGGGGTGAAATTTGTGTTTTGCAGACTGCTGATGTGCAACTCGCTTTAGATTCACTTCCAAAAAAATAACTGTTCGCAAACTATGTGGAGCAGTGATTTGAGAGCTGCTGTCCGCAAAGCATGGTGTGCACAGCGCTAAGTGTGACACCGGGACAGTCGAGCCTCATGAGTAAGCTACTCAGTGATATTCAATCTGCCTTGCTGTATAATTTATAGCTTCTGGGGAAGAGTACAAAATTTTGTGGACACGGTGCGCTTGTCTTTCATGGGCATGTGCTGTTCGTAAATGTGTTCAATAAATCCTAACAGGGTGATTTTATGTGCTGTCCTATATAAATCTCATGAGCAGGCTGTTTTAAGTAATCACATATGGGAAATATGATGTTTGCCATATTCTTCCCCATTTGACTCTCAAAAATGTTGCTTTTTGCAATCAGAAGTATTATAATACACATTTTATGGACTTATTTATACGGTGCAATTTATTTCTTGCATCTGAGGCCATTCATAAACTCTGTGTTAAGGTCGAATCTTCCCTGTACTCTCCACATAAGCAGCACAGTAAAGTGGCGTAAGTACGGACTGAACTGGTCTATGTGTTTTGTTAAACCTCCCCATCTGACAGAAGCAGAATGGGGGGGGGGGGGGGGGGATTTTTTAAAAAAAAAAACCACCCTGTTTTAGGGTAAATAAATTAAATTGGAATTTCATTGT
>JAODKC010000036.1:7072297-7084680 GCA_026777985.1 Mormyrops attenuatus | reverse complement strand
AGGGAGTCCCCAGGAGGAGCGCTCTCCAACACCCCTTCCAAGGACTCCAAAAAGGGTGGGTATTCTGAACTGCCGTTCGGTGCATAAGCGCAAACAACAGTCAAGACTCGTCCCCCCACCCGAAGGTGAAGGGAGGCTACCCTCACGTCCACCGCGGTAATCCCCAATAAGTGTGCCCACCCCTGCTCGGCGCCTCTCCCCGTGAGCAACTCCAGAGTGGAAGAGGGTCCAACTCCCCTCTAACTTAAACCTAAACCTATACTTGATATAGGTTTGCGACTAAGCTAACATGGTAAACATTGGGATGCGATGCAGAAAGGTTGTGAACCACTGCAGTAGATGTTGGAGCTGGGGGGGGTTGCACTAGCTGATTGATTTCTCTGTTGCTTTCAGCTCTGCCTGTAAGAACTGAGCAATCGGTCCATCTTCCATAAGGTTTCTTCAGTACAGCGGCACTCACGCACGGCCAGTCATACGCCACACCAGGGATCTCCTGTTTCACAGTGGCCGGTGTGGTAATGACAGCGTAAACTGGGCCAAGCTAACGAATGACCGGCTGGTGCGAAAACTGGGCCTGTCATCATCACTAATATCCAAACCAGTCTCTGATGCCAACACACTCTGCATCTTATGCTCGGCACTTATAGCCTAAGGCTGACTTGCATTTGGTCCCACTTCAAGAGACACTTTTTAATTGGGTCTCTCTTTGCACCATTTACTTTAAATTAGAGATATGCACATTATTTACTCGCAAAGACTGACCATTAAACCATTTTGCACAAAATGTTTAATAATTCGCTTATTTATTGTAGCATAATACTGTATCATAAGCCTGATTCAGTTTATGAAATTATGTGCTAATATGAAGCAGCACAGTGGCTCAGTGGGTGACACTGTTACCACAAACCTCCATGTTTAGGGGATTGACTGATGCCTTCGCTCTGCATGTGGAGTTGCATGTTCTCTCTGTGCCACACATGTCCCCCTGCTGTCCAAATATGGGCTAATTGGAGCTTCTACTGTGTCCCTGTGATGGGCAGGCACCCCAGCCATGTGCCCTTGCCTGCGATAAGCTCTAGCTATGATCCCAACCAGGAAATTTATATGCGATTATTTACTCTTTGATAATGTCTCAAGTTCATTCAAATGTGGACCTCTTTTACTACGGTTTGACACTTGCCTGTCAAATATGGCACGCTTCTTTATGTTCGAAGATCAGAAGATGTAATTTTTGTATTACCTGAGCCCTCTTCCTGCAGATGAGGTCAAATAAACCTCAAGAGAATGATAAGCGTGAAATTGGCAATAAAAAAATATCAGGGGTGCTTAGAACGTTTATAAAATTTTACATGGGTATCTATTATACAATAACATAGTAGTATTTTAGGCTCCAAAGGGAGTCAGGTGACCGTGACAATTCATTCTGGTTTGTTCCACCCGTCCCAAGTTCCTTGAGGTTTTTTTGTTGCCCTCTTGCAATTCTAGTCCTGTCTGTCCCTGAATCAGGAAAGGCTACATAAAAGAAAACTCCAATCCCATGATTCTGCTCACCAAGTCACCATTCCACCATGTATTTGTCCACAAAACAGTAAGGATGGATTGTGTGCTTTTAAAATCTGCCTTTTGTCACTTATACAATTCTGTATAGTCAGGAACTGTTATCTGAACAATTCTGTATACTCAGGAACTGTTACCTTTACAATTCCGTATACACAGGAACTGTTACCTTTACAATTAAGTATACTCAGGAACTGTTACCTGAACAATTCTGCATACACAGGAACTATTACCTGAACAATTCTGTATACACAGGAACTGTTACCTGAACAATTCTGCATAGTCAGGAACTATTACCTGAACAATTCTGTATACTCAGGAACTGTTACTCACACAGAACCATGTATTCAGTGGCCAAGGTTTATAAAAATTGGGTGTAAAACTGCTGACCAAAATGGAGTAGGTTCAGATGTTAAGGAGAAAACTCTTAATCCTTCACCAACAAATTAGTGTAATAAATATGTGAAATCATAAACATTCTCATATGAGTTGTCAGAATGAGTCCCTACAATGAAAATAAAGAAATTAAAATTGCAAAGGGCAACTTTTCGCACTTTTTTTACTGCTAATGTTACATATTATGGGCTCACATCAGCTTTATATTTATTACAGTAAAATACTTTTTCTTGCCCATTGGATTAGATGAATGTCCACTGACTTTCAATATAGAGAAAAATAATCTGAAATACAGATTTTTTTCCTCTGGAAAGGGCACAAGTCTATATATGTAGGGGGGTGGGTTTGGGGGTGGACAGGGTCTTGGTGCAGCTTGGCAATGTTTTACCCTAGGAAATGAATAGTCAAAAAAAGTATTCTCTTGTGTGAGAGTGTTTTGAAATTCTTTGCTATGCTTCATGAATAAGTATGAAAATGTAAAGAGGAACACAACAGGCCACATTTAAAAATGACCCTGTATAGGAAAGCCAAGTTTGTATGCACTTATGGGCCGTGCATTTTATTCAGGAGTGTTTTGAAGCATTTTTACAATCTTTTTGGTCTCAGGGATGCTGAGAAATCAGATATTTGTTTTCTAGTGTCCAATGTATTTGGTTCCAAATCATGTAAGGTCATTTTAGTGTAAGATTACTAAAGTTAGCAAGATTGAAGTCTAAATATTGAAATGGTTTTGATTCTGTGCATGTAGGTAATGTTCTAAAAGTCTTTGTAAACATCTGTATATAAGATACTACAAACAAAAGTCACAGATCCCTACTCTATTTGCACATTATATAAAAACCTAAAAGAACTATGTAAGAATTGTTGAATAAATATAATCCTTATTTGGTCCTATGGGAAAATTCTGTTATTTTGTGTGGACTCGGTGCAATATATTGTAGCTCAGAGATATAACCTCATGCTGCATTATTGAAATGTTATACTTTATCATTTTGGCTCACAAGCAAAATTATTCTGCTGCAATTAATTTCCCATATGACAAAACATTTCAGTAAATGAATAAAACAAAGTGCTACATATATTGGGTTAACCAAGTGACTGAGTTAATACTGCATGACATAATCATCATTTTTCTGCACTAACACTTTGTCAAAATAGCATGGAAAAATTAGCTTTCATGTTCTCCCACGAGCTTTAATGTTTCTGTGGGCGTTTATTTCTAGGTACGGCTGTTTTCAGTTGTAGATTCCCACTAAACTTGCTCGTATCATACATATTGCATCCTGTGTTTATAAAAAAAAAAAACAGTTTCACAAAATTCCTTTAGTGTACATTTGGTACTTTCCATCATACTAAATCAGAAGCCATCCACTGTGACTTTCCATAACGTCTCTTCACCTATCGCTACCTTCACCTTTGAGATCAGCGGCTGCGTGTAAGAGGATCTCCTAAATAAATTAAAATATCTGTTGAATTGCTGGCTGCATGCTGAGTATGAAATGTAGACGAGCTTCAAAGTCTGTGTATAAAAAAATCAAGGGGCACTCTGAAGACTGAAGACTCCTGAGGCTTTTCTTAATATATAAGGTGGGGGGGGGCAAAGGGAATTAGTAGGAATTACCTTTGATAGCCACAAAGGGCATACACTGAAAGCAGAGCTGAAGCAGAGTCCTCACCAGTAGCATTGCTAAAAAGATGTGATTTATGTTTTCCTTCTGTGTGTGCTGTTCGGTTTCTACTTTTCACCGGCCTGCCAAATGCTTTTCGACAGTTTCAGCTGGAAGAAACATTTGACTTCCGGCCTTATTATAACTCAGAATCCAAGGACACAGCAGCCTGGCCAGCAACAGATCAGCATTACTCCTCATGGGAATGCGGAGTAACTTTTTATTCAACTCCAAAAAGAAAAACACTACACTGACAGCTCAGTATAATTATTTAATGATAAAAAAAACCATCCTGAAAAAATATGCATGTCATACTGTATAAATGCTAATATTGTCGTAGGCCGAGGAGCCATGAACAATCCATCCATGTAACCATCCATCCATCTTCTGGCCGCTTATCTTGGTTGGGGTCATAGAGGAGCCCAGGGGCTTAACCAAGAAAGCACAGGATGCGATGCTGGTCCATTGCAAGGTGTTTGCACATATCCACACTCTAGGGGCAATTTATATATTTTTTACATTTTTATTAATTTAACAGATGCCTTCATCCAAAGCGACATACATTTTTGATAAGGCAGGGTCAGCCAGTGCAGGGGGTAACTGGGGATTCAAGGCCTTGCTCAAGGACTGAAATGGCAAAATGGTGCTATCCACCCTGCGAATTGAACCAAGAACCTTCCACCCATAGGCACAGTGACTGAGCCAGCTGAGCCACATGCTAAATCCCCATTAGGCTAAGTGCTTGTGTTTGGACTGTGGAGGGAAAACCGGGTATCCAAAGAAACCCACAAAAAATGGAAGCGCACGCAAACAGACCCTCCCCATACAGACCCACCCCATAAAGGCCCTCCCCATAAAGGCCCTCCCCATACAAACCTACCCCATGCAGACCCACTCCAAACAGACCCTCCCCATAAAGACCCACCTCATGCAGATCCACCCCATACAGACACTCCCCATACAGTCCCACTCCATACAGACCCACCCCATACAGGCCCTCCCCATACAAACCTACCCCATGTAGACCCTCTCCAAACAGACCCTCCCCATAAAGACCCACCTCATGCAGACCCACCCCATACAGAGCAGAGGTGGGATTTCAAACCCCAGCGCTGGAGCCGTGAGGCAGCACATGCCACGGACAATAAAAAATGTAAAAATTATAAATACGGCAGGCAGAATAATTAATGTTTTAACCAAGTACTTAAGACAAATTTCTGCATCACAGCTCATAATTATATTATTCCACATTTAATGTTTTAAGCAAAAATTGAAATAAGAAGAAAAAAAACCTAAGCACTTACTACACCAAGGCTTACGGCTTTTAGCACTGATTTAGGTCAATATCACTTTAATATTAACATAACACTTTTCACATTAATCACCTGTTTAGTACATTACTGCAAATATGAAGAACGAGGAAAACACTAATGACAGATTATTACACTACCCATCCTGCAAAGGATACATTTATGTAAAATAAATGCCAGCAAAAAGCACCTCAATTCGCTGAAAACACCTTGGAATATTTATAACATACCTTAAAAGTATTGGAATATTAACATGACAGTTGAGTGCCGGATTGGGGTTTCAAACCGAAACGATCATCACAGTGAAAAAATAGCGGTAAATCACAGAGAGTCCTTATTAACAAAACCAACATGATTTGTGAGCGTGACGTTCCCCAGAATCCTGTGAGCATGTCACCTTGCCAGGAGCAGAACTCACCATCCCCAAGCCCCCGTCATGGACTCTGTCCAGCTGACCCCATCTAAACCCTGGTGAGAGCAGCAGCCTATTCGGGACCCGCTGCATCCCATTAACTATGGTGCTTCTTAGCCCTGGGCTGATTATATATCCTCATTGGGCTTTAACTGATAAGGTCAACGTTCTTTCTTTCATTTTCCTGCTGGCTGGATTACATGAGCAGTAATCACTGTTAGTCCTTCTGCGATCATCCTTTGATAATATTTATTCGAATATTTTTAATATTCTTATAATACTGTTCTTGTATTGTTAAAAAAATATATATATCAAATTTTATTGTCATGTGTCGTCCAAGGCACTTAGTGAAATTCTTACACAGTTGCAGGATAGGGAACAGTACAGGGGGACATTCAACATTGTAATAAGATATAAGACAATATAGGAAATGACAATAAATATGCAATAAATAGGTGGTGCAACGGAAAATGAAGTCTATCATACAACATTCCTGAGTCATGGAAAATTGCTGCCATCAGCTGTTAAAAAACAACAGATAAAGACTCAGCGTAATGCTCTTTCTACCGGCCCATTAGCATACTTAGCGGACATCCAGGACCTGGCTCACAGATAAGAATACTTTCCTCTGCATATTATCAAACCTGACCACACAGGAAATATTTCTGGTAATGTTTGGCGCCGTTTGAATATCGTGAGATCTTCTTGGAAAAGGAAGAGATCCAGCGTTAATTGATTCTTTATTCGCCGGGGAGGGATTTGATTTAAATGAACGTTCTCTTTTTCTTCGTCATGCTAGACAAAGTTGATTTAGGCAGTTTCATCAGATTAGTCAAACTTCTTTATTCAAGCCCCAATGGCGGCCATCAGCACAAGTGGTTTAATATCAGATAGGTTCTCAGTTGGCGGAAGCTACAGACAAGGCTTCCTGCTCTCACTACCACTATTCATGTACTTCTGTAAAAGCTTTCCATTAGATCTTTGAACATGCCTGGTAAGGTTTATGGCCATTCCAGTTGGGTATCGATGTTGGGTGATCAGATCCCTTTCTGTGATTTTGTGTGTGCTTCACACTACTCCCAGACATTTTGACCTTCAAAATCACTTCACTTGCGGTTTACCAGGGCAGCTCTAGCAGGGCAGAAATGTGGTAAATGGACTTATCGGAAAGACAGCGTCCTGTGATGGTACCAAGTGGAAACTCACTAACCTCTTCGGTAGAAACATGCATTCCGCTGCTTATGTTTGTTGCAGGAGCTTGTGTGACTGTATGCCTAATTATGTCGCATTTACATTTTTCTAGCTATGCTGCTACAAGTGAGGCTAATACCACATTGCAAACATTCATGCTGCCCAGGAGTCAACTAGACTTAAGTGGAGAGAGGCTAAGCTTCCATTGAGTGCCCAGGCAAGCAGTATTGCAGCTACACAACAACACAATTATACAACAACTTTTAACAAAGTAAGAACCTAATAAGTGCCATAAGGACAACTTTCAAAGAACATGAAAAGGCATCAGGTTAGTAGAGGAATTCTTGCAACAAATGGGTCTAGAGGTGCTTCTTGAAGGTGGAGAGGGAGTCTGATGACCAGACATGGTTTGATAGCTTATTCCACCATCGGGGAACCACACAAGAACTGTCTGGAGCAGGGGTAGGCAACACTGATCGTGGCGTACTGGTATCCAGTAGGTCTCCCATCCCAGGAACAGGGATGCCTACCCCTGGCCTGGAGTGGCACTTCTTACATGGTGGAAGGAGCTCCAAGCGACGTTGATTTGCTGACTGAAGGAGTTGAGAAGAAACAAAGGTCAGGAGCCTTTTGATGAAGGTGGGGCTGGCAGGGAAGACGAAAAGCTAAGTCTTGGGATTAAGCTGGAGGTGATGGTCATTCACGCAGGCTGCCAAGTCAGCCAGGCATGCAGAGATCCGAGCAGTCATACACCTGTGTCAAAAATTCCCCTAATTAATTGGGATTTCCACATACTTTTAGCCATATATTGTATTTCCTTGATGCAGCAAACTTCAAGAATACAAAATTAATATAGACAATATATAGATAATTAACATAGACAAATCTGATTATTCCCAGTGAAAGAGTCTCATTTTCAACTGGCTAATATTGGTTTATACACCGATCAGCTATAACATTAAAACCACCTGCTTAATGTTTTGTAGGTCCCCCTCATGCCACCAAAACAGCTCTGACACATCGAGACATGAACCCCACAAGACCTCTGAAGGTGTCCTGTGGTACCTGGTACCAAGACAGCAGCAGATCCCTAAAGCCATGTAAGTTGCGACGTGGGGGCTCCATGGATCGGACTTATTTGTGCAGCACATCCCACACATGCTTGATTGGATTAAGATCTGGGGAATTTGGAACCTGACTTGTTGACTTGAACCTTGAACTCTTCATGTTTTTCAAACCATCCCTGAAACGTGTTACTGGGCGCGTTATCCTCTTAAAAGAGGTCACTGCTATCAGGGAATACAGATGCCTTGAAGGGGTGTACTTGATCTGCAACAATGTTTAGGTAGATGGTACGTGTCAAAGTAAGATCCACATGAACGCCAGGACCCAAGGTTTCCCAGCAGAACCTGCGGTCCAGTTCTGATGCTTACTTGTCCATTGTAAGCACTTTTGATGGAGGACAGGGATCAGCATGGGCACTCTGACCAGCCTGCACCTATGCAGTCCCATGTGTAGAAAGCTGTGATGCACCATGTGTCCAGACACCTTTCTATCATACTCAGCATTCACTTTTTCAGCAATTTGTGCTACAGTAGCTCTCCCTGGGGATCGGACCAGACGGGCTAGCTTTAATTCCCTAAGTACATCACTGAGCTTTGGGCACCCAAGACTCCATTGCCAGTTCACTGATTGACCTTCCTTGAACCACTGTTGGTAGGTACTGACCACTGCATACAGGGAACACTCCACAACACCTGCCATTTTGGAGATTCTCTGACCCAGTCATCTAGCCATCACACTTTGGCACTGTCAGAGTCACTCAGATCCTTACACTTGCCTATTTTTCCTGCTTCCAACGCATCAAATTCAAGAACTGACTGTTACCTTGCCTAATATATAATGACACTCTTGACAGGTGCCATTATAACAAGATAGTCAATGCTATTCATTTCATCTGTCAGAGGTTTTAATGTTATGGCTGGTCGGTGTCAGTCCTGACTGGAGACTATTCTACATGACAAATTACATTCCTTTAATCAGAAAATTAAAATAAATCTAGGCAAATGGGTTAATGTGATTATGATATAAATATTCCACCTTGGCTATTTTGCATATTTCTGTGCTATTTGACAGCCAGATTATTCCAGAGTTAATAGGTCACTATCTAGTTTATATTTGGAACAATAAAAAACAAAAACATTCAGAGGAACATCTCTACTAAATATACAACTGTACTAATAGCCGAATAGGCCAAATAAAACTGACATATGGTTGTCTTCTGAACAGCTACAGTTCTCTATGGTTCAGCATTTTACTTCAGTAATAATGACTGATCGACGTGATACGATCTTCCCTAAATGTACTTCCATCAATGTGAATGAGCAAAATTTCAGATTTATTTGTATTGTTTATGCTACAATGCACATATTTTGGCTTGTAAAGATACAGGCCAACCAGAAAGGGAATCCTTTTTATTATACAAGAAACAATTGGCAAAAAATTTCATATGTCCCCAGGTATATATTTGTTATAATGACCTTGGTTGGTGACACTTTTACAGAGTTAAAAGGGACATTGTTATGGTCTGAACCAGATATCGCTTTCAATAAGACTATAGATAAAGCAAAATTTCTGTGTTGTTGCCTTTAGGGAATTAACATATGATTTTGCATAAAAATTCGAATTTTTTGTTCTTAAAGATCTGGTCACCCTCACGGTCATATCTGGAAAAGACTGTATATGTGTTACACATCTTACATTTTGGCTGTTATAGTTAATGCCAAACCATGTAACTTATTCTGTTTTTCTTATACATTTACCTCTTCTTATCTACCTTCATGTTCCTGATCCAGAATGTCCTGTTCATATCTGTGTGTATGTATGAGTGTTGGGGGGGGGGGGGGGCTTGAACTAAAAAGTAATACATAAAACTAAATCAGACTATAATCAGACAGGGTTAAAATTCCATTACATCATATGCGGGCAGGTGATCAGCGTATAACACATTGATTATGTCAGCTGCAGGGATAAGGAAAGAAGCATCAGTCAGAAGTTTCCGGAACATTAGGAGAACCTGCGCACCGGTCGGAGCAGTTCCTCTGCTTTTGACTAGCAGGTTGCTCTGGCTGTCTTTTTGTGATTTTGCCATCCAGCATATACAGCATTATAGTCTTTTTGCTGTGGTTCCCAGGTACTTCACGTTAACGTGCATTTTATGCACATTCCATGCCCACTACCACAGAATTCTAATAAAATGCCATTATTCTGTACCCTGTCATCATAATGCATTTCTGGTGCTTCATACGTGTCCCAACCACCTACTACCCTCTGTGCAATACAGCCAATATATCCAAATGTCACCAAAACACATTAGATATTTGGGGTATGTACTTACTACTTTGATATATAAAATCCTAAAGTATTTTTTCTGTGTCTTCAATGGGGAGGGGGGGCATTTCAATTCATGTAATTTAGACAGTTATAATAATTTAAAAAATGAGAATGATAATCCATATGTTAATCTAGGGCTGAATCTTAGGGTGATTTTTCACCATATCAAAATTCAGTACTTTCCCTTTTCCATTGACTTCCAGTCCAGTACCAAAAGTACCAAACCAGCTGGGGTACCTTTTCGGTTCTTTGGGATGGGACGTGAAAACGCTTTGTTGAGGATTCGTTATGGAAATTGCCTGTTTCTGAAACACATCTTGGTTCAGACTTCTGAACTGCCATCTTGAAAAAGGTTACAAACTCAGGAAACAACTATAAAAATAACAATGGATGAGTGTAAACCCAAGCTTTAATTAACTTAACCCCCCCATGCTATAAGGTCTGTACAGTATGAAGGTATAAAAAGAGCCTGATATCAACCAAGCTGACTATTGCAATTTTTGCAATGTAGGAACTGCATTTATGCATAATATGCAATGCTGGTATTAATATCATACGTCCGCCAGCCATATAATATACTACAGCCATTTTTAGAATTCAGTACAAGATACCCCTCCTCACGCTGTGATGTCATTCAGTGCCTGTACCAGTTTTTACACCAGGGAGAAACTAGCACAAAGAAGTACTGCACATACTGTAGCTGGTGCAGTGGAAAAGCAGACTTAATTATTTGAGTAGAAATGCTTCCGTTGTATGATGTAGGTGTTGTGTCTTAGGGAGAGTGGTCCAGTGTCTTAGGGAGAGTGGTGCAGTGTTTCTTTTGAACGCCATATCTTTCCCTGAATGGACTGAACCCAGGGGCCCAAACATATTCATGCTACAGATTCTAGTTAACATGAGCAGCTTTATACTGCTCAGAGCTAGTTACAGGTGTGTGTGTGTGTGTTTTGGTTTGGAGGAGAGGGTTGTGTGAAGAGAAGGGCCCCCTGCGGCTGGAGCATCTTACTAGTTGGCTGGGGTCTGTAGCTGAGATTACTGACTTGTACTGGCATTGACACACTGTAACAGGGTTGCCAACATTGGTCAGCTGGCTGGAGTGAGATTTTCAATTCAAGACAAGTCTGCACATGCCCACGCATTTATATGTATGCAACAGTTCTGTTACCTTGTAAATAGTCTACCGGGTTTGCAAACGACCCCAATGTTGTCGATGTAGCTAATTTTAGCTTCATAATGGATTAATATAGATTTGTCGTAAGATTTCTTGCATGAGCATGAGAGTCTAAAAGTGTGTCATACCTGATGCGTGAGAGTTGGAATCCCTACTGTAGTCTGTAACCTCCCCCGTCATCCTGCAAATTGAACAGAGTAACCACAGTCATGCCTGGAGCAGTGATTCAAAATCAAGTACATGAAGTAACAAATACAATGCAAGGACTGGATGCTGGGGTGCACCTCGTTAGGCTAATACCATGCCACGCCGCGTTCACGCTAAAGAGTTAGCGACTGATTGTGTTTCCATCTGCCATGCCCAAAATAGAATCCAATTATTATTAATGTTATCCACCATTTAGGATTTGTGGTATGTATTAAAAGATATTATACTTTAGTATTACAGGAACCAAAATCAAAAGAAATTAATCATTTGTCATCAGCTGTCCCAGTTTTGCATTTATCATATCAGTGGAGAAAAGGACATGAAATCTCACCGCGGCCTTTGTGTGTAACTTTGAATATTAAACAAAATCTTCATCGCTTGCGATAAAAACTGCGGCTCATTTTCACAACCTTTTATCCTGCAAATAGCAAAACCGTATTAAGACAGATGTGGAAAAGTTCAAGAAAAAATGCCACAGAGGTTACAGTAAGATGTTCCTTGTCAGACAGAAGAAACTCCACCCTCTGCCTGGCATTTAAAGGGTTAAACATGAAATTGTGGACATGCTGACACATTTCAGCGTCTAACATCTTTACGTTTTCACAATGACGTTTTAATTCTACAGTATATCGATGTAACTATAATCAATAGGTCCAGATATGTGTAATTTATTGTACTAATGTACAAATCATCCTTATTTTATTGCTGGGTAGCATAAGACCTTATCTAATCATATAACTGCTAGAATAAGGGATTTACCAGCATTAATTCACATGAGCTAATCTAAATTGCTAAGAAACACATTAACAAGAAGCACTAAGAGTATTGTACATCAAAATACCTTTAATATACGTATATGCTACCTCGCCAGTTATACCGAGATTAAATTTAAATTCAAATTCAAAATTCAACAATAACTTTACTTGCCCCCGGGGGGCAATTAAAGGCACACAGGGCAGTTGAACAAGGACACATAAAGTGCAACAGTATTTGAAAGATGCCGTGCAAAATTGCAGTCAATCAGGTAGATAAGAACTGAATAAATATGTAAAGGGAGGGATTGTTAGTGGGCATGGGGG
>JAODKC010000036.1:7044099-7066269 GCA_026777985.1 Mormyrops attenuatus | reverse complement strand
CGGGCGCTGCATTGGTCTGTCATGGTGAAGAAGGAGCTGAGCCAAAAGGCAAAGCTCTCGATTTACCAGTCGATCTATGATCCTACCCTCACCTATGGTCATGAGCTGTGGGTAGTGACAAAAAAGAATGAGGTCGGGAATACAAGTGGCCGAAATGACTGCCTGTTTACTATCTAATTATTACATCTTCAGTATGAGTTAAGAATTTGATTATCACTGTCTGCTACTTATCATTGCCATGTCTGTGGGTGGTGTCTTTTTTGGGTTGGGGGGGCTGTGCCCTTTTCCTGTGCTTGAACCACTGCCTGACCCTGACCAGGTTAAGTGTTATGTGTGGGCTGATGGATGGATGGACAGTGTGGGCCGATAGCTATTTCAAGATTATATGTGAATACATATGTAAATGTATACTGTACATACGCAAAGAGTAGTAGAAGCGTTTCAGTCCTTCCTCTCCAACAGATTATCTATTACAGCATACACAATAATGTTATTGGTCTCTAAAAAACTGTTTATGCAGCATGAAGGTTACCAAGCAGGAATAAATCTGTTAGTCAATATCCTCATGAGGCTTGACCAAATAAATCCAAGGATCCCAGGAACAGACAGATCTAAAAGCCCATGAGCAGCAGTACTGAGGGCTCAGACAGAAGTAGGCAGACTAATAATGCAGGATAATGAGGGCTTACAGGTACAGCATGGGGGCGGCGGCTTTCATTATGCAGTTTGCCGGCATCAATGTAATGTGGAATTTTAAAAGTCTGAGAGGTTTTTTTGGCATAGCAATAGCAAGCAGGGCCGTGCAATGCGCCGATAAACTAAGCAGAAATGGCAGGTTATTCCCTGGGGTAATCAGGACTGGATAAGGACAGTGCTGGTATGAGAGAAATGGAAAACGTGAAAATAAAAGGTGTGGGGAGTGTGTGGAGAAATCAAAGGCCAGTGTGTGAGTGTGGGCAAAAAAGATCGTAATCACAACGTTGCTGCTTAATCCCAGGCTACCAAAGTGACTTTGGTGTGGGTTAGTAAAGGTTAAGTCTATACCGGCAACAAGGGCAGGCAAACTGAACTAAGCAGGTAGGCTGGTGCTCCAGCCACATCATCCTAACAGAGGCTTTATTCTTCAGGCAGATCAGTCAATATTCCTGGACTCCCTCGTGAGCCCTGGATGGATTTTGATAGATTTTTCAGGCATTTTTAAAGTGGTTTTATATATTTTTAATAAACCCCAATTTTCTCACATTTTTTCCACCAAAAAGATGACCTTCTGTATCAATGTATTGTGTACGACAATTTCATTATTGAATAACTTCTTTTAAATACTACTAAACTGAATGACGTTTCTTCATCGAGGGTCAATTGCAATAGATTAATTATTTCTTTTGATATTTAAGGGTAGCATGTTGTATGTCTAGTTTGTCTATTAAATAACCACGTTTAAAACCCATTGCATTTGTAAATCTTCTGATGTGGCATAATTAAGACTTCATGATTACTACAATAATAATTCAGAGTACAAGAAATGTTGTTGGAAATATTTATTACAACACAGTTATTCATATCGACTGGTAATAGCCCAGGAAGCTTAGTGACTAGATAGGTAACCGTGTCCATTTGTGATCCTGTTAAACCTCTGTTGTGTTTGGGGCGACATTGCTGGAAAAGGCACAGTAATACCGGCTTCAGGCATATTGGTAAATAGATCAACTTGTTACTGGGATTTGGGAGGAAGGAACTGGAACTTTGAACACAGCAGTAGAGACAGCTTTTGCAGAACAAGGTAAGGAGTGAATTTGAATTCAAATTCAGCACAGGGGAAACACTCAGAAAAGAACCTGGACATCTGGTCAGGAGCAGGCCTGCCTGGGGGTGCGATATTGGACAGAAAAATGCCAAAAATGTCTTTGTTCCATCCTCCCTTCCCCAAGTAACATGTTTCTGCTCACTGTCCCAATCAACGCAAATCTTCGCCCATTTCCCCTTCCTATGCGGGTGAATCATAGGTTGACGATCTAATATGTGATGATGAGTAATCACGAGCAGGGAAATATTCAGCTTTTGTCATATAAATGTATGGCCAATGTCATTATCCACAGGTGATACACAGAGGTGAATGGTAATCGATGTGGGTGTCAGTGGAATCAACTCTTCCTGTAAAAGGATTTATTTTCTCAGTCTAATGAATTTCATGGGGAGACAGTGTTCGAAAAGCCATGCCTTTAAGGTATCGAGCAACTCCTTCATGCTAATCTGCCAGCTGTTTTTCTTTTTTCAAATGAACTGGGAGGCATCCTGATGGTTGATCGTTTTCCTGAACATAAAAGGACTTCTCACAGTTTCACATTTACCATTTGAAAGACTGCTGTCGTCCTGTGTTGAAATTATAGCATCATCCACCTGCTGGCACATTCACCAGATGATTCAACGCGCTGAACAGAAGACGTTGCTGGATCGCTCCATCTCGCCCGTAGCAAGAAGGAACACATCTTACCCCCTCAGGAGCATTGACATGTGGATTATACTTGAGCAGCTTTTGTTCGGTCTCACTAAGGAACTTGTAGAAAAAGGAAATTCTTATGTGAATGTGCTTCTGCCGTTAATCCTTAGCCCTGTGAAGCCTTGTTGATTGGCATTAACCCCATTTAGGGCAATGTTGTGGAGTCCTGGCCCCTCAAGGTTCAGAGAGCACTATATTAGATTAATTAAATTCACGTGGGGACATGGAATTACACCAGCGGTGAGGATATCCACATGAAACCATGGCAAACTGGCTATTTCAATATTACTTTAAATACCAAAACTCATGGCCATAAGTGGAAATTAGTGGGAGAACATTTTAAAATGAACTTGAGGAAGCACTTCTTTACACAGCGTGTAGTTAGAGTATGGAATAGTGTAGTGCAAGCTAAAACCCTGGGTTCCTTTAAATCTGAGCTAGATAAGATTTTAACAACTCCGAGCTATTAGTTAAGTTCTCCCCAAACGAGCTTGAAGGGCCGAATGGCCTCCTCTCGTTTGTAAATTTTTTATGTTCTTATGTTCTTAAACTGTTGAAGACTTTTCTGAATAACAGACAAATCAGCATTTGGTAAATATTACTCCATAATTAGGGGGAGTATTGGTTATGAATGGCTGTTTTGTTTCAGATATCGTTTTCTGGAACCTGTCCAGGGAAGCATAGGGAACAATGAAGGGTACAGCGATCAACTGCAAGGCATACTGAGAGCCTTCTAGAGTCAAAGGTTTGCCAGAAACGGTGAGGCCTGAATGACTAAAATGTGACGGCAGGAGCGCTGTGGTTAACATGGGCACGTCACGCCTCTGCAGACCAGGGTTCGAGTCCCTGCCCTGGCTCCATGGATATAGAGTTTGTATGTTCTCCTCGTCTCAGGTTTCCCTCCACAGTCCAAAAACATGCAAAGGTGAATGGAGGTTGGCAGAAGTGTGTGTGCCCTGCCATATGCCCATTGTGTCTGGGATAGGCTCCAGACCCCATCAATGTTGTTGAGGACGAACAGCATATAAAACAAATGAATGAATTGTTACTGTGACAAAAAACTGTACTCCCAAATCCGTTTAATATTGTGGGCGGCTTTCATTTCACAAATCTTACATAAATAAACTGAAAACCATATAAAACGGTCTATATTGATGATGTAATACAGCTCTGTCTTCGACATGTAGGTGTGCATTAGACGCTAATCCTATTAGACAGGCTTCTATATATCAGTTACACCTCAACAGATGGGAACACACAGATAACTTTGACTATTGATTGTGTACAAGCAGCCCTACCAATTCCAATTGGACACAGGAGGAATGGAGTCATTTTTGAATACACATCATAAAAATCATTTCTGCAATGAAAGTGTTGGTAAGAAGAGGCTTCAACATATAAAGAGTTAAAAATTGTTAAAATTAAAAAATTTGTTACTCATTTAAATGTAAATCAGCACCTGTAATTGCATATCATTAACTCTCCATGTGCAGATGGATACACATATTTACATAACATAGCAAAGTACAAGCGAGACATAGAGTACCTTACAGGCATACAGCTGTCAGGGAGCCAACTGACAGCATAAGTGAAGCTAGGAGGAGCTTCTAATAAATGACTAGTAACGATGGTAAGTTAGCGTTGTAGCAAGAGATATACAATACATGATAACACTTTACTTACAGCCATGTTTTTAGTGATTTACAAACAGATTAATAACAAATAATAATACATTCATAAAGTATTATAAACATGGTTGGTATGCAATGGTTGGTATAAGTATTAAGGATGCTTTGTACTACATTGTAAAGGTATCTATAGTGCATTGTAGATGAGAGCTTCACCAGGCATTCATAAAGCATAATAAACATGGCTATAATGTGTTATGCCTTTTGATAAATATTTATAGCCATGTTTAAAATGCTTCATGAATGTATTATGATGCATTATGAATGTGTTTATAAATTACTAAAAACATGGCCTTAACTAAAATGTTACCCAATATATTACGAAGAACACAGCAATTAGCAAAGCGCTATTCAAATCAAAGGCTACTGCAAAAATACGAAAACAGATTATGACAGAGTGGGTCAGCGGATTTATGAGCTAACTGAGGTATTCACACAAAAGATGGGTCTTGAGGTTGAACTAGAACAAACAGTTTTACTCATTTGCTTTCATTAAGCTGGACTCTGAAGGTAAATATGCAGTCTCTGCCGGGACTCTCGACTGGGCAGTAGCGTGATGATTCATCACACAGGACGTGAAGAGATTTAAGAAGCAGACACTCCTCATCCTTTATGAGTGACATATTTCCTTCGGGGGCCTTTGTTTGCCATCCACTGAGAGATGAGGCAGCCTGTAATCATATAGGTCTCCGTCCTTTGTCCCTGCTGGTTTTCATTCCAGTGTGTACCATTTCCTATTTCGCCACTTTTATTTGGATAAGTTCATAAGTTCAGTTCATGCAATTGATAGCTTATTTATTTACTTTTATTTTTTTGAAAATTGTTGAAATAAAATCTTGAGTAACATGACATTATTTTGCATTACTCTGTTGGAAATCCAGCTTGGATGAATCATGTGACACGGGGGATAGGACAGTGACCCAGCCTTTACTATGTTAATTTGGTTAAGGAAGAAGGGTGGGGGGCAGGCCTGCAAAACCTGGTAAAACTATATGACATATTGGCTCTGGGGCACACAGTTCAGATTCAGGACATTAGAGGGAAAGAAATGAAAGATGGATTCAGATAACGGTAACGCTTAAAGCAGTGATCAAACTGCATTATAGATGCCTTTATAATGCGTTATAATGGTCAACATAAGCCATTATAATGCATTATTAAGGTATTTATAGTGCATTATAAATGAGAGCTTTATAGAGCCTTCATAATGCACGACAAACGTGGCTATAATACGCTATGCCTTTTTATAAAATGGTTATAGCCGTTTTTATAATACATTATGAATGCATCACAATGTATAATGAAGGTATATATAATGCATTATACATGAGTGCTTTAAGTAAAGTGTTACCCAAATAATCAGCAAAAACAAGAAGCATCTTGGAATAATTAAACCGGCATGGCCACCTCACCGGCTTCTGAAGATGGGCAGAGCTGTAATGTCTAAATATTCAATGTTAACACTTAGTTATTTTGAATGGAGCACAATTAATATCCCCACTAAATGGCGTTTATAATTGATGGACATTTGCTAATATCTATTATCAATGTACAATAGCTGACAAGGATTGATTAAATTCACCCATTTAACTTGTGAGCAAAGCAATAAAGGAATAAAGGACGCAGTTGGTGGTATGTAAGCAAAATCAAAGGTTTTAATATTAATCAAGCAATGATTCATCTGAGAATTTGAGTTCCTTTTAATTTTACAGATCTACATAATTTAAAGCACCTGAAGAGAGTGATTTCACCAAAATTAATCAGTTTATTCAGGGTATTTTTGTCACATCTTTGGGTCGGGGAAGCGAACAGAAAACATGGAAGTAGATTAGAGCAGCCTTTCTCAGTCCAGTTGTCGGGGACCCACAGACAGTCCATGTTTTTGCTCTTTCCAAGAACTCTGTCAGACAGTCCACACTTTTGCTACCTCCCAGTCGGGGCTGGTTTGGAATAGAGAATGGCAAATTTATGTGGTGACATGATTGCCCTTTCCTATGCTAACTGGAACTAACAATAAGCAAAAGCGCTACTGCTTTAGCTGGGCCTGAAACTAAACAAGGGTGCAGGAAATGGGAACAAAAAAAGCTCAACAGGTACACAACAGGCTGGAGACAGGGCAGGGAGAATGGGAGGAAGGAACAGGGGGAGAAGCGTCTGGCCTCTGTACCACAAGGCAGCTCCTCTGAGTGAACAAAAAACCTCAACAGGTACACAACAGGCTACATCAGGTCTTAATTCTAGCAAATTTGGTGCGGTTAAGTAGGAGCAATGCAAAAACGTATGTACACAAACCACAGGGAACAGGGCACATGTGGAACAAATGAACTTGAACCATCATCTTCCAGAGATGGCTGGTGACTTCATCAGTCTCTGTGTGCCCAGACTTACAATCCAGTGTTAGAACGACACAGCAAGAGATGAGTTCATCGCCTCTAATGAAGATATAGCGCAGTTTCTTGCACAGAATATCCCCGTAACAAAGCTGAAACAATAACTCTTGCCCAAAACACATTTACTCTGACATTGCAATGATATCAAGCATAATAAGCTCTCATTGTATGTTGGCTCTCGGATTCCGGAATTTATAAAAAGGTGCACATACTTTAATCTGGCTATCGCTTGCATTTCAGGAATGCATTATAACGATAATACTGTACTGCCACGGACAGTTTCATAGGTGCGTTTTTCACAGACGGCTGTGACAATTGATAATTTTAGTAATAGAGGCAATTTTAACATTCATATGGAAAATACAAGGTCCACTGTTTTTTATTTTTTTTAAGTTTTTCCACCCTTCCATATAACCCTGTTACCATTTACTTCTGACAGTCAAACTTCAGCCAACTCATCTTGCAAAACAAGGGAAAAATGAGGTAACAAAGTCTCCTCACACACAGCTCCCATTCGAAAGCACTCAAAGCAGCTTTTAGCACAGGAAAGGATTATAATTAAAAAAAGAGTGCACTTCTTGGGATTTGACCCAACAACCTTTGGACTGTAAACACAACTCTACTTGTTGAGGTAGAAGAGCTGCATCTCTGGGTGACTCTGGGGGATCACAAACAGTCTCTATATTAAGTTTGGTAACAGACAAGAACATGGATCCTGACCAGACCATCGGCAAGGCCGTCACTGCTTCCACCCTAACAATAACTATCTTTATTATTAAACTATTAAAATAGATAATAATATTAGCTGTTCCAAGCCTCTTTTTTGTTGACTGTCTCCGGAGTTCCTCATGATTACATATATTCTCTGCCTCACCTGTTTTTATTTATCTTGCCATATTGCATTTTGTTATCTATACTCTTGTATACCCAATTTATCAACACAATTCTTTTTTTCTTTTCCTGCTTTTCTTCCCTCCTCTGTCTTGTGCCATCTGTCTCTGAGATAAAAGATTATCAGCGGCACATAGACAGCCAGCTTGCAGCAGTGTCTAGATAATGCATCCACGTGTCGCTACGAACTGACAGTTCCACCTCATCCCCCCTGTCTACAGTGGCTAGAAAGCCTGACACTAACAGTTCACCCTCCACTACTGTCATCCACAATCAAACCTTTATACGTTTTGTTTACAATCGTATTGTATTGTGTTACATTTTATAGACATCGTCCAGAAATACTACTTGGTCACCTTCTTTGAAGCACCCAGGGAACAATCTGCAGTTTATTCGCAAAATTGGCGCTGGGTTTCGTCCGTTTTTTTATTTCCCACTGGAACAAATTATTGCAGATCAGACTGATGCCTTGTGACAACGTGCTTGTTAAAAATGCATTCTGCTAAATAAAATTTGATTCGATTGAAAATTGTGGGAAAAGCCCCATTGACATTTTTTTAAATCACTTGTGCTTGTCTGACTTTTAAATCTCAAATCCAAATGCAATTTGGATTTTAAAAATACAATCATAATAATTATGTAGACTGTAATAAATCTAGTTATTCATTTGCCTGCAACAAGTGTTTTTAAAAACAAGACATTAGAAAAAGCTTTTAGAAGTTACTTGTCACATCTATACTAATACATTAACATCAGCTCACCACAGTAATTCCACTCTACTCATTAATGGCTTCTGGGCAATGTTTACTGTACATTATGGTCATTCGTTTTCTTAACATGACAGTTTGGTGAGATGCTCACTTTGTGTGCTAATGATTACTCGTCTATAATAGTAATAATAATTTCACAGAAATATATAGTATTCTTGAATCAATCGTATACAGTTTTGGACTGCAGGCAGCTGGTGAAAGTGAGAGCATTGAGGCAGTTTGCCCTATACTCAGTAGATGCCTTAAACGCCATAGACCAATGTTATCAGGGAACTTTTCTGCCTGCTGTCATCAGGTAACACAATGTCTCCATTGTGTTATAATGCCTTTATAATGCCCAGCAATAACATGGGCCAGAACAGCATTAAAACACACAACCATGATGCCCCAAACACCACAAATAACTAAGCATATTTAATGTACACCCCTGTTTCATTTACAAACTTTTCCACACCAAATACTTTATTTTCACTATCAGTATTGTCTTGGCACTTTGTCTTGCCTTTTTCATGGTGCGTTTGATACTTTATATCCCTTTTGTCCAGAACGTGACTGAATTTCCCCTTAGAACCAATAAAATATAGCTATTTATTATACAACTCAATACAATTACAGTATACATATAACTTCAAGGCTGTGTTACATTTGGTTATTTACATTTAGCTAGCTTCCTTCCTGCTTTTAACTGGGCCCTTTCTGCTCTAAAGTTATTTCAAATGACTTTGTAGGCAATCAGGGGAAATTACACAGATTTGCCTCTATAGCAACGTGGACAATAAGCTTGCACTGGTCCAGTTTATTGGGCAGGGATGCTATCTTTTTTTTAATCTGATGTGCCATGTCTTAGCATCACTGCACACAGTCACAGGAATGCCACCTTCCCAAACTGGGCTTAAAAAACGGTTTTAAAAAACATATACTTAATATGGCAAATGTCAAACCAAGCATTTCCAAAGACAAATACATGGAAAAGCTGAACATCTATGCGTTGCAGATGTATAGATGCAATAAATAAAAACATAAACACATCCCAAGGTGTTAATACCACAGAGGGGGCGTTTTTTGTTGCTGAAATGTGAAAATATATTAAATGAACATGAGTTAAAGCTTGCCTCTGCATATATGTAGCCCTCGTTCACATCCCACACGGTTGAGTCTTGGCCGCTCAACACCTTGTCAGCGGATCGTGGTGTTTTACCACAAGGGAAATTCAGTTTTTTTTTAATCCGTAAATGCAATAAAAAAACTAAAAAAGTCTTGTATTTTGTTTGGTTACTTATGGTTAAGGTCAGGGCTGGGTGGGGGTTACGGTCGTCATTGCTGGGATTAGGATTTTTCCTGTACAAATGAATGAACGGTCCTCACAAATATATGGATACAAACCTGTATCTGTGTATGTGTGTGTGTGTGTGGGTGTGTGTGTGTGTGTGGATTAGGTTAATATTATTTTGTGGGGACCAAATGGCCCCCACAATGTGATAAAAACCTGTTATTTTGATGTTATGGGGACCATTTTTCAGGTCCTCACAAAGATCTGCGAGTGCAATCAAAAAAGTAAAAATGCCAAAAGTCTCGTATTTTTTTTTTGGTTACTTATGGTTAAGGTGAGGGCTGGGTAGGAGTCCCTACAAAGATCTAATTACAAACCTGTGTGTGTGTGTGTGTGTGTGTGTAAGACACATGAATAACATATGCATTTTAAAGGGGGGGGGCTTACTGGCATGAGAGCTCTTGTTCAGAGTTAGAAGCTCTGATCACAATGTGACTATTAATTGTCAGTCTTGTCAGCAGATATGAGCAGCTCTGTAGATGATATGGCATCTTTTGGATTGTTTAAACAAATGGAAAACAAACTGTGAAACAGTAAAACTGTGAGACTGTGAGACACTATGAAAGGCAAGAACAACCGCAGGGGGAAAAGGGGAGAAGTGTGGAGAAAGATGAAAGGTAACACAAAAAGAGGGCAGTTAACAAAAATGGTAAACACAAGCAAAGGACTTTAAGGTGGCGGGGAGGGTGTCAAAGAGGAGTCCGGCAGGACGGTTTCTAACATGTTAAGGGAACAAAGACGGTATGTGCAAATGAGAGGGCTAAAGGTTATGCTAATTACACGACATTACTGGAAGAGCTCAGGCGCTCTGGGGTGAACAGGAAATACCACTGCGCCGGGGTGAAGTCGAAGCTCAACACAGCTGAGGCTACGAGTCAGCTGAGTGACACGGAGGCAGAGTGGAGATGAGTGTCCCTCGGGCTTTTAGCTGAAGGAAGCAACACGCGACTCAATTTTTTCCCCAGAAATCCAAGCGTCAAAAAAAAGGCAGTGAAACGGCAGAAATGACTGAGGGGGTCAAATTTGATTCAGGCCGGTTCAGGATGTGATATTGTAAGGTTGCCTTCTGAGGATTAATTCCACGCATCATTGTTTATTTTTATATAATATCAGTACCACAGTGAAGAACTTTTTCTTGAATAAGGGCAAAAAAACACTTTGACACCAAGGGTACGGAGAAAGCAGTGGCTAATGGCCACTTAATTCTGTCACAGCTATAGGCAAACAAACTGATGACTGGAAATAATTGCAATTATTCTGTCCTTATAATTGGCTTTGTAGTCTGATAAGGGAACCACATCATGCTTTGCTGGAAGTCACTATTTATAATAACGTACCATACCATGTGAAAGCCTCAAAGTCTAATTACCACTCTCCTGTTAATTACTTAATAAGCCAAACACAATGCTGTCATGCTTCATATGAGGTCTGAACCCAAAGCTATGCTTTTTTGGGTGACTAATTGAAGGACTCTCAATTTGATGAATGTGAGTAATTACATCACCAATTAGCACTGGTTACATTTTCTTTTATTCTCTCTGTATTACTACTGTCAAATATTCCTAGATAGGTGACTGATAGGTGTTCAGACAGATATATAGACAGATAGCTAGATAGGCAAGATGCAGTATTATAATCAAATCCTCTTCACTAGTGTAACCGTGCAAGAGCTTTAATAAGAATTTTATCATGACAAAGCATTACACTGAGGTTGGACATTGTGTCAATAAACTATTTTGTTCTTCTCATTTCAACTGGCGGAGATGACTAATAAATGAGAAATTTGCAGCAGGGTAACAAAAAATCACTACACCACCCGCGAAGGGTTCTCCAGAAATGCAGCTTGAGTCGAACCTGCAAATGGGTCACAAACCTTATTTTCCTCTTTAGCGGTGAGAGGCCTCATGTCATAAGTAAGATGGCCCGTATAAAATTACATACGATGCTGAAGAACATCTCACATGCTGTGAGCAGATCCTTCAGTGCTCTGTAGGGCACAACGAAATCCATGTGTGAAGAGAACTATAAACTGAGAAAGATAGATTAGCAAAGGAAACACAAAATCTAGAAAAAGATGTCTAATACAAACAAGAGTAACAAATCAAATGATTGCTGATTTCTTGTGACCATTCCAGAGTCAAGGCCTTCACAGCAAGACTGTCCGCAACAGCCAACAACAAAACAGGTCTCCACGAACCGCTATGGGATAATGAGGCATAAAAGAACAGATTTGTGTATGTGAGTATCTCGCTGTTCGCACCTGGCCAGCAATACCTGCCTAATGAACTGCAGGATGTGTGTAGGAAAATTAGCATTTTAGCTGTAACTCCTGACAAAAATGTTATAATGGGGAAAAAAGAGAAACGGATCGAGTAAAGTGCTAAGTGTCAGACCTCCACAAAAAAGCAAGTAAGTTAAAACTTAAGTCTACAGTAGATCAGGGAGACTTGCATGGGCTGATGACACATACCTCTGAGGTACTACAACACCAGACATATCAGGAGCTAAAGTGCAAATATTTAGGCATGATCATTGTCTATTTTGTGATTAAAAGGTAACGACCACATCACCTCTTGGGCACCAGTCACCTTTGGATTTTTGGGTGAAGGCCAGTGTCGCTACAACAAACCGCACGCAAACTGCATCATGGAGACCTGAGGCCCCGATTAATACAATTTTCCTGACACTTTTATTGACCAGCGTGTTCTCTGACCAGACCTTCTAGTCTCGTATCAGAAATGGAAGCCGCAGAGGTGCAGCAAAGTAATGCAAACCTCTTCAACTGTCCTAAACCCAATTAAGAGAAACCTATGCATTTCAGCTGGAGTTTCACCCAGGGATGGCACTTTTGCACACTGCTTCACTTTTCCTCTCTCCCCCCCGTCAGGCCATCTAATAGCCTCTCTGCCGAGCATGAACACCCCCACCCGCCACCCACAGAGAAAAGACCCTCCTACACCTGTCAGATTAACATAATTGCTCCCAGCAAGTAGATGGCGCATTGAAATCACACTGTTCACGCAGGTCCCCTGGTGTTACGGCCTCCTGCAATGCACAGCGCTTCAAGTGCCCTTCACCTCCTTGCATAAGAACCGCAAAGGACCCCTAAAACACCTCTGCACTGCTCATTGCCCAAATATCAAGTTGTGTCATGTTCTGTTCTCCAACAGAGTATGTAAGCTTACTCACTGTTCGACAACTGATGACCAATGAAGTGCCCTGTGTTTTCCTTGCTCAGCTGTAAATACCATTTACATTTTGCGATGCTGCACAACAAGTAATCGGTAAACAAATTAAAAGCACTAACTATATTCCCCAGCAGGTGGTGTAGTAGTTAAGGAAATGTATCTGTCACCAAAGCATTTTTCTGTTGTATGATGTAGCAAGATGCTTTGAGTTTTCCATAAAAAATCAAACATTGATCTATTAAAAATGTAGTTCTTCTCATAGGATGTGTTCAAATTAATAATAGCTGTTTGCCATTACTAATGTTGTTTGCTCACATTTTTGGACATCCTATGTCTAGTTCACTCGATTTAAAATGTACCTTATCTGAAGGAAGACTGATAAGGCTCAACTGTTATTAACATTAAATCAGATAAATAGGGGTGTGTGTTGTCCCATATATCCAAGCTAAATAAGCTTAAGCTAGATGGAGTAGATTTTCGGTATCACAAGCAACGAACAGGCTTTAAATTTATTTGAAAGAATGTCCGCACAGAATTCTAAAATGGCACCATTCTCCATTAGCTTGTCCAAGGCATACACATTCTCTGAGTTATCCATCTATATGTTGATCAGACCCCATTATTATTGTAAAAATAACACTATATCAAAGATGAAAACAACATAACAATAAACATATAGTATGCTGTAAATTATATTTCAAATTGTATCTCAGTTGTTAAAGCCATGTTCAAGGAGAGATGCAGTACACTCTACTGGAAAGGACTGCTTGTGTGTAAATTAGTGAAATACCAAGACTTCTGTAGACCCTATGAACAGCTGCACATTCTGGCAAAGGGATCCAGATTTTTATGATGCGTTTGCTCTGTATCTTAGCAAACGTTTACTTATACAGCCAGTCGTAGTGTGGTATTTGTACCTCGGTAATATTAGCGTTCCTTCTGAAATGGAGATTGGCAGTTCCACCCCAGCTGGAAATAAGCAGAATGAAATTGACTTTGGGAATCGCAAACAATACATTTCTAAGCTGTTCATTGTGTGAATGCTGAAACTAAAAACAAAAACATTAAAATGTCTTCATGACGAACCCCCCTCCACACACACACACACACCAACACATAATTATATAGAGTCTACATAAGACTGACTGACATTTTAAATAGCAAGACATTTAGACAAACTAATTAATTTGGTTAGCAAATTCCACACATTACTTATAAATCAGTTTCTGTAAAAACATACCGGTATCTATTTTAACACTTCATACCTCAAACAACAAATGGAGTTAAACTTACGCTCGTGGGAGTTTTACTCACACAAAAATGTTCTGAGGGCAGAATGTAAAAAGGACACCATCCCTAGTATATTTTTGATATTTTGTTTCTAAAAAAATTTGATCATTATCTGGGTCTATGCAAATGCTACCTAGATGGTATTAGTCATATTGAATCATGGTCTGGGCTGTTCTTATGACTTTGGATGCAGTCTAGGATTGTCTTTTGTCAGTCAGTCTAATATTGTAAGTGTTTTTGCTATCATAGATTGCATTCATATCCATTTATATTGTGTTTCATCGTATTGGTCCATCTATACAAGAAGTAACTTTGCATTTCAGTCTGTATCACATAAATCATGCATTTCCGCACATTTCAGTAACTGCCTATGGAGTGTTGCTCACCTAAAAGCTTTCCAAGCAATATAAGGCAGAAATTAATGGTTCAGTTCCTGTCTCTGGACCATGAGAGAGATCCAGCACGATCACCGATTCAAGTCATGTGGCCGACAGAGTGACGTCACTGCTGGGTTCTTCAGCAAGGCCCTTAACACACGTCTACATGTCTCATGGAGAACAAACGGGAATACGTTGACACTAACTAATTCCCCCATGGGAATGAAAAAAGTGTCAGAAAAGGCTAAGGACAAAGCTGAAACCATTAACCACCAGCCACTGATCCCACATCAACTACTGCATCTTCTTTCACACTGCAGGTGCCCTGCCAATTTACAGTCTTATTCTATTCCAGCATTTACATTCCTGAACTGGGTAATCAGGGAATTTATAATTAGCACAGAAAACCGGGTGTGTATGAGGTAGGACAGGTTAAAAAGTGAACTGTACAAGGAGACCTGAAGACAGGTTTAAGAACCACTGAAATAATGAAGAATGCAATTTCAGACAGACGCACAAATCATTCAGGAATTAGGGCTTTTGATTTCAGATGGAGAGCTTCCACTTATAGGTGGAGGGTCGCTTCTATGCCAATTTGCATGTGGCTAACCGAAATGCGCACTTAAATAGAGCACACCGTAATTAATGCACAATTAAAATGTTGGCAGTGATAACCTCATCAAACAAGACTCTCCCCCATTGTGACTGCAGTGTAATTAACAGAGATTTTGTGATGCAAATCTCAGCAGGCTATTTTTAATTTGTTATACAGGAAGGAAGGAAGGAGACAAAAGGAAAAGCTTGCTTAGCTGTATATTGACAGAGATTTCTGAGTGTACGTGATTAGCTAAAGCCATCATCCCATCCCATCATCCCACCTCAACAACCCACCTTTTCTGTTGCTGTTTGCACGGCTGAATACTTGTCTTCCCTGGGAACTTAATCACCTAAGTACCTTGGGTTAGTGACATTGTAAAAGGACTGCCACTGGCATGTCCCTGGGCACTAAGGCTACCTGCTACTGTCTCACTGACTTCCAAGGGAATTACCCCTTCACTATCTGACCAAAGTACTGCACAGTGCATCATCCAGTGGAGCACTATGCACAAATGAGACACTCAAGTCACGAACACTTTCTCAACTAATAGAGGAGCAACATGGAGGAACCCGGGAACGTGCGATTCCAAAAACTTTGCCTGGCAATGGACAGAACCTGTGGAGACAACAGATTAGCAAACAGGTTAAGAGAATCAGATAATTGGTAGAAGCATAAAGCTAACATGCAACAGTTATTAACCCAGTTAACAAACTTAAAATGGAATTTGATTATCCAGTAGGAATACATTTCTCTAAAAGCCTGCACTGTGCATTTGAGAGCCTTAGTTGATGTAGTTCACACTAATGGAACTGGATTTTTGAAAACACAGAGTGTGGATATGTATATGAGACTGTTCGCTTTAATTTCATTGCGATGTTGTTGGGCCCTGTTACTTTTTCATAATGTCATTCCAAAGTGATAGAAGTCATGGGTGCATTTTTTATATTCAGAATCTTATTATATGGGTCAAATTGTGACTAAGGCGTTTACATTGATTTATTGCTCGTTCAATATTAAAAAGTTATAATATTGTTTATTCCAACTGGGAATATGATTCTATTTCATGAGACTGACATAAAGTTTCTCATAACCATGTCTCAGACCCTTTTGGAATACAGATTGCAGGACATACTGTGAGTCAGACACCGATCCTAGTACTGAAACAAGTAATGGGGCATAATGAAACAGCCTGGGTAATGTACCACACCAATTCATTATTCTGTTTCTTTAAGCATTGCAGCCTGCTGTGGATTTAATATATATATCTTATATAAATAATATTAAATTATGTACGAAAAGATTTATGAAGAATTAAAAATGGAGAACATTTGTGTCCTACACCTTTCTATGTCTTGCTTCTTTCATTTATATTTGTTCATAACAGTGACCAACCTGTCACAGAATTGCAGAATCTTGTGATTTGATTGCTTATGTCAATCTTAACAGGCTGGACAGTGTGTTAGTAACAAAACAAGCCTCATTGTCACTCATGAGTTTGATTCTTTCACATTTAATAACCCAAGTCTCCAGGTCTCTACTATCAAACACTGTGCAATGGTCACGGCTGGTCACACTATACAAGGAAGAAGCCCTGGGGTACATTGGTTATGATCTATGGTAATTTCAGAATGCTGTTTTTAGCCATTAAAGCCCAGTAGCGGTGGTGCCCAGAGGTCTAAATGGATGTTAAGCAATGCCATAAATAGCAAAGGGGAATAATGAAGAGAGAAAAGATGCAAGGTGGACCCACTCTAGTTCCCTCACTTCTGCTGTGATTTATGTTTCAAGAAGGCCAATATACAGCACAGTCTTAGGCAGTCAAGGGATGCGATGCTTAATTGCTCTTCACGTTGGCATAAAACTATGACGTCTGTCAAAGTCTGTTAGCATACACCTTTCAAAACCTCTCATAAAGTCACCCCATGTAGTTTTTGACTTGACCACTAGCACACCTCGTATGGCCATTCAATACCTCATTGACTTTTTAAACCAATTAAATAAATTAATTAGGAGAGCTGGTTGTGAAGTCTAGCAAACACATGGAATGGCTGAGGTTCCGCTGAGGAGAGGTTTGTGAACTGAAGCCTTCATCTAGCCATCCAGCTAGGTATCAGTCAATTTTTGAAGAGCAGAAGAAATTATGGTTAGTTTTTATTGTGCAACTCTAAATTTGCATATGTTCAAATGTTACATTGTGTGTTTTGTTCTGAGCACATACACACTTACCCAGATAAATGGCTTTAAACATTTCCTTTGGCTGCCTAAGATTCTTGCAGGACTTTTCACTGGATTTTAAAAAAGGTTAGTTGATCTAATGTAGCTCAAATGCAGTCTTGTAACCCGGTCCTCGGAGGGGCCCCCAGGCGGTGCAGATTTTTACTTCCTTCCAGCCCCCAGCACACCTGCACCGTGTTTTTGGTGGTCTTGATTGGGTGGGAGCTGGGAGGGTGTGAAAATGCAGACTGTCTGGGGGTCCCTGAGGGCTGGGTTGAGAAACACTGATGCAATGCAATTAACCTAACAAACTCAAGCTTTAGGGTGGATCAGCTGAAAGGCAGAAAAAAATTTTCATATGAGTGAGCTTGTGTCTCCAAGTGGAATTTGTATGCTCTCCCCGTGTCATTGTGGGGTTTCCTCTGGGTACTCCGGTTTCCCCCAACAGTCCAAAAATGTGCTGAGGTTGACTGGAGTTGCCAAATTGCCCGTAGGTGTGCATGTGTGAGTGAATGGTGTGTGAGTGTGCCCTGCGATGGGTTGGCGCCCCATTCTGGCTTGTTCCCTGCCTTGTGCCCGTAGCCTCTGGGATAGGCTCCGGACCCCCTGCGACCTTGCATAGGACAAGCAGTTATAGAAAACAGATGGATGGATGGATGGATGGATGAGTCCCCAAGTGGTGGAAAACCTATGAAAAAACACAATCACAATTACTGCTGAGTCATCAGCATTCTTAAATGATCACCTGGCAGTCAGGCTGGGCAGACTAATGCTACAATTGTCATGGTGGAGGCTCAGGAAGGCAATCCAATGTCAAGGCTTCATACAAGGCTGACCTGCAGTTGTCTTAAATCACAAACATATGTTCTGAATTATTAAACAGAACATAAAGCTATTTGCCATATAAATCATCCTCGTTTCTGTCTTACTGAAACGTGTCCTTTACTCTTTTTTTGAGCCAAAAAAACAACTCATTACTCACAGGAAAAAAATGACATCTACACCTGTGTTTACAAACAACCTCTTTCTAGCAATGGGAAATGACACTAATGCTTCCTAGTGAGGAATGAGTTTACTCACTTGACTGTACCATACTGGAAAGACTGTCTTGGGGCTCGATGCGATGCCACTGGCAAAGCTAAGTCAAACTCTGCAGTAGCACAGATGAAACCAGGCCCACGTATTAGTTCATTCATCTTGCTTTGACTGAGTGGTCATCACTGACTGATGGCCTAGCTGATATTGGTACAAATGGCTTGGCCGAGCTCTATTGAGCTCCAGCAATTACGGTGTTATCGTCAGTCGCCCGGAGAAGATAAGACTTATTGCAGTAATCGGTGCAACACCACCAGTGGATATCACATATAAGGCTATTTTCCCCTACTTTCACCTTGGTCCTGTTCATTAGACATTTAACCTTGCCGCAATGACTCGGTCAGTAATTGAATGGAAAAATAAAGCACCGAATGGGGATTTTATTCAAAATTTGTCAACTGTTTTCTAACGTGAAATTGGACTCATGTTGAGAAAAAATAATTAGCTTTATTAGCTTCCTTTGCTAATTATGAAACACGGCAGCTGATACGACACAGTACTAGAAATTAAACAGTAAATCTCAGCAAACGGAGACTGAATCTGTGCGCTGTGTGCGTACCCTGACATAAGTTAATGTCGCAAGTGGGATAGAATTAGCCAGAAATGGCCACTCATCTCCTCGTAGGAGCAGGCTCACATGGACAATGAGAAACGTTTTTTAATTATTGTACACAATTTTTGAGTTTAAATGTTCCAGGAAGAACAATTCACCAAGACATCTCAAAGTGTCTCAAGAGAAATGGAACATATTAGAAGCATCAATAAAGTACTAATAAGTAGTAATGAGGACTCTACTTGATATCAGGTAACACGGTATTATGACAAGCATTATACATAATACAGAGAACCAAATGATAGCTCAGTTTGCATTTCCCATTGTTCTCGTTTAGCTTGCAAGCTTTTAGAACATCGAGTCATTACTCTGAATTGCATCACCAAATGGCATTATACAGATTATTGTTTTAAAGCATTAGCATGAATAATCATTGCATTGGCTTAATGTCTAACTTGTCAGTCTTATCTATCATCACTAATTTATCAGTTTCATGAAAACAAGCTAAATATAGTGAAAGCAAGCACTTAGTATAAAGCATGTACGAGGTACAGCATTATGCTAAGGCGATATATTAAAGATACAGTGTGACAGCTTATGCATGGCGCTCAACTATTTAGTAATGGTCATTTTGTGTAATGGCAATACTAGTTAAAGAGCAGTCACTAACAGATGTAACCGGTCATATCCGCTATGAAGTTTCTCACACAAATCTATTACTACTACTCTACTACCCTCTTCTTAGGATTGTTACAAAAATGGTCTACATGACAAATGACAGCTTTATTTTTTTTCATGGTATTTCTCCGACGACCATTAAGTACATTTAATGTCTTGGAACTCTATCAAGGTCCCACATGATGTAAGTACCTTCAAACCTATGCGGTGCCTGAAACCATTTATTACAGTAAAAGCATGTTGCCAAAAGTCGAGTCCCATTATATTTCACAAACTGGGATTTGAGTCTGATGGGATCCTGACTGTTTTTATAAACATTTCGTGAAATTACATTAAACTTTGTTTCTTAAAGTACAATTAATGTCATTAATTACACTGCTGGCCAAAAAAAATAAAAAACGAATCGGCCAAAGCTTAATTTTTTGCAATTTGGGTTTGGCCCATTTTTTTGCCCAGGTGTATAAAGACACTTAGAGACTTAAAGGCTTGTCTACTTTGTTTTTTTCTGCAAATATTTAATCAAGTTGTCAGATGCTTTTGTCCAAGGCGGCATACAAGCAGTGCTGATAATTCATGATTAGCATAGAGCAGGGGTCTCCAACTCCGGTCCTGGAGAGCTACTATCCAGAAGGTTTTCTATTCCACCTGGCTTCTGATGAACCACACCTGTTCCTGGTATTTACCTGAGAAATGGTGTGGCTCATCAGAAGCCAGGTAGGATAGAAAACCTACTGGACAGTAGCTCTCCAGGACCGGAGTTGGAGACCCCTGGCATAGAGCTTTCAAGGAACCAAATCAGGGGGCTGCTAGGAAGAGATTGCAATGATTGACCAGTAAGAAGTGCAACAGAACTGTAGGTGGGAATAAAACTCTACAAGCAGTGCTTAAATCCCATTGTCAGAAATGCTATGCAGACAATATAAGCCAAAAGAGAATCTACTCAGATGCCCAGTCGGTACTCCTTCAGTGTCTGCTCTGCTGGCTTCCGCGCTCTACCACTGGGTGGCGCATAAATGTGTTCCAATGCCACATGCATTTTATTGTGTTACATTTCCAATCGCTTCATTCTTTAAGTTGTGAAAAAATAAGGGAGACAATGAGAATAGCGTCAAAGGACAGGCTGCAGTCACACTGCTATGCAAACAGAGCCGGCAGAGCACAGGCAGGCTAAAATGGCACCGCTAAGAATATTCGCAGTTAGACAAAAATAAAGAGCATCCAGTCGTGGCAAGCAGACCACAGCACAACGCGACGAGTCAGCGTTAGACAGTGTGCTGGTGCGGGTAGCGGCAGGGATGAGATTAGTCTGGCGGACAGATGTTGAGGACTTTTCAGGAGAAGAAAAGCTTAAGCCAATTTTTGCTCTTAAACATTTATATGCTCAGCAAATATTTGTAAAAGAACACGTTTTATTTTATTCCATGTATATATTTCATGCATTTATTAGAAGGTATTTTAAGGACAAACTTGGCCCTTTATGCATGAAGTCCATGCGTACACCACATGACACTAAGGTCAGTTATCCTGCTCATGGATACTAGCTCAGGAACTGGCCAGGGATTTGAACCAGGTTACAAACTGACTTTTTTTTAACAGCTACACTGCCAGCAGTTCTATATCAAGGTTCTTGCATATTATGCTGGTGTTGTATTGTATTGTATTATACTATGATTGGCTCAACTTTCCTGAAAAACAACTATGAGAATGAAGGAAACAGTAAAACTCTTGCAGCCTCTGTGGCTTTGCGGAACTTACACTGCATGTCATATTTGACCCCCCCCCCCCCTCCAGCCCACCCCAGCCGCTGCCATTCTCATGTAATCAGTGATCTGTGCAGCCCATGTCCAGCACAGTTTGCAGAGCATATCATGCGGTAGCGTTCAGGGAAGGTGCCTTTGTGACGGCATGCCTAGGCGTCAGCATCTGCAATCAGTCCCCCCTCCCAAACAAGTGAAAGGCTGAGCAGAGCCTGTAGGGGGCTTTGGAAAGCTATCAGCATCCCCTTTATTGTCCTTTACTACATGTATAAATCATCTTTAAAAATGTTTCAGGGGTCTCACCATCTGCAGGAAAGACCAAAATGTGACTCATACATTATGTACGATAGGTACCGCCCTGACAGGTCCTCCTCTTGCAGAAATGAGATCTTGCTAACTTCACTCCTGTGCTCTTCTGGAACAGATGTTGGGCAGAATAGATGGGGTGTGGGGGGGTTATCCCAAACAGAGCCAAAAGAAAAAACAAAGAACAGAGTAAAGAGAACACTTTGCTCATTCGGCTTGGACCACTTGTGTGTTGCGGGCTTTGAGTTGAGCTTTGAGTGCAAAAGCCGTCCTAGTGAACAGGCAGGTGCCGGGTGTGATTACGATGCACTAAAAGCAAGCCACACAGATGCATGCACTCCTGGTGGGGAGCAAATATTATTCCACATTTTTTTCCCCCATTTGATTCATGTATAGCCAAATGGCAAAATATTACCATCAGCATGCATTTGCTACCTTAGTCCCTTGTGTTTATGCATGCCCTCACATAAAGTGGAGTTTAAGTCAAGGGAGGTGATGCTACGATTATATAACTCCTTGGTAAGACCCCACCTAGAATATTGTGTGCA
>JAODKC010000036.1:7013089-7025957 GCA_026777985.1 Mormyrops attenuatus | reverse complement strand
CCCCCCGCCCCCCCCCCCCCCCCCCCCCCCCCCAACATAAAATTAACCATACCATCACAAACTGGTTGTTGTCCCCTAACCTTTTTTTTTTTTTGAAGTAACACAAAAACACCCCCGGGGGGGGGGGGGGAATGAGGGAGCCTCAAAAAAAAAGAACCTGTGAAAAATAGAATATTTTTTGGTAGATAAAGTTTTTGTTTCTTTTGGAAGGCGTATTTTGGTCAGCTTTTATGGTACAAATAAAAATTGAGATGCACTTTACTGCAGAGCTATCATTCTATATTCAAGCTAAACGGAGGTATTGACGACATCCTGCTGCTGTCTGGACAGAGGATGCGCAAGCAAAAAAAAGGCTGCTTTCAATGGTCAAAGTGCTGATTGTGAACATTACGCTTATATCTTACCAACACGCCTGATGAAATTAAGATGGAAAAGAAAGGAAACTAGAATTTATGAGCATTGCATATTCATTTCAATTTCATATTCATGTTTTTTTGCTTCCTGAATTCTTTTTTTGACAGGGTTCCCCATTCTGCTCCTGGAGGGCCAGAATCCAACACTGTTTGCAGACTTCGCTGCTCAAACGCATCTTAATCAGCTTAATGCCAGGCTTAGTAGGTGTGTTTGAGCCGGCACATCTGAAAACTGCATTGGGGAATCCTATGCTACAACAACAGGGTTATACAGACAGATTACAATGAAATACAATGCAACAAATTTAATAATACCTTTTAATGCTGTTTTCTTTTGTTTGTACGTTAATTCTCAGATAGGGAAAGAACATGCATTTAATGTAAACTTATGAGCCAACCTAGTATCTGTGTCCTGAACTACTTAAAAAAGCCAAGTCTGGGCAGCTTAACTTCAGTTCGTTCAGAAGATCATGCTGAGGAACAGTTAACCATGCACACCATCTGCAGAACCCCTCTTCAATTCCACCTCACAGACTTGAATTCCTTTCAATAACAGTTCAGTGGAATTCGGGGGAAATTAACGAAGACCCTGCCTGAGGTCAGAGTGCTTTTTAAGTGCTTTACAGTAGAGTCACAAAGACCTGCTCACCCATTAAGGGCAATTCAGTGATGCTGCTTTAGCTGAATGGCATACAGGATCGTACTGGGGACAGGACACAGACTAAACATGCAAGTCACACCGTATCATTTTACAGACCTGTGTGTGAACTCATGACGGGGTTAATGCAGACAATAAACAAGGGCATGGGCATAAAGTCGTCATTTTCTGTGTGAAACTGGATTAAATCGGATATTTTACTTGTGGGTTTACCTACAGCAGCAGAACATGATACCCTTTCAGACAGCTGGATGTTTTCAATTAGATGAGGGTACAAAAGTCGGGCCTTTCCTGGAACTCAAGCCTGTAACCTTCTGGCTAAGAGGACACAGCGAGCAGCCGGTAACACTCAAACACAAACGCCCCGGATAATTACATCCACATCGTTTGTATTGACATCCGGTGTTCGGAAACAGTTCCTGAGGGAAAATAAAGTTCAGTTGCACTGAGTTCTAAAACGTAGACAAACTTTTTATGTAATACGTACTTCTGGGTGAAGATCTGGTGGCATCTGTTGTCAGAAATATACACGTGTTGGAAATCAGACAGAAGGCAAAGGCCTTTTCATGACATGTCGTTCACATTTCAACCGAGATTAAACTTGGGTTGCAGTATTCTGACAAAGGTAATATACACACTATAATTGACACAATGCATATGTGCATCAGGAATACTTGCGTAAATATCAAACTGAAAGACATTTGATTCTGAGGTCTAGACAATTTATTCTATTATAAAATTTCAACAACCTAAGGAACACAGGAAGCTTTTTATCTTGTGAGCTTGACTTATCAGATCACATAACAGGATGGAAACAGGACAGCAGAGAGTTCTAGAACTTTTGACTGTCACCTCTGAGGATCATGCTCAATTCATATGAATTTATATCCTCCTGAAAGTAAAAATAAGACGATGATAAACAGAGCAAACCGAGAACTGTGCAAACTGATATAAAAAAGATTAAGCCTTCGTGTGATGACCAAGATGAAGGAGCAGGCTGTTTCCCATCATTGACACAGAGGCATTATTAACATTGACATGGTTAAGTTTGTCAGTAATGACTTTAGATTTAATTTCCCAGGAGCAAATGGGCCACAGAAGTGGCATGGTGGAGCAGTGGTTAGCACAGTCACCTCACACCCCCGGGACCTGTGTTTAAGTCTCTGCCAGGATTCCGCGTGTGTGGAGTTTGCATGTTCTCCCCATGTCGTTGTGGGGTTTCCTCCAGGGACTCCGGTTTCCCCCCACAGTCCAAAAACATGCTGAGGCTGATGGGAGTTACCAAATTGCCAGTAGGTGTGTGTGAGTGAATGATGTGTGAGTGTGCCCTGTGATGGGTTGGCGCCCCATCCTGGGTTGTTCCCTGAATGCGCCCATAGCCTCCACGACAGGCTCCGCGACCCTGAATAGGATATATGGTTTCGGAAAATGGATGGATGGAAATGGTCCACAAAAAAATACCTATCTATCTAATAAAGTAACAGATTCAAGTGATTGTTTCCTCATGTATGGATGGTTGCCTTTAATGACGAAATGATTTGCAATTAACATCTGCGCTACCCAACCGTGCTGCCTCAGTGCGTCAGTAGATGTTAAAGAAACAATGTTGGGCTTTAACTTAATTGAAAGCATCTTTGTAGCCTCCCGCAGTTCTGAACGAAGGAGAACTTTACCGTTAAAACCACTAGCTACTCAGCCAAAGAGTGGCATGACCTGGATCGTCTGCACACTGTAGGGTGCCATTACCTGCGAGAAACGCAAGCTCCCCAAAGTATGCTTTTTATCATCTGGGAGCTCGGCATCCAATCAGGAAATGAATTCCAATAAAATAGGTTTAGTAGGTTTTTTTTGCAGTCAAAAGGGGATCGATAGCAATATGAAAACCTGGTCTCCGTTCTACATCAGGCGGTGAGGTGAAAGAGCTACATCATGAATACAAATGAAGCTCTGTTTCTGCAAAGAACAGAAAGCTAACCTCAGAAAAATACTTCTACAGCTAAGAGCAATTTTTTGTTAAACAATGACAGTCTGGCCGATATAACGAAGCAACTGGCCTGCCAAGTGTTATTGTTAAAGTTTGCGTCTTAACGCAGTTCATTCTCAATGCTTTTACCCAAAACCATGTTGCATCCAATGGAGGACAAAAGCTTCATAAAGCTTCTACATGCCTTGCAATGATTGAAAACAGTTCCTTTTTTTTTTAACACGTTCAAAAGGAGCCCATTGTTACGGGAAGTACAGACATCTCAGGAAAGTATCTTTGGAAATCACGATGCAAAAGGAACGTCCCATGGTGAATGGACTAAAAACAAAATGCAGTTTCTCATTTTAAAACTGTTCGGACAGGGGATACTCTGAATTAAATTTCCTGATGTCACTGAAAGGCTCCACAAAACCACATTGAACTCCCAGAGTCTAAAAATGTACTCCAAAGTTTGACTGGGACAATGGCCGAATCCATTTTTCCTCCAGTTTTAACTCTTTTCTTGCCTTTTCATGAGTGTTTCAGTGGTGGCAGGATGGATGAAGGCCCCAAATTGTAAGATGACCATTTTGAGTTCCAGGTTTGACCTCTGGGAGAATTTCCTGCAGTTATACTCTCAGTTGAGGCACGTGAGCTGAATGACCACGCTTCACATGCAGCTGTATGGATGTGTAAAAATCGCACAATCCCGGATGAAAGAATCAGTCAAAACTACTGAAAGGGCCACAGCAGTCGCATGATTCTCTGACTGCAGACAGAATATGCACTATGAAAACAAGTCTTCCATTTCATCTTCAATACACACACAGATTTAAATTTTGATTAAAATTCCGAGGGCCTAGTCTCCAGCCTCTGAAGGTCAACTGTGTTTGAGAACAGTTCCTCTGCATCTAAAACTAAGTTCTGGAAGCAACTAGAGAAACACAAAAGTTTAACTAAGCATAACAGGGGTCGCCATGAATTTTCTGAGGTTAAACCACCAATTGTACTAATCCCTTACACTCAGTCCATAGCCAGGTGAAGCACAGAATATGTTCAGTTAGGCTTTGTCTCTCAGGTCCCTCCGGTTACAGAGCTGATAGCAGTGAAACCGGGGGCCACACAACATATAGCCCAAAAATATCACATTGATCAGAAGAAAATGAACACACAATGTGCTATACCTATATAAAAGGGTACAAGCCTCTTTCTGCAAGGAACAGCATCTCAGTCCTCCTGAGGTCACCAGATGTGGAAAGTTGACCGTGCCGCGATTTTACAGATTAGCAGCATAGTCCAGCCAGCCCCTCCACCCAAGAGAAAATGGCACCACCCAAATTAGTTTTGGATCAGTCCTTCCTACTGCTGACACCATGTGTTATGGTCAGGGGCCCCGGTATTTTACATCTGTTTGTATTAAGGCTGAATAGTGGCGTCTCAGCCTATGGGGACAGGCCCCCTTGCAGGGGCACACGACGAGCAAGCTGCAACTGCGGCTACGCACATCTGGGACGTATATATTTAAAGAAATAATAAACTGTCAGGAAATACGAGACGGCGAGGAGTCCGCTCGGGACAAGGACGAGAGCAGCGGGTGATGGAGCGGACGGTGCACCAGAGCGCCATGGCGACCTTGTGGCACACGTGCGGGGGCATCAGAGGGGCCCCACGGCGCATTCATCAGCTCCAGAGAGCACCGCTGACGTGGCGGGTCACCTAGCAGGTCGGCGGGTCATCCAGCTCGTACTGCTGCCCCTCTCCCAGTGTTTGGTTCATGAGGACAAGGCCAGAGGATCCCACCCCTCAGTGAAAGCTCCTGGGCCTTCTGTGTCTACATTCTGAATACTTCTGGTTACATGACGAACACCTCGTCCTCCCCAGATCACAAGTTCAACTGGTATAATTCCTCAAAATCCCAAGTGGTACTTAGTAATGTAAGACGCAACGATCAATTAATTAGGACCTTAAATCGAGTCACATGTAAATACTGGAAATCATTTACAGACTATCACAAGGGGCTATTGTTTGTGGTTCAGTGGGCTAGGACGCTGAGCCTATAACTGGATGGTCACTGGTTGAAATCCCAGGGTGTGCCATTAATCCCAGCTGCTTCAGGGACTATCTGACCCTGCTTTCAATTGTCCATCGCTTTGGACAAAAGTGTCCGCTAAATACATTTGTTTATGGTCCTATTACATGCGGTCGATGAAAATACACATTCGTAGAGGATGAGTTCACTTCTCTGAATTGTGATACCCCTGTCTGTATCCAAGAATTTGTCCAGCATATAAATTAATAAGTATAAGCAGGGTGTACTTGACAAGCCCCGATGGTACAAGACAATATCTGTATCGAGTGTGCAGTGCAGCAAGGAGCCAACTTAGAACTCTACTTTCGCACACAGGTGTCAGACTTACGAAGTACAGCGATAACACCAAGAGTGTGTGGGATGTTCTCTTTACTGGAAGTTAATTGATTGTCTTGGGGTTATCACTTGCCTAAGATGGACTTATTTTCACTTCACATTTCCTTACACTGGAAAGCGATGCTCCTGAGGCCACCCCCCTGCCTCAAGTTGGAATATTCCGGCATAACATTTTGGTAGCTGAGCACAAAGAATGCGAATACAGGATGGAGAAACGTGTCGGCGTGCTTGTCTGACCATTGGAAATCCATAGGAGCTGCTGCTAAGGAACTCTGGGACTGGAACCTGCAACCTCGCTGGCAAGCATGCAAAGGTAAGCTTAGGATTTTTAGAATTTAGTGATTAATTGTCATTGTTGACACACGACAGCAGACAACAACGAAATGTGTTCTCTGCATTTAACCCATATGTGGCAATGTGACATAGGAGGGGGCAGCTAATTCAGCACCCGGGGAGCAGTGCTTGGGGGCGGTACCTTGCTCAGAGCTCCTCAGTGGTGCCTTGCTGGTCGGGGATTCGAACCTGCAATCTTTCAATTACGAGTGCGCTTCCCTAACCATTAAGCCTCCACTGCCTACAAATCATGACCTATATTTCTGTGTGCATACACGGCAGACCCCATACCTGTGCTGGAGGAAGCCAATGAAAGGGGCGACGCCTGTCCCGGACCCCACCATGATGAGGGACACGGTCGGGTCAGCGGGCAGGCGGAAGGCAGAGCTGGGGCGGAGGCTCACGCACACCTGGGAACACAGGGCCCGAGTGGGCCAAACCAGCACCAGTCATTCCATCACTCACGGAGAGTAGCATGTTCTGTTCACGGCCTTTAAGTGACGGCAGCAAGCAGAGGACGAATCCCTTGGTCTGTCCCCAAAAAGTCGGTCTCGTTTTGAGCTCAGCTCACCTTGAGGGGGTCAGAAAGGTCAGGGTTTCCTGAAGGGGGTTCGGCCGCCCCGTGGGGGCAGAGGATGGGTGAGACTTTGTCCGACAGCCACCCCGTGCACACTCCCCTCCTGCTGGTGGGACGTCCAGGGCATGGAGGAAACTCCACCACGTGGAAGACAAAATGCAGCTTCCCCGGGTGACGGAGGCTGGAGCTGTGGAGGGTGACGGAGCTGGGATGAGCCTTCAGGCGAGGGGCTCGGCCCGGGGCCAGCAGCCCTTCGCTCTGGAGACCCCTGCTGGCCAAACTGTTCATTGTTTACCTCATGCCCATTAGTAAGCCGCTTAAGTAGCGGGAGTCGTCTTTGGGAACTGTATGCAAGCGACTGACACGTTTTAAAGGCAGCCAACACTTTAAACCACCTCCTGTTTTGCAGATTCAAACTTACCGGGACAATGAGGGGAGACTCCACAAGTCATTACGCAGAGTTTGTCAGAAAGCAATCTGTTCATTCGAAACATGGAAATAATCTGCTTTTTGGAAGACGTCCGCAAGAAAGCCTGAGAAATATGCCTTCAAGAAAACGAAAGCACTGAAAAGGCCACCGCTCCAGAAAGTGATCTTAAAGTAACGCACAATTACAGACTTACCACGCTGCTGAGTATGACCTCGGCTGCAGGGTTGGCAAGTGCTCTAAAAAGGAAATGATTTCAGTTTACTCAGAGAGAGACGTAAGGAGGAGAGGCCTTTTTGAAAACCATAGTTGAAGACAGCTTAATACCATTGTAGGCACTAATTAAGAAAATTAATCAGGCAGACAAGGGTGTAGAGCTTTGCTTGTTAATGCAGAGAAAAAGGAACAATTTGGACAATAATGAAGGGGCGACTGTGGCCCACACACCTACACATACGAAGCCTATCCATGCATGCCAACTCTCTCACCTCTCGGCCAAAAAAAGAACACTGAGGTACCATCTATTTCGAGGTGCACATTTTGAGCTTGGCATCATAGCTGCCCCTGTAGGTTCGGAAATGAAACTGGCACGCTCCGACATATGGGAATAGGCCGGGTTCGCCCTTGCTGCTGTACGCGCAAGGTCGTTCACACCTGAGACCTTGGCTTGCAGTTAGCTTCCCGTCACCAAAACAAACAAACCAAAACAAACAAGGCCAACACCAAGACAGACTCAAGTCACTGCAAAGGGCACCAGATCTGTCAATAGGCTATTTCATACTCCTAAGAAAAGCTATTTCGTGCATGACTATTATAGCAGTGTGGCTTCAAATATAAAGGCAATATTTATTTTTCATGTTCTTGGATTCTATGGCCTTGTATCTGAAAATGCTTGCAGTTTCTCCACACGGATACCACAGGAAACAGCGCATAAGCAATGCATAGCGAGCAGCCTGGTCAAACGGCAGAGAAATGAAGCCCTGAAGTGGTCCGCTTAAGGATACATCCTTCGGCAAAATGCCGAGCATCATGGTCAGAGATGCATCACAGCATATGTTAAAACTGCACTTATTCATGAAAATGGTGACGCCGCATGCGTGTTAGAGGCAGGGAAATGGGCCAATGATGGTTATTTTAACGAAAACAAATAAAGATAATAAACACTGACTGTGGGTAATTCTCTGGATGTAAATGGATTGTTCTGAATGTAATACAGCGAGAACCTTAAAACTCTTCTGAACGTCAGCTTTAACGTTAACGAACTAGTAGACGGCGTAAAAACAAACTCGTTTGTGGCCGTCACTCTACACCATAGCCATGAAAACACATTAAAGTGAAAGATTTTCTTTTCCGACATGGACAAACTAGCGCAGAGGCAGCGCATTACATCCACTGAGAATTCACCGACGACAGCAAAGTGAGTCATGGCCGCTTGCCTGCTTATAAAAAGGCGCTAAAAAGGCAAACCTAGAGGAAACTGATACCCAGAATTCCCCTCCTTCCCACACTGCCTGGTTTTATGCGGCACAGGCACATTAAAAACCAGCTTGCTTAGCACAATGTTTAGATTAGGAAAGTTACACGGCAGCAATGTACGACATGAGCAACAAGACTCACAACAGAAAATACATATTTAAAGCAAGTTTTATGTTGACTTGAACAATCCCTAAAAATTATTTTAAAAGGAACAGTGCAAATGGTATTTTTTACAAACAAGGATTAAGCTCATGGAAGCTCAGGTGATAAATGACACAACGATTAGTGGGCTAATGTTACATAGATCGCGAATAGCAATGATTCTACTGCCCTCTACTGGCCATTTCGTGAAACATTTGATACCCATACTGTGAAACGATGCTTCAAAATGCAGCTGGATGTGCTCACTGACCTATAAGGAGGCTCAAGGGAGGCGAGCAGGAGGGGAAGGCGTACAGGAGGTCCAGCAGGCAGAGGCCGGGGTCTCTCACGAGCCTGTTGTATTCAGCCGAGCCCTGCTTGCTGCATAGCTCCTGCAGCCTGCGTCTCTCGGCTGCGTCTGCCGTGCAGTCCACCAGGGACCGGAGGAAAGCCTGGGGAGAGGCATCACACATGCTGCAGCTAGGCTCACATGCCAGGTGTACTGGCTACGCATTAGCAGTAGGGATTCCCGCTCAAAGCCAAAGAGCAGCCATGGGAACTGGCCAGACCTCCCACCAGGTTAGGTAAAAGCAGCACCTTTTTGGGGACACTCCTGATCTCCAGGCACCAGGTGAGGAGATACTGCAGGGAACAGCCCTCTGGGATGTGACTGGGAATCTGCGCGCCTGTCGGGAAGACAACGAGGCAACAATGTTCCTTGATCCAATGCCACGCTAACGAAGCTCACAAGTTAACGGCCGGTCCAGCCGCCCTCTCGTCTCTCACCCTTTTTCTTGGTGTCAGCCTGCAGCCGCAGCTGGACGGCGTGGTTCTGACAACCTGCCAGGCCCAGGCGACCCAGCAGGCCTGCCACCTCCGCCTCGCCGTTCGGGCAGTGCACATCGAATGAGTCCCCGGGCTGGTAGTAGACGTCGAGGTCCTGAATGAGAACGAAGAAAATGATAATGAACACCGCACGGCCGCCTTCAGGACGACAGGCTGGGAACATTATTCGGGTTTGCGGATTAACGAACTGGGGGAAATGGGCAGAGAAAACGAGATGGGCCTTTATCTAGCTAGGAATCTGCCACTGGTGTATAAAGACGGCGATGTTGCCAAATTGTCCGTAGGTATGAATGTGGGTATGAATGCAAGTATACTAACTCGAAAAATAATTAATTATTGTTAATTATTGAATTCAGATGTTTCATTCAGACCCATTACCACAGGTGTGTAAAATCAAGCACCTAGCCATGCAGTCAGGTTTACAAACATTTGCGAAAGAATGGATCGTTCTGAAGAGTTCAGTGAATTCAAGTGTGGTACTATCATAGCACTTTACAATTAGCCAATTCATGAAATTTCTTTCCGGCTAGATATTCCATGTCAACTGTTAGTTGTATTATTGCAAACTGGAAGCATTTAGGAACAACAGAAACTCAGCCACGAAGCGGCAGACCATGTGAAGTAACAGAGTGGGATTGCCGAGTGCTGAAGTGCACAGTGCATGAACGTCGCCAACACTCTGTTGTCTCAATAACTGCCGAGTTCCAAACTACCTCTGGCATTAACCCCAGCACAAACTGTACACCGGGGGCTTCATGGAATGTACTTCCATGGCCAAGCAGCTGCATGCAAGCCTCACATCACCAAGCCCATGTCAAGAACGCCGCCACTGGACTCTGGAGCAGTGGAAACGTATTCTGTGGAGTGACGAACCACACTTCTCTGTCAGGCAATCTGATGGATGATTCTGGGTTTGGAAAATGCCAGGAGAACATTACCTGCCTGACTGCATTGTGCCAACTGTAAAGTGTGGTGGAGAAGGGATAATGGTATGGGGTTATCAGGGGTTGGGCTAGGCCCCTTAGTTCCAGTGAAGGGAACTCTTAATGCTTCAACATACCAAGACATTTTGGACAATTCCATGCTTCCAAGTATGTGGGAACAGTTTGGCGAAGGCCGTTTTCTGTTCCAGCGTGACTGTGCCCCAGCGCAAAAAGCAAGGCCATTAAAGGCATGGTTGGATGAGTTTGCTGTGGAAGACCTTGACTGGCCCGCACAGAGCCCTGACCTCAACCCCATCGAACACCTTTGGGATAAACTAGAATGGAGATTGCGAGCCGGGCCTTCACATCTACCGTCAAAAATGCTCTTCGGAATGAATGGACAAAAATTCAGACAGACACACTTCAGAATCTTGTGCGAGGTGTTACCAGAAGACTGGCAGCTGTTACAGCTGCAAAGGGGGGGGGACCAACTCCATATTGATGCCTATGCATTTAAAATGTGACGTCATAAAGCTTCCTGCTGGTGTAATGGCCAGGTGTCCCAATACTTTTGTCCTACACTATAGTGTATATCAGAGGTTTCGTTTCCTTCTCTGTGTGTCTGCAGTTCCTTTTCTGGGCCACTGACTGATGCCCAGAGAAGCCAGTAAATTCACTAAGCGGCAGGCCCCACGTAAGCGGGCCAGCCTTGAACCCGCTTCGCCACCGCCGCTCTGCCAGGCAGATTCATTACGGGACCACAGAGCGAGCCGACTCACAGAAACATCCAGCTCCACCAACAGGGCCGTCTTCACAGCATCCTCCCGGGTCAGCTGGACGGCTGAGGTCACGGGTACTTCATAGACACCTTCTTTCCGACACGGCCCGTTATTCTGGAGGTAGGCGAAGAGACACTGATACGAGGACTGAATACAAACGACTTCAAAAGACAGAGCTGCATATTAATTACCTTAATACCACATCTAGACCTCTTCTTGATCATTACTCTAGGCTTTAAAATGAGATTTCTGAGAAGTGCTATTTAGGATACACAAAGTTCACCCCTGGCTTTGGCCACCACACGCCTTACAATGATATAATCATTGCTATTAGTCCAGAACAATCTCTACACACACTTTAGCAAGATTCCCATGAGGTCTAGAGAACTGATTGAATGTTCCTTTTTAAGGGCTAATATAAGACATTTTTATTTGCATGTAATTCGCAAATCTGGGAATTTATTGTTGATTAGATCAGTGTAACAAGACACTCAATATACTAAGAAAAAAAAGCCTTGTTACAAATGGTATTGGGTCTAATAGGTTGGCAGAGGAGGAAAAGTGGTGTATTGGAAAAAGAGTAATAGCTATATTTCATTTAGCTCCTCAAACACATTTACACATAAACAATGAACCGTACTTTCAAGGCAAATGAAAAAAAATAGCACAAGCAGGGAGGGCAGCCAGTACTGAAAGCAGTGAAGTTTGCTTTGAATCGTAAATGAAAAGCTGTCGGTTCAGTTCTGAGAACGGTGGCGACAACAGGGCAGAAGGCAGAGAATCAGCATCTGCACACACATCACTATGCCTGCCTCTCTGTGCTGCATCTGGCCAACTGCTGATGAGTATTACAAAGTCGCCACATGCAAAACGCTTTCATCTGCTCAATGGAACTCACGGAGGGAATTAAACGCCCTCAGAACCTGTGCGTCGCATCCGACTCTCCCTACCCAGTAATACGATGTAGTGAACACACCGTAATAAAGCAACAGCACTGAGAGAGATTCTACTGAACGGGTGGAAGCTTAAAAAAAAAGAAAAGAAAGAAACTGCACACTGGGAAGAACTAGTTATAACCAAGCCAGCCAAAGAACAGGAATCATTTTATTAACTACTATTAGTTACAAAGCTTGGAAGAAGTTTATGTTTAGGCTTGTGGCCATCCACAGAAGGACAACAGGACAGAGTACCTCCTCTGCAGGGCCACCTAACAGCTGGGCATCAATGAAAGAGGGAGGCAGAGTGGGCACGTTGAGGGCAGACTCGGACAACGGGGGCAAGGAGCGGGTCAGTATGGTATGTCCTGCGCCAGACTCCTCCTCTGCTGGTCCACGTTTTGAAAGCTCACGGGCTGGACCATTAACATCGCTGAGGCTGAGGAGGTGGATGTTCAAGCCCCCCCCTGAGTTATCGGCACTTGGTTCCTCCGGGTTTGCCAGATCGCCATTTAGAACAGCCTCCAGGCAGCCAGCTGTTTCTTCTCCTGAAGTGGACATCTCTGAAGAAGCTGTTCTTGTAGCGTCCCAAAGTCCTTTGATCCACGGATCCACCACTATTTCCAGTCTAAACATACAAAGAAAAAATTGGTAACACTTTATTCGAGGAGGACACAAGTACCTTAGTAACTCAGTAACTATGCAAGTACAAATCATGAACAAGTATAGTACATTAACTGTTATGATTGATTAATGATGAACAAGCATGGGATCAGTACATGGTTAACACTTAGCTTCTGATTAATTAATATATTAAGTAAGAGAGTACTACTAATTACTTTATTTGTACCCAATGAAGTGTTACCAAAAAGTTCAAAAGTTTAATTAGAGAAAGTTCTAATGACTGTAAATGACTGAATTAAAAGGACTACACTTCATTGCCCTCTAGCGTGGAGTAGATAAACTTTCGCA
>JAODKC010000036.1:6968735-7012989 GCA_026777985.1 Mormyrops attenuatus | reverse complement strand
TAGACCTGAGAGATATCTTACATTTTTTTTATATATTTGATGTTACATGCTAATTAGAAACGTACAAATTCATGCACTATGGACATATCGGACTTGACCGTCCCCATGACTGGTTCATCTCACCACAAAGGGAAACTGGATTTCCCAGGGAGGCCCAAGCAATGAGGAGTGAACAAGCAAACTCCACATACACACCCAGAGGCGGGGGACACCCTTTAACACCGTAATAGATGCATATGTGCTTATATATAAAAAAAACCTGATTCATCTTACCCCACACTATCATCCGCAAATCCTGTAGCATAGAAGCGTTTGGCTCCAAGTTCTGCCAGACGTCTGTCAATGGTTCTCCCACATTCGCAGAAATATGTATAGTTTGTGTCGCCCAAGGCTTGAGTGGACAAAACATGGGTAAAATTCAGCAGCTATAGTCAACTTTAGCTTTTCATCAAGTCCATTTCTAAAAAGGCTCTTTCAGAATGATTTAATTATACATCACTGAATATTTAGAGTAGCGCGTCATTCGGATTCAATGTGTGGAAATGAAGTGTGCTACCTAAGAGGGCATAGCGTAGATGTTTGAAGTGGTCACTGGCCAAGGTCTTGTCTTTTATTGCCTTCACAAACTTAAGGGCGGTATCTGGAGGTTCTCCATCGCCAGTGGTAGATACTACAAAAACAATGGGGGCAATTTCTTTTTCCAGGTTATACTGCAGGAAAAAAAAACACACAAAAAGATAAATAAACAAGATTGCACAATAACGACTAGGGTCATCGTCCATACAAGATCACAGTTTGGTGCTTTTGTTGCAAACATGATATTACTTGTCGAAACACTACTGTGCGAGTCAATGTCCTCTTGGAGAATAATGAAGATCTCATTCCACAAACGTTCAAAATGTAAACAAGCATTTGCTCAATATTACCCTTTCTTTTTGGCTCAGGCAGTAGAGGTCCGCGACGAATCCGTGTTCCTCCGCCTGATCGCCTATCTCCTCGGCTATGGACTGCGCTTGGCCACGCTGGGATCCGTAGAGCAGTACGAAGCGGGTCTTTACTTCGCAGGGCATGACAGGCGCTCTGTACCTGGGGGTGACATAAGGGCGTTTATTTCAGCCAGCAGCGTTTTTAAAGTGCACACAGAATAGGTCACCAAGGACGGAATCCCAAAAGACTCGTTAACACGTGACAGGGTGAACAGAGATAACCCACTTTAAGTGTAATGATACACCAGGACAGGCAAGCGACATCACGGACACGTGCTAAAACGTCGTGCGTGACTACCGGCACCATAACAGAGCTCCTCACCTAAAATATATGACGGCCGAACAAGCGCACGCCGGCAGACACCCATTTCATCTCTTAACTTTGCGACACGTTTTCCAAGCCGATTTACCGTCACACCGGAAATGACGCAAGGCCGGTGCATGTCAGCGCGTGCCGTCAGCGCTGAGGCCCCCCGATAGGACGCGCTGTTCTTTAATGTTGTTTTATCGCTCAAGCAGATTTCCGAAGAAGAAGTGTTGGGCTGTGTGATAAGAGTATATCTTTAAGAAAAATGCGACATTAATGTATGTTGCTATAGGCTACGTTTGATAAAGAAATACTGATCATATTCATACGTAAGCTGAGTTTATTGCGATAATTATTAATGCATTCAAAAGTATGGCTAACACTAGTTCGAACTTACTCGGGTAAATATACTCGGGTTTTGCTTGCAGATGTTTTAGCATTATATATACGGCTGAATGTAATTGCAGATGTGTTTAGAATGTCTTTATTCACTGACGTTCACCAGACGTTTGGACGTAGACGGTGAAAACAATGATGAATGACTGAATGGCCTCGGTGAATATTTATGTGCGGAGGGTGAGGATAACACCCCACTACTATCACCTGGGATTTTATTTGGCTTAGAAGTAGGAGTGCCCCTACTCGCAAGACGCAGTAACTGCAGTTGAGTGGCAGCCCTTCGCGGACAACTTACTCTGCGAAGAGCAAGTTGAGGGAGGCGTAAAGACAATTTCCCCACGGGGATTAATAAAAGTGATGATTATCTTATTATTATTTTAGCCTCAAGTCGACACACAGTCAGTTTGCATGTGAAGAGTGTAATACACTATCCATAAAAGGAAATCAGGAAGCAAATGTTAGCCATTACAATACAGAATTACGCAATGCATAGCTATATATAACATACAACAATGTACCTGGCATATAATTTTGTTCCCCAATGTAAACACTATTCCTGGTTGCATCAGTCGAAGCTGCCATCAAGTACATGACCAACAAAAGTACTATGGTATTCAACTTGGAAAAAATATTATCATAAAATGTCATTTATTTATGAAAAAGTATAAACTGTTTTAGATGATTAATACATATTATTTGATTAGTAATGCCTATATGAAATCATCGGTTTTCACAAAGAAATGTATTGAAATACAGATTCAAATGGAATGCATGATTAATGGATATTGCTATTGCAAGTCAATTTTTATTCAGTGGCCGCCAAAAACAACTAAGCGATCACAGCTCTGCACTGCCTTCAGATCAGCGGTCAGACATATTTCTTCAGCCAGTTCAGCATGTCCATTCTGGCCTCCTGAATAAAGGGGCTATCAGTGGGATTTATGTCCTCCCTTTTGCGGTGAACAAAGCCATGGGTCTGTCCTGGAAAAATCTTCACTTGAAAGTCAACGGTACATCTTTCCTGTAACTTCTTCTCAAGGACGGTCACCTAAAAACACAGTCGAGTTACTTTAGGGCCCAGAAATCAGACACTTTCTCGTCAGTATGTACGAACATAGCAAAATTGTTTGTGGTGCGTGAAGTACAGGGCAATAATACAAGACATACAGGAGAAAGACCACAGAAAATGGCGTATAAAAAGAATTGCTAATGCACATAAGAGAAATTTACAGAATATACGGTGTAAGGTCTCTTAAGACAATAAATTAACATCATAGTATTATGTGCGAAAATGGCTGCAAAAGCAAGTGAAACAAGTGTGCTAAGATCCATGTGCTAAATTTCACAGATGTGGAACAGATTGCTAACTCAGATAGTGCAGAAAATCTGAGTTTCCTTGTAAAACCAGGGGGTTGGAAAATAACCCAAGACCTTAGCTAATTACTAATCAGGATGAGCATGGACAAATGAGATCTCACTAACCTGATCGAGAGGTATAACTGCATCATTTTCACCGAAAATGAACAAAGTAGGACTCTGCAGGTTGTACCTATCTTCATCGTCTTTGATGATTCCTACCGGCAGATAAAAATGGATTGTTACGGCATGAAGTATACCCAGAACTATACAGAGTCTGTAGCAGTCTCCACAGAAAATGCTGGCAACTTTCAAGATGCTCAAAAGACGATCATTCAAGCAGCAACTAAAGAACAAGGTGGCCATTTTTAAACGTCTACTGCAAAATGGACTTACCGTACACAGAGACCCCGGCTTTGATCTGTGGATACCGGAGGACCAGGTGGTGTGTGGCGACCCCCCCCCAGCAGAAACCCACCACAGCTATCCGTGTAACCCCGCACTCCTTGGCCAGGTATTTCAACACCACGTCCACCTCTCTAAAATGGTGATGAAGCAAAGCACATTGGTAACACTTTACTTGACAGGGCTCAAATATTTAGTAATAACTCTGTTACTATCAAAATACAAATCATGAACAAATATAGTCCCTACTTGAGATAAAAGATGTGTCACTATTCATTAATAATTAACAAACGTGGGATCAGTATTTCACTTGTTATTCATTACTTGTTCTTTCACTAGTTCCTTAGTAGTTCCTTCAGTAGTTCATAAGAGTTTACAGAATTAACAGATATAGTGCATATAGTAACGGGGGTAAAAGTTGCATCATGATTCATTAATGACGAACAAACATGAGATCAGTATTTCACTTCTGTTATTCATGACTTGTTCCTTCACTAGTTCGTTCAGTAGTTCACAAAAGTTTACAACATTATAACAAATATAGTAAAAAATATAGTAACTGCTTGATATAAAACATGTCACTATTCATTAATCATGAATTAGCTTGAGATCAGTATGTAACTAACACTTAGTCTGTGGTCAATTAATGCATAAGTAATAATATAATGCTATATTATTTGTGCCCCGTCAGGTAGTGTTACTAGCACATTGGTACTTCGTTATTTAAATGGAGGCCTATACAATACGCGCGGATCAGCAGGTGAAGCAGGCTTTCCAGATGTTCTACGTAAATAAGCATGCTCAAAAAGACGTTTACTTATTTATATCGGTGGCTTTGCGGTCTTCCAACCATTTTTGGAAGGTTGAAAAGTCATGAGATGGACTCCATGGTTCTTTTCCAGCAAAGAAATCTGGGCAAACAGCGCTAAAAAAAACCCCAACAAAATATATTATTAAAGAAATAATGATCAATAATAGTAGACACGGAAAAATATGCATAAAGTATACTTGTATCCTCTTGATAGAATTTTGCTCTTCTATCATTTGCTTTGCCTTAGACGGAATATGATTGACTTCAGTTCAACATATATCTGAATAAAAAAATATATGGTGTCAAACTGGGACTATTTAATTTACATGTATCCATGGGAAGCCAGTAAATCAGCCATGTATCTCGTGTTGGGAAGCCGCCACCCGTAAATGTCTTGAATGACGATGACAGCCTTGTCGGATTTCACCGCGGGTTGTGACACATATGCTTCAATGTGCTCGATCTGGACCTCAACCCCCGAAGCACCGTAGTCCATCCTGTCCCCGATGTCACAGGGACACGGCTTCGCTTCATTTGCCATCTAAAATACGAAACGTCCAAAACACGTAAATCCAGCATGGCACAGTCAGCAAAATAACATTCCCAGAGCTGTCGATTGCATGCCGAAATCATGCCAGGACAGCGCGCTAAATGTATATAACTGTCGTTTCAAATCAAGTCCATGTAACATAGTTGCATATCAATATGTGAAATTTAATGGATAAATTCTTGCATAAAATGTTCTCACTAAATTCTTGTAACCAAATACTTTGCTAGACAGCACCGGATTATAATGCGGCTGTATTTGCACGACGTTTACGCAAGACCTAACTAGTTAACGTAGGTGGGCTCAGCATTTAATATGCGCTGTTTCACCATTTTATAGGGTCGCAGAAAAGAATCACGCCGCCCCATCTGCTCATTTAACTGGAGGACATAAAGAACACAGCACAATATACCTTAACTTCCCGATAGCAGATCCTGTATCTCCTATATCGTTAGCGATCTTCGGGTCGTAACCAGTCGTACCTGAAATGTGCGTCTGCAATGAGTTTACCAAATAGTTACCAATGTAAATTCATTTACAGCGTTTGCTTGCTTTCGGTTACACTATGATGGTTATGTAAAATGCATGTTTATGATAAGTCAAATATGTGCATTACAAAATATATAATAAAAAGGAATAAAGACCCAAATAAACAAGCAGGAATCGGCCAGACTTTGGACTTCCGCCGCTTGAATCAAGGGTCGGTTTGCGCTTTAATTCGTCTCCCCCCTCCTTCGGTAGGCTGGCTGCTCCGCCCCTTAGACTTTTCCCAGTTTTCTGTGAGCCTGCCTGCCCTTCACTGTGTAAATAACATTGCGCTGCCATTTAACTAAACCAAAATTATCTAAACATAAATCCATTTGAGGCGTTAGTGTTTAGTTTTGATACGATTCATCAGGATAATTTCATACCTGTCCCACTTTGTCCTCGATGCTTAAAACGTGAAGCCCTCGGCAGGGGCTGGGTTCCGGTGAGCAAAAAATGGACAAAAACATTCCAGACTAAATCGCTGCTGGTCATAATGGTACAACGTACTAACCAGTTTAAGTTTCCTAGTACGTTTCGGATTTCCTTAGGACGAAAAGGCACCGCTGGGATTCGAACCCAGGATCTCCTGTTTACTAGACAGGCGCTTTAACCAACTAAGCCACGGCGCCACACAATAGATAGAAAAGTTTGATTCCTGAAAAACGAATCTAAAATTCCTAGGATTTTTTTTATTTTTAAAAACTTATTTTTTGTTTCCAGAAATGCTGATGGTTGCGTTACATGTCAACAAATCGATTTTTCCATATCGTCCCACTACATAACTGCATTCGTAGTTTCTTGGATCTATACACCGCAAATTTACAATTTAAGTGATTTTCCATAATGTGGTGCCAAGTAATCTTTTTAAATATCCAGCATGATTTATCCTGAGGAGGCTGTGACTAATTTGCTACTTTGCCTTAAGCGTAAGCCGGAAGATATTCTGCTTTCTCAACGATTTAATATGACACTGTCAATATAATAATATTCTTCGCTTTAGTCACCATTCTAAACGCGAACATGATTGACACTCAGCACCGTCCAACATTTTTCATTGCAAGTTCTGTTGGTATTAATACATATTGAATAACTTTTTTTTATTATTATGTGAAAGAAAAAAACATAGGTCAGAACTAATCCTATGTAAGTTTTATTGGAGTCAGAAGAACTTACTGTATTATATTTAATTGGCATTGTAGTATGCATGCACATAAGAGTTTCATTGTACTGTGTTCATAAAATAATGAAATGAATTTTCAACAAAAACTTTTACTACTGTGGCAAACACAGTGTCATATCTGTCCCATCAACCCGATCGTCACGCAAACATAATATTATATCCAGGCAACCATGTTCCAAACGCTTATACTGGTCAGGTTTACTGGACATGAGATTCTAACATAAATTAAATCACTACAAAAAAGTCACACATGTCAAGCATATGGATTAGGACATTTTTATATGTAGTATATTGTACATATAAACGGGGAATTAAAGACCAATCCATTAGACAACACAAATCCATGATCCAAAACACCTCTTGACAAAAATATGTGGACCCTGTGGGGTGGGGGGTTGACCCAGGATGGGGCATCAACATAACGCACATTCACACCTACAGGCAATAGTGGCAATGGCGTCCTGGAGCTGTACGTGCTGTGCGTGCCCCTGGCTTTTATACAGCGTCCGGGGTTTGTGGCTAACTTCATGGGCGCCTGGATCTGTATGGCTGCACGCATGGCGCGCACCCTTCATTTTATATTTGTTATTTTGTTATTGTGACCGAGCTCCCTTAATCCCCTTACTTAACCCCCATTGTGAACTATAGGACTTTGCTAAAGTATAAGACTGACCAAGGAGGCAAGTAGTACACGTCTCAGGGCAGCTTCTGGGAGGCGGTCCTAAAAGCCTCATCTAATAGAAGATGTGATTGAATAAAAAAATTGACTGATTCAATCAACGATCAGTTCATGACCGATCATTGAAGAGAAAGGTGGCTATAGAGGACATTAAACCTCATAAAGTGGACTGTATAGAACGGCCACTAGTTTGTTATTCTCTATATAGACGGAATAAATAAAACCGTTTTTTATTTTCATTTCTGTTGATGGTCCACCCATCCATCCATTTTCTGAAACTGCTTGTCCTATTCAGGGTCGCAGGGGGTCCAGAGCAAATCCCGATGGCTACGTGCGTAAGTTGAGGAACAATCCAGGATAGGGCGTTAACCCATCACAGGGCACACTCACGCACCTTTGCACATAGTTGGATACTGTTGCTGAAAGTGTCCAATAACAGGTTGTTACCAAGAGGAATCGTAGGTCTGATTTAGTATTTTGCCATTTTCTGAAACTAGAATACATTATCAACTTATTTAGTAGCGTATTTTCCTGTGTTAACACTTTGGAGGATATCCGCTATCCCTGTAATCATGGTCTGTAATCATGTCACTTCAGGGGTGAAAGCCAGGACCACTCCGCTGCTGATGTCCTCTGCAAACATTGCAACTCCTCCACTACCCCGCTGTCCTTACAACTTTTTTTGCTGCCGTAAAATGAAAAGCAATGTCGTGAGAACCAACCATTGCCGTCTCCAGTCACGAAGTGTCGAAAAGATCGTTGCCGTGCGGATTTTCACCCCCGGTGTCCGCAAAGCATACGGTTACATTTAGTCTAATGTGCTGAAGCAGCAGAGTTTGTCCCCACTCCGGGGAATATGCGCTACATGGGTCTCATCTGGGGGTGTCCGTTGTTTCCGATTGACTTGTTTTGATCGCCGGGCTGCCAGACGGCGTGCCGATGTGTCGTCTGTCAGACTAAAAGCGCCACCGATCTGCGCGTCACCCTACAAGATGGACACCGCCGAGGAAGGTATCGCTGACAGGACCCACCTTTTACCTTAAACAGCGATGTCGGGTCTGAGAATTGCCACTGCTCTCGTTCACTGTCTTGTCATTTACGCTTCAAAAGGCCGCAGATATGATATTATTAACTACACGAGATCAAACCAGACAGACAACTAGCCTTCCCAATTTGCTGTGACTCAGAGCCGCTTCCCCTACCAGACTGAGACAGATCCTTATTTATAACCTTAACTATATGCTGTTGTGTGCAGCTGGCTGATACTTGTAGCGAGTGTCATTTGTATAGCAGATAGGGAGCTGATCAGCAGTGTGTGACAGGTGGACCGAAATGTTGCAGCGGTCATCAGTGTAACTATGGAGAGTGAGATCGCCACCTGGACTCGTTTATTTTTGCGTATTTGTAAGATGCAGCTGGGTGTAGGCGTGTGGCAGGTCCTCGGTGCTTTCAACACCTGTGCTTCTGCACACTTCGGCCAGTACCTTGCAGAGCAGAGCCGTGTGATCGGAAAGACTTGGCGAGGACCGTGCAGCTGTGGGTATCTTCTGTATGCATTTATTTCTGCCCACGGTGGACGCAGGGTTGCCAGCTCTCACACATCTGGCGTGGCACTTACGCTTTCAGTCTCTCACACTCGCGCAAGAAATCTTAAGGCAAATCTGTATTATTCCATTATAGACCTAAAATTAACTACATCAAAAGCGTCGGAGTAGTTTGCAAACCCTACAGGCCATTTACAAGATAATAAAACATACACATAAATGTCTGTGAGGGTTGTCTCTAATTGAAAATGCCACGCCAGCCAGCTGACAAAAGTTGCAAGCCTTTGGACAGGAACCAGTTAAGGCAGGGGTGTCAAACTCCAGTCCTGGGGGGCCGGAGTCCTGTGTGGCTTAGTTCTTTCCCTGTTCCACCACAAATGATTCAGCTCAAGACCTGAACCAAAAACCAAAAACTGTGCGGGGTTCCAGCCCTCCAGGACTGGAGTTTGACACCTCTGGGTTAAAGGGTTTCGGTTTGATGTGCGGTCCCTGTCATCCCAGCGTGTGCTGTAAAGCTGGGAAATGTGGGAATGAAAATGTAGATCCTCATTTGACTGGCTTGCAGGACGTTACGATGCATACATACGACGGTTGTACTACCCGTCTCTCCATTCATCAATTTTGCAAGCGGTTAATTCCCATCCAGCAGAGATGTTGGATTGTCACTCTGAGTGAGATATTTTAAAGTGCGAATCCATTAGTATTGCCTTGGATGTAAACCTTTGTTTTTAGTACTTTTGAAATCAACAAAATTTGCTATTATAGATGTCTTTCTAGCCATTTTAAGGTTATAAATGAACAAATTACCTTCTTTTAACATATTGATTTTTGCTTGGATCACATTGGCATAAATGGTATGTAATAATGTACAGTTTCCTAAAAACTGAGTTTATTGCCATTAAATGTCAGTTGATGTCTCATTGATTGAGAGGCTGAGTCTTCTGTCCTTGCTGAAGGAACTGATTGATTTGCTTTTGTTTTCCAGCTGATATATGCAGGGTGTGTCGGTCTGAAGGGACCCCCGACAAGCCCCTCTATCACCCCTGTGTCTGTACCGGCAGCATTAAGTTCATCCACCAAGAATGGTAGGAGCCAATGGGCGTTCACTCAGTGCTCCTTTTATTAGGTACATTTAGCTTGCACTGATTCACGTAGGACCCTCATTTGCCTAACCCTGCAAAGACACATGAGGTGTAAAAGCAGCTGTCTTGGTTCTCCTCACAGAGCTGCCTAGTGAACCTGAGTTAAATGTGTCAGCGGGGAGTTACCACACAGGCTGTTTACAGAAAGGGCCATTTCTGGGTCAGTGAATGGGTGTCAAACCAGGCCAGAGTCAAATGGTGTCCATTGTGTATTATTGTGCGGCACCGGATGCTTTCCAGGCCCTGCAAGTACCGTGGGTTTGTGTTGTGTTGTAGCACTGAGGCCAATAATCAAAACTGGGACTTTCAATAGAAAAAAAAGCACTACAATACTTTAGCTTTTTAAAAATTAGAATTAGGTTAAATCAAGTTCAAACAATAGCTTTAATCATTTGACTGGTGGGACTCAACAAAATCCCACAGGATGCTGCCGGTTTTTGACACTGTGATTCCTCATTTTTGTAACTTTTTTGAGGATCAATAAGGCAGCATCATATGTGCGATTAATCAGGTTAGGGGAAGATGCTGATGTTTAACCAGAACGTCCTTTTCTTTACAGCTTGGTTCAATGGCTAAAGCACAGCAGGAAAGAGTACTGTGAATTATGCAAGCACAGATTCGCATTCACGCCAAGTAAGTAGCTAATTGCCTATTGGTGTGTGATATATGGATAGCGGGGCCTTCATACCGGCTTACGCTATGTATGTTGCTCATATTTGGCACCACATGCTAGCAAAAATTCAAATATACATCTGGTATTAAGGCGGTCGTGGTGTTTTTCAACATCAACCAGCTCAGCAATCACATGAACAGAAAACTGTTAAGAAAACTCGCTTTAACAACGAGTTGTACAGATTGTCTTATGAAAATATCTGCAGTAACAAAGTATGTGCATGTAAATGCAGAAGTGCAATAGTTTCTGAATACAAATATGGTGTCTTAAAACAGTCTAAAAATTCCTAGAGCTGGGTCCCTTGTTTATTGAGAGTCTTTGGCAAAGCTGTACAAACAGAGAGGTCTTTTAGGACGGGTACCTGGTCTACAGAGGTTGGGACATGATAAGTGGCATTCCCACAATTTCAAAATACAGTTGCAGATTAAATATAATATCTGGTCAAGCATGCACACACACATACGTCATTGCATGTATGTATAATTCGAGGATGATAAAGATGATGATTATTGCACGTAACAGGGCCTCTGATCTGTTTTCCCAGTTTATTCCCCCGACATGCCATCTCGGCTTCCAGTTCAGGATATCCTGGCGGGACTGGTGACCAGTATCGGCACGGCCATACGCTATTGGTTCCACTACACGCTTGTGGCCTTTGCCTGGCTGGGGGTGGTCCCCCTGACAGCATGTGAGTTCAGCCCCCTCTGGCGTTGTTTAAATGCCTTAGTTGTGCCTCCCGCCTGGGTCTGTGTTGGTTAGAAATGAAGCTTCGTGAACCATTTGCTGTATTTCCTGACCCCACTAGATGGTGCTCTCTGTCCAAGAAAGGGCTCAAAGCATGCTTCAAAGTCAACCAAGAGCATCATTTAGTGAGGTCAAAAGTTCAGCAAATGGTTCATGAAGCTTCATTTGGCCATCACTAGTCTGTAGGAAGCATTTATACCTCTGAACTTAAACTGTACTGATTTGACTGAAGCTGAGCGGAATGTTACAGTATAACAAAAACAATTGGTTCCATTCTCAGTCTCAAACTAATGCAAAATAGATACATTAAATATGATAAAGTGCAGACCACAATTTAAGTTTCAATGCAAGCTTATATCCTCTTCATGTACTGCCACATAAATGCCTGTTGGGTGAATAAGTTAAATCTAAAGCAGTAGCAGCGACATTCAAAGTGGTGCTCAATCTGACGTCTGTCCTCTGATGCCTTCAAAACAGGTCGAATGTACAAGTGTCTGTTTACTGGCTCTGTGAGCTCTCTACTGACGCTGCCTATAGACATGCTATCCATGTAAGTGCCAGTTCTGCTGCGTCCGATCAAAGCCCCTTCCGGTGGGTTCCGGGGCATTCCGGGGCGGGTCATCTGTTACTGCCACACACATCATGATGCAGACACTGGCCATCAAGTGCTGAGTTTTGGGACTGGATTTATTTTTGGATGTACTGTTGGGTACTGGGAGTAGGTGTTTCCCATGCAACTCAGACTGTATCAGGGACATGTTTTATAGCAATTTGATAAATCCATCAGGAAGGGCCATAATGTTTCACCTGGTTGGAGATGGCCCAGTCTCCACTGGAGCTCAGTTTCTCACCATGTTCACACAGATGGATGGTCAGGATGTAAGATGGTGGAAAAGTTAAGACTTTCAGGCAAACTTTTTCCATCCGTTCCCTATACTACGTTTTATTATATCAGTCAAAAATGTGGAGAGATGGCAAAACACAGTGTCCTTTTCTGCCTGTGATAAGTATGGTTATTATAGAAGTAAAACTGGCCGATTCCCTCATTTTAGGGATTTTCAAAGGTGGTAGTTCTCATCCAAAGCTGGAGCAAAGCAGCCTGCTTGATGAGCTGTTTACTTAACGAGTGGTTTGGAAGGCGGGAAGGCTGAGTAATGCTCTGCGTGTGTCTGTCCACTGCGCCGCAGGGAGAACTTGCTGGCAGACTGCTTGCAGGGCTGTTTCGTGGTGACGTGCACCTTGTGCGCCTTCATTGGCCTGGTGTGGCTGCGGGAACAGATCGTCCATGGTGGCGCCCCCCAGTGGCTGGAGCAGAACCTAGCGCAGCCCCCCAATGAAGCTGGCCAACCAAATGAGGTAAATTGAAACAAGATTCATATCCCTCTTATTCTGGACAAAATATTGACAAACACACAGAAAAATATGTGGATATAAAGATTCAGTGATGCTTGGACTTCATAGTAGTGATGGCCAAGTGAAGCTTCATGAACCATTTGCTATATTTTTTTATCCCCACTAGATGGTGCTCTTGGTTTACTTTGGGGCATGCTTTTCTGAACAGACAGCACCATCTATTAGAGTCAGAAAATGCAGCAAATGCTTCTTGAAACTTCATTTGGCCATCACTACTTTATAGTATTGTCTTGACAGTAATTTCCTTGTTCAAGGTGCCAGGTGAGGGAAACGGTCCGGCGGAGAATCAGCCCGTGGTTCCTAATGGCCACGCAGAGGAGGAAGAGGCGGTTAACGACCCTGAGGCCCAGCTGGACGCAGAGGAAGACGAGGACGGCGACGACGAGGATGACGATGAGGAGGATGACGCTGCAGAAGACGGGGAGGAGGCCAACAACGGGGCCCAAGGTACGTTCAGCTTCGCTAGGGCTCGTGCTTTGGACGCTCGTCCAGAAGAGCACCGCGGCTTGACCGTGTCGGCATGTTCTCCTCATAGATGACATGAACTGGAATGCACTGGACTGGGACCGGGCCGCAGAGGAGCTGACTTGGGAGAGGGTAGGTTACAGTCTCGGCAGTTGTTGGTGGCTCAGCCATTCATTACAGCCACTTGACGTAAGTTAATTCTGTTTCGCAGATGCTTGGACTTGATGGCTCCTTGGTGTTCCTGGTATGTGTTTTGTTTTGTTTCGTTTTATTATGCATGACAGAAGATGAGTGAACAGGGTTTCATATAATGCTACACTGAGTGGAATGGATGGATGGAAACTCAGATATGTGGAAGTTAACCACATCTTTAGAAAACCACATTTCTGTTGTAATTTGTCTAAAAATGTATATAGATTAATATATGAAGTTATATATAGTGAGAATATGTGAATTATGAATATGTGCTTCTTTTCCAGGAACACGTCTTCTGGGTCATTTCACTGAACACCCTCTTCATCCTTGTGTTTGGTATTCAGTCTTTCATATTTTGTTTGACGTTACATGACTGTTGTAGAGAGTGATTCCAGTTACATTTTATTCTAAAGCATTTCCCTTGTGGGTTAGCTGATGAGAGTCCATAAAGGCTTCATTCAACAGAAGGTGCTAAACTCACCGTACTGCAGTTATAAGGTGAAATACATCCGCATATATACAGTGAAATTAATGTTGCTTTGGTGATACCGGAGCCACCTTTACTGCCTCAGTGTGATGTTACTAATGACAGGAAGAAGGCAGAGAAATGGCCATGTGACAGTCACGTCTGTTAATTATCCACAATATATCCTGTTGCATGTGCAGCTACAGCCACAAAAATATGAAGTAAGCAAAGACTTACCTTTAGAGAGACAGGAGATGTTTTATAACAGGTGAATCAGGGCTGAGCTGAAGCTCGGCTCTTGATGGGAAGAAAAAAACCCCCCGTGCTTTTTCTAGTTTTCTTAGATGATGTTACGATAAAAATATCAACAGGTGAATTTGCTGTGTTGTTTGAATATCACATGGCCTGGAATGCAGTGTCAGCTTGACTCATGCAGATCTTCGTCTTCCTTCAGCTTTCTGTCCGTATCACATCGGTCACTTCTCGGTCGTGGGACTCGGTTTTGAGGATTATGTAAGTCCACTCTATGGTCTCTTTAATACAAATCTGCATGCATGAGTTTGAGAAGCTGATACATTCTAGAAACCCAATGACTGGGACTGTTATTAAATTCCAGTTCATTCCAACCCCTGCAATAAAATCCAAAACTTAGAGGTTAAAACTTGCTGGTATGTGGGATTTATGACATATTTATGTTTTTTTCTTCTAGATAGAAGCTTCTCACTTTGACGGCTTGATCACGACGATCGTGGGCTACGTCCTTCTTGCTGTCACCTTAATTGTGTGTCATGTATCCTTTTGTGTCCTAGTCTTTCCCTGTGATGTTTTGTCTCTTAGTGGGATAATGGCCCCATTTAAATGGCAGGAGAAGGTGTTAATGCCCTCTGTTCACCCGGAATGGGCGATTTCCCCGTGCAAAGCGCGTTCGCTCTTTAACGACCAGCATCTAGGGTCTAGCAGCCCTGGTGAGCTTTCAGAGGTCACGGCGCTTGTTAGGGGTTTGCTACATTGTTGTAAAGGTAACCAGTTTTATTCATGCAGATATTTTTTAAAGTGCCTGAAAAGCAAAAAAATATAACGAGAAAAAATTGCTTTTCAGGTGTCCTTGTTGGTAGTTGTGGAGATCGGCATCTTCCCCCTGATTTGTGGCTGGTGGCTGGATATCTGTTCCCTGGTATGTCTGCTTCCAGATCTAGCTTACATAACACTGATGAGTTGACTCTTTTAAGAATAAATCCATGCAGAAGGAACATCCTGCCAGTGACACCTAGAGGAGCTATAAAATGATTTCAGAAACATCTCTCGCAGGAGATGTTCGACGCCTCTTTGAAAGACAGAGAGCTGAGCTTTGACTCGGCCCCCGGGACGACCATGTTCCTGCATTGGCTCGTGGGCATGGTTTATGTCTTCTACTTTGCATCTTTCATTCTTCTGCTGCGAGAGGTAGGTGTTTATATCATGTTCTGAACCTTGGTCAAATTTGTTAACAAATATGAGAGACCAAACACTCAGCATGTATCTGCTGTCACTGGACACTAATGGACGTCTCCTTACCTTTTAGGTTCTGAGACCTGGTGTCCTGTGGTTTCTGAGAAACCTCAACGACCCCGACTTTAACCCTGTGCAGGAGATGATCCACCTGCCCATATACAGACACCTTAGACGGTTCATTTTATCGGTGGTACGCAGCCGCTTCCCCTTTTATTCCCATAATCTGTCCTCACTCCTCTTCTGCTCGGACTCTGTTTACAGACGAACCAAAAAGACACACTTCTCCTCACAGGTGGTGTTCGGTTCCATCGTACTTCTCATGCTGTGGCTGCCCATCCGAATAATCAAACTTGTTTTTCCGAACTTCCTTCCGTACAACGTAATGCTCTACAGGTGGGTTACTTGTGTTATACTGTGTGTCTTTGTGTTAGTGTGATACACTAGCTGGCCACAAAAAGTCACCGTTTGAATTTAAATCAGTAAGTACTTAAGGGCCAATGACTGGATCATTATTACAGCTCAACAACGTTATGCAGCAATAAAGTGAAGACAGCCGAGTACTTGAATCCACTGAATGGGCAGGTTACCCCATCAATGGATTTTTCTTTACCTAATGGCCTGAACATATTCCAGGACGGCAATGCCAAGATTCATTGGGCTGGAATTGTCAAAGAGTGGTTCAGGGAGCATGAGGCTTCATTTTCACACATGAACTGGCCACCACAGAGTCTTTGAGATGTGCTGAAGAAGACTGTATGAAGTGGTTCAACTCGCCTACCATCAATACAAGATCTCAATGAGAAATGAATGCAAATCTGGATGAAAAACAAATGATCAGATGTTGCATAAGCACATGGAAACAATGTGCATGAATGTGCACCGTAATCAAAGCTAAAGGCAGTCTAACTAAATATTAAAGCGTGCAACTTTTTTGGGGGGCCAGCAGTGCACATAAATGCAAAGCAAAGTGGTTCAATTGGATAGCCCAAAGCCTCCAGTCATATATGATTGCCACATTTGTGAGGATATCAGTAAGACACTTTGGGGTGAGGTGTTGGCCAATCCAGGGCCTGATATACCGCTGACTGACAGGCCTGTGCTCCCGCCTTCTCCACCCAGTGACGCCCCAGTGAGTGAGCTGTCACTGGAGCTGCTGCTGCTGCAGGTGGTGCTGCCGGCGTTACTGGAGCAGGGCCACACCCGCCAGTGGCTAAAGGGCCTGGTGCGGGCCTGGACCGTCACCGCCGGTTACCTGCTGTGAGTAGGGACCTCCATGTTAGCCGCCCACATTAACTGCTGTTGTAACGACAGCAAACCTTTCAGCTAATGTTTAGGACAGATGCTCGCCATAGCTACATGGCTTTGTTTACAAAGTGCCTATATCGGTTTCAGTCTAAATGTATTATTAATAATCGGTGCAGAGAAATCATTTGAATATGGGCGACACAGTGGCTCAGTAGGTAGCTTTGTTACCTCACACACCTTTTCCTGTTTCCTCCCATACTTAAAACCTGACCCTGAGGCTTTTATAGGGACCCTGGGAGCCCTAGGCAAACAAACTCCATGCCCCCCAACCTCACCCTTCCCTGACATGGTATAATTTATTACCATTATTTTAGCATATAGTCTAAGTTAAAAATATCAACAAAGTGAATACACAAATAAATCAGACTTCTCGATGAAATATACTATGTAATCGGCCGCCCTCGGGGGCCCCCTACCAGCTCGGTGCCCCAGGCCATTGCCTGCCCTGCCTGTCCTGTCACTATGCCTTGGGATGTATCCTAGTCTTGTGTGCTGTGGTGCCTGGGATAAGAATATCCCTTGACTAGGATAAGCAGTTGGATGGATGGATGGATGGATGGAGTATTTCAAGTATACAATTTTTATGAAAATTTTATAATGTTGTACTGTACATGTAAAATAATAAAGGATCATTGAAAGATGTATTTAGTGTTTTAGTTACATTGTATTTATGAACTTCTCCATATGCCTGTAATATAGAATTTTTAACATTCCATCCACCAGAGATCTTCACTCTTACTTGCTTGGAGACCAGGAGGAGAGCGACGACGACGACCAGCAGCCGGCCAACAACAACCAGCAGGTCCGCAACGAGGAGGCGGCGCCAGCTGTGGGCGAGGGGCTGCACGCGGCGCACCAGGCCATCCTCCAGCAGGGTGGCCCCGTGGGCTTCCAGCCGTACCGCCGGCCCGTCCGCTTCCCCTTCAGGGTGAGGCCGGCGAGACGTTCCCCTCTCAGGCCACTCGGTACCGCCATTACCCTGCCACCTCTCAGACGTGGCTGCTTCGTTTTGCAGATCGTGCTGCTCATCGCGTTCATGTGCGTGACGCTCCTGGTGACGAGCCTCATCTGTCTCACGTTACCGGGTGGGTCTGAGTCTATCTGCCTCCTCATTGGACAGCGGCACCTAGGCCTACTGGGTTTAACTTTGTACCGTCCTGCTGCTGAAATCAGTGGTATTTGTTTGCTGTGAAAGTCACCTACAGTCACAGAATTAGATATATACGTGCAAATATCATGTTAAGAGGTGGTGTTGTCGTCCTAAGTGCAGAGTTGTGGGTTTGAATCTGGACTCAGCTGTGTGTTTGTATGTGTAGTTTGTATATTCTTCTCCGTTTCTGTTGGATTTCATCTCCTCCCGCAATTCAAAGACATGCTCTTCATATTAAGAGCAATCTCTAAATTCCCCCATGATGGGCTAACCACTGCCCAGTGGGTACCTTGCATTAGACTATGTACCACCAGGAACTGTCTCCTGATAACTTTACAACAGTATTTCCCAATCTGGTCCACATTTCTGCTCCCTCCCATAGTCCCACAAAAAACGTGGACTATCTGTGGGTCCCCGAGGATCGAATTGGGAGACACTGCTTTAGAAGTTCCTCAAAATGGGCAGGCAGATGTTTTTGACTATGATCCCTCCACACCCTGCTGGATTTCTCACAGTGTTTGCCGGCCGCTGGTTGATGTCATTCTGGACGGGTAGTGCCAAGGTCCACGAGCTTTACACGGCGGCCTGCGGACTCTACGTGTGCTGGCTCTCCGTCCGGGCCATCACCGTCCTGCTGGCCTGGATGCCCCAGGGTCGCACGGTCCTCATCCTCAAGGTCCGGGAGTGGTCAGTGATGGTAAGGAGGAGAGGCCATAGTCTTCCATCTGCCCCCTGAGTACTTGTCCTCAGTTTTATTGTAACCATACTGCCCCTGTGAAGATGTTAGCTAAGTAAACGGAACAGCATTCAGCCTTGCACCTACCCATTTAAACAGCATTACCGATTTTCTCAGCCATTTTGCTTTGGCTAATTGGTAAGATCTTTTACTCTGCAGTTGGGTGTGTTTTTGCTGCAGATCTTGAAGAGCCTGGTTGTGGCCTTCCTGGTGGCTGGGGTCATTCCGCTTCTTCTCGGCCTGCTGTTCGAGCAGGTCATCGTGGCACCCCTCCGGGTGCCCCTGGACCAAACACCGCTCTTTTACCCGTGGCAGGTGAGCCTCAGAGTCTCTCACCGAGTCTTGCTCACCAAGGAAACCTCTCCGCCTGTGGGTTATCAGTGATCGGGGCTTTGAACAAAGCCATTAGTTCAGGGTTCTTCAACTCCATTCCTGGAGAATCCCAGCCCTGCACATTTTTGGGTGTCCTCTCACTTAACACACCTGATTCTCTGCTAATTACCACCCATTTTTTGAGTTGAATCAGGTGTGGTGGAACAGGGAAAAAACTAAGCTGTACAAGGCTGGGATTCTCCAGGACTGGAATTGGAGACCCCTGGATTAGAGCGTAATCTTTCTGGATGAAGGTGCATGTCTCCTTCATGTCTTTCTGCTACCCAGGACTGGGCCCTAGGAGTCCTCCATGCCAAGATCATCGCTGCTGTCACCCTCATGGGTCCTCAGTGGTGGCTGAAAGCAGTGATCGAGCAGGTCAGCGGAGCTATCTGTGCCTTCAGTCAGATGGGCTTTGTCTCCACCGTGTTCCCTTGGTCTGCTTTGCGTAACTTTTCGCCATGCGCTAGGTGTATGCAAATGGGATCCGGAACATGGACCTGCATTTCATCATCCAGAAGTTGGCGGTTCCAGTCATTTCAGTCTTACTCCTGTCACTCTGCGTCCCCTACGTCATAGCTGCGGGTATCGTTCCTGTCATGGGTACGTCTAATTATGTTTTAACAAAAAATCCCTGGTGGTGGTATGTTTTATTTAAAAAATAAACATAATGTAAGTCAAGGCATGAAAAGGCATTTGTTATATCAAAGTGAAAAGGCTTGGATGATCTTGAAGGGTGAGGCTAGGTGGTTCCTTGAGGGAATCCGTGACCTCACGCGGTGCTGGTGCGTTGCCCTGCAGGGGTCACCGCGGAGATGCAGAACCTGGTACAGCGCCGCATCTACCCATTTCTCCTGATGGTGGTGATGCTCATCGGAATCTTGTTCTTCCAAATCCGACAGTTCAAACGCCTTTATGAGCACATCAAGAACGACAAGTAAGTCTACTCTGTAAACACCTGCCGGTGATTTTAGACATTGAGGATATTAAGAACTCTAGTCAGGATATTCATTTTATATGCATCATACCTGTCCATCGCTTAATTATTGCCTTTGCTAATATGGGTAAATAAAGGCATAGTGAAGCAATATTGCAATGCTTCAGTTTACAGGTCCTGCTATTTGAAATGTCCATGCTCTCCTAATCATTAAAATACTGTGTTGATTCACTAATCAAAGCTGTTTTCATTGGTTTATCTTTCCTGCCGTAGGTATCTCGTCGGTCAGAGGCTTGTAAACTATGAGCGCAAGGCGGGCAAAGCGAACATAGCCCCGCCCCCCAGCTCCACACAGGAGTAACGTTATAAAGCAGGACATTGATCTAAGAAAGACCGCCTGGCCCTGCCTTCTCTTTTTCTCTATGGCATTTTTCACATCCAGGCTCTCGGCATCGAACCAAATTTTGTCCTCCGCTTGTAAAGGCAGCCTATGCACTCTGACTTCGCTCAGAAGCCACCGAGCTCAGACTGAGACAAGAAGGAGCCTTGTACATGTTAACAAATGTGGATATTAATTTATTAAATTGAGTCGTCACTTTATTTCATGGATTCTTGTTGAGTCTGGACAGGAATCTGCTGCATTTGTACTGCCAGGATCAGCCTGTTTTTTTTGGGACACTTGTCTGCTTCTAGGGGCAGTGTAATATTTGAGTCTGCATCCAGACTGATCATGTCCTATAGAGCGTTACTTAGCTTCCAATATGATACACCGCCATTGCTCTTTGTTTCATGCTATTTTAGTAGAGCAAAATGTATAGTGACTGCTAAATTATTCAAGGGTGGTGACTATTCGTATTTAACCTATAATGGAAACTGATCTTTTTTTCTTATATTGTTCCTGGTTGTCTTTTGGTAAATTATTAAGAATGGAAAAGCTTTAACAGTGACCTTACAGTGATGGCAAAACAGCATGTGTGAGTCACATTTTCAGTTAACCAAATGCTGCTATTTATTTATTTTTTTCTGCTTTCTTCATTGTGTGTATAAGTTTTTTTTTTTAATCTACAGAAAATACTTCAAAGGGTTTGGACAGTGTTCTTATATGCCACAATATGGTTATAATTTGATATTTATTACACATTGAATTTTGTGAATTAAATACAACCATTTTTTTGCATTTGTTTCCCTTGTTTTAACAAATTTGAAACGATGTTTAGTTCTTGATAAATCTAGACCACTCTTGGGCTGCTGTTTGTTACGGTTCATTAGACAAAAGGACTTGTCTAAGTTAGACCTATGATGCATGTTAAAGTTGTGATCTCATGCTAGATTGTACCACTGCCTACGAGGCTGTGTGAACGCCTTCAGTTCCTCAGAGAAGGACATTACTCGTATTGCAGGGTGGTCATATTTAAGAATCTTTTTTAATCCTAAGGGAGTATAAAAATACTCATGGAAATGGAATAGTTACGTGACTTTCTGTTACTGCTGGATCTTCGGTATTCTGGCTACTTTTAAAGCTGAACGTGTGCTCAGTTTTATGTATGGCTATAAAAAGTTAAGATCATTGCAATTTGTAATGGCTTATTTGGAATCAGTCATTTTAAATGTAGTGAAATCTGCATGCCATTACACATAGAACAGCCTAAATGTGTATCACCCAAGAAATATGAGGGAAAACTCATTCTATGTGGGGAAAACTAATTTATAAAATACAGTATGTGTCCCTTTAATCAACTTGTGGATATGCAAGCTTATGTTTTCAGTGATTTTGATTTTTCTCCCTTAGGGTGTGATCCATCGTCTACTAATGCTTTAAATGCCAACACATGCATACTTATCAATTATAAAATGCCTTTTACAACTTTTAACTTGAAATTGTCAATTACTTAAAATAAAGTGCATTTTAATTTGTTTTACAATTACTGCTGGGTAATCTATATGATACATATCAGTCTTGTCCCTGAGCCTGCTAGCACTGTAGAACTTTGGCAAATAGATCCTGAGAAGGCCTACAAAATTCCATGTATGGATTGCATGGATTTCCCATCTATCCCATGGATATACCTGCTTATCCTGTGCAGGTTTGTGGGGGTCAGGAGCTGATCCCAGAAGCTATGGGCACAAGGCCGGGAATTTCCCAGGACAGGGCACCAACCCATGGCAGCGCACACACACGCACACCATTCATACCTATGGGCAATTCGGTAACGCCAATTCACCTTAGCATTTTTTTGGATTGTGGGGGGGAAACCATTGAACCTAGAGGAAATCCTTTGAAGACACAGGAAGAACATGCAAATCCACATAGAGCCAGGACTGAGACTCAACCTCTGGTCCCAGAGGTGCGAGGCAACTGTCCTAACCATCCATTCATTTTCTGAAACTCTTCTGTATATCCTATTGAGGATCACAGGGGGGTCTGGAGCCTATGGGTATCAGGCAGAGAACAACCCAGGGTGGGGCACCAACCCATTGCAGGGCACACTCACATACACACACCATTCACAGCTATGGGCAATTTGGCAATTCCAATTGGACTGTGGATACCCAGAAGAAACCCCACAATGACACAGGGAGAATATGCAAACTCCATACACATGGAACCCTGGCGGAGATTTGAACCCAGGCCCCAGAGGTGTGAGGAGACAGTGCTAACCATATCTATAAATATTTAATACGTTTGATGTTTTCGCGTAGTTTGGCTGTAGTTTCGTTGATACTAGATTTGATACCCAGCCTATTCACTCATCATGAAAGCGGTACCAGAACGCTAAGAACACAGGCTGTGCAGTTATTACTTGTATACCTCGTGTGTCCATTTTTCTTTCCACTCTCCCATACTTTTTAAAGCATCAAATACCAGATGGAAAAGCGTGCTAATAAATGGAGGGGGGTGGAATAATGACCTCATCTTTTGGGATTATGGGAGAAGGGAGCTCTATTCCAAATGTCTCCCTCAGAAGCTCTGGTATCTCCTTGTCTGATATCTCCTGGGTGGTCTTAGAGATAGGACCACCCACTTCAGAAGTGAAGCTAGTGACCGTCAACTTGTGTCCCATGTAGGTGACCCGTCCATTGGGTAGCAGAAGGGAACAGAGAGACTTGCAGTAGAAGATTGAACTCGGGGAGGTCTGATGATAGACACACATTGCTAGGAAATCCTCCCTTTGCCTAGGCTGCAAGGTAAATTTGTATAGCCCGGTCCAGCCCTCTTCCTCGCTGTTCCCTTTGGTTTGGTCTTCCTCAGCCGTCTCCAGGAACAGGGTCTCCCCCTCGCACCGGACACGGAACACACCATGCTCCTGCTTCTGGGAATCTTCTGTCTCCAAAGAAATGGGGAGCTCAAAACCTGCCCCGAAGCCAACGTCACAGAGCCATCGCTGTCCCTCCAGCATCACCATGACGATGAGGTGGTCAAATGGGGGCCCGTAAACCCGAGTGATGCGGTTCTTGACTTGAGCCGACAAGACAGTGACCTCAAATCCCAGTTGTGATAGCAGCCATGAGAACAGCCCATTATTCTCGTAGCAGAACCCTCCCCGTCGCTGGTTGACTATTTTATCATAAAGACACTGTAGCTCCAACTCCACCCGGCCGCCACTGTGAATAGTCAAATTTTCAAACGGTACAGACAACAAATGTTTTCTGTGAATGCGATTAAGGGCCTCAAGTGTTGGTGTTGCAGGTCCATCAAAGCCAATCCTTAGCAAGTATTTTTCTGTGTCCATGCTACACTGAAACAACAAAATGTTAAATTTACGGACGTACACTATAGTATACTTTTCTAAAGATTAAAACAAATAAAATGTAGTGTAATCGGCTTCTTTGGAATGAACAATAAAAGCGAGAAATAAATGTAATGTCATATTCTTTGAATGTTTATAACATAAGCTTACAAAATATCTTTCGGTTTCGAACAGTGACTTCACCTTGTCTACTGGTTCATTTATCCTTATAAATAAATACAAACCTGGCGAATTTGTGGATTTAATTCTATTTTAAAGCGTTCCGTAAGAAATAACTAAAGCAACAGGCGATCGTGGGGTATTAGCTTGGATTTTATAGAAGAAATCAGGGACTTGTTCAGTTCGGATCCTTACTGTACCTGCTGTGCGCCTGGTAGACAGAGTTCCCAGCAGTTAAGAAGAGAGTTGTCGAAACTTTCTATCGTTTCCCCAAGAAAGCTGCAGCTTTATGTGCATGACATGAAACAATTAATGGTAATTATAATGTTCAGATCGATCCTTCCCACTATACACGATCCAAAATGAGCGTTTGCGGTTGTACAGGATCCGTGTGAAAGCGACTACTTTGCGTTTGTATTGTAATCCGGGTACTGGTGAAAATCCGGAACTGAAACTACGGAACTGAAAACATTTCATTCGTTTTTATACTTCACATGTGCGGATAAGTTATTGCTTCAGGCGACATTTTACACATACCTTCCGTTGTAAAATTAGGTGCTAGTGTGGAGCTTTAATGCTATGGCCACGTCATGGTGGGCTTTCCGCCGCTTCCAGCACGAGGTAATTTGGGAGCGGTCCGGTGCGACCACGTGGCTCTGCGTACCGACCACGTGCACGCCCGTGGCTCGGCCATTTCCGGATGAAGCTTTCGCCAAACATCTTGTTGCTAGGATACCGCACGCCGCACGAGGTTTCGTTAAAGTACATGCGATACCTTAACAAAAGCTGAGTTATCCGAGACGGTTGCGTTCATTTGAATTCGTCAGGATATCTCATTTCACAAGGTATAATGAACTTATTTTATTAATTAGTTGGTGGAGCTATTCAACTGAAGAATGGGTATAATGACAAATTATAAAGGAAACAGTTCGAGAGGGCTTTGACGCTTTCCATGGAAAGAAATGTACAAGGTCTACCTATCGATCTATCTATCTTTCTATCTATATATATAGATCTATATATATTTATATCTATTCATTCTTTTTTTTGTTTTGTTTTATTCAGCCATGCCTCCTCCAGAAACGCTGTATTGTTCCCAGCAGATCAACATCCCGCCTGAGCTGCCAGATATACTCAAACAGTTCACCAAAGCCGCCATCCGAACACAGCCCCCCGACGTGCTGCAGTGGGCGGCGGCGTAAGTATCCGCACGTACATTTGCGCCTCCAAGCATCTCAAACGCTTGTTTCTGAATCCATTTGTTATTTTGCTCCAAAGTCCCACGCTTTGTCCTCTCAGGTATTTCTCTGCACTTTCCAAGGGAGAGACTCTGCCTGTAAAAGACAGACTTGAGATGCCCGTAGCTACACAGAAGACCGACACTGGACTCACCCCCGGGCTTCTGAAGATTCTACACAAACAGGTAGAGAGACCAGTTAAGCTTGTCCCAAAGCTGGACTGGCCATTTACTGGCCATTTGGCAGACAGGGCAATTTCCCGGTGGCCGATGGGTATGTTGATCGGCAAAATATATCCTGGCCAGTACTTGTCCTAGCCGATGTGGTACCCCAGACGAGCATCACCGCCGGAGCCCTCCGTCCAAGGCAAAGTGAGATTGATATGTCGCTTATCGGATTGACTGGGGGACTCAAAGGACCAGGGCCGATTTTTAATCCCAGTTCAGCCAAGCCTGGCTGCCCTTTGCCTGCATTGACTTCGGTCTGCCACATCTACCCCCGCAGATCGGATACAAAGGGACTGTCACGGAGGACGAGGTGCGGCAGAGGTGGAGGGATCTGTGCCTGCCGAGGGAACAGCTGGATTCACTGCTTGAGCTCGGGGGCTTCACTGCTCACATCAGCTGGATGCGTTTACTGGCTCTCTGCTGCAGCGCTCTGGGCGGGGTAATGCGGGCTCTCTCTTTACCTAGCATTTTACACCTGACCGAAAGCCCATTTAATTAACCGACTTACGTGAGTTATTTCATGGTCAGGTCGTCCGGGATGTGTACTTTTTGAACTTTTGTTTTTTGAAGAAAACAGAGGTGAAAACTAATCTAAGATTAATGACCAATGCTTTTATAGTGTATGGATTTTTTTAATCACATCTCAGTTCCTTAATAAAGCAAGTACACATGTTTGTATGTATCCATGTATTTACCTAGGCGTGTGTCATTTATTTTGGAATTCTGTAAGGTTCTATTTATTTGTTTGTTTGTTTGTTTAATCATTCGTTCGTTAATTCTATCTATCTATCTATCTGTCTATCTATCTATCTATCTATCTATCTATCTGTCTATCTATCTATCTATCTATCTGATACTGAGAAGGTACTAGTTAAACTTCTAAAACATTTTGAGTTTCTATTACTACTGTATACTCATGTAATAGGAGTAAGGTTCAGTTTCCTCTACTCTCCTCTAGGTGGCGCTAAAGGCCTGCCTTTAAACAGCAATTTCGTTTTTGTTCATGAACATCACACCTCATAATGTGACATATATTTATATATTCCCTTTATTAAACGGGACGCACGGATGTGCTGTTTTTTAAGGAGAGTTCTGCTTGAACATGGTCTCTTCTCAAATTCATAACTCCACGTGCACCTTTCCTCATTTCACCAGACAGCTGCAGTGTAGTGTGTCAGTTGGTGGATTAATGTGTGACACTGTCATGCTCGCCGTTCCATCTGTCCACAGACCATCATCAGTGCCCTAAAACACGCCTGCGAGGTCCTCACCGAGGACCCAGAGGGAGGTCCTGCCCGCATCCCCTTTGATACCTTTACAGATCTCTACGCCTACCTGGCCCGACTGGATGGCGATATCCCCCAGGACCAGATCGACAGCTTTCTGCACAGCCTGCAGGATCACGCGTGAGTAACACTGTGGAGAATGACACATCTCTCTAATTAAATACTGCTCCCCGAGTTCCATCAGGATACACCAAAGTCTTGCTGAGTAACATTAATGAATTTTAGGAGAAAACACAACATCTATTGTAGCATCATCATCATCATGGATTATTAAGAGTAAACAATAGACAGCTGGCTCATTGTAGCACATATATTAAATATACAAGATGGCAGTATTTTAGCTTTTTATTTAGACATCTATGCCATTCTCCTTTTTTTCTTCGTTTAGCTAACTCCTGAATTGTAGTCCATTTTACCCACTACATAATTCTCCAAGGTAGCTTGAGAATAGAGATGTGTATTTTTGACCACGCTGCATGTAATAAAATCTGTTTTAGGTGGTTTAGTACACCTTGTATTCTTGTAGTCAAGAAACACTGTTATAAACAGGTTTGTCTAATTATGAGCTTCATTAATTGTTAATATTTAGTTGGTGATGTGATCAGGGTTGCAGTGGTTATGGGCAGCACTGCTCCGTCATGCCTCTGGGGTTTTGGGATTGAATCCCATGTCACTCGTTGTATGTATGGAGTTTGCATGTTTTCCAGGTGCTCTGATTTCCTCCTATTGTCCAAAGACACACAGTTAGATCCTTCCTTCCCTTATTGAACTTTTTTTTATGCCCAGACCATGTTGAGTTGCGTATGTGAGAAACAGATACACACATATTCAAATGGAATGAAGTCACTCACTCACCATACTGCATAAGCTACAAGTGAAGACAAATCAGGAAATGACATCAGGGGATTTTATTTCCCTGCTACGTGGTGAGTTGAGATGGGCCAGGATCAATGCTCAGTCCTCCTGGCACCCAGCCAGTGATTCTAGCATTACAACATGCCGGTTTGCATATGCCAAAACCGCTTACATTTCCAATAATCTTAAATACACCAGAAACATCAGGCTTCCCGCAGCGAAAACGTATCCATTTGTAATGTTTGCTGATTTTCTTTGGTTGAAGTGAGATGGGCTGTTAGTGTCATCTTTTGGTTTTAATAAAGGAGTGAGAGGACTGATCTAATAAGAGGAGAGCTACATTATCGAGAGGGAAAGAGAGAGAGAGAGAGAGAGAGATGGATGGGAGGAGGGAGAAGACTATGTCTGAGAAGCACAACTTTCCAGACCAGCTCCCAGCTCCAGGGCAAGCTGAACTCTTCCCGCTTTTCTCTGTATTTTTTCACATTCACTCTGGGCCCAGAGTGCTGTTGGGAATGATGAAACCCCTCCCTGCGACTTGGTGCATTTCCAGAGATGAGCTTAACTGGAGCCTTCGTTAGCTTATTTTCCGCTGCCCATGCCCTGGGGATAGATGCACTGCGAATTGCTTCCCTGCGAAGTGTGTTGGAGCACAGTTTCACAATCGGGGGGGCGTATGTCTGACCTCAGTTTGTATGACTGTATTCAGTGACAGGTTCTGCTAATTTGTTTTTTTAAGCAAGCAATTGGGCATTGCCCCCCGCCCCCCTTTTTTTTCCAGGAAGCGTCAGGGAGGGATGGTGCAACCATCAAATTTCACTGGTCCTCAAAGCTGAGAAAACAAAGCCAGCTAAAGCCAAAGGTAGCTTTCGAGATGCTAATATTCAGCAAAGGTTACATCACCAAGTCTTCATTTCATTCGTCCAGTTGGACGCATAAGACTAACAACAGTGACATCTGAACTGTGCTGCTCTGGTTGGAACAGGCTGTAAGGTTTTTGCTCAGATTTATGCACTGTATATTCATCTTTGATTTGCATTTTGAAATAAAACTATTTAATGATCCTTTTTTGTGGCTTTCTGATTTCTATTCTGCATGTTGAATTTTTGGTCACATTTGAAGGGTCCCAGTGCTGAAGATCTGAGCTTTTTTGTTCTTTTGGAGCAAAATTCCAGCTCTGGAGAGCCATACCGAACTGAGTAGCTTTAATGTCACTGTCTCTGATTGGTGGAGCACACAATGTAACTGTTCAATCCAGTAAAACAAGGGACGTATTCTTCTCAAAGCTTAAAAAAAATAATTTGTTATAAATTACTCTCATTTTGTGAATACATTAGTTTGTAAAGAAAATGAAATCACCCTATATAAAATGTAGGTAACTTGCATACTTTTATGTTCAAAGTGCTTAGTGCTTACTGTGTAGACAGTATTAAAAATCAGTACTTTATTTATTGGTAGTGATTTATAGTATACGACTACTTTAAAATATAGTTTATTTGTAGTAATTCTGTAGGTTTTAGTCCCAGATCCATTTACTTTTGTAAAAACTGGACCTGCTTACTCCCAGTCTGAAGCAGCCCACTGTGCTGAGCCTCCCTGATACACAAATGACACCCTATGCACAAATTATGTTAAACCGAGACTATCCATTCATTACACAAAACTGTGCCCATCGTCATTAATTTTGAGAACTTATCAAGGGTTGCCAGCAATTCTTTTCTGAAGACGTAAGCAGATCGTTAAACGATCCCATTTTTTCAGCTGCTCCGCCGCATTACATATATTTGCACGCTGTCTCCTGTCACGCTGTACCGATTTACTCTTGTTCTGAATTTGGATGTAAGCAGCCGTTTAATGACGAGTTTTCAATTTCAGGATCCCGGGACCGAGGGATAGCACATTTTCGCTTTAGCCGAGCACTCACACGCCAATTTTAGATAATCAACGTGCAATCAAGCCCTTGATAATTTGAACCATGTGTGTTACTGTGTACTTGGTTCTGTTTTATATGCTACCTCTTGGGACGCACTGGAAATGGAAAACAGTGGCTCAATTTTGAACATGCCTTCTTTAAGTTAAAGATGTATATTTATTCATGAAAGCTATTCAGAACTTTAGAAGATACACGTCTGTTTATTATATTAGTTAATCAGCTAGTAACTACATTATTGGTAAAGCTTTGTCTTAAAAACACTTAATACAAACTAAAACAATGTGAATGAACTGCTCTTATGCAAGGTTATTTTAATCGGCTTTCACAAGCCCATAACAATGGTGTTTAATGTGTAGGTCACTGAGGCATTTATACATAAACAATTTTATCTTTTTTTTTTTAAATCTTTTTTGTCTCTTACTTATGGGTATTTGAAATTTTTTTTTTAGCCCAAGCAATTCACCATCTCTGATACAATATCATCTCTGTTGCAGATATGCACATTTTAAAAAAATCCTTTTTAGCAATGCTCACCGCAGCAGCATTCCTGGGTAATACAACTTCCGTTTAGACTAGCAAAGAATAAACCGAGGAATAAAGCTGAGGAAGTTTTTTTGAGTATGGTTCTCTTAAACAGCCCAAATAAACAAACCTCTGAAACAAAAAGACTAAGATTTCCTGTTGAGCCATGGTCAGCCTGGACTTCACTTACAGGACCTTTATAGTCACTCATTTATGGATTCACGCTGCATGTAGCCCAAGACTGATCTCGCAGCCTCTCTGTCTTCATCCGCCTTTCGGCAGCACTGGGTATTAGTGTCACGTTCTAAGAAGTCACACTGCCTTTTTCCCCATGTTATTAAGTTCTGATGAGTCTCACTGAAAATCAAAAGGATATAATCATTCTGCAATGGTGCATGAGACGGGCACTTAAGGGTTAAAACCGCAGCCCACATATGGTAAGTCAGCAGATGAGTCAGATGCTACAATGGAGGTGTTCAAATGAGGTGGGGGGTCTGAAAATGAAGGAGCTGAACCAGACTGGGAGGTTTCCACATAGCAGCTGGTAACAGATCATAGGTAAGGTAATCCTGTGCCCCCTAATCATAAACCCTTACAAACGGAATAGAATACACCATGTAATCAGGGCTTGAATTACACGGTGGCTTTTGGGGATGCCCAATTTTCTGGTGTGCACCACTGGAATACAAAATCTAACCTATAACACGAAAGTGGGCAATTTGTTACAGCCCCCCCCCCCAAGTACCTCAGGAGAGGCTTTCGAGGGAGCTCATGTCCTTTTCAGGGGCGCCAGGTTCTCCTTTGCTCCCCTGTAAATCGAACCATGCATGTAATCAGTTATATACATACATGAAATAGACTAAATCAACATAAATTAAAACCCAAATCTCCCACAGTTTCCCTGGTACAAACTCTCTTGAAAAAAACTGGACGTTGACCAGACTTGCTCTAAATGAATCACTTAATTGAAAAGTCCATTGGTTACCAATCATACTTATGAAGGTTGCATGGTTAATTTGTGATGACCTTTAGGGTGACTTTTCGGCAGCTTGGTTATCTATATTAGATTCCTAGTTGTACTTTCGAGCCCAAAGGCAGATAGCACTAATCATTTGGTCTCAGAGAACCTCACACTTTTCCGGATGTACTGGCTTTAAAGCTTTTTAAGTGGCCTGCAAAGATCAGCATGGTGTTCTCTCCCTCAAAAGCTCCCTAACAGATGGGATACCTCAGCTATCTTCCTAATATTTCAGCTCTCTGACACACATGCAGGTTTAACTTTGCAGCAATCCCATTACCTGCACGTTTTTTCTTCAGGCTTCCGCACAGACACCTATCGCCCATTGGCTTTATTACTGATGTTAATAATGCCCCTTGTAGAAAATCAGAGAACTGCTTTCAGTAATTACGCTTGCGATCACTTTTACCTAAAATAAAAAAAAACTGGGGGACAGGGGATTTGATTACTTGAAGCTTGGGGACATCTCCAATTGGAACAAAATATTTCACTCACTTGAACAGTGAAGTGAAACAGCAATCACGTTTATGTGCAGCACTATTTGTGTACCAGGGTATCTGACAGCTGAGCATAGCCCTGCTTCCCACGATGAAACATGCTGCTCCTCAGAGGAGGAAAGCAGCTTACGGGTGAACGCAAATAGGGTCCCCCAAGGCCGTGATGTGTGTTTAGCATCCAGGAAAGCCTCACTTGTGCCTGCTGAAGCAGTCAGCTCTAGGCCTGACGGCATTACTAAGTACTAAGCGTTACTAAGTACTAAACGTTACTAAGTACTAAACATTACTAAGTACTAAACGTTACTAAGTCGTGCACAGGCAAGGAAACCAGCTAGGACATTTCTTATCTCTCTTCAGATATTTCAAAACTATGTTTAATACAGATAGTCATGGAATTATATAGATATAAAAGATTATACAAAAGTAAAAGATATACTAATATTGAACTGTATAATTTGCAATATTCATAGAATATTATTATGTGAAGGTTGGTGAAATTTGTTAAATCCTGGTCTTACAGATAAGAATCCACAAACTTTTCAGTCTGCGGTCTCAGTAAAATCATACATATTGCCCAATAAAAACCACACATGTCGACTTGAGTGAGCGTCACTTTTTACTGTAGATGGAATACACTCATTCACCTCTGCTTACTAATAGCACTTGACATGTAATTGACCGACGAGAAAATGTTATCTATTTTCTGCTTGTACTAGTTAACATTTTATTAATGATGGTCCTTCGCATGGATTACTTTATATGATTAATTTTAACAATGTAACATTAATGGCTAGATAGCTAGCTAACTAACATCACTGGTAATTGTGAATATACTGTGAGATTAGTTTGTGTCTTGTTGACTGACATATTTGCCTCGTTGACAACAATCCGCGTAAGTCCATTTAAAACATTGAACTGTTCACTCATGGCTTTATAAAGGTAAGTTTCTATTTGGGTTGCTAAGGGCGTCTCATTATGTTCTGTTGGGGTTTGTTTTGTAGGGTAGTTTCTGAGACAATGTGTTTTTTCAAGCTCATGAAATAATAACATTTTGGAGATACATGTTTTCCATTGGACAGCGATGACTTTGCATGTTAGTATCCAGGTGACAGTGAGTCTGGAGCCTATTCCGGACAGCACAGGGCACAAACAGGGGGATGCCGTGGATGGGATGACAGTCCATAGCAGGGCAAACACCCACTCAGACACACACATACACACACACATACAGGTTTGTAATTAAATCTTTGTGGGGACTCTCCAGTCATTTCTATGGGGTAAACTCTAATCCCAACATTAACAGCAACCTTAATTAACCCCTACCCAGCCCTAACCTTAACCACAAGTAACCAAACAAAATTCAAGACTTTTGTCATTTTTAGTTTTTTAACTGGATTCGCGGATCTTTGTCAGGACCTAAAAAATGGTCCCCATAATGTCAAAAGGTGTGTTAACACGTGGGGAACATTTGGTATATACATAACCCACACACACACACACACACACACAGGCACAGACACAGACACACACACAAAATAACAGTAGGGGCAAAAGAATAAAAATATAAAACAAAAGCGATTCCAATCATTCCAAAATTAAATGATAGCAAAACAAGCTCATTATACATGCGTTTGATACGATAGCTGGCCCGGCCTATCACCACATCTTTGTTGTTCCTGTACAAACAGGACGCAGCACTGTGAATATAAACAGGAGATCCTCGTCATGCAGGAGCAATGGAAGAATCAGGCCAAGTTTAACTTATTATTATTCTGTTGTCTTTTCTGTTATCGACCGCTGGACACACTTGACTCAAAACACAATACATAATTGAGTATAACAGAACCCATATACATGTTATGAGTGTATTGTGTGCATAACACCAGCAAAGGTTTAATGCATGTCTTTACTACTGCAGGAGACTCACAACGTTTACTGAAGGCAGTGAGAGGTTGATATATTGCAGCTACTCCTGGCCAGCAAACTGTACTTCCATTCATATACATATAAGAGGATAATCACTAGGAAATGATGCAGGTACACACCATCCATAGTTTTGCTTAATATCTGTACATTGTGTTTAATATGGAATATTGGTAACACTTTACTTAAGGCCGTGTTTTCAGTAATGTATAAACACATTCATAACAAATAATAATGCATTCATGAAGCATTATAAATATGGTTATAAATGTTTATCAAAAGGCATATATAATTGATATCATTGAGGCCGTGCGCCTTAAAACCAGGGACAGCTGGTCTTCTGCGTACTTAAAACTGCAGTGGAAGGATTAAACCACTATACATAGCAGACACACCTTTAGGTATATGGTCCCCATAACGTCAAAATTACAGGCTTTTATCACATTGTGGGGGACATTTGGTATAAACATAATCCACACACACACACACACAAAATAACAGTACGGGCAAAAGAATAAAAATATAAAAGAAAAACAAGTCCAACAGTACAAAATTAAATGATAGCAAAACAAGCTCATTATACATGCGCTCGATAAGGAAGCTGGCCCGGCCTATCACCACATCACAAACAAGATGCAGCACTGTGAATATAAACAGGAGATCCTCGTCATGCAGGAGCGATGGAAGAATCAGGCCAAGTTATATGGGAGTTGACAATGCCTGTCAGTCATGTCATGAGAAAAAATAAAACTGGATCACACAGTGGTCTTGTTCTACTCGCTGCGAAGCCAGGATGTGGGTGAGACCCAGGTCAGCTTTGACCGTACGAGATTTCATTCGCATTAAGCTTCAGTCACTCCAGTTCCTACCGGTGCCACATGTGGGATATGGATTGATGAAGTCAGCCTTTCACATTTCAGTGTGCAATTAGACACAAGGACTGCATACTTAATCTGGCTCTGATTAAGTATAATTAAGTGCTTAGTCTTACAGGCAGGGGAGTAACTGTGGGAGGCTAAAAAAAAACGTTTTTTAAAATTCTGGCATTTATTTTGATTGCCTGCAGATGAAAATTGGAAAATAAACCTACTTAACACTACAAGTAATTTTCTGCTGGATGCAATTATACATCCAACAGCAGAGGCAATGACCCAGGCTGTCAGTGACAGAGGGCATACGTGGGTATAGACAATGGAATTTCTGACCATATTTTCACAGGATATTGTATTTATGCATGAAACCAAAGTTCATATTTTTGTATATGGGTAAATTTTTTGGGTTTGCAATTTGACAGGCTGTGAATGATTTCACAGATGTCATTTAATCTGCATTTAAAATTAGATTTAACATTTAGTTTGTATTTCCAAGAATGAGACAAAAAACTGAAATGTTTCAACAAGAAAATTTTGCAACTATGATTTAATAATGCCAGCCTAGTGCTAAATTTTAGCGAATGTGGACATAACAGTCCGTGGCCAAAATATTATTAGGCTCGTTTATAAATGACACACTGCACATGCTAGGGGGGGTTTACACTTGCGGAGTGACTAAGTGGCGTAATTTCCCGCCAGAAGACAGTACGAAAAGCGAAAGTCGAATGCGAACAATGCTTTTATTTAGCCTGCGAATTTGTTTACACGTTACGTTATATTTCGTGGAAGCGGCTATTGTGTGTTTCCACAAAGTAACAGAATATCAAGACTGACATTAGTCCCGATACTGACACTTCAAACAGCGGTTTTTAATCTACTAAGCGAACAGGAGGCTGAGAGGGCATGGGATGAGTAAAACTGGGGGAAGATTGCGAGACGGACCGAGGGGAGGAGGGCCGTAATCGGATTATGAAGCCGCAGTTTGCAGATGCCTCATTCCCTCCGCGGTAGTGCTGCAGGTGACTTTACAGTCAATGTCTAAATATTACAATGATGCGATTTCAGTGGATATATAGCCGTTTGTTAAATTTAGAAATGACTTTAAGACTTTTAAAAACTTAGTTTTTCTTTTCGTTTATACACGTGGAATTTTGAGTACGTCTACTAGTGTTTAATTAGCATTACTTTTTATAAACGAATGCCAACTTTCATAAAAAAAAAATCTGCTTAAGTGAAAAATGAATATGAACAAACATGAACCTCCGTGGATCGGACTGCTTTTAAGAACTGTTTAAAAGTCTTTAACGGAGTTTAAATCGGACTTCAAGGATATCAGTTCGCGAAACACTGACTCTGGATGTCTAACGGTGCGTGAAGTTTCTGCGCGATCCGAATTAACATCCTAATACTTGGAGGTACTTGGACTGGGTGTCGCCGTGCTTTGGACGAAAGTTTTTAATCCGGGTGGAATTGCATTTACGGGGTTAAATTATGCTGATAACGGACGACAGGGACAGAGGAAGATCCTCATCTATCAAATTAAAGCACATTTCGCAAATCAAATATGGAGATATGATGGTTCATCCCGCACCAGTTGCGCAGTCGCTATCCGAGGAAGACGATCATCCGTCTTATTCTGAATCGGAAGGAGAGGACTACGAAGAGTACGATGATTTTTCGGAGATACCCGACACTAGGAGCATCGCTTCGGATGACTCTTTCTACCCGGCAGAGGATGGGCTGGCAGAAGCCGGCGCCCGGCCACCTGCGGAGGCTCCCGCGGCGCTTTCTTTTTTCCAGGCGTGTAGCAGCAACAATGCAGTCGGGATTAAGATAATGATAAGACAAGGTGTGGATGAGGAAGAAGTTATGGAAACAGATAAAAACAACAGGGTAAGTTTAATGTTCGCCCAGATGCAGCATTCGGACCGATAACTTACTTTTCCCTCGAAACAACCCGGCGCGTCCACTTACGCGCATGCGCAGTAGCGCTCCGTCGCCGGCTGGCGTTTACATCTGAGGCAGATTAATGAACTATTTTTGAACATCAACTTACTCGGACTAAAGCGCATTACTCATATGTAACCAAAACCTGTCCACTCGTCTCATATATAACTGGAGGCTACCACTCGTATTATTTTTAACGTGCAGCAGCTATAGATTATTAAATACGCGGCGTCTTTTTTTTTTCCTGTATGACATAGTTTTGTGATGACTTTCTAAACATAAATAAAAATAACCTTAGTAACGTTAATTGTATTAGTGAAACAAACAGCTTGGCAAACCTTCACAAATAATTTGATGAATTAAGAAGTGTTATATTTATCAAAGCAATGCATTTCCCAAGCACTTCTTTCCATAAGTTACGATGACGATCCGCCTGCGGTATGTGCCGTGTCTTGCACTATTACATTCTCCATCATTTACCTGACACGGCTGTCATAGCCCCTGTGGCACCGGGGGACAAGGAGAATGACCGTGGTCCTTAATACCCCCCTGTGCCGAACCGTCCAAATGTTTCCATACTGGTGTTTTAAAGCATTACGTTACAATTCACTATGATAACATTAGCTGCAATGTCAGCAAAGTGTGGAGAAGCGGCACATACGTTTTTCTGTCACTCTCTTCCCTTCTTTTTTTTACATTAGCAACAAATAACAGAAATCGCAACTGTAGGGCATTTATGAGTAAACCTATAGTGAAGAGAACATTTGCATTCAGAGGTTCATTATCACGTTTACTTACAGGTAAACTTTATATAATTTCTGCATATTTAAGCAGTTTTTTCATTTGATTATTTGTTTGGCTTTCATTGCTCTGGAAAAAGTAGCTCCAGAACTACAAAATGTCACCGCGTCCACATTTTAACTACGTGCTGTGGTAATAGATATAAACTGGAACATTTGCGCGTTTAATTATCTCTCTTGTGCTAATTGGGTAAGTGGAGGCGCTGAGCTGGCTGGCCCCCTTGCTTTGCAGTGCCTCAGTGCTTTATAAACAGTGCCCTATGGAAATAGCAGGCACGCGCTCGAAAATTGCACACTGTAACTCCTAATGAAATCAGGATGTTGCTGACTGTTGCGAAAGGAGCACTAGCTCTCTCTCCTGCAGACTGTGTCCAGTTTAAGCAGGATTTTTCAGGCCTAATAGTTGAAATATGAATGTTTTTCGTATATGCCCCTGAACGTATCATTCACTGTAATTCATACAGTTTGGTTTGGAGTGGAGCAATCACCTACCGGGGCGTTCCCTTACTTGTAAAAGGGACAATGTTCCTTTATAATAAGTAGTTCGGATTTAGTACAGTTTACGGTGATGCTCATTAATTTAAATTACATGCTGCATTTCTTCGATTTCCCACCTACCTAAGTAAGCAAAACAATAAAAAATAATTGCAAAGAAGCCAAACAATATTAGTCAGAGCACTTAGGAATACAGTATTCAGAAGAGTAAGCAAAATGTTACAGAATTCAATCCTGATAACTATGCACACGATGTATCTGTGGAAACACACTGTAAAGAATTAACTTAATTTATAAATTAATTGTAATGGTGGACACAAATTAGAATTGTTTCAAAATTACAATTATTAAGAATGTTATGAATAATATGATGGCTCTTATTGTTCTTAGTAATCATTGCTCTTGCAGACTTGTTTCTTTTTTGTTGGAGAATTGGAAACATTACTCATGGCCATTTCCTGAAGGTATACTGAGTTTCAGTTCAGACTGATTACATGATAACACTCAGAGGGGCGTGCAGGTAGCAAATCAAGCAGTCCAATTCAGGGAATTACAGCATGGGAATTTCCCCTTTGGGGTAACTTGGCAGTTGAAGTTTAAATAGAATTTTATTTGCTGTTGTCTGTTCGGCGATAGTGCCTGAGTGTGAAATGCTTAAGCATGCACGCTGCTATCGTTTCATATCATCAGCAGACGTGCGAATGCCACAAACACCATCATTCACTTCTCCATTATTCCCGTTCGGCCAGTGTCGTTCGATCACCATCCTCACGGCATAGGGTCGTGCAGTTTAATGTGCTCTTCTTTCTGCAGAGTTTATCCCCCCTCTTGTTTTTCTCCTGTAAACTCTGGGGTTTTCCCACTGTCCAGAGCAGGGCTGGACAGGCCATTTGGTGTACTGGGCATTTTCCCGGTGGGCCGGTGGGTATGCAAACTTCACAAACCGAGAACATGCAATCTCCGGACCCACAGAACATACAAACTCTTCACACAGAGAACATGCAAACTCTCCAGACTGAGATCAGGTGAACCCGCACACACTGAACATGCAAACACTGCATACACAGAATATGCAAACTCTACACACATGGAGTGTAGGTGGAACTGGAAGTATGAGATTCTGTACTAGAGGAATGCTTGCTGCTATCTTGAGAAAGAAGTACGGAAAAGCCTAGAGTGTAGTGCAGTAGGATGTTTTCAGTCAGATGGCAGTATGTAATTAATAATTTATCTCATTAGGGGTATGAACCTTCAGCCTTTTCAGACAGATTAGGTGAATGTTTACGTTGTGATATGCTGAGGGATATACAGTACAGTCTAATGGATATTCTTTCCCCGATTTCCAGTTTTCAGCTGCCTTTAAAACCTGTGTTCCAGGTGACAGTCTTTGGTCCAATTCCCTCCAAGCATAAATTATTGATCAGGAATCTGGGGAGTGATATAATAGATGCTTTAGGTATATATACACTTACTACCAAGCAAATATGATGAGTAATTCACATTGGATAACAGAATGCACTAAATTGTTTATAAGCTAGGGGAGTATGAAATGGTCTACATGAACTAGTCTTAAGGAGATCCATCTTCCAGATGCAAACATTGCACCTTCATATTCTTACCGTGATCCACAGGTAAGCGAATAATTATGGAGATTCTGGCAGTGAAATAAATGAACGAATAAATAAATTCAATGCTCTTGTTCCCTTTTGTACTGGAACCAGGGATATCACTTTGTCTGGAAGTAGCTCTCTGTGCTGTGGTATTAAATACTTTATCTGTGTATCAGTTATCAGTGTTTATGGGGAGCTGGTTACTCAGTAGGCGGAGGACAGACTAGAAACCACTACTGGGGTATTACATCTTTTGGCTAATCTGAGCCCCAGGAGGAGGTACAATCTCTACTTGGGGAAATGGGGGCTTGCAATTGCCCAAAGACCTGCTCACCATTCGAGACATATTCTTCCTGATCCTCACAGAGATGAGTGCAGTAGAGAATTAATGGCAAGGTGATTGTGTTTACACTGTAAAAGCAGTGTTTTTGTGGCTGTGTGGGTCAGGAATTTGGGCCCATGTCTGGAAGGTCATCGATTCCAATCCCTTGAGTAAGGCCCTTAACACCAACTGCTCCAGGGACGCTGGATAAATACCTGGCCCTGAGTTCTGACCCTTTGTTCTCACCTCTATCTACAAGTCTCATAGAAGAGTATGATGGGATATGTGAAGGTTGGATTTTGTACATGCACCATGTGACAATATATTGATGGGCCATCCTTCAGAACTGCGCAACCTGTTTTTCTGTGTTCCTCCTTTAGAATGCTTACCCAGCCGCTTAATTTGCATAGAGGGAAAAGCCAGCTGGAATTAGGTTACTTTAAAGAAGAAATCCAATTTATAAAGGCATATCCTACATGGTAGGAAGGTAGATTGTAATTTTGCTAAATCTGCATGCACAAAGGATGAATAATTCATGGCCTATAACGGCATCTGTTTTTTTCACTATTCATGCCCACATGTAGGTGTAAATGTAAAACTGTAGATGGTTTAGAAAAATTCTCACCAGATGTCGAGGAAATATTTTCAGAATCTTTCTCCTTAATGGCTTTTAGTATTGCCTTTACCTCAAACTCGGAAGTAGAGTGTTTACTTATTTTACAATGAGGTGTACAAGAAAGTTATTTTGTAATGTTTTTTAAATAAATCTAAGGTAGATACAGTCATCTTGCAGGGCTCGAAACCTTTCTGCACTGGTTCGTCTGTTTCTTAAAGCAACAAAAAATATGTTGAGGTCAATCGGTCATTCAGAGGTTTGCTCAACTGTCATGTGATTATCATGTGATCCATTGCTACCATCCATTTCCTTTGAACACTGAAAATGTCATGGTACTGATTAGAGGACATGTGTCTTTTTGCTGGCTTTGGGATGTTGCAGTACCTGACAGATCTGGGGAAATGTTAGTATGATGATTTGAATTTGACATATGCTTTGCTCTAAGGTGACATACAGGTCAGTGTGAATAGGTCCAGCGACAGATAACAAGCATAAACACAAACACATTACTGGTAAATGCAATATGGTCTGGCTGTGTTGATTATCTGTGTGTGATACTAAGATATTACCCTGTTACACAGAGGTTAAAAATGCTATATCAACCATAGTGCCCTGACAGAGATGCGGGGTCCAATTTATGGATGTGCTGTGTTGGTCTGTGTATTCAGAGTGTAAAACTATATGCATAGATCATTTATAAAGCCAATGGCGTTTTTGGCCGACTCCCATTCATAGTGTAGTGGTCAGCTCTGCCCGGAAACTGCCTTTTCAGAGTCCTGTTGAAGAGCAGTCTGTAGTGGTGAGTTTGTAGGGTCTTCTTGAAGATCGTGGAGGATTGTTCAGTATACCAAATAAGAGCTTTTAGACTTTCATCCTTTCAGACTCAAACCCTACGTTAGGACTGTAGTGACATTAAAGGGGTGTAAAATCTGCTGAGATCTTAGGTGTGGTGCCACTATTACATTGGAAACCTGCAATGTCCCCCCAAAAGTAATTATAATATGAATATAATATATAATCCTTGAAATAATGCAGTACATTCGTGTCTCTGCCTCATTATCAGGCAGATTTTATTTTTCTGAAATGGTAATTAGCTTAGACCTGGGGCATGTAGTCATTACCACATTCCTGTATATTTATGTAGCCAACGTTGGCTGATGAATTGCTTTCCTCAGCAGAGGCAATCACCAAATTAGGGAGGAACGTGGAAGGAGACCCCCCCAGTCTAAGCATCTCTCCCTAATTGTTCCGGCAAAGAAGGGCGTCTGGGAGTTATATTTAACCACGTGCTGGCGGCAGCGTGTCCGCGTGACGGGCCTTGCGCTGCGCAGGGTGTGAAAGATGACAGACACGGACTGGAATAATAGTTCCGGACAGCCTATGGGGCAAAAGACAGCCGTCAGAAAAGGCGCCAGGAGGCGGCAAGTGCACAGAGAACATGACGTTTAGCCCAAAATGCACTCCCAGTGTCTGTTTTGTACTCCCCAGTAAAAAAAAAACGTCCAAGTTTTGTGTTGCGTGAAATACCAATGTCTGCGACCCGAAGTAAAAGAGTGCCGGTATGACTGGTAATGTGTCGGTAAAGCCGGACAGGGAAGGATGGCGGTAAGCAGATCAGCACCACACTGAAGGGATTTGGGATTTACCGTGTCCCGAGGCTCTGACAGCCTGCCCAAATGTATTAACTATTTGCACTGCATTGCATTAGGAGTCAGGAGTCCATTGGCTTGGAAACCTCTGTGGAGAATGTGCACGTATTCAAAGTTACAGATTTCAGCTGCAGTTACCTTGTGAGGATACTGAGATTGTGTCTCTTATAATCTAGGGTTTATCTAGAATGCATTATTTCCAGTTGCCGCGAATGTGATGCTTTTGCCGTTGTTTCCTTACCCTCAGATAAGTTTTGCTACTCAACCCCATAGACCCTAAACAATTTCAAGGAAATTTTTCTGCTGTTTTAATGAGACTTATATAATCATTATAATCTTCTGAATTATGCGTAGCAGATGTCTGAAACAGGAGATTGTGATAATATCTGTTATCATAATAATATACAACACATTTTTACTTGTAAGTTTCCATTATAGATTTATGTGTTGTCATCATGTATCAAGGTAGAAAATAAGTTTTGATGATATTCTAGCATGACTATTCCGCCACCTGCAAACTTTCCAGATGGACGGCCCTTTGCCCTGTGGTAATGGGGTATAATATTCTCGTTGCCCCTGGTTACATGCTGAAGGCCTGCCTGTTCCCCATTGGCCACGCCCTCATCCAGATTATCCTAATCTGTGATTACTGTTTCCATGCTCAGTCTTGACATTTGATTTTGTCTACTCAGCCCTGGTGGTCTAGCTGCCTGGGTTTTGAACCTGTTTCTGATTCACTCACTTCCTTGGTGTTGTGTGGTTCTGTTGGTTTCATTGGCTTGCACGTGGGACACTGGCGGAACTATAGACAGTGCAGCTACAATGGGGCCCACAGAAACAGGGGGGGCTCCCACAGAGGGTTGATGGGCCCCTTCACGGAGAGAAGTGGGGGGGGGCCTTCACGGAGAGAATTGGGGGGGGTATTGATCTATTGGATTGAAATACCGATGCACATCACACTGCATTATCAGCCACCAGAAGAAACCAAACAATAAATCTATTATATGTTTGTGACAAGGCTATAAAAGTTCCATATCGTGCCTTTGTCTGGATATTACACAAAGATTCATAGTACATCTGTAATATTTGACTGTTAAGAGTCAAAGACGTGTCAAGAAATAAAAAGGGCGCCCCCCCCAATAAAATCTTGCACTGGAGCATATTATAAGAAGCTCGCGCCACTGATTTGGGGTGCACGGTCTTGCCCAAGATCATGCACTGTGCTCATGACCCCGTTAATAAATTCCTGTTTCCCTTAATTCTGTCTTTTTTGTGGAAATTATGTATTTTATTTCACGCTGTTTCATAAGGGAAAATATAAGTATAATGTTTTTCCTTGCAACGTACAAAGCTTAATTTTAAAGAATAAGAAGTGCAGTGTAATTCAGTGAGGGATATAGATGTCCTTTTATGTTGTTTGACAAACAGCGCACTGCGGAAAAGAGAAAATGATTCATGTTTCTTATATAGTTCCAACAGGTTTGATTTCTTAGGCTGCTTTATTCAGAGCATATAGTTACTGCAGAAACTTGTGTCCCGGGGACATTGAGGGGTAGTGAGTGTTTGTAGTTTGGCTTAAGTTTTGGACCAATTTAAAAACCAAAAACAATAACAGCCCTTGAGCTACTGCACTGATCATCCAGGGGGATTTAAATGGTTACGTATGTATGTATGTATGTATGTATGTTTCCTAGGAGATTCAGTGCATTTTCTTTGTGGGATATAAGGATGTAAATGGTAAAAAGAACTGGGCATATGTGGTTGGAGAGGATTAATATGAATGAGGTGCTACGTCTCAGACGTTGGATTGTGGAGGTAGGCGAGCTGCAGCCCGCGGCTACGCTTCTTATCGGCAGCACGTGAACTGGTAAAGGTGCTGAGCGAATGTGCTAAATGGGGTGGGGGGGGGTCATTATATCTTTTGAGGGCGGCCCATAGTGAGAATCAGCCCCCACTCTGCTGTAACAAAGGTGTACAACAGCTACTGTGATTTTTACATGAAGATATCCTCACGATTGTGAGGTTTCCAGAAGTCAGACTCTGAAGGTAGCAAACCAAATAAAAAAATATGGCCGGTGACCACTATGCTGGTATTACACAAAACTTTGTAAAATCAGCTCCATTCTCTTTACCAGGATTTTTTTTTCTTTCAAACTGTTACTTTTTCTGTGGAAGCATTTCGAGATATGCATTTTGGCTAATTGTGCAGGGAGAGCATTGACTAGGGAGATGGCAAGAATATGGGATTAAAGCATGAAATGTAAACTGAGACGTTGCCTCTGCACCTGTAAGAAGAGAGAGAGTGCGTGAATGTACATTTCATGTGACCAGGCTGTCACAAAAAGATGAAAGATGAGTGATCTTAAATGAATCAGCACTGACAGCTTAAAGTCAACTGACCACTGACACTGAAAGATGAGTGATCTTAAATGAATCAGCACTGACAGCTTAAAGTCAACTGACCACTGACACTGAAAGATGAGTGATCTTAAATGAATCAGCACTGACAGCTTAAAGTCAACTGACCACTGACACTGAAAGATGAGTGATCTTAAATGAATCAGTACTGACAGCTTAAAGTCAACTGACCACTGACACTGAAAGATGAGTGATCTTAAATGAATCAGCACTGACAGCTTAAAGTCAACTGACCACTGACACTGAAAGATGAGTGATCTTAAATGAATCAGCACTGACAGCTTAAA
>JAODKC010000036.1:6943221-6968635 GCA_026777985.1 Mormyrops attenuatus | reverse complement strand
ATGAATCAGCACTGACAGCTTAAAGTCAACTGACCACTGACACTGAAAGATGAGTGATCTTAAATGAATCAGCACTGCTTCACTTTCAATCACCTTGACATTGAAAGATTGCTTTGCATCATGAAAAGTAGTGAAAAGTATTTGCATCATGAAAAGTAATTCTGTACACAGATTTTTCCAAAAGGTTCTCATAAATTCTAAAAAGCAGGCTGAAAACCCACATAGAATGTTTACACTGTTTTTCTTAATATTTCATTATGTGTTAACTAGACGATGATCAGTTTTTAAAATATTTTGATATCAGCTGTTCACAACAATAAAAAAATACATCAAATTAGATGGGGTTTCCAGTTTCCATTAGATTTTATTTTATTAGAACATCCATCACTTTATTCAGATTTGCAAAGCATAGATTACTCCATGCGTTAAGCTGCGAAAAACAGTGAATCCAAAAGCAGGCTGAGGATCTCTTGTTTGGGCTGTTCGTCTGGCGACAGCTGTCCGTAGCTCCATGGTAATTTAATCATGACCTCCCACGCGGCGGAGCTTCCATTTCCAGTTTTCTGCTGTAACATCTATTTAAGAATAGCGTGAGGGGGGAAACAGCTCCACAACCAAGTCTGCTGCCGTAATGGACAAGCTGCTGACTCGTTAAGTAGGACGATCATGATCTTCTCAGTGTGGGCTCGGTGAAATGAAACACACACCGTAACTAGATTGGGTTTCCTCTGAAGACTCTGTATCGCCACAGTTAAATTTCAGTAATTGGGCTGGTTCAGACACTGTGGCTCAGTGGGTAAAGCTGCTGCATTACACCTCCGCCACTGGGCACTGGAATGTCCCCGCTCTGCTCAATGTGAAGCGTTTCTGTAATGCTGCAGTCCAAAGACTTGCAGTTAGGCTTATTAGCATCTTTGATTTGCTCATAGTGTGTGATTACGTGTGCCCTGTGATGGGCTGGCATTCCAGTCAGGGGGGGTCTCCTTGCCTTGTGCCTTATGCTGCCTGGGATTGGCTCCTTGACCAGGATAATTGGTTGGAAGATGGTTGGATTTGGCTTTACTATTATGGATCATATCTCATTGGCCTAATTAGAATATGTGTAAAAATATGTAATGTGACTTGCTAATATTTACATTCATTATGGAGCTTTTTTTGTTTCTCACACAAACACAATATTCTTGTAACGTCGTAGCTGGCTTGGGCAGTAAGTGTTCATAGTCTTTTATGATGTTTTTTTGGCCATGATTTTTGTGGCGATCCCCCATTAAAGCATCACAGGAACGCTGATAATTATGACAGCCGTCATTCCCGTATTCCTCACTGGCGAGTTTTAATGGATTTTGGGGAAGTGGCTCAGCTATCTCACAGGAGTAATTCGTGCATTTTGATACATGCTGAATCTCAGTCCCATATTAAGCAGTATTTCACAAGGTACTTTACAGGATTTATGATTGCTAACAGAATGATCGCCCGCTCAGTTTGAGAACTATGTGTCAAATTAAAAGTAGCATAATACTGCAAATTAGCAGAAAAGCATAGGCCTTGAATGGTATTTTTTAGATATGAGACATCAGGCAGAACGCCATAGTTGTTAAATACATCTTTCTCGGATATATAGTCTACTAACCATATACAGCTTCAAGACAATGTAGCATGAATTATATAGTGTAGTACACAGGGATCGATACATAAATGCATTATAGTTTTCTCTTTCCCTATTAGCTAATTTGCTAACAAATTAACAGTTTACATAATAGAAGGTGAGTACTGACAATCTGATATGGGTCTGTAAACATGTCCTTTTTAAGGTGGTGATCCAAGCCTACTTTTACAGGCCTGTCCAAATTCTTCCATGTGAGAGTCGTGTTTTTGTCAAGCGGTTTCTGAAATATGGCTTTTGTGAGCTATTGTCAAAGTGGAGATTTTGTCAGGGAGCCCATCTAACCCCGTGATGACCTTGCAGACGGGGCTGCTGCTCGCTTGCTATCAGGGCTACGTTGACATCGTCATGGCGCTAGCACAGTGCCCCTTCGTTGACGTCAACTGGCAGGACAATGAAGGAAACACAGCTCTCATCACGGCTTGTCAGGCAGGTAAGAGCTCATTACAGCCACCATCATATGGAGCCTTTGTCATCCCTGCTTCTTGTGCTTAGGAATTGTTTACCTTTTTATAAATCTTATGAGTATTTACTAGAAAAAACAAATCCAACCACCAAGTATTATAAGCAGAACATAGCTGAATTATTTAGCAGAGGCTGGTTGACATTTATAGCACTTTAGCTTAAATACAATGCATTTTCATAAGTGCTAACATAATTAGGCCCAGAGGCACAGCAGGGGCAGGGATACCCTGGCATATTTAGAGAGCCAACACTTTACAGGGGACTTTGAATGCATAAAATTATATGAAAAATTGGGTGCGGGGCCCAAGGTGAAATTTTATCAGGAATTTCTAGCTGCACCCTTGATTAGGTCTCTCTGGATTCGAGGCTCTTCGTCCCTGTCTATACCTACTGCTGTAAAAGTGCACAGTAACATTATGTCATTTGTTCAAATATTTGGTCTTTTGCGGCACACCAAATATGTGGGGGGGAGGTTAAAATTTTCAGCCAGACTATAATTAACTCCTATTTAAAATCTAATGGGCTTCCATTAAATATAGTAATTAGATCCCCTGCCTTCAGCGCCCCCTCCCCGCTGCCTGCACTCGCATGGACCATCACTCAGGCCGCAGGGAAACAGTTACAATTGCTGTTTATTGGCACCCTGGCTGCTGTTGATTTTCTGCAGTATTATTTATCAGTTTTATGTGACTGAGATTCCTGGGATTTGGGGAGATGAAACATTTTCCACCTATAAAATACTTTGTTTCCCCATTGGGATGAACCCCTTGGAAAAATGTGTGATGATAAACATATCGAGGGACTGGGTGACTAGGCCAGAAGAGTGTTTTATGAAATCAGTGTTTTATTCCAGCGAGCAGGATAATGACCATCTCCATATGCTTTCAGGACATATATCTATCTGCAACTACCTGCTCAACTATTATCCCGGCCTCGACCTCGAGCGCAAGAACTGCCACGGCTTCACAGCCCTCATGAAGGCTGCCATGCAGGGCAGGACAGAATGTGTCCGGACTCTGATGTTTGCAGGTACAGTTCTGAAGATCCTTGGTCCAAAAAAGATGGCTCCAGGTCCAAACCCAAATCAAAAGCTAAATGAAAGGCATGCAGCTTCTCAAATCCAAAATCGAATCCAACGATGGTGTTTGCTCACAACTAAAGAATCGTATAGATGCGTAATACCCACGAAAGGTGTTTCCTTACACTAAGCAACGTGTAGACATGCAATGCCCAAGGTCTTACTACCTTCAGGTGCAAGGTAGATTCAGGACTGTCGCTTTGTGTTCCTCAAAGCCGCAGATGCTCTGGTGTGCATGAGTTGTGGTCTCCCAGTCATGAAGACTCAGCAGAGCAGTAAAGCCATTTAAGTCAATACTTTAGACGTCATAGAATGCTGTAATATAAACCTCAACACTCTATTTTGTTCTACAGAATACATTGAACTGCAAAGTGCTTTCAAAAATGAAAATTAATTATGATGACTAAATAAAACTGTACAAGAAATGTACAAGTAATGTATCATGGAATTAGTTTTTGTGCAGGGCTGAAAAAATTGCAATTTCAGAAAGGCAGCTACCTTGTATCAGAAAACATTTTCTCTTCCCTGTAATGATACTGGAGATCAGTAAAGCCATAATTACTACATCACCACGCTGCCAAAATGATGGGAACATTTTCACAAAGAGGCTAACTGTAATTTTCAGGGCAAAATAAGGAAAACCAAGTGTTATCAGTTGAAAATAAGAACTGGTACAATTACATTTATTCACATTTGTTTATTTAATATATAGAAATATAAATTCGTAAAAGCCACAAAGGACACAAAATGTACAAAAAAACATGAAGGATAGACACATCTTAACTGTCTAGCTAGCCACATATGATTATCCGTGGCCAAGGGTACATATTATCCAGTCACGTCTACTGATTCTCATCATGTGACTGTTATATCACCTGCAGTGTTCAGGCCTGATTTCACCTGTGGTGTTCAAGCCTGAGGTCCACAAGACCAGCAGATATGTACCCAAACAATGGCAATGATCGCAGCCCTTCCGTACAGCCAGACAAGGGAAATCGGGCCTGGTACAGGCTCTGAGGACACGCGTTAGCGGGCAGCAGACAGTGTTTTTAAAGGGCTGCAAACAGATACCAGCCTGGTCCATGACATTGTTCGGCTTGTCGGCCCTCAGTAGATGACTCAGGATCTAGTACAGGAGGGTTGCAAAGGGCCTCAGAACAGCCTGATGTATGCCTGGAGAGCAAGCAGGCAGGTAGGAAGGCATCTGATGTGCAGGACGTGCATTACAGTATCGCTTTGGTGTTGTACAATTTGGCCATAGATTGTGTTTTAGAAAAACCCGCATTGTTTGCAAATGCAAATAAATATCTGTAATATACATGCCTGTGCTGACTGTTCTCTGAATTGTCTAGCAGATTCTGACTGCAGTGGGAAATCAAATTGAACCGAATGGTTTTAACTGTGAAAATATTCATTAACTTATTATGATCCTTCCGGTTCAATGGAAAAAAAACCCACGCGCCTGACATGTGCATTTTGTTATATCATACGTGCAGGAGGCTGTTTTGCGAAGCACGGCGGTAACTGTTGCCCGATGACAAATACAAAATTTAATATGGCACTCTTTGGATCAAATAAAGCCAGAGGATGTTTATTTTCTTGGTTTATAATGTCAGTATTATTCTTGTAAGAAGTGATGCTTTTAAATGGTGTTTTTCATGGTAAGTATTAAGAATTAAGTCTATGTAATTGTGTGAATTATTCAAAATTATATATAGGAAATTAGTGCATTAGTGTGTTTAGTGTTGAAATTGGAAGGTGGTTGGGTTGGGTTGGGAGTCCCAGGAGAGGCGCTATATTAGATGGTCTGGTTCCAGCTGTATCAATTTTAAGCTGCTTTAGATAAAAGCTTCAACTGTAGCTCAACAAGTAGAGCAAAGTGCTAACAATGTAAGAAGCCATTGTGTTTTGTCCCCTGCGTTAGGGGCAGACCTGGGTGCCCGCGACCCTGGGCGGAAGCTGACGTCTTTGGAGTGGGCCGTGTTCACAGGCCGCCACGAGACTTCTCGACTGATGACACGCCTGCTGGCCAGGCCCTGTCCGGAGCAGTTCTCCAAGTCCTACAGCCTGGAGTGGCCCCTGCTGCCTGACCTGGTGTCCAAGGCCAAGAAGCAGAAGGGCTGCCTGAGGAAGGTGACGGAAGCTATCCGCAACTCCTTCTTCTTCAGGGTGCGTGGGGAGCCGCAGGAGGACGGCGTGATGGACCACATGGTGCGCCTGACCACTGGGATAGGCAGTCCCTTCGTGGCCACGGCCTGTCAGACGGTGTGCCCAGGCAGCCCCCCTTGTGTCGGCAAGCGGTGCTACTCTGTGCAGGAGATCCTCAAGAAGCAGCGGGCGGAGCAGCTCAAGAACCTGGGCTCTGAGCACCTGGACAGCTACAAGAAGCTGTTCCAGAACTCCCAGGTCACTTTGGTGCCCAGGAAGAAGGAGCGTAGGGCTAGCCTGCAGCCCCGGGACCCGGCGGGCGGTGACGCGGTGGCACTGAGGCGCAGCAGCCTGCTGCCTCTGCATCTGGTGCGCCGCCGGAGCGTACGGCCAGGCGTGGCGGTGCCCAAGGTCCGGGTGACCAAGGCCCCAGCACCACTCTACGTGCCCGAGAAGGAGCAGCAGAAGAACGGCTCCATCAATGAGAAGCTCCTGCAGATCCCCAAGTGGAGGTACAAGGAACTGAGGGAGGAGCGGAAGAAGGTGGAGGAGGCAGAGAGGAAGAAAAGGGAAGCACTGTCTGAGAAGAAGCGCACGTCTGCGGGGAGGAGGATGTAACGGCCACCCGGCCACTTCCTCTCAAGGCATTAGCCTTCGCTGCCGAGCTGAGCCACACACCGTACGAGAATTTCATACTTGAATAAGAATTCATATTTATTTTCCTATTTATTGCTTGGAGAGAAATAATTGATTTTTATAAAACTTTTTGTAGATTTTCACAGAGTAAAATCCACTACTGGTGACCAAAGGATCAAAAACCAAATTATTTTGATAGCCATAGAAGACAAATGAACTGAGCTGACTTAGGTAGCATATTTACTGTATAAGTAATTTCCATGTGATATGGCCAAGTTTTCCAACTCATTAGCTCTGTTAAATGCTCAACATGGTGTAGTTAATTCACTACGAATGACAACTTTTACCCAAACACTTTTGTTCAGTGGCTGATGGAAAGTGAGAACTGACAGCAAAATGACTACACTACAGGGGCAGAACCATCTTAATGTCTAAATGCCGTACAATGAATGTACCTCACCATTAAAATGTAGCGAATCTCAACAGCGAGCGATATCTCGCCTTCAGACATGATCGCAGTTTCTATCTACAATTAATGAAATAAATATTGGGTACACTGTCTCTGCACTGACAGACCCGCTACCCTCCACCACGAGAAAGTCATACATTTATAAATTCCAAATGGACCAAGTTTATTAATAGCCAACAGAAGACAATTTAACCTTCCTGAATGTTAGCTGGCCATGCCAGGAAATCTGCCTGTTAGGCTAAGCTGGGCCATGGCTGGCTCCTCTATTAACCGGACTGACTCGCTTATAATCAGAGTGGACCTCTCAGATTGTTTTATCGCTATTCTGTTTGTCATCTCCATGAAGTTTTACCTGAGTTGGCCCTACACTAAAGTAACCCACACATATCTGGGCATCCCCTTTATAGCGGTGAGGTCATTTTTGGGGTTTAACCATAGGCTGCTGGGCGGAGAATCTTACTCCAGGCTCTTTCAGAACAGATTGTGTAGTTGAGCTCAGTAAAGCTAACACTAGTGGGAATTTTACTTACACAAAAATTGTAGAGGAGGTGGGTTCAAACTAGAGGAGAGAGGACCAAAACTTCTGATTGGTTTGTCCCGCCTCCTCTAGTTGCTTGGACACACCTCCTCTTCAATCTGATTGGTTATCTCTCTGGACCAATCATTTCCATTCTGCCCTCAGAACATTTTTCTGTAAGTAAAACTCCCATAAGTAAACTGATCATCTCCCAGTCTTAGTATTTAAACGATGACAATGCGGCAGTCTGTGTTGCATTGATCCATCTGTCCCTGTGCATTTTATCCATGAGCTCATCACACCCAAGGCGCGTGGATGATGTGCTCCTGGAGAACGTGAGAAATCCCTCACCACTCTCACGGTCCTCATGGGAGCCACGTATCATGAGATCACCCCTCACTGATGGCCAGCGTCTGCTCCTTGGGCTGTCCTTCAGTCACGGCATCACAAAAGAACCATCTCAGGAAGATTCCTCATACCATCATGTTTGTCAGAGGAGTGTCTGGAATTGAGGAATTAGACCCAGGCTCTGTGAAAAGCTCTCAGAAAAATCAGGTTCGCTTGAACACTGGTTGGTTTCCCACGTGCCTCGTCATGCCCTGGCCCTCCCGGTAGCTGGGCTGCAGCCTGGGGTGAGAGGCACTTGGGGCGAAAGGCACAGTGGTCATTGTCGCACGGCTAAAGTCGGGATGACCCCACCGCTCTTCTTCTAAAATGTCTATGAAGAACACTGATACAGCAGCACGCAAACTTGTTTACACTGTTAAAACAATGATGCTAAATGATATACGTGGGGAAAATGTAACTGGGATCAAGTCCAGATGCCACTGTGAAGACAGCACTCTCCCATCTCCTGCTCGGACTTTGCATTGTTCTTTGCGTTGACCTGCAGCTTTGGTGGCATGTATTCAATGACAGAGAGGCACTTGTAGTAAAAGTGTAAAAAATCTGCCGCTTTTGTTAATCCCCAGATGAAAGTGAGTGTGTGTGTGTCAAGAAGCTGGGCGTTCAGTCCGGTCCTCGTGTTCTGTGAACCGAAAGTGTGACTTTTGACAGGTTTGTATAACGCTTTTTGAAATGCAAGGCTGCAGCCCCCTGAAATACGAGGAGACCAAAGCCTGCACAGCTGTGGCACTCAATATCCAACTAACAGCATGCGTGCGCCCACAAGCACACGCGTGCACACACACACGCGCGCGCACGCGAACACACACAAGCACACACACACAGTAAATCCGGCGTAACAGAACAGCTGTGGAGCGGCACACAGTCTGGGCCCGATGAGGTTGACGGCTCACCAACCTGGCCCAGCTGACCAGGGAGAGAGAAGAGGGTGCTCTGTCACCTTTTCATTACCTCTTAAATCACTCCAGTTTGGAAAACAAAGCTTTTTTTTTATTTTACTCCAACACGAGAGATTAAGGACAATTGCACTTTCTTCATTTCCGATAAAATAGTTAACTCTCCAAAAAAAACCAAATAATTTGCAAAAATTTACAATTAAATGTCAGAAATTATTAGGTAAACAAACGTTTTCTACATCTTCCTAAATAAATCAAATGCTGCTCATAGGTATGGCTAATTCTCTTAATTGGAACGAGACATTTAGCGTTAATTTGCTGCACAAAGGTGACAGAGGAGAGGGGGAGGGGGTGGTCACTGTGATTGCAAGTGAGCTCACGGCAGGCACCGGCGTCCTGGTGCGGCCCCACACCACCGGCAGATTGGAGAGACCCCTTGGAATGCTCGACAGTTGTCTTGGGAACCTGAGTGTGGACGGGTGGGTGGTGTGGTCCTGAACCCCCCCCCCCTTGGGACGCCTTTCACTTGCGGGGCTGGTGGATGTGCTGGTTGATGTGGTGAGATGGGGGCAGTTTTTCCACCGAGGGTTGGGGCTTCTGATGGGCCACCTGGGCAGCGGCCGGGGTGAAGTCCTTGTCGCCCTGCGTCACAAGGTCATAAAATCAATTTCCGAGGTCACCTTCCGTCATCTTCAAGCTGCCAAAATGCTTTTTTCCCCCGGTGAGACATTTGGGAAGGGGGGGGGGGGGGCTGCAGACTTCTGAAACGGCTTCACAATCATCTGAAGGATCCTTCATGTCACTGGCATGACTAACCATGAACCAACTGTCAAACGCCATAACTGGAGGAGACATCCAACAAAAACTCTCCACACTTCCAACACAAAACTTCAAAGAAGCTACAGAAAAGTAGGGGGGCTTCTCGAAGAACATCTTACTAAGAACCGGTTTGAACTCGTCACAGACAGCGAGACATTCTGTCGGTCAGATCAGCAGGAACCTTGAGCTCAGGATTATTAATCGCCAGAGACAACGCAGGCATCCCTAAGCAGGAGCAGGGCAAGGTCAACATGCATGACTTGTACCTTTCCACGTTCAGCGCGTGCATGTCCAGCGCAGCCCAATTAGCGGAAGCCTAATTAATAACACACCCCAGCTTGCTGGCACTCGAAGCTTCTGACGAATAAAACATGAAAGACTCAGAAGCTGCGGGTCTTACAGATGCAGTACGCAAAGAGTAAAGCTTCTACAGATGTCTTACCCTAGAAGGTAAAAGGGCTCCGTTTCAAGTCAGCCCCCTTCAAAAAACAGCGAAAATGTTTTGGTTGTTACCCCAAATGCTTTCATCTGTTTTGGGTGCGTATTAGAAATCAAACACTACAACAAAGTGAGATGAAGTCAGCCTTAAAATGACAAACAGACCTATGTTTTTTATTTGTCGTTTGTGGTTCTGGTACCCAGAAAAACGGTTCAGCTGGTTGCACTCGGAGGAAAGAAAAAGTCAGATTACATTTGTTTTCAACAACTGGATTGTTAAACCATTTACTTGGCCGTTTATCTTATCTGACAGCCTTTTCGCACCTGGCCTATCCTAAAGACGCTCCTGCACAGCCCTGACACTATGCCGCCCTGTTCAGAATTAGGCCGAGCCAAACACACAACTCTACTCACTGCTACATTCAGCCTCTGGCATTATGTCCAATCAGGAGTAAGACGCTGGGGTGTTCAGGGCCATCACAGGCCAGCCTGGTATATTAATGTATAGCCCGCTAAAGCCTGTTTAAACCGTGACATCCCTACAGTGAGTCTGACAGTAAGAAAAGGAGATTAAGGTCATCCTTGGGTGCAGGGGTAGGCGTGGCCAGCTTGAGGGGTGCAGGTACTAACCGGAAAAGGGGGATGGGGTAGATTCACCACTGGGATTTCAGGCTCAAAGTCCAAGGGCTAGAGAATGTTACTCCAGATGAAACAAGCTCTCACCCTGAGTTTAAGTGTTTTTTTTTTTTATAAAGGACTAGAATCTTCTGGCCTATTAAAGTGATTTTCAGTGTCACGAGGTTTCTGTAAATTGACCCCATATAGCTCACTGTCATTGTGACCCTGAGACTGCATACAAACCTGCTTAATGATACTTCAGCTAAACAACTTGTGTGTCACACAAACACACTTCCTGTTCATTCCAGGGCAGTGGTGCTTCCCAGGAGACCCAAACACTATCACACCTGCAGAAAACTGGAGCTGTCACTCAGCTGATGGTACAGGAGACCTCTGTCGCTTTCGGGCCTGCTGCCGAACGTGACACGAAATCTGCTGACCTAGCACAGCGTCTTTCCTTCCATCCAGACACGCCTGCTATCTCTCCCCGCCTAGCTGAGGCTGACTGACCCTGAGGCGCTGGTAGCCCACGTTTCTCGGTACACCATCAGCTACCGGCTCTTCGTCTCGGGCTAAAACCCTGGCAGAGGCAGGCAGTGGTGTGCGGCCAGCCAACAAGTTCCTTCCCGCTCTCCAATCTGACCTCCCCGGATCATTAAGCTTGTTTTAATGATGCATGCGCTGTAGGATCCAGCTAATTTCTGACTTTGTCTGGGTGGTACAACAGCAAAGACCCAGTCTGAAACCACCCCCCCAAACCAAACTGAAATATATAAATAAAACAATAAATACAATAAAGAGAAGAGGAAGGTCATACCTTTGTGACTACTCCTGAGATGATGAGGGGAGCCTTCGGCGGACTGGAAAAGAAAAGGCAGATATCAAGGTCAGAAAGTTTCGGCCAATCGATGGTAGGGATGGTGTTTCGCGTAAATACATAAGCTGGCTGACTTCTCAACTTTGAGGGACTGTGCTATATTCAATGAATTTATTTTTATACAGCACCTTTCACAACAGAGTGGCCCCAAGGTGCTTTGCATGGCTGTTGTGATATCTTCCTGTATGGTATATACAGAATAATTTAAAAACAGGTAAGACAAAGAAAGAGAGGAAGAAAGAAGACAATGGAGGAGCGGAACAAAAAATTCCCAAATAGGGAGGGGGAAAAAAAAAAAAAACCATCTCTGGGGGTCCAAGGCTGCCCCCCCCGTACCCCCCATTCCCCATCCCCTGGGCATGCTAACATTATAGAAAAAGAAAGTGGGCTTGCTTACTAAAAGCAAGCTGTAAGCTATGGTTATGGGCAAAGCCAAAGGCCATCAATGAGTCAGTTCTTCATGCCAGCTTGTGTAGAGTAGCAGATTGAAGGTTTCTATAGTGATCCCTCACTGGGTGGCAGAGTCACCGTTCACTTCCCTGTAGCTCTCCTGAAGAACTGGCTTCCGGGACCCCCTCCCACAACTACCCACGTCGATCCAAAGTAACTGGTGCAAACACAAGTAAAGCCAAGGAATGGACAGCTAGCCCTCTGTCATCCAGGAAGCTTTGTTCCCTCACGCACAGGGTCCCGCCTGAAGGCAGTTACGGGATAACTCCACTGGCCAAACCGCATCTCGATACACCAAAAAAGCAGCATAATTAAATTACAACAATAAATAAATAAATACCACTGCTGATATTAAATGTAGAGCCTCCAAGGCTGGTAAGGAAGCATACTTGAATACACTTGTACAAATGGCCTGTGGGACCTCTGCTGGCATGCTGACAGGGGCATCCCAGCCCCAGTGCCTTCCGCCCCTGTAATATCCTGTTTAATTCCGCAAGGCCAACACACACAAACAAAGGAACCCCCCCGTAGCGTGACGTGAATTCCGGAATGTTCGCTTGAGACGCGTCTCTCCAGCAACCAGCAGAGATGAAAGAGCATACGATAAGCAGAGGCATGAGGGACCGATCCAGACAGAGGACTGTTTGCAAGGCAGGACCAAGCAGCAGTAAATGATAAAGAGAGGGCCTTCACTCAAAAAGAGAGATGCCATAACCCAATCACCGCCTTCCAATCGCACGCTGTTTAGACATGTCATGAAGTCATGAAGGTCTGGAGACCAGGCTCGAGGGAGCCCCCTGGGGATGGTAAGCGATGTCCTGTGAATTCAGTAAAACACCAGAGAGCAGCCTTCGGATTCCAGAATACTGCTACGATTTACAGTGAAGTGCAGCAGTCACACCCCAATACTGATCTGTGGATTCAGCAAGGGGTGGGGGGGGGGGGGGGTATGACTCAGAAGGGAAAGACAGAAAAAAACACACACATACACACAGAATGCGCCCCACCAACCCAACGGTAACTGCAAGGAGGTTCCAGCTCTGGGCTGTGCGACGAGTCCTCACACATGTAGAACACCATGGAGAAACAATCGCATTTCAGGAGCACTACTGTGTATCATTGGCTTAAAGTCTAACATTATTTACGTGCCACTGACTCTGCGGGAAGCACAAGGTTATTGAAATATTTCATGCGGTAAGACACCTCTGGACAATTAAGGGCCTTGAAGACTTTGGCAAAGGTTTTGTACATTATATTACCCTACATAAAAAAATGTGTTGGAACAGAGAAGGGACATGACAAAACTGGCTATTTTTAAGAGCAATTCAGGAGTAAACGCCCTTTGTCTTGTATTAAGTAAAAATGGACTGTTTGGTTTAATTAACTGTGACTCAACACCACACATAACCACGATCAAGGACCCTGCCCTGTTCTCGGAAGGCGTGACAATTGCCCTGAAATAGTCCGGTTTCCTGGTTCTGGTTTTTCCTAAAGCTTCACGGCCCATTAATTCTCAGGTCACATGTTCCCTTTACAGTCACAGGAGATTAAAGCAGAGTCTCTCATAGGCTGGACATCCAACGCTCCAACCCTGACTGCGCGCACAAATACACCTGCCATTTATCAAATGTATGTTTTAAAATACAGAGGAGTGCAAAATGTAAGCACTAAACAAATGTGAATATGCCAGTAAACAAGGAACAGTGCAAACCTACAACAGCCCCATTCAGTGAAGTCTGTCATTCCTCATACAGCCCACTAGTATTTTTGCTCGCTACATTTATCAGTTCATGCCATATGGTAGTATAGTGAGAGTACAGTAGGAGTATAGTGGGAAAAACCAGAAGAGGTCAGAGAACAGTGTCATGTGTGGCAGTCATTGGGGGGAGGGGGGGGGTCCAAGGCCAAGTTCCAACACAACCTGAGAAGCATGTGGGCACGCTAACCTCAGCTCTCCCAGGTGACTCCCCCGTATAAAAGCATATTTTTATTAATCTGTTCAATTAATTTCTAGTTCGGCAAAGGTTTTTTTATGACATTTTTATCATTCTACCCCTCTATTTATCCTGTGAGGATAACTGCCTTTCATTTTCACCATTTGCCCGGTATGCAGGGGCCCATTCATACATTCCTATTGCAACAAACCAGTGTTCCGCGACGACTCCGGCAAAGCTTCTTACGCCAGCAGACCGTTTTTTGCCTAACTGGGTTGGGGCTATATTTTGTAAGCATTTCAACAGCCGGGAACTTCTGCCTGAAGGCTATGAGCGGCATGCCGCTCTCTCAAGGCACAAACTTTCTGAAATGTTTGTTTTGTCCCCCCCCCCCCACTGAACAGAAAGCCCAATTTGCAGTTTCAGGATTGTGAAATGCAGCTCCACACTCAAGAACCACTGCAGATCTTTTTACGACACCTTATGGTCACGATTCCTGGGGCAACTTTTTGAGCAATGTTGCCGGGCAACTGCCAACTAGGTGAGACAAAGGGCAACTCATCCTGATCTGGATGGCCGCAAAAAGTTGCCCATTCCCCATTAGAAATTTGCTGGCCAGTTTTAGGGCATATTCGCACTTGGCCCGGTTGTCTTGTACCGTGCCTGAGCTTGGTAATTCACCATGGTCTTTCTATAAACAGACACATCCCAAGACGGTTACTGAGATGCTGGAAGTCTGGCACGTCACACCACATTCAGAATCGCTTAGATCGAGCATCTGACCCTCTTCGCCCTGTCTGTGTGCTGTATGTATTCAGTTGCAGCCAGATGATTCACTGTTCTGAGGAGCAGAATGTTCGCATTAATTAGCGGGCGTACCCAGTAAACTTGCCACTGAGAGTACATGTGTGCACACGAAAAGCTTAGTTATATGACCAGAAAATGCCTTTATAAACTGCTGAAAACACATCAAGACAAAAAACTATTACATGAAATGAGCAAGCATTGAATGAGAATCCCCAAAACAAACAAATGGGTATTGTGCAAGATTAGGTGATTTACATGCCAGATAGGCACTTCAGGGGAATCCCCCCCTTTCATTGGTTCAGCTAGCGTGGAAAGTACAGAAAACCCAGGAGTGATAAAATTCTGAAAACCAAGAAAAAAGTACCATGATCAACCACTTTAACTACCAAACATATATATACGTTTGTATGTATGTATGTGTGTGTGTGTGTGTGTGTGTGTGTGTGTGTGCACGCACGTGCAGTCAACCTGGGAAAATTATTCACTAAGCGCAGCTGGACAACCTGAATCTTGCCAGAATGAACAGAAGGCGCCAACAGAGCAGGCCCCAAAAATGCCAATTAGAGGCCATCTGATATGAGGCCTTCACTGAAATACCGCCGCTCCCTAGCCAACCGAGAGCCGCCTTCTGCCTCGGCGCCGCACAGCTGTGAATGCCACAGGCAGGGGACGATCGTGTGGAGATGCGGCCTCGTCAGCAGATACCCCCAAACATTCTGCACCACCTCCTTCTACTTCATCTCGCATTTCATTTAAAACTCCCCCCCCCCCCATAATCTCAGGCCCGAGTAACGATCAGGGGATCTACGGACTTAACAGTGCCATCAATAATACCCAGAGTAGCTGCTTATTGCAATAAATCACAATGAATCTCTTTGATGGGAGGCGAAATTTCAGGTTTGTGGTCTCTAATAACTTGAAGGGAAGAGATGAAACAGATATTGAGGCTCCAGCTCAGAATCAGAAGTGAACCACGCAGAATGATGTGAAGAATATTACACCTCATTTGAGTCACACACACACAAAAAAGTGAGCTTCCTTCAGATAGTATTATTATTATTTCCAGGGTAACACAGTGCCTCAGTGGGTAGAACTCTTGCCTCACATCCTTAGACATGCTAACTGGTCTCTCTCTGCGACAGCATGTGTGGGGCCCCCCCAGACCCCGAGCAAGAAAAGCAGATGGAAGGAATACGAGTTCCTGCCCTCACATTCTGCTCAGCTCTGTGAAATAAATATGAGACAATAAATTTTGGTTTTATTTCGCTAAAACCATCTGCCAATTAAAGTGACTGACACACAGGGCAACTTGGCTCTTATCCACAGACAAAAAAAAAAATTTTTTTATCACATTTAGGAAATAAAACATGGAAAAAGTATCAGCTTAAAGAGAAGACTTTTCCAGTAATGCAACAATAACTTGAATTCAGCTCTGCCTTAATACACATTTACAGCACTGTACAAAGGCTTCATAAAAAGATTATTGATACTAAACATCTCTGGGTGAACCATTATTACACGGCGATTTAAAAAGCTCAACCAACAGCTTATTTAGCTGAGCTTCAATTCACTGGCAAATGGGCTAAAATGCTCGGTCATGCTGTACTGCCAAGCAGGCCTGAAGCAATGGCATGGATGGCCAGAAGAGGGCAGCAGCACACCTTTGTGACTCGAGTCCACGGGGGTTAAGTCATTTACTTCTGTACTCTAAGGGATACGTGGTTCGCAGCTGAAAGGCAAACGAAAAATCTCATGGCTCAACAATAGACCCTACCACCTAGAAGCAGATCTACAGGTATCTTTGTTCATACACAAACAAAAATTGCCAGAACTAGCCAATGAACAATTAACTGTAGCAGTTGAAGTACATTGAATTTTTGTGTGTCATATAGAGAAAACAAATGAAGGATCCATTGGGCTCTGTGCCATAATCTTTAAAGCTGAAAAAAGATTATCGATTGTTCTGGGAAATATAACAAGCAGCGAACACCCAGAAGACGAGAAGATGGGGATGAGGATGCTCCGTAACGTGGCACCAATCTGCTCATTTTCGCTCCGTCTTCTCAAGTGGGCCCAGGGAGCCCGGCCCAAAGTTTGAGATAAGATGACCGTGATAAATAGCTTTCAAACCCTTGGGCAGAACCTTTCCGAAAACAGTTTTGTTTGTGCCAATTAGCGCCAGTGGCTTGACGTTAAGCTGGGCAATATCGCCATGGCAACGGCTGTGCATAGCTCTCATTTGCCGTCAGCTGAGTTCTTAAATATGGTAAAAGGAATTGATAAGGAAAAACAATCTCTGCATCTTGGGAGAGGCCTGAACAAAAGCGATATCGGGCCCCACCTGTACAGCTAGGACACACCTGCAGAACTTCTGCTGAAGCCCAGATGGAGGTCAGAGTTAAAATGTTAGTAATGATGATGGCACTTCTGTCACACCTCCGCATCTCCACCACATCCAACACCCTCCCCTCAAATATGCTTCACAGCAAAGGAACCCCTAAAACAAAATGTCCACCCACCATAACCAAATGTAAATACAGGGATCCGAATCACATAAGCAACTGGAAATAACACACAAGACATAGAGACATGACTCAGAGCACACCCCCAAGTGGCCAAGTGTGGCTCAGCAGGTTAGGATTCTGTGCCTGTGATTGGAGGGTCACCGATTCAAATCCCAAGGTCTACAGAATGATTTTGCCATTGGGCCCCTGAGCAAAAGCCCTTAACACACCAACTGCTCCAGGGTCTGACTCTGCTTTCACAAAAAATAAATGCATGCTGCTTTCGATAAAAATTAATAAAGAAAAACAATTACACTGGAACAGGATAGCCAAAGAACTTTGCTCAAGTCTCTTACCATGAACAAAGTGTGCATTTAACCTTCTAAAATGATACCGCCAATGGGCTCAGTGAGTCCTTCATCTGCGTCCAACACAGGCCGTTGCAGTTTTTTTTTTTTAAATGCTAAAAGCACTTCTTTGATGACGACTGTGCGTTGGACGAGACTCACACACATATTCTGCCCTTCAACGGCCAACAATTCCCTTGATGGCCCCAACAACAGAAACCTGTCCTCCAGTTCAAGACAACATAGCCTCACTAAGCTCCCAACAGGCACTTAACTTACTAAAACCTAAGCAGTGTGTAATTCACGTTCGCCAGTACACGGGGCCCGTAACCGAGATCCTCCGCATTGGATGCCGAACTTAGTTGGCTTCCAGTTTCAGCCTGTACTGTACCTGTACTGTACGGGTAAAAGTAGTTCTGATCAAAAGTAAGAAGAAATGAAGCAAATATTTTGTGACAATTAACCTACTTGTAATTTCACTAAGTGAAAAAAATTTCGGTGATGTGGCACACGACAGATGTTAACATGTATTGTCCTGTCCCGACAGTAGTTAAGTCAGCAGTGCATTATTCTTTCATTGCTTAGTTCATGAAATGGAAAAAATGTTCTGTAATGAGTTTTGACTGAAAAAATTCTGAAAACCAAGAAAAAAGTACCATGATCAATCGCTTTAAGTTACTGCGCACACACACACACACACACACACACATATATTACTACGGAGACATTAGAATCCGACGTGGTGTTGAATGCAGGCTAAACGTCTTTTGGGTTGTTTAACTTGACTGTTTACCTCTGTTTCGAGCATGGGTTCTGTCAGCTTTGTCAGCCGACAGAACCCAGTGAACACGACCACACCCATCAGCAGCATCGCATGCGGACCGCAGGAGGACATGTGACCATCAGCCAGATGCGTGGAGGGTAGCGGTGCTACCTTTTCAAAACATCAGACACCTGCTGTTGGCTTCTGTTCCCGAACTTGATGAAAACACCGCTTAACAGTCCTCTCCCTCCCCCCAGGTGTGGCACCACCCCTGACCCCCATCACGGTCTCCAATCACATTGGAGTACAAGACACAGCCTCTCCATCACAGTCAGAGGGTCTGGCTGTTATGACGGAGCTTATACGAGCAGCACCGATGGTGCCCTGACCCACGAGCAACTAATAGGCAGCATAACCTGCCCCCCCCAATTGAAAAACCCAGCACGGGAGGCTCAGATGCAGTGATGGAACGGCGTTGCGATTAAGAGGAGCAGGCCACGTCGTCGGGGCCGGGGGATATTCCGCCCCACGGGCCCCCTCCCCCCAACCCCATTCCGTGCTCAAATTTAATCCATCGGAAAAAGCCAAATTGCATGTGACAAGCGGTCTCCAGACAATCCCGCCTGACTTACTCCAACAAATGTGCAATTTTTCCAGCAGCCACCTGCTATCCTGTCCCCCCGCAAGCCACCGCCACCTCCAGGGGATCGGGGAGGGGGCTGAGGTGGGGCAGAGCGGGCGAGGTCTCGGCTGGGGCAGTCACCGGATGGTCCTCCACTATAACGGCTGTACAAAACCCACGACGATGAAACAGAGGTAGGCATGTTCCCCACGCACAAATGGGACAGACAATCCCAAACACGAGTCCCTTGATGGCTACATGCATGTCCCCCCGCAACTGAGAAGTCAACAGATTTGGTGCAGTCGTGTGTGAGAGATCTTCTTTAACTAAACATGCTGTCAAAGGGGCTATGCAATGTTTATATAAAAAAACAGAGCAACAGTATGATCTCGCATTAAAAGTTACTTGACAGCAATACTGTAATCATTTCGTGCGACTGCACTCCTGTGTTAAACTTCAGATGACTTCTACTGACAAGCAGGAAAGCAAAATTGACTCCATCTGCCATTCTGTTCTTCATCAGGTCCAGTTACTCATGGTTCCTTTAAAGAAAGCAGACTGGGGGAGGGGAGATCGAAACAGAACGCCGGGAAATGGGTAAGACATGCCTCCAATCTTTATCACCAGAAGTAGTCAGACAAAACCAGCTCCAAGCGAAAGACAGCCGAGAATTACATGCGCCGTATTCAAAACTCAACTAGCCGAAGAGGACTTTGATAAAAATTCTATACATCCTGCCCCTTTCCCAGATTACACGTAATTCAGCAATTTCCGGGTCTCTTAAAAAACCCAGGAGACGAGCCTCAATTACCCTCACAGTTCACATCATGGTGCTGCTTACGCTCCGACGGTATGTTCAGGTTCATCCTCTGAGGCCACGCCCCATTAGGTGGGCTACGGCAGCCAATCACAGGCTCGTCTCGAGTTATCAATATTCGAAAAGCGCTCACATTTTACACTCGTTTCTTATCATTGTATGGGAAACGCACAATATGACTTAACCTAGACAAAGGTTACAAATAAAATTCATGATAGTGAGTCTGCCACGTTTTCACATATAATCACAACAGCTGTACTGAAGGTAAGCAGGAACCCCTCTGACCATGTTAATGACATGAGTCATGTACAGTGTAATTCACATTCAGTTTATTTCATACTATTGCTTTACTTTTTCCCCCAAAATTTAAGCACTGCTCATTAATGTACAATTTACAACAGAACCACTGCTTAAAACTGCAGCGTATTAAATACCAGTAATGTAATGTCAAAAATTTAAAAAATGCAGACGGGATGCTATTCTGCACGAAACAGCAAAAACAGGGACTAGTCAGGCTCCAAGGTGCACAACTGCACAGAAACGGAAGAGAATTTAAAAAGTTACAGGTAAAAGGTGCACAAAACAGGTTTCACGCCAAGAGAAACTAATACACAACCAATAATGTGACCATTCATCTAGGTGTCACAGCTCAGGGACACACCCACACCATGCACACCTTATCTCAGGGGTCTCCAACTCCGGTCCTGGAGAGCTACTGTCCAGTAGTTTTTCCTATCTTACCTGGCTTCTGAGTCACACCTGTACTCAAGTAAATACCAGGAACAGGTGTGGCTCATCAGAAGCCAGGTAGGATAGAAAACCTACTGGACAGTAGCTCTCCGGGACCGGAGTTGGAGACCCCTGCCTTATCTCCTGTCTAAGGAGATGTGAAGTTTCATTCAGTTCTAATGTCACGTATGTCTACATGCTACTGAATGACAAAATGTAACAATGCCATAACGGCTGAAATGTTTTGCCTATGATCAGCAATTAGCTAACCTGCCAGCACATGTACATGCAGATCTGAAAATGAATACTAATCCATGCACAATTCATGAAAATGTACACAAATATAAGAGATTAAGACGTACAAATCTGAGGACTTTCCCTCACTCATATCAATCACTCAGAAACGCCAGGATAATAGTGCACGGTAAACAGATACGACATATGCTATGTAACACTCTTAAAAAATAAAGTAACAAAAACAGGTTTGTAGTACCTGGGGTGCTCATCTCCCCAGGGGCAATCCGTTACAATCCATCCTGGGAATCATCTATTAAGTTGGAGCAACAAGACAGATCATGTGCTCTGTGCGGGCGCCAGGAATTCACCTGCAGTGTGAGCTACAGAAACAGCGGTCCGCGAGCTTCTGCTCACGCGCGAGTTTTCCGAGGCCTGGGGGCTGATTAAGAGAAATGAGTCACGATGCGACAAGGGACCCGCGGTTCACAAACAGGCAAAAGGAGAGTATCCACAAACAGACACATGTGGCTATATCAGCATCCCAACGATTCGACATGACCTCAAGCAAACTCAACAAAGCCAAGCTCCCCTTGTTTGAGAATGAGAAAACAGTCGTCAGGATTTCCAGAAGACAATCTGACTGGAAACACAGGAGCCCTGCTTACACTAGGCTTTAAAATGCATCTTGGATGACCAGATGACAAGTGGACAAGCGCTAAATACAAGTGTAAACGACCACCCAGACGCATTGTGAGCCGATCACTCAAACCACTTGCCAAGGTGGTCTGGGATGCATTTGACCACATCTCTCTTGTAAACGCTAATGCATCCCAATGCATCCCCAACAAGGACGTCACGATAGCTATGCATGGCGCTGTCCGACCTTCTAGCAGAAGTGGCGCAGACAGTAATGAGATCTGAACACAAGTGGTCAGCTGGACACCTTGAAGACACATGATACATACAGGTGTAAATGGAGATGTCTCGACTGTCACCTTGTGATCCAACCATCTAAGACACATGTTAAAAGCAAGCGTAAACAGGGCCAAATACTCGGACACTTACTTCAATAACCAACCGGGGTTCAGTCAGGCACACGGGTCACGGGTTTGCATTTAAAACCATGTCACGCATCCGTCTGTTACACTTCTCCGGAAATCTTACTGATATTTAGCTACAGCACGGAAATAAAGGAATCCACTGGAGTGCAGCCTGAGATGTGGTAAGATAAGGATGCCGGGATTCCTAGCGGCTTCCTCACGGAGCATCCCCCATCCAAGCGCAGATAAGACCCCAAGCCTCGCACTCCCTCCAATGGGATTTGGCAATCGGGCTCCTCTGATGATGGGTTCTAAACCAAAGTGGGAGGCTTCGCCTTCCTGCCGACGGCAGATTCACCGCGCTTCTCCCAGAGGGAGAACGTTCCACGTAGACAAAGGAGCAAAGCAGCCTGCGAGTCACTAAGCGGCATGAGGATGGCCTTCACGGGCTTTCCCAGCTTAAAGCCAAGACAAGACGACACCCAAGTGTCTTTCTTTCAAAATGTTTATCAGTGTTTATGTTGATATCCATTTAGAAGTTGTGTTTGTTTCCATGTAACTATGTGGGGTAAAAAGGAAAAAAAGTGAACCAGTAAAAAAAAAAAAAAATTAAAAAAGAAAAAAGAGCAATGCGTTATGGGACGTTCTTCCATAAAATAAGCGAGAACTTACGAAACATTATGACACTCTTGCCAGAAAGCAAGCTAAAATGCTACTTCCTGAGCACTTGGTGGTAGTCACACCCAAGCCCTCCCTCTGCATAAGGGAAATCTTTTCAGCTATGTGGCACAATGAGGTACTTGGGGATTAACACCAGGACACAGCAAGACCGAAGACTTCCTCTGGTTCTAACTTAGAAATTCCTGCTGATGAAAATGCAGGAAAAGAGGGAGCCAAAGGCTTGGGAGAACGTTAATGGCTAATGGGACACTCTGGGGAGAACAGATCAGGTGGTCCTACAGGTACACCAACCTCCAAAATGCCCATGCTCAGGGTCTGGTGGGAACCGCACCCCTGCTCAAAGCTCAACTTGGGGGGGAACAAGCAACCGGGTACATGAATTGATCGTATGGAAAATAAGTACTTTGCTTCGGCAAAAGACCTTCCAGTCAGGTGAGCCTCAAGGGCAGAAAGATACAGAAATGCCACAAGCTAAAAGACTGATAGACGCTCCAAGGACAAAGTGGTAGCGCATTCATGCTAGCAAACTGAAAAGCAACAGTTATTTTTGCAAATATGACTCATGTCTTCGAAGGACAGAAATCATTTGTCCTTGTCGGACATGCTCTGTACCATCTGAACACGTCTGAACAACGTAGAAATAGACAAATTAGGCAATGAAAAAATCCCCTTGTCCCGGTGATAAATAGGGACTCTTTGACTTCCCATTACAGTGCATAAGGACATGGACTGACAGGAAGACACTCACGGTGCCTTTTGTCACCAAGCCTACCGACCTGGAAATAAATCCCAGTAATTACAGGGTAGAAAACCAACCTGAACAGTGCATGATTAAACATATAAAAGTTTATGCGTTTTAAATCACAACAATGTATTTTCCAAGAATGTTACTTCTCACAGGACCAATAAGAATACATCTTTAAATCGTGTGATGAATATTAAATTATGTATTTTGAGACAATTTCTTTTTTAAAATTTTCCTTTCCACTTGTTTCTGGTAGCATGTTCAGATGTGTCATTATAGTCCTGCAAAGAACATTAGCTGCATAAATAAAACAAGAGGCAGGTAAAATATCAAATACACACTGATCAAGTGATGTATTTATGTAATATTAAATTGTGTACTTTATGATTGCTTTTCTCTTCTCACCTCTTTTGGATTCCATGAACATTACATCAGTATTTTTGTTATATTCTTTGGAAATAATCAAATGGATGAAATGCGTAGATTGCAGAGCTACAGTAAAGACAGGTCTAGAACTTTGTTTTTTTTGTTTTATTGCTAAATTTGCCCGTTTAAAAGGCAGGTTTGTTGGAAGCTGGGGAATATGCAGGGAGATCACAGCCATTCCGGTGCAGACACACACCACGGAGCCCCGCGTGCCGCCGCCCAGGCGAGCCCACGGGCCATTTCTTTACCTGCTGCTCTCAAACTCCTTGCTGTCCTTGTCCGGTACCGGCTCCGGGCCGCTCTGGTGCTTCTGCACTATCCTCATCCCCCCCGCCTTCACTGTCATGGGAGATAAGCCATAATCAATTTCCTACTTGCAATGTAAATGACATTACAGCTACAGTGATTCATTCTCCTGATAACGTCAGAAATAAATCCCAAATAAAAGAGCCTCTACATCCCCTAATCGTAGCATCACACTAAAACTATTTTTAGGCTATAGCTGAGACCTCTGCAATGCAACAAAGTCATTAGAGGGCATTACACGTGCAATCATATCATCAACCTTAAATCAACAGTCAACAAAGCAACACAATTTGCTTTGTGTTGATAAGGGCTGAATACATCCATCATATCTAACAATACAAATATTACAATAAGTCGAAGAGCCCGGAGCTGCAGTTGAGGTGGCCGATGTACACGTATGCTTTCCCAGCCGTCCTAAAATAACAGCCCACGTTGGCAGGCGCGGTGGCCTTTGGACCACATGCAAAACCTTCAACCTCCAAGTCTAAATGCGGTCTGTTCGTTAAAAAAAAGCAACGTGGCGCTTAACATACAACGTGAAGCTGAAGATTTATTTGCTTATGCTAGGAAATGCAGGCTGCTGCCGCCCGACGCGCCGATCTGGAGCGACAGCGGGGAAGGAGGGTGTTGAGTGAAAGTTAAAAATGCATCGCGGGGCCGAAACCGAGGCAGGTATCCGGGGAAGGTGCGGTGTCTGGACCGGCCTGCCCGCGGCTAGCGAGCTAACAGACTCGGACAGGCGGAACGGGGGCGGGCTCGGCCAGGTGCAGCTCGCCGCATGCAACGTGAGGGCAATACGTAATAATAATAATCATAATAATAATAATTATTATTATTATTAGTAGTAGTAGTATAGGATCTTAGCAAAAGCCAGGCTAGCTAACTAATCCAGCAGTGATACGGCTCGCGACACTTAATGGATGGAAGTCAGAATACAGTGCAAGTCGGAAAAGGCAGCAGGCAGACTAAATCACAGCACGGCTAGGCTCAGCCCGGTTCGGCTGGGCTCGGCTCGGCGCGGTTCCGCTCCCAGCCCAGAGTAACAGCACGGGTTTAGTACCAGCAGGGGGGTGTCCGGCTTTCGTCTCCGGTTTCTCTTTCGGTGGCGAAGACATACTTGCAGAAATGAAACGCGGCGCTTAAAGGGAATAAATATGTGCGTTTTTATCTCCCCCCCCCCGAGGTTCGCCTCGCTTCCGTATGGAGGTTCGCCGCGGACTTCGGGCGGCACGGTCAACGTGGCTTTTCCCGTCTCGCTGTTTGGCAACACTGGCTGATGACGTCACAGGATACGGTCAGCGGTACCGAGCGCTGGCTCGGGGCGGAGTCACACTGAGGTAAGGGGCGGGACTAATAGGCACGTGGGTCAAATGATAAATTCGCTGCATGTGCCGCTTTTGTGTGAAGACGTTCATTTCATAATTAATATAAAAACAACCTCCAGGTTGGAGTTAAGTGGTAGTCTGCTAAAAAGTAAACAGGAAGAGATTCATGAAAACCCCTAAAAGGTGATGTGTTAATATTCAATATTAACATACTGTAAGCAATCGTGTTACACCACTAGGTAATGAAGTAAATTAAAAATAAAGAAATAATCATTACAATTAATGGTGAAAGAGTGTTTTAATGCACCATTAACGATTCCGTTACTTTGCATCATGCCTATGAGCACAAAGTAAATAATTTGATTCTGTGAAACAAACTGCTGTAGTTATTGTCTGACGTGTGAGAGAAAAAATACTCAAGTCTCTGCATCTTGATATTCCTTTCCATGAAAACTGGAACCAATAAATATAAAAATGTATTTCAAACCATCAATTTCATTTTAATCCAGCAATTTAGATGGATTTGACCCATGCTGAAATGTTAACCAAGTTAAATCCACTCACTTCCCGCAACTCCTCACCTTGTGCGGGATTGCGGCACGGGGGGTCGGGGGGGCCGGGGGGGGGGGGTGGTGTTATCCCTTTCATCCCA
>JAODKC010000036.1:6924444-6943216 GCA_026777985.1 Mormyrops attenuatus | reverse complement strand
ATTCTTAAAACTAGTTGGTATTAATGTGTCTTAATATGAAAAGAACAAGCCCACATGAATTTACCTGCTTAGCAAAGTCTATTAAGTAGTATTAGTAATAACGGGGCTGGTCAATCCTATATGTGACATAGGCGATTGCCTAGGGCGCCAACTTCTGAGGGGGCGCAGAACTGGCAGCAAATTTAACTTTGCCTCAAGCGGGGGGTGCTGGCGGTGCTCGCCTAGGGCGCCACACCGGCTAGGACCGGTACTGACTGTAATGAATAAAATTCAGGCTCCTAGAAGAATGAGTGGTGTATTGACAGGTCCCAAATTCTGAAAATGAGCCATTGTCCTTTGAAAAAGAAATTTCTGGACCCCATAAGCGACACTCAGGATATTGTTTAAATTTTCCTGCTGTGAGATTCGCTTAGTATTAAAGGTCACTTTAAATATGTGGATAACGTCAGTATGACCATGTGCAAAGTCTCCAGTGTTGCCTGGTACATCAGAGGTCAACTTTTGCATCCCTTTAAAAGCAAACGCAATCTGCAACCTGCCACTGTAACAATGCTGCCAACAGATAATGAATTCCTCATTAGGGATGAAGCAAAGTTGGACACGCTGTCGTCAGAGCCATTGCCCGCACCGATAATGATATTCTAACTCCCTTTGAGGATGTCACAGACTTTATGCCAGTATCTGACACCATCACTGCTGGCTGTATCATTCCACATGCCAGAGGAATTTACAGCCATATCAGACCAATGGCAAGCTTGTCAGAAACCGAAAGGAAGCGGCGGCCAAGTCTCTCTCTGTATTCGGGGACGAAGCGATACCAAACAGCCTGGATCATGGACAGGTGTGTCAAATTAGCACATTGCTAATGAAATCAAGAAAGCTACCCCGAATACGAAAGGTTCACTGGCACAACAGGACAAAGATGCCCATTTAGCCACGAGGAACAACCACATCCAAAGGGCATTCAGCCTCTGGGAAAATCCACTGGACGTTCATTCTGTGTAGTTCGGTTATCACTTAATTTGCAATAAAGTGAAGCAGACGTCTGCTATCAACTGCTGGCTCCTGACAGGCAGATAGTGTGTTCAATACAGAGCAGTGATGCCTCTGAATCTTCACATGCAGCTATGGAGACTCACCCAGTGCTGGTGGGCATGCCTATCGACAGGAACTCTGAAGTGCTGCAATATGGGAACTAGACAGCTAATAAAACATTACTCTGATGGCAATTTAACTAAAAAGGAGTACGTTAAAAATCAAAATGATATAGAACATCCAAATCATTAATTTAAAACACTATCAGATATATCCTAAATTTGTAAATAATATAAATGCAAATTTCCAAAGACTGTGTACATTTCCAATATTCCACATGCTATTTTATTATTATTACTATTATTATTTATTTTTTAAGATGAATAATTGAAAGAACAGTATCATACAATAAGATACAGATAATACCTGTACCTTATCCCTGGTATATTACCGATATGTTTATCCTGTTCTGAAAAAGCCTTTGGCTTAGAGTGAGCAGTTTGGAAATGATGATATATATATATGTGTGTGTTTGGTTGTTTCCTAGGTTTTGCCATGTAGTGCTACTTGATATTCACCCATCACTGTAAATCATGGTGTTATACATCAAGTGGTCGAAAGGCCCCAGCGTGAAAACACTCACAGAGAAATATAGCTGTGAAAGTTGCACGTGATATGCTCACACAAACTCTTGCTGAAAGAGTATCATTTTCGTAATGGTGCCGCAGTTGGTACAGGCTGTCGTGGAAGCAGGCTGAGGTAGTCAGTCCAGGCTCCTCTTTCAAGGGCACAGACGCTAGCTCATTCTGGAAGATGCCCAGATGTTCCCAAGCCAGCTGGGAGATATAATCCCTCTCGTGTATCCTGGGTCTTTCAAATGCTTATCTTGGACAGCGTCATAAGGGGCCCTGGAGCCTATGACAGGCAGCATTGGGAACAAGGCAGGGAACACCCTGGATGGGATGTCGGTCCTTCATAAACTAGGGGCAATTTAGAGATACCAACTGCATATCTTTGGACTATGTGAGGAAAGTGCAGGATCCAGAGCAAAACCCAGATGCTGTGGGGAGAACATGCAAGCTCTATATGCACAAAGGGGGTAATGGAAGCAGGAGACAGCAGTCTTACCTACTGAGATACCCATCCACTGTAGCACCTTTATCCAACACCCTTTATTTGTGTGTCCTGTTTTTTACAGTAAATTGAAAATAAAGGAATTGTGTTTATTAAGTTCTCTTTGTTGATGTTATTAGTTTAGACTTCATGTTAAAATAGTGGTCATAAATTTTTTACCATGTCTGGAGGGGTACGTTGGAGGGCACCGTGGAGTTTTTTTGCCTAGGGCCCCCTGCATCTGTAGAATTGCCTTTGTCATTGTGACGGAAGATTAAAAAGACCCAAATGTGACATGGGCCCATAAAGCTGAAGTTTGATTCAGAACAGAAGAAGCCCTTACGCTTCTACTTCTTAATAATAATAATAATAATAATATTCTGACATTGTTATGGTCCCATTGCTCAAGTTTTTTTAAGTTTTTCTCAATGTCATTCAGGACGATCAAACAGCAGATTAACTAGCATGATTCGAGCTGTGGGGGTTATGCAATAACGTACCGGAGCAGGGCAACCTTCACCATATGGTAATCTTCCCGAAATTCTCTTGGTGCAGAGAGAGGGCGCTATCTAAGGGTTTCATGCTTTGAGGACCGGTAGAAAGTAGAAATAGTGAAAAAATTCAAACCTCAAAAAAAAAAACACCCGAAACAACAATTTTGTGATGTAAAATAGCCAGAAGTAATTTCAAAGTGAGAAGAACTAGTTCCTCTTCTTCAGGGTTTTGTCCTTTGAGAAAGTAGCTTGCGATCAGCCATCCCAAAGATGACAGCTGTGTTAGAGGTATCTTCATCATTTTGACATGATACCTCTGGGGATGTTATATTATTGTCCTCAAGGAATCTTTGGCAAGAGTCCCATCCCCTTTGTTCAGTGGGTGTCGTGTGAAGCAGGCCTTGGTCTGAAAGTCTCTGTTGTTCAGTATATACTTATGAAGTTCATATTTATTTTATCTGTTCCAGAAAAAGTCGTAGGCATTCATTTCATTGTTTGCTTTAATATCACCATGACCCTGTATTGGAGAAGCAGCCACAGAAGATGGATGGTCACAGGTTTTACCTCAAGAATGAAATGTTATATACGCAATATAACCCTAATACATGAAGTTCACCTTTTGGATTATATGCATAGCATCGTCGATTGATGTTATTTACTATGGCGTAATGAGGTTCAATCTCATTTGTCATAATCCATTCACAGGGAATGAACTCCAATTATTTGCCCTATAGGAAGGATTCTCACATTTCATATTCCAGAAATTGCCCTGAGACCCTGACTGATTCAGATAAGTGGTTAGAAGAGGGATGGATGGATAATGCAAAATACATAGGAAACAGGGACTACTATGGGCTTTCTGTCTTTAAAAATAGTTTAATTTAAAATTCTAAGAAACAAAAACGTTGTCAGTACATTCAAATATAACAGCTCTGTTTCTGAGTATGAGTGTGTGTGGCTTGCTGTGTCACGTCATAGTTGTCATTTCCGACGATGCATTGCACCTGTTTATGTCTGTTCTGCTCTCATACCGATCCCCATCTTATCATCCAGGCCTTCTTGTCTTTTGCGCAAACGTGCGACCGTTAGACAAATAAAATCTGCTTAGCCAATGACAGAGGAGTACACAATTGTGCAAGAGAACAGTCACTCGTACAAATAATTCCGTTTACTCCATTGATTGGCTTGTTAAAAACTGAAAGGTACTCCATTCAGTCAGAAACAAATATTCATTTCTGATTAAAAGCATGCTGGCTTTAAAACAAGCCCATAATAGGGGTTGCTATGCGGTTGCTATGTTGTATGTCACTCTGTTTTCCCTGGGAACAGGACTGTTTGTGTTCTGGATGGTTATGCTTGCTTAGTAAGTTGCTTCCACACTTGGCCTGCTGGGTGTTGCTGGAGAGTAGTGTCAGCTGAAGTCTATTCAGATAAAGCCCCGTGGCTGACATAATTTTAGGCTCGACATGGCATGAAGACTGGAGTATAGGCCCATACTAGCATGTTTACAAGGATCCAATGTACTGGCCTGAAGCCCCGTGCGAGGAGAATAGCAGGACAGTCATGCACCACAAAATGACGTTTCAGTCAACGGTGGGCTGCATATACTGTACGACTGCGGTCCCGTAAGATTATAATGGAGCTGTTTTGTCTGTAGTCTCTGACATAGGCCCTGACCTCCTGCGACCCTGAATAGGACAAGCGGTTTCAGGAAATGGATGGATGGATGGATAAGAAATTCCTGTTGCTTAGCGATGTCATAGTCACTGTAATTTCCTTGTCACTGTAAGTTCCTTCCACATTACTCACTGGCGTAAACAAAATGCACTGCCAGTCAAGTAAAAATATAGCACATGCAATTATGTACTGTACAGTTCGTAATACTTGATAATGATAAATATCTATGGTTCAAGTACTTACTATGTTGTACTTTTTATCATTTTTTTAGGCTATACCATATAGCCTAGGTGTGTAGTAGGGTATGCCATCCAGGGTTGTGTAAATACACTCTGTTGCAGTGCTGTGTAAATGCAAACAGTACTGGTGGTCATAAACATGGCCACTGAAAATGCCTTATTCATATTGCTGACTTATTCAAAGCACCACTGTTTTTAATTAGGGGGAGCTGTGATAGGGACTACAGCAGCTGTTGAATTCAAGCCAGACAAACTGCTGACTCAAATCCCAGGGGTACTTCTGACGTCTCCTAATAGGGTGCAGTACATCCTGTTCAAATCTCATTTTCACTTTTCTCGGCATCACACAAGCGAATTTTTAAACTTACCTAAAAGAGTGGAGTGAATGTCAAGAAAGACCACTTTTATCTGGTGAAGTGTCATTGATACCACAAAGGTAGCCAAAAACCTCAGAAAATCGTGCCAAAACATATTTCAGATATTTCCAAATGCTGCACGAATGTTACAGCTTTTTTAAAGCCAAAATCAGAATTTTTCATTAAAAGAAAAAGTATATTATCAGCAGTTGACGAATCAAAAGCTGACAGGTACACACACATCCACCTTTTGCTACAGCAAGAGCTCTTTTGTTAACAGAGGAGCTTCACACCCTGCTCAGGATTAACATGCCAGTTGCATGACTCGTTGCTTGAATAGAGCTTGTGGGCTGCAGCCTTTAGATCATGGCTCAGGCTCTGGAGTTTAGCTCTGGCTACCAATCACTCCTTCAGGCCCTGTGCTTAAGGAAGACAGACCTACTTCTTCTAAGGTTTGTGCCTAAGCAGCTGAAGATTCCCTTCGGGTGCTCTGAAGAACAAGCTTCCCTTTGCTTTCTAAAAGCTTACACTTCTTGAAGATTGAGGAGTAGGGCTCGCCAGCCTATTCAAACTGATTTTTTGTTAGCATTCTCTTTTCTGTTTACATTTTATAAACTGCTTCATAATGCAACTTTAGCTTGTACCTTCAGTGCCTTTCCTGCGCATTCGCTGATTGAGCAGCAAGCGCTGAATGAAGCCACACTGTGGCATTTATCCAGAAAATCCTGCAATCACTTAAACGGAGCAGTCATGTAGACCAGCAGTTAGGGCGTGGTCTTCCTCCTCATTAGGACGATCCTTATCACCTGTGTCAGTTGAGTTTCCTTTCTGTTTCTTTTTTCTTTTTTTTTTTTGCAAATCCCATTATTATGTAATACTTAAAATACCTATTACTTACTACCAAAAAGTAAACTATAAATAAGTTATGTTGATATTTATTTTGCAAAGCTATAAATGTTTTTTTTTTACAAGGAACTGCATATGACATTGAATATGAATTGGAAGAATATATTGTGGAATTGAATATATAGGATCAAGAGCAATCCCTTTACAATTCCTGTAGTTCTGGGTCTGATTTAATTGCTTTTCCAAAGAAAACCGCCTGACACATCATTATGAGATGCCAGCAGGAATTGAAGTAACAATATTCACACCTTTCACAACAATCAACAAGCAGTGTACTACACAAGACATAAGTACAAAGGTGTTTAAGACGTTGCCCCTCAATTATCTCCAAAATCCAACGAAATTCTGGGATGATTATGAGGTTTGAGACCATGAGTCAAACTATAGACTTGCTCATGGGCAAACACATCTGTCAAAGCCTTGAATAACAGAAGTAATCTACAAAAAATGTAGATATTATTGATATTATCACATGTGCTTTGACAAGCATGTCCCAGACATCATCCAGCAGGTAATGGATTTCTGAGGGCTTAAATGTAGACATGGTGCTGTGTCCATGTAGGGCTTGGCAGTTAATTTTAATTTCAGTTATAATTTTGGTTTCCAATGATGATCAAAACAAAGCAGAGATAAAATGATCATCGCACAGGTTTTTGTAACGCAGTGATGCACTCATTTTCTCAGATGTTATAAATCCAGCGCATTGCCTTCCAGCCACTTTTTATTTGTTTCTCAGTTTAATACAAGGAAGTTCAAGGAAATCCACTGCAAAAAAGACAATAAAAAGTTCAATAAATGCACGATATTTCCAAAGTAAATGAGTAATCATGTTAAATAATCGTGATTATTTTACCATAATCGGGCAATGTAATAAATAATTTAATTTTAATAAAGGATCCACTATGACCACTAGAGGGGAGACCGAAACCTCTTAAAGATGTCTTTGCATCCTTACATGAGCATTAATCACAAGGAATGCTCAGATCCAGAAAATACAGATGCTTAAGGGGTTTCTAACATTATACAGTGTAATGTGGGACAATCCAGAAACTAAATTTAATGTAGTGTAGCACATTTTTACAAGTAAGTTTCTCATAAAGCACGTTACAGTGATTTGCAGTAATTTTTAGAGGTAATAAAAAACAATATTGAAAAACTGAAAATGATTCACTGCCTCTTTCAGATAAGGCAGTCAAGTAGTGTGCTTGGAAAAAAGTAGCTGTAAAATTACAAATGACAAACGTGCTTTTAAACCTCTTAAAATGTCTTGATTGTGGGTGACAGCAAATGGGGATGAGTGATTCAGAGAAAATTAATATGCGTCACATATCCTTTATTCACAATAATCATCCATGCATCCATTTTCTGAAACTGCTTATCCTGTTGGGGGGGGGGGTGGTCCGGAGCCTATGGGTGCAAGGTAGAGAACAACCCAGGATGAGGTGCCAGCCCATCATAGGGTACACTTACACACGATCCATCCACACACACAGACACAGACAGACAGACACACACACACACACACACACACACACACACACACTTTGGTCACTCCAATTAGCCTCAGCATGTTTTTGGACTGTGGGGGGAAACTGGAGTACCCGGAGGGAACCCCACAACAACATGGGGAGAACATGCAAACTCCACACACATGGAAGCCTGACAGAGACTTGAACTCAGGTTCCAGAGGTATGAGGTGACAGCACTAACCACTGCACCACCGTGTTGCCCCCTTGCAATAATCAATTAATAATTCATTAAACCTTATTACAAGTGGAATATGTAAGCGATCATAGTGGTGCACCTTGACCCAACCTCAGACTTACTTGTTATGCTGTGACTTCTTTGTTATGCTCTTTGTATGCAGAAAACATGAATATGCTTCTTTTGACTGTTGATTTCACATTGACAGAGATCTTAAATAGAGGATCATCAGGCCATTATTTTCATAACCTGAAGCACCTTCTGGACTATGAGCTGGACTTCAAACACCAAGCGATACAATGGGGGCTAATGATGACTCACTCCTGCTCTCCATTGGGATTATGGGATTTTAATTGTTTCATGATGCAGCTTGTTGCTACCATCAGAAAATCTAATGAGATTACCTACAATATCACTGGTATTGCTTTTAAGACTAGATGAAAAATCCACCCGTATGGATTTAATCTCTTCAGGCCACTTGGATAAATGAGACTGTGAAGATTGTACTGGAGCTGAAAGGTGTTGGAGCAATCTGCCCTGTTACAGACTGGAATCGCCAGTTGGCTTTACTAGGAAATGATGTTACTTCATGCACTCGGCACGAGCTGTGATTTGCTGTGTCTAGAAGTACAGGAGAATTAGAAGAGACTCATTTATGAGTGCGGATCAATATTCTTCTATCAATATTGTGACATTGTTTCACAGTGTGTTTCAAAGAGCTTTAATAATATGCTGTTACATGCCCTCAACCCTCTGCTTCACCTACTTAATTTGTCCTCTCTGGTGCTCATGTGTCGAACATTCTCATGTTTCGAGCACTCCCTCTCGACGCCAATTCGTAATTTTTCCAAAAACATGATTGAAAAAGTGCAGTGGTGAAAGGGCAACAAAACGATGTAAGGGCTCTGAGAAAATGGGAGGTAGAGCTAGCACAGTTTTTTCAGAAGCCAGGATTTATTAGGCAGTACATAAAATCCACTCACTGAGAATCGTTGTGAAGAAAACCTGTTGGAGTATTCTACCTCGTGACGCATAAATCCAGTCGGTGCAATGAGTCTAAAATAAAGAAGTTTCTGATTCTTGGGAACAGAATGTATTGTATAGGGAGGGAGGCTTAGAGAGAAATGAGTTACATCATACCCATGGGCCATTGTGTGTTTTGGAGACTGATTCACACAGCATACCCAAACCATACTGTACATCATCATGGCTCAGCGGAGACAAAGTATTTAATGGTCTAAACCTAGGCCACGAAGAACCCACAGATTACGTGTCGTGTTATGGATTTTGTTCCCGGGGCTATTTTTTGGCCTCCCAGGTCATAGTAAATGGATTCTTGTGTAGGGAGTCAAGTGGAACTGGTCGCCTGACTGGGATTTACCTTGCCAGTGGGTGACTAGATGCTGGAGACTGCACTGTTGAATACTAATCCCGTCAAGCTTGCTGGAGTTTGGCTGCAACCAATGCCTCCCTACTCACTTGAGTGATCTCACCTTCTCCTCTGGTTCAGAATGAATGTATCCCTGCTTCTTCGACTTTGACATTTTACAAATGGCACTTTGAATCCAATCCAGTTCTCGCTAGAGTACGTCTACTGCCCTTTGAGTATAGCTAATTTCGGCTCAGCTCTCAAGCTTTAATAAATCTCTTCCCCTTTTTGAAAACCTCTGACTGTGAAATCCGGCCAACAAAACAGAACTGTTGTTATAATAAAAGTCGGAAAACTGATATGTCCAAGCTTCGCTTCTTTTGACTGCGGCTACGTAACAAGTCATCTGGTCATCCAACGAACGAGAAAGAATATTTTAGTTACGACCTCCATTTGTGTTTAAGCAGTGACAGACTTTTAATATCACCAAAATGGTATATCTTGAAAAAAAAGCATTTGGAGCGGTCAGATATTTTTAACAATGTTTTGTTCGTGTTCAGGATCTTAGCTATGGATTTGGCAAGAGTAGCTGGATCCAATAACATGACACACAGCATTTCCTAGCCAACGTTAAGTGGCTCGCTTACAACAAAGCAGACGTGTGTAATGAGTCATTATTGCAAGTTCATGATCATCATATCTATTTTAAAATACACATAACTCTGGCTATTCCAACGTTTGGCATTTTCTTTTAGTAGTGCATGGCTGCTATTTCATATTTCCAAAGAAATGCAATGCATTTCATTCCATTGTTGCAATGGAAGCTCTAACTTGTGGACTGTTTCACGTTGTTACAATTGAACCCCAATTGTACCCTCTGTTTCTATCAATAACCATCAAAGCAAACAGGATCCATTTAACTAAAATATCTATATGTTTGTGCCTGTAGCAGGTGTAGCTGATATCAATCGCAGAACGGCTGCCTTGCCTTATCCAACATATATTTAGAAACCTTTCCTTCACAACCCATCACCTTTGTGTGCTAAAAATATTGCCTCTCACATGGGCCATTAATTGTATTTGTCACCTTCCATTCAGTGAAGGCATGGACCACAGCCCGATTCAGTGCGTGATTCAATCCCTGAAAGAATAATGCCTGAAACAAGGGTAAGAAAGGAGAAGGAGGAGAAGGGTGCGGTCCATTGGTATTTGCACCATGAAATGGGCACAGAGATTGAATTGGGGCTTCTTCAAACAGCAATTCAGGGTAAAATTAATTTAGGGAAAGCAAGCAAACAAGTGACTCTAGTCATTGAAGACACCATCCAAAACAGTGAGTTCTAGATGGTCAGTTTATAGCAGTTGCAAATCGCTGAGGCAATAAAAACACTTTCTCAAAACACCTGGTCTGAAGCAACAATGAAACAAACAAACAAAAAAAAAATGAACATACATCAGCAATACAGGCGATCAGGTATGAGGTCCATGTCAACAGATTGTTTGCTGGCTCCCAAAGGTGAACTCAGGTCAGTGTTGATATCAGTCTTATCAACAGAAGTTTATTTTATTTTCCTGGCATCGCAACATCACCAAGGTTTTATAATGATACTCTATATAGAACTTGGAAACAACGTAACTCAGACCAGGAGGTCAATATCTTCAAGTGTTGTTTTGGGATCAGAACATTAAAAGTGAACAAGATCATATTGTTTTTTTTTTTTTTTTTAATCTTCTTGCTTCATGTTAGTGACACTGACTTTTGCACATAAAAATTATACATATTTATTTATATATATTTATCATTCTCTATTAACACTTTAGCCTAAGATGTATTTCATTTGATGATGGAAATTCCAACTAGATACTGTCAGTCTGTAAAAAGATGCCGTCCTCAGACAATGACCAACATGAGACAGTGAATAAACACTTAGGAGATGGATTTGTACATCTTTGGAGGGAATTAAGCTCACAAAGATTTTGCCCTCCTGGTGTCATTTCAATATACGCTAGCTGTAGCTTAATTCCATTAAAACACATATAGAAACTAAAAACATTAACTAACTGGCATCAGGAGATAACGGATAACTAGTCAGAATGTAAACTTCACCTAAAGTTCCAAATTACCCCCAGGTTTGAACTGGAAATTACAATTTGGCACAGTTTCAGTAATTTTTAATATAAGCACAGTTATGAATAGACAGGATTTATGCAAATGTGGATGACAAAGTTGTATTTATTTTTGACATTTGATCATAAAAGAAAAAAAATAAAAATCAAATATCTACATCTATTTTTCCCCCTTTTAGGCAGTGAAAAGGCATTTTCTTGACGAGTACGGAATGGTGTCCCGATTTAACTCTCAAACGGTTTGCGACAGTATATCAGCCACAGACAAGCTCATAGTATCAGAACAAGCAGTACTGTTAGCTACGTCTTTCTTGGTGTTAGAACACTGGAACTTTCCAAAGTTTCCCCTCTTTTTTTGTTTGTTTATATCTGATGGTCGAACGATGTTAAGAGCCACCAAAGATGTGAGTGGCGTCCGTGTAATATACACAATGCACCTGTATCTCTGTAATGTATATCAAATACTTTACAACGAAGAATAAAAAAGTAAGAATTAAAAAAAGAATGGAAAAAAGTAAGAGGTGGTGGTTAAATGGACCCTCCGGTTCTGTGGAAGAGCTCCGTAATGTGCCGGCTGAAGCTCTGATTCACAGCAAAGTGATACAACGTGACAGGCTGTTCCCTTCACTCTTGTAAACAACAGTCTTTTGTTCTTGTGCTTGCCTGACCCCTTTATTTCTCTACTGTCCCACCAATTCGCTCTGCCTTTTCTTCCTCCCCAATCTAAAGACTAGCAGCTTTACGTTTCCCTTACGCTGAAGACCAGAGTTTCGCTTCCTAGACGACTCTCTGCTCGTCTGTCATCTTTCATGCAATCTTTCTTTGTGTCTGTCTCTCCCCTTCTTTTTCAACTCTCTCTTGCTCTGTCAACCTCTTCCCCTTCGAAACCTACCCGGACCTCTCCGCAGAACGAGCTTTGACGAACTAAACTGACTTAAAAATGTCTCGTGGTATGCATGCACATGCACGGTCGACCCCGCCCCCCATTTCTGTGCTCTGCCATGATTGGACGCTGGCCCCTAGACCCAGGAGTCTGGAGAGGCAGGGTAGTGACTAGTTTCATAATTGAGTTCACTGTAGGGACGAGCTGCTGAGTAGAAGTCCACATAATTGCCCGTCGACTTCAGTCCCAGGTGCATATTTAAATCTGTGGCGGTGGGCTGGGGCCGGTGGTGCACTTGATCTTCAAAGAACGACTCCTCAAAGTTCCTCGTGGAGTTCTGAAATGGAGGGAACATCTCATAGTCCTTCCGGACGCTCTCCTGAGGAGCGGGCTGGACGGGGACCTGCGAGAGACGAACGGCCATAAGAAGCAGCAAGAATCAATCAGACCTCAAGGCCCCAACAGCAAAGACCAGCAAAGACTCCATTACTGAGTTATTTTCGGTGTGACCCGGGTCCCACTAACATCTGACTGAGCCGGTACCATCACATGGCAACTCAGTTACGCCCATTTTGAAGTCATAGAACACAGCTGCTTCCACAAGGCCGTGAAAAAGTTTAAATTTACATCTCCTCGTGTGCTGCTGTAATTAACTTTAACGATAACCTTGCTAATTAACACATCAACCAGCATGCTAATTTGGGCAAGGTGTAGGGAAAACAGGCAACCTGGGTTTAGGCAAAGAGCTTCATGCCAGATGCTGGAGACTGTCTGCAACCTTTAAAGACAGAGTCAGTCCCATCATGTTGAGCGATGCACCATAAAACAATCTTGGCAGATGCCCATTCCCCAAACCCCAAATTAAACAAGTGACCGTTAAATTTAAGCTAAAAAAATCGGCAGCCAGGGCACCAGATGTTCTGTATCCATGAAACAAGCGATTAAATGCGACTGGCGAGCATGGACACGTGGCCGTCGCTGATTAATATGAGCTCGTAGCACATGGAATGTTTAACGACCCCCCATAAACAACACGACGGACCTTGTAGGTAACCCCACACAAGCTGGACATACGCGATCACCATCAGGGTCGGACGTCAATCGAATGTTTACATGTCTCAAACATATTCCCTCATTTTAAAGATATGTCAATATGTGTACATGGAAGCCTGATGGAGACGTAACACATAAGGTCTAAATATTACATAAAGTGTCTGAATAACTGAAGTTATTTTTCTCTACCAGTGATGTCTTTTAACAATGTGCAACACTTGCACATTCAGGATAGACACTTTATTCTTAAATCGGCCAGATTTCTGACAGAAATAAAGACAAAAAACACCTGGGATTTCGAAGTCCCAGACAGAGTTTTGACAGTGTGTGAAAGTTATCGGCAAGGTTTATGTAACTCCGAGCAATTTGACAGAACAAAAAGTTGCCGGGGGTGGAAATCCTGCGGTGCATCTGCTGTCCCTTTCATCCCGCAGAAGCAGTTCGTTTGTTATCTGTTTTCAAGAACGTTTTTTTTTTTTTTTAACATTAAAAATATTTTTACCTTAGCTATCAGCTTATGTGTCACAAAATGATCTTTTCCATTTTCTGAAGGAGCACAACAGCATCGCTGCAAGACTCATGCTAAGCACGAGTAAGAAACGGACACACTAGACAACACCGGCAAAAGACACAGTGCATACTGTGCAATATGTAAGACTAAGTTCCGTCATTTCATCTTCATGTGAGATTACAGTCCCAGAAACAAACACGTCATTCCTTTACCTTTTATTGAAGTAGGCCATCACTGCAGACATGATTACGTTACCCCTTTAAAGCGCAGGTCTGACTACAACAGCACTCTGCAGAGAAGATAACTGGCCACCAAGTTCTGGCTGACAACATTTTAGAAGCCAATTATCAGACTTGTGGATTTTAAGCTACAGTAGTTAGAATTGGGTTACAAAAGAACTCATAAATGTAGAATTTTTTGGAGGGAAAAGACATGGAATAATTTCTTATTAACCCAGGAAGATTGTGCTATCTAAAGTGGCTTTAAACGATATTCATTTTATATTCATTTTCACGCCGAGTTAATATTACAGATCCATCCAAAGTTTTTAACATCTGAATCGTTTTTTATTGCCTATATTTACTTTTTCATATCATACTATGAATACATTGATGTCATTCGACAGCAAGGGGGAAATTTCTTTGGAACATGGTGCCCAAGATTTGATTCCTTGGAGATCCTCACCGTGCTGCTTTTCACGTCTTCGTTAGGAGTTGCGAATGAATTCCGGAAGAGTGTTGAGGTCCCACTCGAGATTTGAACTGGAGGATGAGACAAGGAGAAGTGGGTGAGTACGCACCTACAGTCTGGCACCTGGGGAGCCGTACGGCAAACGAGAGTCTGCTGGGCCTTTTCTCTACATTAAGACTCACTCTGGGGCGTTGCCGTGGCAGGCAAAAGGTACAACTGTGACTGTAAGAAGGCCAATGGGGAAAGGAGACAGGATGTGTGTATTTGCATGTTTACTTCCTAGAATCCCTGCCACCAAGTACATCAAAGCCACTCAGTGTCTGTAAGAGGATCAGCAGATGGTAACCGATCGAAGGTACCTCCACGTGGGGAATAGTGAGGATCTGTGAACTTTGTGTTGGAGTTTTTATACTGTAATGTGGTGGCACAGGAGGGGGGGGGGGGGGATGTCACGACCCCAACACAAGCTGACATTGATGTTTCACTGCAGGTTTGCCAGTTCATTCAAGAACAAACTAACGAGATGAAAATTAAGAATCAATTTCGCTAAGGGACTTTAAGCTGTCTTTTAAGATATCTCGACTCAATGTTTAGCAGCATTAGTCAAAACCAATCAATTATTTGCCCCCGCAGTCCAGCTTGGCTAGCCCACACCTCTAAATTTCCCATATCGTGAGTCCATGCATATATTTGCCCTTTGATGGGTTGGCATCCCACCCAGGGTGTACCCCACTCCACATGGGATAGGCTCCCGGCTCACAGGGACCCTGTTCTGAATTAGGGGTTACAAGATGGATGAATGGATGGATAGTCATAATCAGACAAGTGGTCAATTTTGATATAGATAGTTTGCCCCAGGAAATGGATTCATGATGTGTCCGCCAACAGCTATTACTAAGTCATCTACTATGTCCAGACTATTCTTGTAAGAAATTCAACTGCGGTAGGATGCATATTGGATCTGAGCTCATTGTGGACAATAGTGGGCAATGGGATCAGAACTGTTTGGTGAGTAATGTGATATTCGTGATATACGTGTATTCAGCTTTCAAATCGGCACAGCCCGGCAGGAACCGGACTGCATTCTTGTAGTATCAGCGTAACCCCTATGAAAGGTGAGACCTCAGCATACTAATATTCAGTAAAAGGGTCATTTTCTGTTTAAGGTAGGGGACTAGCAATAATATTTGTTGTAGTATGAGGCATCCTTGCCTAACCGTACTCCTCCCTCAACTCCATACTTCAAATATTTATGAAATTCCCTGGCCTGTAAAGACTTCCCTTTGTTCGCTTTTCCAAAGGCTGTCTGTATATTTAACGTTAAAACAATATCTTGTTCAAAAATTCTAACTGCAGTCCAGCACTCTTCTTAATCAACAAGATCATTCGAGGCTGCTTCTTCAACTGATCACATGAACTGAAGTATATGTATGGTTGCCAACTTTGGTCTGCTGGCTGGCATAAGATTTTCAATTCGAGACAAGTCTGAACACGCGTTTACATGTATGTAACAGTTTTATTAACTTGTAAATAGTCTGTAGGGTTTGCAGACTACATCGACGCTTTCGATGTAGCTAATTTTAGATTCATAATGGAATAATATAGGTCTGCCATAATATTTCTTCGTGAGCGTCTGCAAGCGTGACCGCCAGATGCGTGAGAGTTAGCAACCCTGTTTATATTCATAAATTAGCTAGCAACACCTTCCATTTAATACAATTATTTCTTCAGACATTTTCATAAGCATACGACGTAGAAGGCCACTATAAGCAGTGACGCAAACAACGCCTGTCTGATCACCTGCCACGGGGTCCTTCCTGGAGGTGTGGTCAGCTTTGTTTCCATGGAAACCGGCATTTGTCGCGGTCGACTCGGGGTCCGCCTTCCGTTCCTTGAGGCTGATCAGCTCCCGAGGAGACGCCGGAGCACTTGCTGGAGTAACATACGAGCAGATCAACTGTGGCGCTCAGGGAGAACACCCCCCCTCCACCACCATGGCTCGTCCCCCTTCGCTGCTGCTGGATATATTTAACCGACACGCTGCAAGGCTTAAAGCATTTATTTTCTATGCAGCACAGGCAAGGCAACATCATAAAACATCCCAGATCACTACAAGATCTGTCATTTTCTGTATGCCTCAAAAAATAAAAATGCATTTTATTCCTAAAACTGTATGTTTTCTAAAATAATCTCCCCTACCAAACTTGTTAAAAGCTCTTTACATCTGCCAAACTTACAGTCCAGTTGATACATACAAAGGAGCAGTGGAATAGAGTTGTTAAGATAAAAATTAACATCACAGAACAAGTCCTTGTCCAGTAAAGCTACTGTAGTCCTCGACAAAAAGGCAATAACTATACATGAATACGGACAAATCACCCTGCTGAATTTACTCAAGGACCACAGAGAGCAGGCTTATATGTTTCATAAGCACAAGGTTTTATGCTTCATAAACTAATGGCTCTTCCTGGTTTAGTGTTTACATCCGTAGGGAACCTGAGCACCAGACTGAAGGCAGAGAAACAGGGACGTTGGGGAATCCCCCTCTGTCCGGTGGCTCTCTGCCCCCCGCCACACGCCATACGCTTTCCTTTGATTAACCCCAGAAATGAATGCTGCCAAAGATGGCCCCCCCATAGGCGTTATTTGCCCCAGGGCTCAGTGGGAGTTATGGTCACATCTACGAGTACAGTCATACATACCTGAAAGCCAAGCACATGTGATTCACCCAACAAAATAATCAATAATCAGATCATGCGATATATTATGATTGCAGCGGGCTGTGTCGATCAGGTTGGATTGCTGGACTGAGAAAGCTGACTCCGTTTATAGAGCCCTATGTCAGCGTCAGCCTCGGAATAAAGCGGATGTTTCGCCTGAGGAAGTGCATGGTAAACATTTTGTTTTCCACCGTCCATATCCACCCAAGTGAGCTGCTCACTACTTATCATCCTGGTGATAAAACAGCAGAAATTTATGACATTTATTCATAGTGAAATCTGTAAAATTAACAATCAAGAGGATTTTATATGTCCAAAGACTGGGCATGTAATTAACTGCAATCAGAAGCTCTGACATCAGAGATGATGAAGCACACCATGAGGCCTTCATGGCCTCCATGAGCAGAATATGACAGCTTCAAGGGAATGTGTTTATCATTACTTGCTTCATAACTGTCAGATTGTTGTCCGGCTGACTGCCTCATCACGGCTTTATAAGAGCCCTCTGTTTAGAGATGGGCTTTATTACTGAGTTTAATGGCTCCCAAATTCAGCTGACAAAGGAGGTTTCCTCCTGAGGCGACTGCAGCTACAGTATCTGCGTCAGATTTTATCACGCTCGCTTCAGGAGCCCCACTCCTCCAGACTGACTTAGATGGCTTTCACCATGAGGCAGCTTAAACCCCAGGGCAGTCTGGGAATGACTGCTCTCCCACTAGGAGTCTTGAACCTCCACCCCCACGCTGCAGGGATCTCTGCAGGGCTCTGTTCAGAGCAAGGACCCCTCGTGGCCCTGATGACAACTTCAGAGCCCCCCCGGTCTGCCCAAGAGGTTGTGTGATTGAGGCCCAGCATGAGAAATCAATTTTGGCATTTATTCCCTGGCTCAATTCGATTTCTGTTGACCAATATTGAGGTCATCTCTAAGAACAACAAAACAGCGCAAGATTTTTAACACTCAAAGTTTTTTCCCATTACCTAAGCTCCACTCCGCTGTTCGCTTTTTCCTGGAAATAGTATATCCCTGACGTCAGAGGGACACATCCAGCACACTAATTAAGCTGCTTGTTCAGAAAGGTCAACGCTTCATCAAAGCCAGGATACAATTTCCATAGCGGCTTCCAAAAAAAGAGAGGAGTCTTTCTGTTGAAAATTACAGAAGGGATTTGGCCATGTGGCGAGCGCCCGTTTCCACTTAGCTAAACCCTGGACATAAAGTAATCAGCTATCTGACGGCCACTTAGTCACTAGCTAATGAACGGGACGGGCCCCCACGTACGGAGATCTAAGTGCGTCTCGTGACGGCGGGAATATACCCATGGCGCATCGGTAGAGAATGAAGCGGCAAGTGCGTGGTGGATTTTGGGGATTACTGCCAGCGTGCCGCTAGCTTTCCCGTCGTAATTAAGGAGCGCCTGTGGAATAGCGGCTTACGAAGGAGGCGACCACAGAAGAAGAACAGCTACGACAGCGCTGGGTATTACGGATGCCGTGGATCAACCAGGAGCCGGTCCGCTTCTCCCAGACCCGGGGGTCATCGGTGTGAAGGTGCAGCTCGATAATTACACCCCCGTCGAGTACTATTTAACGGTGAGCAGCGGCTGCAGTAGTGGTGGTCTTGTTTGCCCCAGGGCTTGAGACAGATCTTTCTGAGATACTGCTAATTGCAAGCTGTGGGCAATCCTGTGGGGGCGTCTCATCTTGCCCCATCACCCCTCAGCAGACCGAGAGATTAAAAACAAAACGTTAAAAAAAGAGTCCCTCAGCAGGTTAAGCGTTTCTTAAGTGGGGCATTAAAAAAATAAACAAACAAAAGTCAAGTCAAAGGTTTTTTCACTTGTTTTTCAATATGGGAGGTGGGGGCGGTTCTAGACCATTTCTGGGGGGTGGGGCAG
>JAODKC010000036.1:6875802-6906766 GCA_026777985.1 Mormyrops attenuatus | reverse complement strand
ATGCACGCCTCCCTCGCAGCGCTGTCTGAACACACCCAGGGCGGTTTTAAAAGGTTAACCCTGAAGGAGTATGAGTTGCTTGCTTAACCCCAACTTGCTCCAGGGGGACTGTCCCTGAATTTGGAAAAATGTAAGTCGCTCTGGATAAGATCGTCCACAAAATGCTGTAAATGTAACCTTGGGATTGGAACCAGCAACCTTCTGGTCTGAGCCACACACCTGCCCCAGACATCTCCATGGCAATTACTGAGGGGCACACTTCAGTAGCATGTGACAGTTCACTGCCAATCTCCCTCAGTAATTGCTCCTGCCACAGGGTTCTGGGGGGCCTTGTGTGCCCCCACCCCATTCTTTCCCTGTGTTGCGTGGCCTGATCCAATCGGCCCCGTTGAGCTCCCCCATTATCGATGGAACCCCAGCATTTTGTCAGGCCAAAGTAAAGTCACTTTCTCTGGAGAGACCTATGACTAACTACGTCTCGTGCAATTCAGGTAAATCAAGGTGGCTCACCAGGTCCCTTCAGCTGATCTTTCCGTTTGACAGATGTGCTACTGGAGGTGCTCTCATAGGAAGGCACCATTTATAAACCAGAGAACATCCATTCATCTCTCATAACTGCTTCTTCAGCATGGGGCCGCACTGAGGCTGGAGACTAACCCAGGAAGGGCAGCGCATGAGACAGGAGACACTCTGAACCTTAAAACTCACATGATGTGGCCAGATTAGCAAATCAAGACAAGTGTCATGCCACCAAAATACAGGTGAACAGTGGTACAAAATAATGTTCCTACGGGACCACGGTGCAACATATAACAGCACTGGCAGAGGGAGGACTTTCACCATATTTAAGTGCAAAACACAGGAGAGTGTGGAACGGGGGAGGGCTGGACACAACGGTTTATATACATAGTGCAATGTGTATGTAAACAATTAATACAGCAGAATAAAGGGGTCGAATGAATGTAGTGGATTGAATAAATAGATAAATGATAAGTTTAAAATTACCAATGCCGGGGGTGAGGGCACAGTGCCAGTCACCATACCGAACAACTAAAGCACTACATGAAAATATTCAAAACATCATGTCTGGCTTGCTGTAATGCATGTTTCTGAGTCCCAGTTACAGGCTATTCTCTGGAAAACAGATTGTATCATCAAAATGAATCTAATCCACAAAGCAAAATGTCAGCACAGATAAAGACAAGAAAGCAAACACATTCTCTGCCTTTTGCTTCCTTAGGTACCCATAATCCTACCTTCCTAATTGAAAAGGTAAGGATAAAATTGATAGCTGATAGCTGCCTCCAAATTGTTACAAAATTAATGTCACACAGGCGTCATCTCAACCAACAGGAGCTTGATTATTACAGTTTCAAACGGCTTCCATTTATTCCCAATGGAACAGAAAAAAATGCTCGCTTAATTGATGGCTGCTTATCTTGAAGTTCCAGACTCTCTCGTCCCCCTTAGTGGACAAGTTACCACAAAAGGATTTACCCAGAGCAAACCCGATATATATTATAGAGAGCCTTAAATTAAATATACATTACTATTCTTGACTGATCTATATTGCATGTTTAGGAGGATAATTAGTCTTAATTCTTCAGTATTTCCAGGGCTAAAAGTCATTGTGTAAAGAGAAGAAAGCTGACATACCAAGTGGTACTGTAACAATGCCTGGAATGGTTGGTTAATAGAACATTTTCAGTGGTTAAATACTGTACAAAACTGACATTTACAGTGGCAGCTTCTCAGCTGCTGGAATGTTTTTTTGTTTCGAGAAATCAGGGACAGAACATGCAATATACTGACACTTAAATTAAGCCTTCAAATAGTAGAGACCTCACAGCACAGTGACTGAAGTTAATGTAAGGGAAAACTGGATCAGCCAGCTGCAATGTACCGGGCAGAGCAGTGGGAAAGAATGTGTACTGATAACCTGAAACCTCCTTAGGCCACGTCCTGGGAGAGAACCCTGCTGTAGTACATTTACGCGAGGTAGAGAACCTGAATATTTCCAGAATAAAAATCCAAAGATACGTAAAAGGAACCTTAAGCTGCTTTGGGTAGAATTACTGGGTGAGCGCAACATTTACCAGTGTAAAAGTCAAGTCTGTATCAAAACACCAGAATTACACGCAAGTTCAGATTCAGCAGGCATTGGAAGGTGGGACTTTTTTGGAGTAAGGTTGCTCCGGGAATAAGGAAGATGTTTACCTACAATTCTGAGAGAAGGAGGTCTTACTCTGGAAACATCCACAGCACCTTACTAGCAAGAGGGCATAGAAAACACCCCCCGGTTATGAGCACCAGTCAAGGCGGCGGAGCAAAAGAGTGAGAGACCTAACGACAGAAAATCCTCGTAAAGCCGAACGCAATTACAGACTCTGGAGAGGGTTCACCTGAAGGTTAGCGCCTCTACAGTGATGCCACCAAGATGACCTTCTCGATGCTATTACGCTCTAAAACATAGAACGGGACACTCAAACGTACAGCAACACTTATTCACAAACAACAATTTTAGCCCGTAGCATTTTGTTAAAGGATTGTTAAAGAGCAAATCCATATTAGTAATTTCAAGAAGTGTTTTGGTGCTTTCTGTGAGACATTACATCACATAGAAATCTCAACATTCAGGGGCTGCATCTTTGCACAACTGACTGCAGCTTTTACAGTTGTACACATTACAGTTGATTTTAATTGCAAAAAGCACCATCAAGTATAGAAGATTTAAAACTGACAAATTTACACAAAAATCTAAAAGTAAAAAAAAATCTATTTGCCTCCCTACGGCACGGGTGCGCTGAACTGTAAAAACTGACCTTTAAATTATATTAAAAATGGCTTTTCAGCAGGGATCTTTAGAAACCAATCATAGAGTTTTTCACTCAGCCGTGGACAAAACACTCAAAGATACTCTAAGCTAAAACAGTACTTTATAAAAGCGGCAGCGACAGGAAGTGATACACTTAATCGGTTTCGCAAACCCCTTTGAACATCATGGGTGGTACGACCGTCAATCCGACCCACGGATTCTGTGTTTCTTTCCGGATGATTCCTGACAGACCAGGACATCACGGTATCTTAAGACAGGCAGATATTTGGATTTTGGGGTTTTCACTTCATTCAACTAACACCCGCTCAAATAAGATGAAAATGTCTACACCAACAGGTAAAGGAAATTCTACTTGCAGTTTATTTAAGCACCCACGTTCACAGGGGTTGTAGTGGCTAATATGAGACCGAAACTTATTTAAATGGCAGGGCATTTTCAAATGGGTAAGGGACTGACAGATGACGCATAAACACATAAACACACTGGAATGTTTACTGAGGTGAGTCAAAGTCCATTGAAGCAGAATCCAACCAGAAGTTAACGTTGCCAGAGTGAAAGAGTCAGGCAGTTTCTCCCCTACCTAAATAAGTGTGATGCAGAGGAGCTACTCTGACTCAGAACTTGGGGCATTTATGGCTCTGATGGCCGCCTTTTGAGAACAACGTAATACAACAATACAAAAAGAGGCGATGTTGGATTAAACCTTGCAGAGAATGGTGGAGTCAGTATTGACGGTTGCAAGCTGCCTGACATCCAGAAGGTGGCCAGGTGCACCATCAAAGACCCTAGCCATCCCAGCCACAAACTGTTTTCACTCCTACCATCAGGGAAATGGTATCATAGCAACAAGATTGCTGTTGGACAAACAAACTCCGCAACAGTCACTAGATGCAACCAGTGTGGCTACTCAATAGCTGATTGAATTGAACTTGCACATTTATACTCTATTTATTTGTTTTGTGTGTTTATTTATTATTTATGTTTTGTTTGTTCACTATTACTTTATTTTTATTGTTGTACTACTCTAATTTACTTATTTCTTTTTATAATATGTTACTTTTCACATATTATAGGACACTCCCAGGGAATCTCAGTTCATTGTCTGCATTTCCTGATGCTTGCATTTGATAAATAATCATTGATTTGAACTGATGATTGATTGATTTGATTTAAGATTCATTTCCCACCAGGGAAAGCCCTGTACTTCTGCATTGTGGAGAAGCCTGGGATGCAGCATCAGTAGAACCACACAGCTTAAGGATTGTAGGATTCAGGAGATTTTACATGCTCAGAGAGGCTCTGGTCTGGGGTTAGAGTTGAAAGATTGACAGAAACACCAGTACCAAGAAGTACCAGGAACAAAGCACATATTGAAACAAATCTTAAATGGACTGAACGCGGTAACAGAGCAGGTAAATTGATGGTTACTAACCTGGAATTATTGTATTTTATGGGCAAAGCAGAAATATGCTTCTCATCCATCCATCTCCCAAGAACCTCTTGATAAGCTTCACATGGTGCCTATCCCAGGCAGCACAAAGTTGGGGGACATTTTGGAAGGGATTCCTGTTCATCACAGGGCACACACTTGGTCACACCATATGGGCAATTTAAAGACACTGATTAGCCTGATCTCATGCTTTTATTCAGCTGAAGGAAGCCAGCATACCTGGAGAAAATCCGCAAGACACAAGGAGAGCCTGCACACTATGCACAAATACTGTAGAGGTGGGATTCAAACCAACAACCTTGATGGTCTAAAGCAATAGCTCTGCCTTAGGAGTCAACCCAATGGTCTCTATGAAAGGCTAAAACTGTCACCCTGGGAAAAAAGCTGCACTAAATCACTTCAATTTATGCCGGGGATAATCGCCGTCTATGATGGCAATAATTAAAGAATAAGAGTGTTTTTCATTTGGCTGTGCTTCACTGGTCTTCTTAGGAGACTCTGCTTGTGGCTCTTTGGCTGACCTTGCCTGAAAACACTTATTATATAAATGTGTAGACAATTTAGGATCAGGCCCAGAGTCAGTAGAGAAACAGAAAACCAACCACACAACAACCGTACCAATACCTGAGACCATTTCCACCATTAACCATTTTACAGTCCATGCTGAGCGTCATAGCTGATAGTTGAACCTTTTTGGACATCATGAAACTGCAGTGAAATCCACCGGCCAAAAAGGGGAGCCATCACCAATTGAACCAGAATTCTTTCAGCCCCATTCCAAACCAAATAATCTGTCAATTGCACTTTCTACTTGTCACATAAACAACTGTTTTAGAGATGGTTCCTGTTCACGTTGGCAGCTTTACTCTTTAGCTTTACTATAGTGACATTGCTCTTTCGTTTATGTTTCGTTTTGATATTGTTCTTTCATTTATGTTTCTTTTGTCTGGCCATTTATGTTAGCTGATCTCCCACTATAGTTGTCCCAGGATGTTTTGCTTAGGAGTGGAAGGAAAAGAAGGCCCAGCATGTGATACGGAGAGAGAACCAGAGGATCTTTTAGCCAACGGCACAAAGCAAATATATAACATCCCATGTTTAAGGATGGAAAAAGTGCTTCGTGTGGTCAATTTGAACTGGCTGGGTGTTTAATAATGCTGCTGTGATTTCAAAGAAGCCTTTTAAAAATTTCCACAGAGGCCTTGGGGGTCCAGTACTCCGCCACTCACTTGGAAGTGCTAATCCGGCCTGCCCTTGGGAGTTGCAAAACCAGGAGCATTAACATTTATATGAATATAATGTAATAGCCCAGCCTGTGGAAGTTAACTGCAAACCCCGAGCAAGCAGGGAGATATAAGGGATCGTGTCACCGTCACACAGGAACAGCACATGTGGAGACGAACGAGATTGCTGTTCTCTATGAGATCTGTGACTTTTTTTCTTTTGTAGGTTCTGCAATACACATTACGATTGTTTCTTTTGATGTTTGTCACACTGGCTAAACACAACACCAGTGACTAACACGGCCGGTATGAAGGAGACAGGCTGCCGCTGATTACGACATCTAAGAGGAAGGAAAGCAAACCTTTCACTGAAGGTCTTGTGAGCTAGAAGCAGGTCTGCTTACAGTGCAGGAATTGGCGACCTGGCTGAAAGACCATAAAAACGTTGCCCGTCATCTGTAAGCACGTTATGGATAAGCGATGGAGCTCGTTTACTGCCAAGAGGGCGACATCGTCAGTCATTAAGGGGGCCGTATGAGAAAGAGGAGCTTCACCTGGTGCTGAGAGAAAGGTGAATTCCCACCAGGCAAATTCCAAAGGCCACTGCTGTATTACAAGTCAGGGAGCTGGTCTTTTTGGCTCCTCTGTATGTCAGATTCTTGGATGACAAATTTAATCCTAATTACAGTATAACAAAAGATCCTCAGTCACCCATCATCCAGGTAGGACAAAGTTTTGAATATATCTCTTCTGATCACAGCTAAACCCTATAACCCTTCCTGAATGTAGTCGACGGCCAGACGGGTGGCAATAGGTAGTATTGACATTGAGGGAAATTCCTGAACCTTACCGATTTGCTGACAACCTATGACTATGCATGAAGCACAGCACTCTGAAAACCAACTGAGCTTCTACCCTCAGGCCGTCAAATTGCTAAACACCTCAACAACAACAACAGTTACAATTTAACACTTCTGCTCCTTCGGCTTATTATACACCCATAATCCAAAACATTATGACTACCCCCATATAACGTTGACTCTCTCATAAAAACGGTCAAGGTCATTGATATATTAGACAGTAAGCCAACATTCAATAATTGTGGTCAGTCATCTAGCCATAATAAATTTGGTCCTTCTTGTCAAGGGAGGGGGTCATGATGTTTTGTCTCATCAGTGTATATTTATTACACTGTTATTAAAATTTTATTATATTACTATTTTCATTATGGCCGAGTTGAGAAATGTTTCATGTCAGATTATGGTCTGACTGTATACCTTGCATTCAGGCTGTGCGACTGACTTTGGGTGTACAAGCAAACCTACTTTGAGAGTGATTATATTAATGGGCTCAGGCAGAAGGTGAGATCCCTAAAATCTTCTGAAGCAGAATCTTTGCAGCAGAATAAAGTCCTCTGTTGAGTCCTAGTAGCTTAGCAAGCTTTAGGGACTCATGTTCTCCATGAGTACACAACTCCAGTTATCTCCAGTGCCCGTCCTCTGGCAGGTTATGCTGTAATGTCTCTCCTCAATAATTCTCTTTCTTCTCATACTTTCACTGTCTTTGACTTGACAACTGGCAGGGTCCTGTTGGATAGCATCTCCAAATGAATGAGGCTTGTGACAAGGCCTAACCTCAAGATGATAAGGGTGGGAAATGTGTCAGAGAGGCCTTTGGGAGACGAGAGGGGAAAGCGTAGGGAGGCCAATTGTGAAGGAAAGATTGAGGCCTGGGGCCCGGGCCAAACTCGAGAGCGAGAGAGAGAGGCAGCTGTCAATGCCGCCTCTTTGAGAATGCAAATAGACAAATCTCAGTGGCGGCATTAAACATGCTCACACAACGACCGCCCAGGGAGGCCACTGGATGCCGATCATAGCAAGAGCAGCTGTTCGTGGTGGGAAGTGTTGTCACTGTCAATCAGCAGGGCAGGATGCGGAGCACATGGTGAAAAATGCCACTGGGGACTCTGTGCCGTGCGTCTGAGCAGGCCAGTCATGTGAACATGTGTGTTTGGGCAAGAAAGGCACCTTTTAGGCAGACAATGCCCCGTGTTCAGGAAGGCCGTGGGCGAGAATTCCCTGGACGACTTTGAAAAAGCAGTGCAAATCAGAAAAGGATCAGAACAAAGCAAAGCTAAGGCAAATATGAAATTAGCTGCGCTTCACACCGTCTGACGTTCTCAGAAACACTCCAATGCATGGATAAATAAAACTATTCATGCACACCCTTGTACTGCTCCTCTTATCTTCTTCTCCACTCCAAACTGTAATCTTTGAATCTTTGATATGGCAACATTCTGTGAGCTTCAGGAATCTGAAAGTGTTAAGCTATAAAACACTCATTTTACGTTGTTGCTCATTGACTTCAAGTACATCAAAATGGCTCATTTCTTCGTAAACATTTCATCTGTGTCTGATATCACGAGTTGAGCATATATGGTTATCTGCTGGATGTATAAGGCATACATAAATGTCAATGAAAGAGTAAAATGATCACGTTCGATTGTTCGATTACATGGACCAATTTCTGTCAGTGACAATTATTATGGTGTTACATTCTGAAGATCATAGGCTGTACATTAAATTTACCATCAGTAAGTTTGCAAAAGCAATGCACATTCTCACATGAGGAAAAAGAAGCACAGATATCACATAATCCTAGATTCCATATTACACAAGCGCCAGTATATTGTGTTCTTTCCACTTTCAAATATTTCTACGTGTCAAATAAAAATCTAATAAATTGAAGCCCCATCAGTTACGCATTTCCTCGTCTGCATAGACGTTTATATTCTGGGATGGGAATTTTAAGATAATATCTACATAATTACCATACATTTTCAAATTAAAGCCCTCAATGATCCATCTACTGATAGCTGTTAGTTCCAGCATTCGGCTTTTTCTGTGATTTCCAAACAGGGCAGCAGGACATAATCAGTCCCCTGTACTACTTTCGCGTCATATACCAGCAGACCAGGGTAGCATGGCGATTGACCAATTGTTTCACATCTCTGGGGTCAGGGTTCAAGTCTTTGCCATGCGGAGTTTGCATGTTGTCCTCGTGGGTTTTTTTTTGAGTTCTCCCGTTTCACTCTACAGTTTAAAATCATGCTAAGGTGAATTGGAGACATCTGTAGGTTTGAATGTGTGTGTGAATGGTATGTGTGCATGTGGTGTGTGATGAGTTGATGCCACGTCCTGGGTTATTCCCATAGTTCCCAGGAAAGACTCCAGACCCCTGCCCATAGTTCCCAGGATAGGCTCCAGACCCCTGCCCATAGTTCCCAGGATAGGCTCTAGACTCCTGCCCATACTTCCCAGGACAGGCTCCAGACCCCTGCCCATAGTTCCCAGGATAGGCTCCAGACCCCTGCCCATAGTTCCCAGGATAGGCTCCAAACCCCTGCGAGCCTGCATAAGACAAGCGGGTCTGGAAAATCGATGGACATCTGCACCCTAGTGCAGGGTGGTTTACTGGTGCGAATTTCCCATACGGTATGAATTTTTCATACTGTAGCATAGCTGAAACAACAGCTGTAATGCTTCAATATGCAGGAAATTATATTATATTGTTAACTATTAGAAGCACTATGGATCACTGTTACATTATCAAGCTAAATGTAAACAATTCTTAAAATAATTAATAAACACATATCTTTTTATAAACAATTGTATTGTGATGTATTTCACTGAAGTCAACACTTGCTGATGCGGTAAGGGTGAACTTCAAAGAAAAAATAAATACCATGATATATCATGAAACCACCAGAATCTTACATAATACCATGAAACACATTTTTGGTCACACCGCCCAGTACTACCACACACTTGACATCGACTTAAATGTTTTGCCATTATCTTACATCCATATACATGAACTCCATTCACATACGTGGAGAATACAAAACATTACGGGTGCCCACCTGCTGTAATATTTCACTCTGTTCTACCCTCACAGCCGTGATGGACCCAGCACAGTGTGGTAAGTTCTCCACCGGCATGCCGGCCCATTCTGACCACAGTGCTTCCTGCAGTTGTGTTGAATTGGTTGACACACTCAAACCAGCACATCTGGCATCTACTCACACCCCATTCTAAGGCACTTAAGTCTTTTTTTCCTCCCTCACACAGAAAATCCATCTCTCAGCGATATCAAGCCTTAGAAATCCTTTTTTAACCTATTTCCTTCCCTTCATCCACACCGGCTAAAGTGGATTTAGCAGCAAATCAACTGGGGCTCTCAGCTTTCACGTGGATTCACCTGCAAAGTCTATTTCAAGGAAATAACAACTTCCTCTGACATTCTGTACAATCGGTGCATGAGAATAAATTATTGTAAACTACATAAAAAGGTTACGAACCACGATGCAATTGTCCTACAGGCACCCAGACCAGTCGCCTGAAAAAGGAGAAATGGTTGCCATGGAGATGTACAAACCCACCAGGAAACCAAGTTTATTAAAGAAGGATCAATAGTCTGTTAGAAGTGTCACAGAGAGAATTTTAAATAGTGAGGAAAAGCATCTTAAAAAAAAAAAACCTCAATGACTGTGAAAATTAGAAATCAACAAGGCATGCAAAAATATCCAACAGTTTCGACATACCGGCGCTATAATTACATTTAATTTGATACTTTACTTTAAACCCACGTATGCCTGAAGTACGTATGCAAGGTGAGGTCCTAGGAATGCGAATAAAACTCTCCAGACTCCAAATCTCGATATCAAAAGCTGGTGTCACCAGCCCAAGAGGATGTGCTGATCGGCCAGATTCACAGAAAAACCCAACTTTGCAGTCCTAGACTTCGCCGGAAACAGACGATGCCAAACCTGCAGAGCAAGCAGCGATCCCAAATCTAAGGCGGAACAGACAAATATAGATCCAGGAAAAATGTCATTAGGATACCGTCAGCCGACCAAGATGCCAGACCGACATCGGAGGCCACCTACCTTCTAGCAGTGATGAAAATCAGCAGACCTTATAGACAGATGCATAAAAATACATTATTTAATGGCACTGCAAACAAACATTATTCTAAAGTCACAATTACAAGTGCATATACATGTCACTTTTTCATGATAAGTTACTCTCAGAACCAGTGCAATAACAGAGATTATGGTATGAAATCTGCGATTTATTGCCACATTTACTATATTTATTATGGCATGTGTTCATTATTGAGCTATGACTGGCACAGCAGAATATCCTCAGTATGGGCACTACCACTCTGCTTAGGCTGCTTTGCCACCCTCATCATTTTCCTATATTCTTGCACCCCGTACGATGCACATTCAGCTTCCGTACCGCGGTGTTTTGGCGATCCCCCTACGGACTACTACTGTAACGTTAGCGGAAGCCATGCTTTGCTGAGGCTGATGACAGGAACAGATGTGGAGACGATATTCTCTGTAGGCTGAGTCTGGAACCAGCCTTCACTCCGTTGGCAATTTGGATTCAACTGGTGCAGCAGAACAATCAGAATTTATGTCTGATGGTTCAACATCCAATAGTGCGGATCTATGATTCTTTACTTTCTGCAGTTGTAAATGCCAATCCAATCTGTTGTTGAATTTGGTGAAGATGGTACAGGTTGGTGACACCAGGAGGTGGAAGATTTAAGTTGTGTACAACATGGATGGTATATACCAGTTCATTGCAGAGAATATACATCTACACAGTCATAAATAACAGGTCATTTAAATATTTAGGTATGTGGGAGGAATGCCATGACCCGGCAGAACCTGAAGACCAAAGTATTACACACTGAGGCACTATGCTGCTGCCCTCTCAGACCACACTGCATGGAGCTGTGGATGTAAATGGACTGATACTGGTATCCCTACTGGTACCTATGAAAAAATCTATAAAATCATTATTATAAAAGAAAAACAAAAACAAAAAAGCCCCAGCATGTGAGTAATAACTCAGGGCAACTCTTACGTGAGGGGAAAATTTCCTAACCTGAGATGGCCGGGGTCCGTCGGCAAATGAAGCATGTAAGGCACTTCGAGGCGTCTTTAGAGCTTTGCTGAGGACTCTTCTGTTTCAGAGTCGTTTTGTAATTCTTTTAAAAACACTGACGAGGCCGAATGACTTGAGCTGATTCCAAGCAGCCCACCCAGATGACACACAGGGGCCGAGAGATGCGGTGCTTGGTGATGGCGGAGAAGAAATCAAAGGCGGGGGATCAAAGGGAGAGGAAGTCAAAGGATGCGTGGCTGTCAAAGCAGGGAAACGTGTCAGAAAGGGTATGGACCAGCCGCATTCATTCGAGCTAATGGTGAAAGAGACAGAGTTTTATTTTCCCCTTTTCAAGCGACACCACGGAGATTCTCCCAGTTAAAATCAAGCGGTGACAAGATACGGATGCGGGAAAGTCACGTTTAAGTGTTTCTCGTGAAAATGTCAGAGGAATGCCTAAAACCTCAAGTGAGAGTTTGTGTGGTTGACATGTTTGTTCCTCATCGACCACAGTAAGCCCAAACAAACCGCTACACCATCCAGATGGCCCTTTCAGTTTATACATGTCCCCGATCCACACACCAGAATTTACATTCTTCCTTCTAACCCTCAGACAGTTCATATGTTTCTCTTTTGTGTTGTGTTCATTCGTCGCTGGCTGCTGTTTCAGCTGAGGATGGATCTGCTGTCCAGAATCTGCTTGCTCTCTCTACACGTCCCTCTGCATTATCACCTGTGCAGATCCAGGTCCCAAAAATGGTACCAGATGATGATACGGAAGAAACAGTCATCCTGATGGGTAGCGGTATGCAAGAAAATGTCCCTGACATTATCGACTGGGAGATGGATGAAGGAGAAACTGCAAGTCATGGATTCTTGTTGGAGGAAGACTGCAGAAGAACCACTCTCCTGAGGACACTGTAGAGCTGGTGGCCTTTTTCAGGTGACCTCCGGCTGCCTCCTGTGCCATCAACCCTTGTTTCTGGCTGCACCTGTGCAACTGGTCATGAAATCATCTGAAGCTCTGCCCCTTTGCCCCATTCTGTCCTTCTCTTTTACCACTCAAAAAGCTCCCACTATCCTTAATACCTCCACTATCCCTTATACCCCCAGTTATTGTCTTGTGCCCCTCTTTGGAAGCTCTTTTGCTGTTATTCCCTGATCATGATCTATGCACAACACCACCTGCTGGTTGGGAGGTATAAATGCAGATGGTTTGAGGCTCTAAGTCACTTCCAAAAGACAGGGAAGATGTTGGATAAGTTTCTGGCAACAGCCTGAATGATATGAAGAAGTATACACGAGTGTGCAGTTAAAGTGCAGTGGGCGTGCTTCTCTGACATAGCTGGGAACTGGATGCCCATCCGGAAAAAAAGCAAATCTGGTGGGAATTCTATTTATTTCCAACTGTCCCCAGATTAGTGATTGTGCAATTGATCCAGGTGACTGATTCTTGGTTTCCCTAGACAACATTCCCATTGCGTAGTGATGAACATTTTTGCAGATATCATTTGTCATGTGACTGATTAACTCCTACCGATGGGTGACTAATGGCCTATTTTTTTGGGATGAGGTGTTGTTTTCAGAAGAGAAACTGCAAATTGGAAATTGTTTACAGGCAAATAAATCATCCGGTTCTGGGCAGTAAAAAGCCAGCGGGGATCAGGCAACTCATCACCACCCAGTGGCCGGACACCAGGAGAAGAAGAACACATTACTGGGTAGAATGGCTCTATTCTATTGGCTGGGCATTCATACAAAGAAAGACATGGGCGGTGTGGAAGCCAAAGAGAATGCTGGATATGCACACCAGCTGTAAGCTCTTTGCTGGAGAGATGGAGTACAGCGCTATAATGAATGATTATCTCCCCCTGTCATCCACCAGATACTTTGACCACAACAACCCCCCCACCCCCCCCCCAAAGCCTCCACAAAATGAAAGACACCAGGTAGTCCACAGGCTGTTCTGCTCTAACTTCCTGTTCCAGAGACAGGCGGGGCCAGGGACAGGAAGAACTCAGTGTGGGCAGCCTGTCTGTCTCAGAAAGGAGTCGCTTGAATGGGCTCATTCATTACGGTCCATTCCAGGTACTCCTCGACTACAGGTGTGCATAATCACGTCATTTTCTTTCTCTCCCCAGTGAACTCGACAGGGCACTGATCCCTGTCATCACTTGTTCATTTTAATCCTTAACTTTTAATCCCTATTGTAGCCTAATTCCTCTGTTTTTTGGTCACTACACTGTGTTGCACCCCCCCCCAATGAACCTCTTCTTGCATGCCTATGCTCCCTGATTTTCCATGCAATCGATATGTTACTGATTTGCCTCTATCCTCAGCTCTCATCTCAAATGAGTCACTGCAAATCATGTGGCTGGTCATAGATGTACCGTCCATGGCAGGAGGTGAAGGACTGCAGACTCTTGTGCCTCTGAAGCACATCTCTGCCCACCTTGCCCTCTCCTTTCCAAACCACCAATCAGCTGGAAGCACGTCGAAGGACTACGAACTGACTGGAGGAGAGACGTGACCTTCTCTCCCGGTGACTGAACACTCGCTGATGTGGAACGATCTCAATGAAGACCTCTGCTACAGGAAGCTAAGGAGCCCCTGGCGATTTCCTTCCCTCTGTCGGAGGAACAAAGCGGATTTGTTCCGGCAGGGCCATAAAAAGTGCGGTAGGCATTAGGAAACACTCACCGATTAACTCTTTGTTCCTCACGTCCAATGCCATGTTCCTCAAGGCGGTGGCCACGGCGCACACGACCCGATCATTGTCTATCCGCAGCAGCTCCACCAGAATGGGCAGGCCCTTCTCCTTCCGGACTGCCACACGGATGTACACTGACCACTGGCAGGAAGAGAGAGGCATGGTCAGAATCCCCTGTCACAGGGCGCCGGACCGCTGGAGGAAGGCCCGGCTTAAGCGGTTCCTCACCTTCTCTAACACCCCTCCGGGGAAGACGTCGCGGGCACATATGCTCTGTGCCGGATTTGTCAAAACTCCAAAGCTGCCCCAACCCCAGAGCATAAGAAGCTTTTTCAGGATTAGTGGAATTTCCGCTTCTTTCATCGCTCCCCTTGCCAGCTCCGGTTAAACGATGTCTGGGCGTTAGCTTCATAGCAACGTGATGCATTTCCAAAGTTCCCTAATCTGTTCTTGCCTCGGTTTGGGCATGCGAGTCCACAGAAACTGACCTCATGACAACCTTCATCATGTGTGAAAACCCTCACAGCTTACAAATGGTGACCATCATCACTTATCTGGAATAACGGCAAAACTACATAAAGTCTGTATGGAACACTGTGCACTGAAAACACAGTCAATTTAGAAAGAATTAATGCAGAGTTTTAAAATGCAGGTGAACACAGGGGTCATTTGCAATTTCCATTATTGGTAGTAGATGGTGATTATCTTCAGGTCCAAAAAAAAGTAAATTTTGGTAGAATCCGAATGCGTCAGACGGCATGTAGCACCATTCCATCTGAATGTTGAAAACGGTGCACGTTTCAGGCTAATTGCATTTTTATAGAAAGACATAAATGACTCTCAGTGCTCAACACACTAAACACAGACCCATGCACACGTTTCTTGAAAGTATATTCAGACGTTCTGAAAATGGGTGAACCCAGAAAGAGCTTTGTGATAGCAGTTATAACAATGACAGTGAATATGTCTCCTGCCCTGTTTCGATACACTGACACATACGGGCTCGTAAACTCATTTAATATAGCATGGAGTCTCAGTACAGAGGTTAATGATTATATACCACAAAACAAGAAGGCAAAGATGACTGGTAAAGTGGCCAGAGGAGACTGACGAAAATATAGGTACAGTGTGATACACTGTGAGTTTTGGGATTTTTTTTCAGCTAAGGGAGCCTCGAAACTGACCCCCACAGCCACATCCATTAAGGAACCTGAAAAACATCCAATCCCAGTAGTAGAACGTGAACAAGCGAGGGCCTCATTGATCATGTGGGACTATTTCGCTCGATTTGCCGGTAACGGCAAATGCAAAAACGGCCCTCTCGTCTGAGCGAGGAAGAACCAGGAAGCTGTTCAATTGTAAGGCTTTTAAATTCTGTAGGAGGAAACTGGGCACTAAAAACAAGCCGTGCGCAGCCAGGGTAGATGCCATTGTTCCCTGCAGACTCTCTGGCATGGTGCTTACACGGGGTTATGAATCGGAAGCTGCTATTTCTGTGTAATGGTACAATCAGACTGAGCTAGGGTAACAGTCAATAGCTTCTTGCTTTGCCTGATCTTATGTGTATTTAACAGTAATATGCACGTTAAATACACACTGATAACTTACTGTATAATTCATATCACCACTGTTATTTATTAATCACTGCCACTTTAGAACACATCACCTACAGTAGATGTCCTGTTTGCATGTTATTGAGTATTATAAGCACATCGTATATTGCTTGTATATTGTATATATCAGGGATTTTCTCTGTGGGCCAAATTCCATCAGCAACAGAAAGCTAAGGTCCAGTGCATCGGGAAAATACTGCCGACTTCCACAATGATAAAATTTGACAAATGGGGGCTGGGCTCCAGATTCAATTGTATTTCAGTCTGGGTGCAGACCAGAGTCTGCCAGTTGGTGACCACTGGTATATATGTATGTATTGTATTGTATGTTCACTACTCTGTTATTGCTGTTAATTAATCTTGAGCATAATATGCTGAAGGCAAGGAAAGTAGTTCATAGTACAGATGACAATAAAGTTTTTGAGTCCTTGAATCCTACACCCCAGGATGACATCAGTTGAGGTGTAGCAGGGTGCGGTGCCCTCCCGGACGGACATGAGGACGTACCTTCCAGCTCCCAGCAGCCAGGTTCTGCAGCGCCCCCGCAGCACCCTCCAGCGTGTCTGGGTTCGAGCACTCCGAGAGCAGCGTGAGGTAGGGTTTAACGATGGAGGGGTGCCACAGCATCTGGATCCCTTTGGGGGGGTCGGTGGACTCAGGGAGGGGGCCCAGGCCGTCCCACTGTTAACGGAGACAAACGGGTGATTGTGGACTCACCGGAGTCGTCAGCAGACCAGGCCACCCTGCATGTACAGCCGTTTTGGGATGCACCTGTCCTGCCAAGCAGGCTTTGGCAGCCAGCAGAAAGGTTTCTCTGCCAAATGGGTGAACAGCAGGTACAAAGTAAGAGACTTCTATTTATTTATTCGGTTTCTAAGCACTCTTTCGTCACCAGTGATTTTCACACGTTTTTCAGTTCATTCGGCCGAGCACGGCAATCCGAGCTAAGCGCCACACTCAAGGGTATAACCGCGTTTCCTCGTCTGGCACGACACTCTTCTGGTAACAGCTCTGCTTTCGGATCGCGGTGCCATCTGCTCTGTTCCCAACACGGCGCTTTCCAGTTCATCGCCTCGGGTCAATCGGAGCACGACGAGAACGGGGGCCTCGCTGCGGTAGGCGGCTTTCGCCAGTGCCAGGGTGGCGACGATGCGGCCGGCACCAGCCACGGCGACGACGCGCTAGTCTTTTGGATAAGACACAGGGTGCCGCAAGATGACATTTGATGAGGGCGTGGTCACCATACATAGGCTCCCTAAAACCTGATTATGTCTGTTACCACCACAAATATGTCTTTCGTTAATATAGTGCGTAACTGGTTTACGATAACCACTCCTTTAAAGAACGTGTAATGAACCATCTCACGTAGAGGCACGGTGCTTCAGACATACGTTCTCAAGCCAACCTATTTTAGTCCGGCAGATTCCTTGACGCCTGCATCTTCTGTCATTTCGCCACACCTCCTCCAATAATTTATAAGCCCATGTACATTTATTAGCTCTGCCTTGAGGACAGCCTGTGCTGTTCAATTAATGGCCCGAGGGGACCGCAACGCCCACGGGCCTGTTTCCAGGCTGGCAGAAGAGCCATTTCGAAAAAGGAAGACCGGCTTCTCTGAGGTGACAAACATACTCTGCTATTTTAAAGAGAAATTCTCCCTCATTATCAAACTACTGCCCCATCTCAGTTACCACTTTTCCCAGTGAATCGCGGCAATTTAAGATAAAAATGACTTGAAGTAACAAAGTCAAGGAATACACGGATATTTAAATGGTTTTAAATTGGCTGTAGCCAACCATCCGTTAATTGAATCATTTTCAGTACTGACTGACTGGGTCACAGCGATTCAAATCCAGGTAAACAAACATCGTAAATCGGGGAATCAGGGGTGTAAGGTATTTAATGCCGTTAGAAAAAAACACAGCTCAAGGCAAGAACGCCTTCAGCGTTAGCCCATGCTGCAAGGTTTTCAGTGATTCTGAGCTGGATTTTGTTGTTTTATGACCTCACCTGTGGGCCGTTAACCTCTCCACATCTTAAAATGTCCAGCCTAAGAGGTAACTGCTGAACTTTTGGAGCGTCAATGCCAAAAACATAATCAAATACAACCACATATCTGATTCAAGTTTCAGATTAAAAATTCACAGAATGACAACTAAACGGGACCTGGTCGAAGAGTAGTTTTAGAATCCTTGCTGTTAATAGATAACTAATACTAAATAGTTGCTTTTGTTGGTTATTTATTATTGAAATGACAGTTCACAGATGTTGGTAGGGATGAAGTCGGATGTTTTGAGCTGTTCATCTGCAAGATAAAGAAAAAATTCTGTGGACTTGCTTGAGTAACAGAAAGATTCCTTACACAAAGGGACTGGAAAATGACCAGTGGGCTCTTCTTAGCTGTAGCCTATGTGATAAACAACGGAGTGGCGTGTGAGCCAGAAGATCGTAAGTTCAAATCCCATGGCTGGTAAGCAGAACCCAGTTTGGCCATTGAGCAAGACCCTTAACCACAAAAACTTCTCAGGGGAGTGAAAGTGGCCGACCCTGTGATCTGACCTCAGGCTTCGCTCACACCTCTGTCTTCATCCAAGCTCTTCTCTATCCCGCCACGGACTTCCCTCTCAAACCAAATTCGGGACGTCATTTCATATTCCTTAAACGTCCCACTCCCCACCTAAGCAAATTGGTCACCAGAGGATCATAGAGATTGATGCATTCATCCCCATAATATGCCGCCAACACTGTGACCGCACTATTTCTGTAGACTCTGCATACTATTAATCAACAAGTGCTACACATAACATTCATTTCATCACTACCGTACTGGCTATATGCATATATCATATATCTAGCAAGGAGGCTAACTAGCCCATTGATTAAAGACCTATCTTATTCTGATCATTTCTCTAATCACAGATGGACGCTGCAACGTAAGTATAATTTGGAGTTGTATACCATCGGCGATATGGTGGCAACCTTGAGTGGGTGTGTTGTTATGGAAACAATCTCCCAGTTCTGGTCTGAATACTTAATCCTTAATTCAAACATTTTTTTTGTTTTTTGCGAGGGCGAGGCTGCTTTCGTCTGCTCTGCTGTCGTTGACATTCTTCTTGATAACGATCGAGACGCATGTATTGCTGGGGCGTACGCTCCGGTCTCTGGGTAACGAGCAGACAGAGAGTTCTAAAAGCTTGAAAAAAGAACAAAAAAAAAAAAACAAATTTACAATTTAAAAAAGGCTTAAAATAGCTTGGAGGGATTTTCGAAATGCCTAGATTCTGGGAAGACAGGCCACTAAATGATAACAAATGGAGTTTTGTTTCTTAGTGGCGAAAGGAAAGCGGACGGATGCGACCTCCCCAACAACTGTCTGCTTCAGCAGTGAGATCTAAAGTCACCGTCCAGCTACTCTGTCATAGGCCTGTCAAGCATGGGACGCATGATAAATAGCCCAGTGGGGAGTCTAGCGGTTAGAGATGCAGCCCCTCAGGCTGCTGTGTCCCTCAACAAGACACCAGACTTTAACCTTTGTGTTAAAATGCGACCAGTTTCATTTAATTTACTTATTTAACTACATCCCGTAACGTTGAAGCCAGTAAGGTTTAAAAAAGTAAAAAGAATGCGCGAATGATAAGACGTGCCCATGATGGTGATCTGCATGCTATGGGAATCAGCTTAATATCGTGCAGCGAGTGTACAGAACGCTGCCGCGTCAGGGGTGATGAATGGAATGGCGGGATGACTGATGGGGCGGCCTTTATGAGCCCAGACCTGATTGGGGGTGCCACATCATGAGAGCGCTTTAGGGATCCATAAGTTACTCTTCATCACTGCTGGAGCTGTAGACGGTCACATTTTTCATGTGGGGGCGATACATCCCCTCCAGTTTATAAGCAGGCCGTTGGGTGAGGGGGGGCAGCCTTTAGGGCTACAAAGTGATGCCTACTGGACTGTGAGTCGCTCCAAGCAGCTGTGCTCTAAAGCAAAATGTCAGGCTTGTTGTGGGGGGCCAACTTGCTGATAAATGATTTGTAGGTGGAAATTAGTTTCCTCTCCAGCCTTGAGGCACAGGTAACCCCTTTCGGAGTGTCTTGGTGGGATTGGCGGACATCACCCAGTCGGGAATGACATGGCTCCTCCAATGTTTGGGCGTCTTGTCCCAGGCCCAGTATCTGAGCAATAGTTATAGGATCCCACTGATCCGGATATTGGAATGGCCTCTGCAGTCTCTGATTGTTTTGGAAAATACCAAAACAGAAAGGGGGGCACCGAGGATAATTGTTGAACAGGGTTAGCTGTTCTCAGGCATATCTTCCAGCTTACCTTAGATTCCTCCAGACCCCATTGCTGTTTGGCAAACTAGCACAACTTTACCATGAAAAGAACAAATGTTTTTTGCATTGCGCCATTTCTCTACATTCTATATAAATGGGGAAAAAACAACAATTGGTCCCACTCTCCCCTACAGAGGCAGTGATTAGTAAAGCTCTCTATTTTGACTATTCTTCCTACTCACATGTGGTATTGAATATATCATCAATCTTTTGCATGGTGATGAAAATGCTCTGCCATTTATTTTTTTGTTAATTTATGAGCAATTAATTGGCAGATAGAATGCATATTTGTTTTATTGAACAAAAAAAAGGGTTTGCACTTGGCCTGGAATTCTTGGGATATGGCAGTGAGAGACCCTTCTACTCACAAATATATGGTACAATGTGGGTTTCGGGTAATAAATCTCAGGAGACCTGTACTAGAGACAATATGGTGTGACCAGCATTTCCCCTCCCTGCATGGTCTATCGTTTTAATCTAGAACCTGCTCCTTAATACTTCCTTTTGCCACTTTTCCCTGGTGCTACGGGACAGCGAATGCTGACAGATCAAAGTACCCGGGAACTTGGCGAGGATAAGCATTAAGGCTTTCTAAGCACCCGGCCAATGTGGTTCTGTAATTGATTAAGTTTCCTATCAGTAGGCGAGGACGAATAGCAGACAGATATCAGCTCCTTCTCTGGCTGCCGCTGCCCCGGCCTTCCTTCAAATCTGCTGGCTTAACTTGTCTTATGTGTTGTGGAAAGTACCGGCACACTTCAGAGAGAAGCAGGATACGCTGGCGGTCATCAAGCCCACATGCGTCTTACGTCACATATATGATGTCACTGTCCTTGTGACTGACCGCTCATAAGTACAAATGTTTATCCATTCATCCATCTTTCCATCCATCTGGTTCCATGAGGTTGGGGCGCAGAACAATTCCAGACAACATGGGGCACACAGCTAACACAGGGAACATAATTAATTTTAGAGACACCAACTGAAACCAGGGAGGAAACCAACACAACAGGGCAGAACATGCATAACACATGGTGGGGATGAGATTCAAGCCCCCAACCCTGCAGGCCATAGTGGTCCACGCTGAATCCAAAGGCAGGAATTAAATGAATTAAAGGGACCCTAAAAAAATTGACCTACAGTGTTGGTACCTCACATGCCATTAAATCACAATGTCCATGAGAGCCCCCCCATTCATGAAAATAAATGAGCACTGTGAAATAACTAATTACCTAGCAGATAAGGTCCTCCCCCTGTATCTCACCAGATCCCGAGGCTCGCCCCCCCCCCCCCCCCCGCCGCGGGGGGGGGGGGGGGGGGGGGGGGGGGCGGGGGGGGGGGGGGGGGGGGGGGGGGGCCCCGGGGGGGGGGGGGGGGGGCCGGGCGGGGGGCGCGGCGGNNNGCCCAGTCCGGCCCACCTCGTCTCGAGGCCCCCCCCGTGCCCCTGTCCCTCACCCCGGCCCCGTCTGGCCCACCTCGTCCTAAGGCTCACCCCGTGCCCCTGTCCCTCACCCTGGCACTGTCCGGCCTACCTCGTCCTGAGGCTCGCCCCGTTCCCCTGTCCCTCACCTCAGCCCTGTCTGGCCCATTTCTCCCACCTGATCCTGCAGCTTCTTCTTCTTTTTCTTCTTGCCCCAGCAGCCCGAGCTCTCGCTGTCCTTGCCGTTGGCATCTCCGCACAGCAGGCCGTCCAGCTCGTCGGCGCCCGCCTGCTGTCCCTGAGAGGTCTCTGCCGCCAGGCGGTACGACAGGTTCCTCAAGATGCACACACAGTTTTCTATGGTCTGCGGGGAGACAAGGGCAGGGCAGTGTTATCTGACAGGCATGAGCCAGCGATTCACCTCATTGATACTAAAATCACCAGAAGCAAAACAGAAACCCTAAGAATTAAAAGGCAAATTTTCTAAAGAACTTAAAATCAGAGATATGGCTGCTAGTATCCCTTCACATAAATACCTTTAAATACTTCATCAGGCAATTACATTTTTTATTTTATTTATTTACTTACTTTTTACTTATGAATTATTATTTTACTTTATGGAGTTCTCAGGGAAGCTCATTTCATTGCCTGCATATATTGCTGCATGCTGAACTGTTATGCTTTTGTTAAATAAACTTAGATACTTTATTTTGACCAACCATGTCAATCTAGATATGAGTATTCACTAAATGAATAAAATATAAATGTAATGAGCATAAATATGATGATGGACAATGTGGGCCTAATTAGCATAAATATGATAATTAATCATGTGACTCTAATTAGAATAAATATGGTGATGGATCATGTGACACACATTTGCTTCTCTCTTGTGGAGATGAAGGACAGCTCCTCTTCTTTCACGGATTAGGAGATGACTGGTATCATCAAATAGTGATGTTAGCTTAATCACCCTTCATTTACCGCAGAGACAATCAGAATGACAGCTGGATGTTTGACAGGTAGGCCTCAAACCACGAAACATCCTCTGAGGAGGCCACAGATGGAAAAGCGATTAACACTTTTTAAAAACTGGTTGTTAGGGGCCGGGAATGACATAGGCAGTCTCCATGCGGGCCCTCAGATGGCTGTGTTCGACGTGACACAGGTGACATGCCATTCTGTGTGTCACCTGGCTGTTTAAATCTCACCCGGCTGCCTGTACTCCGAGCCCAAACACAGACGACCTTGCTGAAGGCTCCCCCTGCTCTTCCTCCCTTCGGGATTCATTGTCGAAATGCTTGACAGGGTAAATTAATGCAAATGAAATACATGCAGCACCTGTCAATGTGAGACAGAGTGCCACCAGAAAAGGGTGGGGCTTCCGCCCTTGCGTGGGAGGGGAGATGGGTGACCACCACTATCCAGGTGTCTTCAACCCAGCTGCCCCTTCATTCCCTGCATTTGTACCTTAACTTTTGGAGTCAGCTCCCGGCCCCTGATCACGACCAGTTTCGGCTTTCCTTCCAGCACAAGATACCTACCATGAGGCAGATCTGCTGTCTTATTTGTTTTAGCTCTTGTATTGTGCTAATCGCATCCCAGCCTCGTTGACCATCAGTCCCTGAGATACACCTCCCAATTCACATACGTTCTCTGCCACATTCCCACGTCAAGCGGTTCTTGTTGGGCCTCCGGAACAAAGGCGGTACGAGGACCTCCAGCTACGGCAGCCAAGCATCATTGTGTAATAAGGTTCTGCGAGCTAGCAGAAGCCAATGCAGCCGCTGGATAGACAGAAATGACGAGTTAGGCGGCTGTAAAGGATCAACCATGGCGAGTGAGTCACCGGGTTTATCCGAAGAAAAGAACCCTGGGAGACAGCTTTATACTGATGCACCTAAGCCAGAAAATGAAAAGATTAGATGATTCAGTCACAAGACAACCCCAGCAGGTGATATTTGCTGTTATTATATTACCAGAGTCCTCATTAGGAGGATTCTGCAGATTGGAATCCAGACAGGAGCTGGAAGACTAATTACAAAGTGGAAAGTTGGAGGACGAGACTAGATTCAATCTTTTAAAAGAGAAAACACAGATGGACTGAGCAAATAAGAGGAGATGAGACAGGGGCGATTCTGACTGACCCATAGAGGGTTTCAAGCAATCAGTATGGTTTCAGTCTTTCAAGAAATACATGGCGGGGGGCATGGGGTTCAAAATGCGTACGAAAATACGAGACAAACTGCCAAATAGACTAAGACAGACTGAGGCAAAAAACAGGGTGCATGAAACCCCCGATTCTGGGTCTAAAATCGAGATGAGATTAAACCCTGAGAAATCTCCGGAGATAGCAGTGAATCCAGGCCATATCCGTCGCCTGCCTGAGCTGGAGCAAACCCTACCGGGCCCGGTCACGGATGGTTTAATACCGCCATTGCAGACCTCAACAGTAATCACACTCGGCTGGATGTCTGGTAATGATTTTTGGAAGCAGAGTTTGGACACTGAGCACAGCTGATTCTGTCTGACGGTACAGTTGAATGCTCGATCGTCATTAAGGCGAAAACATTGCTGAGCGGGGGCCAGCAGTTAAATCACAATTAAGGAACGCAATTATGATGTCACAGGTGACCGTGGCAACCTTGAGAACCTGGCCATCCATAAAGCTGTTTATTTTGCTACCAGAGCCCCCAATGCACCTGCCTTGCGTCCCTTTTGCACAGAGTGATAATTGGATGAGAGATGGGTAACTGGGATGGAGTGATAATTGGGTGAGAGAGTGGGAGACGCCAAGTCGGACCTTGCTGTCGATCTCGCTGCTGCCTAGCGCGCTCTGGATGACGTAGAGGAGCGAGTCGGTGAGGCCTTCGCACTCCCGCATCCTCCGCCGGGCCTCCTCCCCCGCTGAGCTCACGTTCCTGCAAGGAGAACACTGGCTCAGCCCAGTGCAGGACCCGGTCATGTCCAGATCCAGCGAGCACTCACTCTGTTACTCAGCACGCCCACATCTCAAAGATCAAGGATTCTTATTTGTCACTGTGCAAGTTTACACAAATACAATGAAATTTAACAGCTGCCTCCATGATGACACGAATAACAAATATACAGAGAAACATGCATACATGCATAACAATCAAACTAGTATTAAATAAATACTATACAAAAATAGGACAAAGAAATATATATCTGTGGGAATTTCCTGATAAATATTTCAATAAATAAGCTCTGTACATTTTGCACTGTTGTGAAGTAACCACACAAACACATGACGTATACAGATCAGTGTGTGCATCACCAGTGAATATTAATACAGTGTATACTGTCCAAATGAGTAATTGTTTAATGAATACTGACATACAGAGTACTAGTACAGTGAGTACTATCCCAAGTCCCAAAGGGTATTGTCCCCAATGGTGCACTGCGTATTACACCCCAGCATGTAGCTCCACACCAAGCTCAGGGCAAGTGTGTACCGACCCCCTCCCTGTGCTGCAGTGCTTGCCAATCTTCCCTTTTTTGCAAAGAGGTTTACGGCTGAGTGTCTCCGTGCTCTAAATGTGTGTGCGTGTACAGAACAAATATCTGGAGCCTGAATAATAAAACAGAAGCGTTCTCAGCTTCAAAGCGACACAGTTCCTCAGCGTCATTTACAATGCAGATCCTTAAGGCTGAGACAGACCAGACAGAGAGAACAGTCTCTGTTAAGCCTTGTCATTCAACTGACTCCACTCCATTGCTTCTGTACTGCTATAAATATTTGATTAATGTTGCCCTGAGGGTAAGTGGATGTTGACACCTTGTATTGTCTCACTGTTTATAAGTGATGCAATTATGTTTGCTTAACCGACAAAAAAGTTGCCGTGCGTCGAAGTAATTTGCATAATTCTGCATAGGCCATTTGAAGGTCGATACTCCCTAGCCCTATGTTCAAAAGCAAATTTTATTTGGCTAGAAATGATTAAAATTGCCTCGTAGCTTTGACACGCCCTCAATGTGCCTGATTTAACGACACAGTCGAATGAGTTTAAGTACGACAGCAATACTGATGGATGAGCTATGTTGCTTAAAACCACAATGATGGATTCCTGCATCACCTGCATCTGTTACTCCAATAGGTGTCTTAAAGATCGCATATGTTTCTCTAAACAAGGGAACCAGCGGTCATTTCCTAGTTATTAGATTGTGATCGGCTATTTCAGGGCAGGAGAGCTACAGGTTAATCTGCAGTGATGTAATTCACACCTTGTACCCACGTCATCCTCAAAATGATATTAACAAATAGATCATGTGGCAAATTGAGAACTTTGTAGAAATCAAGAACAGGTACTTTGCACTTTGACGTGGAGTCAAAAAGCAAGTATCAACACCAAGACTACAGGCATGAATTTTGAGTGGTGAATGCAGATATCAAGATCCTTCGACCTGTCTAATATTAAAGCCTTCTGGGTCACAGGCCACCAACAAGGGCTCTCCAGGCATCTCTTTCCTGAGCTTCTCTCTCCAGCTGGCTCCAGGTATAGCCCTCCAGCCTCATGGTCACACAGCCAGATGTTACTTGGCCTTTTGCACTGGGGAGTCCACCACAGGATGTGCCTGGTGATGCCCTTATCACAACACAAGCCCCCTCGTCTAACCCAACCCCAGAGACTACACCATCATAAAGAAGACTCATCTCTTCCGAGGATTTAGCCCCCTCCCACTTCCTCACCAGAGTTTGGGACCACTAATGGCGGAGAAGCTACCTATCAAGTGAGAAATATTACAGACATCTTTGAATGACATCTTAATGTCATTAACATGTGCCACAAATCATTGTTAGCTGGCATATACTACATGATATACACTCTCTTACCACACTAATAAATCTGATACCTTCATCATTGTTAGTATTTTATGATATACCTCCTACCACCACAACGGCACATTCAAGATCTTTATTCTCATAATAATTTTTCTGCAGCTTTCAAATACAAAGCAAGATGAATGTAATGCAGCTCTGGTGGTTGAGGTACGCCTGACTCTTCTCCAGTGGTTTGATTTAACACGGCATCGAGAGAAAACCAATAAACTGTTAATAACGGGATGCACATGTACAAATGACATACGGCGAGACAAAGAAATCGTCCTCTGGGATGAGAACTGAGCTGCACCTAAATCTGTGTAAGAAAGGCCAGACTTTCACATACACTGCACAAGACATTTAACTTCACTGTAATTTGCTTTCTGATACCAGAAAATTCAATTGTTAAACTCCACTAACGTCAACATGAGGAGAAATGACTGTGAATTTAATGGAATTAGAAAATTAAAAACCTTTATTACACTGTCTTTTCAAAGTAGTTGAAAAGCCAAATGTTGATGTATTGATTGCATACGACATTAGGGCTCTGAATTAAACCATGTATGCTTTTAGTTTTTTTTTTATTATTTCAAACCAGTTAAGCCTTGGAATTTATGGAATAAATGAACATAAAAGGTAATGAATCCCAGGTTTTGCGCTTGTAAATAGCAGTATATGATCAGAATGGATTAAATGACCGACCAGGTTCACTCACAAGCCCTTTAGTAAGTGCAAGTTTGGAGAGCAAGGACTCTCGCATGTCACTTTGCACTCTCCGGGCACTTCACAGATCTCACAGCAGTAATCATGGACCGAGATGCTCCTACTCACCCCCTTACGTACCCTCTATATATTTTCTAGCTGCATCAATTCAATAAATATACAGAAGCCATTTGAAAAATTACATATTAGCATGTTATTTCGTCTGTCAAATCCATGATAGATACTAGGGTAACTAAGTAATGCTATACTTGACATGTTAGTATGTTCTTTCCGGTAAGCTGAGCACAGCTGTCACACATGCTGCACAGATCACAGTTTTATGTACTTTTTTGTGTGTGACATGGAGGGGGGGGGGGGGGGGGGCTTTAACAACCAATGCAGGGGGGGGGATGTTTTTACAGCTACCACCAAGAATTTTTGCCCAGGCCGTGATGCTGGAGTCCACTACCCCAAACTCTAAACTTTCTTTTGTTTCCATTCCATTTGCATGTTCACTAAATCCACCTCCACTCCCGTACCCCATGACATCCCTCCCCCGTGCCACGTGGTTCCCATCACCATCCCACCTGCGGCAGGCCTTACAGCGGGTACCTTACTTCCTGCCAAAGTTCAGGACATCCAACCTTCTCCCTCACTCAGTCTTCTGGCTTCACTGACCAACATGCTTATAAACAGTCGGCATTCAGACTCACTGCAAGTTTTCCTAGCTTAGCCGCAGACCTCCTTTCGAGCGTAAACAAGAGTCAGTGTACAGTCTGGTGCACTGAGTGCCATCTGATTACGTTGTCGCTTAGCACAATATTCTGTTTACATAACAGCAAAACAGACCTCCTTACTCACAGCTACCGTTCCTGCACTTTATCCATATGTATGACCAACAGCTGGCTGTTTTTCCTCTATAAATTTAATCAACTTCACTCAAGGGAACAGCAGGCAAATATTTCGGTTATACGTCATAAAATCCATCACTGCTGCTCTACCTGCTCCCATATCTGCGTGTCCATTACACATCACATCACAGTATCTGGAAGTACCACTGCAGCCATGTTAACGACTTAACCTGGCTCAGTTTCTCCGTCTGACATGTCTCAGACTCTCAGCAGAGCACAAATTTCCCCCCAATGCAGCCTCGACAAAAAAATTCACCATTACAATAGAAAATGTTAAGGGCAAAAAAAAAAAAAAGGCGTAATGAATCATAGAAAAATGTCAGCTATGCTAATATGTGCTTCAGACAAGCCCCAACTTCCTCCACTACTTTAACTAATTAAATGTCTAATTAATATTCATGCTAATCAAATCTTTCTGGAAATAAAGGCAAATCATGGGAAGGATTATTGGTGAAGGAAAGTTTCAGAGGGTCGAAAGGCTTATTTTGCTTTGATATATTTGTTTCTGTGCAACGTTCTGAAATCCTGCTTGCTTGTTGCTTTTTAACAAATATTTTAAGTCATCGTTAATGAGCAGCGGCATGACCACATCCTGTTACAGGGGAGCTCTGCAGGACCACGGATGGATCTGTGCCAACATCTCACACAAGTAAGGAGACACAGGGGAGCCGGGTTATGGAGACGCCAACCACAAGGCGGGTGAGGCGGCGTCACATCGAGGGAATTTATTTCTCATAAGATTACATTAGCGGCCTGCAAAACAGAGACACATTGCTCCAATCACTGGCTTCTGCAGTTTGGACTTGGTTCCCATAACAATATTGTAATTATTGCCACTTTTTCATAAATATGTACGCCAACAATAAAGCAAAACATCACGGAATGTCCTAGAAGCAGTATACAGATTACTGCATGCAATAGAAATCTCATCATACACGTACAGACACTCCTCACTTCACGACCGAGTTTTGTTCCTATGACTAGGTTGTTAAATTAATTGGTCTATAAGGGAAGAGCCGCCCCTTACCGATATTTCAAACATACTGTACATTTACAGCATTTAGAGGACACTCTTGTCCAGAGGGACTTCAGGGACAATCCCCCCAGAACAAGTTGGGGTTAAGGGTCTTGTGCAGGGACCCAATGATGGCAGTGGGACTCGAACCAACAATCTCTTGGTCCAAAGGCAAGCAGCCTAACCACTAGATCACCAACACCTCTAACACCTCTACTGTACTGGTAGTACTGGAGTTTGTGTCAGCCATATTTAGATATTGTTTTAATGTCACCTTTGCAGCACTTATATAATTTTGTTCTTGTCATTTATACAGTATTGCACTGTATACAGTAATAAATAGAATAGAGGAAATCAGCTGTAATATACATTACACAATAAAGCACAAATTCATACACGAAATAAGTAGTCTTGGAGATTGCAAACGCTACTGTAGTGAATACTGAGTGACTGTGGGAGTGAGACTGAGACTCAGACTGAGACTGAGAAGGGGGGATGCGAGATGAGATGCTTGAGGCTGAGATGCTGCGCCGCTGTTTCCACGACCAAAGTTCTCGTGCAGCGTACAATAACGACTGGTCGGAGAGCTGTTCTTAAGTCCGCGCGGTCGTTGAACAGGTGAGTCGTTAAGTGAGGAGCGTCTGTATAAGAAAGTAGATAAATGAATGGTTTATACTTGAATATACAATATTGCAATATTGGGGGCATTGTGAGGCCTTGTGAGTTAGGACTCTGTACCAGTGAGGTCTGGCCCCGGTTGAGCAAGGCCCTTAACCCTAATTGCTCCAGAGATTGGCTGACCCAACTTTCACAATTGTATATCATTTTGGACAAAAGCTTGTGCTAAAGCAACACATGCAGTACATCAGATGTAGGTGAAGACTGCCCTAGCTTTTAGATGCTTGGCTGACTCAAATGTTTACCTATTTAGACCCAGGAACAAATCTTATATTGCTCAGTCTGACAGTAGGCATATGACAGCTTGTCTGTAAAGCATCCTAGTCAATGAAATAAGACTCCCTTGTCAATGCAATAGTTAAAATTACAACGTTCTCTTTCAGTTTCAGAACAATGGTCTTAAATGACCATTGTTCACTGACCATAGTGGCTCCCATTATAAATCAGGAAAAAGCTTAGACTTTATACAGAAATCCCCCCCCATAACACCTTTACCAAAACGATTTTCCCAGCAGGGAGGCCATGTTAATGGATCAGTCTTAATTTTAATAGCTAATTACAGCATTAGACGTCCATTAGCTCTGTCCAAATCAATGCCAACTGTGGAATCAAAATGAAGGCTTCTATTTTTACATTCCTTTTTTTCTCAAAATCCCATATTGGTGTGAATAGATCCCACATACAGACTCCTTTTGGCTATCTGCTCTTTCTTCTGTTTCCTGTCATTACTGTTACAATTGAAATCACAATTTATGGGCCTGGAGGACCTTGTTCACTAGGCTCCAAGAATTACCGAACGTGGTCTCCAGCAACAGTGCCCTGCTGTAGCATGTTAATTGGATGCCATGCAGATTCAGTAGCAGACAGGTAGCATATTAAACACTGGACACTGCTCAGGGCTCAGTGAGACAGACCACTGCCATCACTCGGAAATTTGGCTGAGATCCCCGGCTATGAGAGAAGATGAATCAGGAAACACGTTTCTCATTACTCAAATCCAGTAAATGTCAGAGAGCTTGTGATTATTTAGCATTTGGGAAGATGCATCATTCACAAAAATCATGTTTCATCTCCCTTTATTGGGCATTATTGCACACTGGGTCATTATTCAGCATCAGAGGAGATAAAACCTTGGTGCTGAACTAATGATCTGTCTATGGATCCATAGGTCATTCTTCTTTCAAAGCTATCAAATATTTCAAACCTCGCCTTTCAGGGTTGCCAACTCTCACACATCTGACATGACACTCACGCTTTCAGACTCTC
>JAODKC010000036.1:6861200-6875702 GCA_026777985.1 Mormyrops attenuatus | reverse complement strand
ACGCATCTGACATGACACTCACGCTTTCAGACTCTCACGCATCTGACATGACACTCACGCTTTCAGACTCTCACGCATCTGACATGACACTCACGCTTTCAGACTCTCACGCACCAATGAAAATAATCTTATTCCATTGTAACCCTACATCAGAAGTGTTGTGCTAGTTTGCAAACCCACTGATTATTTACAAGGTAATTAAACTCTTACATACCTGCAAATAAGTGTGCAGACTTATTTGCACATTATTGCACTTATTATTGCAGATTTACTACTTTATTTCTTTATTCCTCTTCTTCTTCTCATTATTACTTTTTCTAGTTTATTGTTCTGTCTCTTTAATGTCTGGTTCTGTGCCTGTGCAACACTGCTCTACATGCCTCAAATTGCCCCTCGGGGACAAATAAAGTTTTCTGATTTGATTGATTTGAGACTTGTCTCCAACCGAAAATCTCACGCCAGCCAGCTGACCGAAGTTGGCAACACTAGCTTATGGGAGGCTTAGCTTACACGGGCGGTCCCCAGGTTACGAACAAGACTCCTTCCCTAAGTCTGTCTTTAAGTCAAATTTGTAGTCAAAAAATAATACAGTAATACAGCACATAATAATATTAATAATAAATCTAACTACATACGGTACTGTTCTGTTATTCGAGCCAACTAACCACGGAAGCCACATTTCATGAGTGTGGCAAAGTAGTGCGTGTATTCGTTATTATGAACTGTCATATTTAACCCGAATTTTTATCAAATAGGCTTTATGGTAGACCGCTCAGAAGTACAAACTGTCCCTAAGCTGGATGTTCTTAGCCTCGGGACTGCCTGTACACTAACAACCATCATGTCTCGTCTACAAATGATTATGATTTGAAAAGGGTAACCTGAGTAACGTCCTGTTGGCTGATAAGTAAACATTTTCTTATATTATATACACACACACTGACTTAGGTGCAGGAGTGCACTCACACTCCTGGGCCTAAGCCTCAGCATCCCGTGCCTGAATTTTGTTCGCCCGTGCTGCTGCCCGCCTCAGCTCAGAAATCAATGTTCTGAGACAAAGCTCTCTTCTTGAAGGGATTAAGCCATCAATCTTGATAAAAACGACCTCCCCAAGCCAGCCCCCCAGCACCACCCATGGAGGTTCACAGCAGTGGGGTTCACAGCTTTCCGTCAGCGGATGGCGTGTCAGTGACGGGCCGCTTCGCCATCGTCTGGGGGGCCCTCTGACGTGGCTCGTTAGGACGCAGACATGCGGTGTCTACTGCAGGTGGAACCTGGCACGGGCGAGAACTCCGATAGCTCATTCTGTCCGCTATGCCAGCCGTGAATCGGCAATGGGTTTCAGCAGCTTCCAATTACAGAAAAAAACAGCGGGGCTCAGGTGCACAGGAGCCAGCAGGGGGCTCTTCATTTGTATTGTGCGCAAGATGGACGGAGGTCTACAGCCATAAAACTAAAAAAGCTAGAATTTGTAGACTTTCATTTGTGGACCTGGAAAGCCTCAGGTGCACACTCACATTTCCTGTTTTTCGATTTGAAATTTGTACTTTCACGCGACTAAAAAAAAAAAATCCTCTACACAACGTGCACGTTATCCCGGTATGCCGGTGAGTCACGATGTGAGGTCATTAACGGAGTTTTTTTTCAGGCAAACTAAAGACTTCAAAGGAGAAGCAGAGCTGTTTGTGTACCTGCGTTTTTAACTGGGAGTGAGTGTTTAGAGAACGCCTCCATGTTGTTGTTTTGTGAGATCATTAAAACGTGCCATCTGACATGCGACAAACATTCATTCTCATCTCCTGGTTCCTTGAAGCTTTTACAGAACAAATACTGAATTTGAATATCACAGCCGTACGACTGACCCGACCTCTGAATTTTTATCGGTCCATCTCTTTTCTGACAGGTACTACTTGAGAATCAGAATCTCCTTGTCAGAATTACAAATTGGTAGTTACTTTAAAATAAAGTCCCTGTTTTGATAGCTCAGATGGCAAAAGATGTGGTTTACACAGAAGAATGTCAGAGGGCCTTCCCTTTACAGCATCCATGAAGCATTTGGGCTTCAATACGAATGAGACAGGATGTTAGACCACATCCTGGACCAATGGACAAGGCTATAGATCCATGTTTTCTCATGACATTGACAAGCCACAGGTCTACAAAATGTCTGTCAGCTATAAACAATCAATATTGACAAAAAGAACCTGATGTGGCATTCTTCGCAGATCAATAGATGTCCTTGAATTAGAAAGCTGTGGATGTTCTGACCGTACTTTACTTTTAAGTCTTCACAAAGAAGCAAACACTGTGGGATTGATCTGCAGCCTGGCATTAACTTTGCCAGCAGGCGATGGCCGATGTTCACCCGTTAATGAGCCTCGCAGCTTTTACTGCTTATTCATCCAATTTATTTTCTGTTACTCTCAATAAATCCCATCAAATCAATTAGCATACTTTGTCAGCTAATTAAATATTGAACACAATTAACAAGGGACAGAATCAACTGTAGCTCTCAAATGTTTATAGCTTAAGTGTCTGAGGTTATAGTCTAAGGCAGGGTTGCAGTCCTGGGAAGGCAGAATCCAGCGCAGCCTGCAGATATTCCTGTTCAGACACACCTGATATTCCTGAGTAAATCTGCAAAATGCCCCCCAGGACTGGAAGTGGGGAACACTGGTGCAAGAGTTCTGCTGTTACCCAAGCCTGGCATTTAAAGTATGTCAATGATGCCTACATGCTACAGTCATACAAACTCTTTTCCATGTTTCTGGCCCTCAGCATTACCGCGTGTGTGTGTACTGTATATAATATAAGAAAATGTTTAAAGCTGTTTATCTAGGCACTAAGTGTATATTTGGTCAGAAAAAAAGATGATTTTACATTAGAACAATTAGAAAATTAACAGTAATATAATAAAAAAAACTAACAAGAACTTCTTCTGTGTCTCAGAAAAATTATTGATATCTTGTTGGACGGCTAGATGAACGGCGCTCCACCTCCCAAACCTCTCCTCAGGGGCGCCCCGGCCATTCCATGTGTTTGTTAAATTTCACCACCAGCTCAATTAATACATGAACTGAATTACTTTATAAAAGTCAATGAGTTTTTGATTAATCATGCGAGGTCAGGTAGTGGTCGAATCAAAACATACATGGGTGCACTGGATGGTTGCTGGAAATAATGGGGTGATTTTAGCAGAGAAACGGCTAAGCTGACACACTGCGACAGGCAAAATACCATAGTTTTTCACCAAGATAAAGATCATTTAAACATCATTTTCAATGAATGACTAAGACTTTTGCACAGCAATGTATATACCTGTATGTATGCATAGATAGATAGATAGATAAAGACAAACCTAATTTTTATTCAGGATTTCAAGGTCCTCTTCCACAATAACGTGCATCACTGTTTTCAGTTTGATTCCATCATCAGTAGCTGATCAATCAAGGTAGACTAGACTACAAACTGAATGTGCAGGTAAGTCTGGGACACTGTATCCCCTTTCAGCAATAATTAAACTTGAAGCTATCCAGTCTCTTACACATTAATATATTATTTAATTCTCTAGATGATATTTCCATCCAAATCAGACACTGGAACGTTACATCCCACACATTTTTAAATCTGATTCTTTAACCAGAGCTGATCATGGAAATAGACCTGCCAAAGGAAAGAACCAGTATCTCACAGAACCTGAGCACGTAACCTTTTCTTAAAACATGCTCTGTTTACTATTGAAGCAGAAATCTCTGCCTAACAGGACAAAGTAGAGCCCTTCCTCTGACCTGAACGAATAACCTCCTGATTAAAAATATTGTAACATTTTACTTAAAGCAGTCATGTATATTGCATTATAGATGCCTTCATAATGCATTATAATGCATTCATAAAGTATTATAAACACGGCTATAACTATTTATAAAAAGACATACATTTTAGCCATGTTTATTCTGCATTATGAATGCTCTATTAAGTGTACATCTATAATGCACTATAAATACCTTCATAATGCATTATGAAAACTTGACCACTATAATGATGAAGTATTTTAATACATTATGATGACCGCTGTAAGTAAAGTGCTCCTTGAGCACAAGTTAGTTAAAAAGTCAATTTTTGCAACACCATAGAATAAACTGTGATTATTTTTTCTTCACTACTGGCAAAGACTCTACTGCTGAGGTCATTTGCGAGACCTGCAGCAGCTGGTAACCTACTGGCTTCCCCACTGTCTCTGAAGCATCAGTCTTGAATTTGAGCTTGTGTGATTTACTTTATGTTTTGGGGGGTTATATTTGCATTGGACTGTCTGATCTTTGGCTACCCATAAAAAATAAATGTTTTCATTGTGTCAAATGGACAGATTTGGCATTTCAACCCAAATCTCTGACACAGACCCCTACTGCAACATTGTGGCTTCATAACTGTTTAATAGTAGACATATATTCTCTTCTGAGTTACTTGTCACTGGGTTGAACCATATTAAAAGCTAACTGAAATGGTTTTGTAACCATTTGTGTTTTACCCCAGTGTTGATCTTTCCTGCAGCTCAGCATGACTGTTTAAAGAAGCAGGTGACCCTGTGCACGATAATAACAGGTAAATGTATCTAGAAGGAGACACCAAGATGACGGCACAGCTAATGCGGCAGCACTACACACTTACCGAGCTGAAAAGTCCCATGATCTTTACAAACCGCAGTTAGATCTTTCACTTCATTGACAATGACATTTATGGGATGTCATTTTTCAGATATATACAGGGGCAAAGAACCATCCCATTATAGACAGAGGATTTAAAATTATTAAACCTCTGAGGAAGTGTAAAATTCTTAAGCAATCAGAGATAAAGGGATTATTGGGTTAATGAAAATGAGTATGATTTTAGGCTCCAGTTAGTCTTAAATATTCAAAGGAGCCGCGTGCGCGGTACGTATGCATGTAGGGCTCATTGAACTTGAGTAGTGGTGAAAGTTTTTGAACGTACTTGGACTGGGGCTTCTTGCTTTTTGGATATAAAATGCCTTTCTATTTCCCCCTCAGTGGCAGTCGTGCATTTCAAATTCCAAATCCTGCCTTTGGAAGTGAAGCTCCCACACTGACTGAGCTCTGTGACAAATACCTCTCACCCAAATAGAGATGCAGTACAGTAAAATATTCCTTGCTTTCTGCAAACTTAAACACGCCTTCACTTCCTCTCCAGGACCCCCCATGAGATCTGGGAGGAGTTTGAAAAATATATAAAATAGACTAAAAAATGTATGATGAATCACTAGGCAAATTTTATACAAATCATATTAATGTCACCAGTGAGCTTTATGGCCACCGTATGCCAACACCAAAGGCCCAGATACCAGAGCATAACTCACATTTACAAGGGCTATTTGTGGGCAATATATAGAGCTAGCAGAGCAAATGCTAATGCTAATACTATTGCGAATGCTCTATCTGTCCAGTACCTGTCCTTCTAAACTAATTTTGGATCGGGAGAATGGAGACACATATGGCCATATGTTGTGTTTACAGACTCAACCTTAGCATCTGTCAACGACCGCATCCATACAGATGAAGATGTAAATAACTTGTGGTAGCCTCCAGGCCCTTAGGTACCACAAGGGGTTTCCTGGAAGACCAAATAGTAAACACATCAATCAAGGCTGACCGCAGACAGACCGGCTGATTTTTAAGCTGAACATTCCCCGGTATGTTCTACAACTTGCGGTATTAATCAGTATAACAGCAGACAGGGCATAGAGGTCTGTCAGCATTTCACTTGTAAAGTGATTCCGGATGTCAGGCAATTTTTCTTCAGGTCTCCGAGGATACAGTGGGGGAAAAATGCACATATTTGAATACTGGAGTCCTCAGCATACTGAGGTAGAGTCTGAACATCATGTTGAGTACACGCTGTTGGTCTAACCCATGCAGCTCTGAACACGGCTCCACAGCTGGGTCGTAATTGGCACGCCACAGCAACCCCAGCTAGACAAAGGCATCCAGCGCTGAGGAAAGTTCACAGGCAAAATCAATGTGTGTTTTTCAATTTGGAGGCAATCAGCGCAAAAGAGCAAGAAGTTTTTGCCAGGAGTTTACCCCAGTAGAAAGTAAATTCAACAATTTACGGGGGAAATGAACATAGAAACACGCAAGATGAAATAAGATACAACACTCCTGTATCAAAGATGACAATAAAAAAATGTTTCCACCCTCGTTAAACCTCGTTCAACTGGGTTAACAAACAGCAAGGAAATAAGCCCTGGCCCTTACGTGGCATTGGGTGTGAACTAAGTAATTCTGTCATGTTGCTATAGAGACAAGATGGAACACTCTAATGCATGAGTGATATTTAGCCCAAGAGAATTAAGATTTCGAAGACTGATAGCAACATAACCTACATGCAAACATTACTCTGAAGTTGTCCCACATGCCGTCAGGCATCACAGACTCAATCAATGAATCAACACATTCTTCAGCTAAGTGTGCAGGTTAACAATTTGTGTTATCCATACGCTTGGGTTTAAAATGCTTGTTGGGCACTTTGCGGTCTATGCCGAAAGCTCAATCATCATCAAGGCTTAGCAGCAGTGTTGCAGAGTGACTTTGTGTCCTCTTGGCATAATTGTAGGCGGGACCCTGCTTTGTTCTGCCATGCTGTATCAACTCTGGGGGGTGACAGAGAGGTAATGCTAACAATGAACACAGCAGGAGCTGAGCAGAGATAACGGCACTGACATTTTGACATGGATGGAATTCCTCCATATACAGCCATGTGTTTGATGGGTTTTTACCCCTTGCATAGTGTCCCACAAAATGACCATGACCGTATGTATGAAGTCCATTAAAAGCCTTTGCAAGAGAAGGAGCACTGCAAGTGGGTTTTTAACCTCTACATTTATGGCCACTCCATTCCTCATAAACTATTATGGCCTACACTAACGATATCACATTACTGAAGTGGATCACGTCCTTTCAGTTCTCACCACAACCACTGCAGTGACGTGCACTAAGAACAGTGTTTCTCAGGCCAGTCCTTGGGGACCTTCAGACAGGTTCATGTTCGTGCTCTCTCCCAATTTCCTGGGAGTTGGGAGGGAGCAGAAACATGGGCCAGCTATTGGTCCCCAAGGACTGGTTTGAGAAACACAGCCTAAGAAGACACAGGGAACCAAATGAGGAGCAAATTCCCAAAACTCAGTCTATTATTTGTTGTGTTTGAGGTGAGGCCCGCACTGACTTAGTTAGGCTTCCTTATTATATGTTAAAGTATCGGGAAGCAAAAATCACTTAATGTTCATGTAATCTAATGAAGAACTATCGTTAAATTTAAAAAACTCACAGGAATTTCCATGAAAATGTGTCCATGAACTTTTTCATTCGTGGTACACATTGTTTTGGAAATTTGCTCTTCAATTGTATCAACTCAATTTCATTTGCTGAATTCGGTTTGGAGGTAACAGGTAAAGCCCCGCATTACGCAATGACGGCCAACAGGGGGTGGTGCAGAGGGCTGCGGCATGCACACTGACCTCAGGCAGCCCGTGGCGTTGCGCAGCACCTGCGAGGAGTGCAGCTGCAGCTTTCGGTCCTCCTGGTGCGGCGAGCTGTCCCAGGCCGACTGCGGGATGATCACCGTGTTGGTGAGCACGGCCAGCGCGTCCTGGATGATGGGCATCTTTAGGGCGTCACACGAGGACAGATTCCACAGTACGCCTGCATAGAGGGGCGACACGGGGGGCATAAGGAGGATACGCAGTGATGGGGGGGTTTGGGGCTCATAGGAAGCAGCACCAAGTATGGCAGTATAAATCTGATACCACTGTCTATCTGTCTAAAGCTGCCAGATTGACTCCTTGCCCTTACCAGGCCAGAACTGGGGTCCTGTGATTCCCAGCCCATTTCATCCCATTATGTCATTAATTCTTACCAGTGACCGCTGGTGTGTTGGTCAGTTTCAGAATCAAGATCATTAATGCTATGATTGCCCCCTCAAACCCCCTCACCAGCATCTCGCCACAGTTTGCTGCCTGATAAATGTCACTGGGCTGCTGAACCCGACCCCACACTCAGAATCGTCGCACGACTGATGCAGTCAAGCAGTGCGTATTAATCAGTAGGAAAAGTGCATCAGTGTTTCATTATTATGGCAGCTACATCATAAACATGAATGCTATAGAAAAGAAAAAGCTCACGTGCCTTAGTCCTGAGCAAAAATGGAAACGCGTTTATTACAGTGATCAACCATCAAAAACCCAGTAAAATATTGTGAATCTCTTTAGCGAGCGTTTCAGCTTGACCGTTAGTCCTTGTACGATAGGCGACATTCTCACTGAGAAACAGAAGCGGATAAATTGCGGCGAAGCAAACGTTATGTAGGGGTAAGTACGACAAACTGGAAATCTGCGCTGGGAATCAGGTTTGGTAATGTTCGGTCACGAAATGTCGTTATGACCGACGCCATGCAGCGTGAACAGCGTTTGGCAGTGAACTGAACATAAAGCTGTATATAGTATCTACATTTTGTGATGAATGTATGGTATGATGTAAATACAGTGTTATTTGGTTATTGATTAGGCAACTGAGACTCGCCACCCTCACCTCTCGCCAAAACAAGATAAGACTGTGTGTGTGACACACACACACACAGACACACACACACACACACATACACCAGAGATGGAGGCTCGAGTCACTGACTTACAATTCAAAGTTAGGGTTGTTCTATACCAGTACAGCAGTATATCAGCATTCAGTATTTCCACTGCAAAACAGTAGGTAATGTTCCTCACAGCCTCTAGAATTGCTCCACAATTAAAAATATAAAACAAGACTTCCCGCCAAATGCTTGCCAACCTGTGTCCAGACAACACATGCCTATCAACATTTCCGAAGGGTGCAATCATAATATTGAAAAAATAATGATCAAAGCAAAAATAAACCAGACAGACAAATACAAACATCTACTCAGACATCAAGCCACTCCAAAATAACTGCTAAATCATATAGGACTAGGACTAGGACTACAGGACTACACTTCCCACAAAAGCTGTTGTCACTCAATATTAGTGTAATAATATGAATCCAAGTTGACGTGAAGCATTATTTACACAAGCACATTGGAATGCGTTTTTCACAAATCCCAGCTAGTTCTCCTTTATAAGGCATAAACACACATACAGAAAGGAAAGTGAAGCTTTGTGTAAAGCACAAGCTCAGGTACCCATCCAGCACCCCTGAAGCATTTTGGGGCTTTAAGGACTCAGAGATGTAGCCAGCATGCCAAGTATGGGATTCAAACAAGCAACCTTCTGATCATAGGGAGAGAGGCCTAACCCTCTGAGCCGCACGCCACCCAATAATGATAAAACTATAGGCTTTATGTATTTCGGAATAAATTTCAGATTCAAATTTTAAATTTCATTTCTGTTACAGTCCATGAGCAGAAATAAAAATAAAATCATGGGATTTATATGCTAGGATCAGGCACTGAACTGGGAGAAATTCATGAGAATTAGATGCTACAAAACACAGAATTCCAAAACAGGAAATCTTACTGGATGTGAGTCGCAGTTGCCCCATATCAAAACTTAAATGAAATTATGAGTGTTATGAGTGTTAAAAAAAAAATCATATTTTCTGAGGCTGTCATTAGCATTGTGTTTATGGCTACAAATCCTTCTATAATAAACATGCAGGACATTAAAAATGCCACAATGGAAATGTGAATCTGGGAATCGGGTTTTGCTAAATGCTTTTAAGATTTATCACTGGAGAATATAAACGACTCTGAGCAAATATTAACATGCAAAAGTATTTTACAGTTAATCTTCCCAGGCCATTGAACATCAACATCTTTATGATCATATATCCGTGCACTTGCCTTCTTTATTTATACAAGCCAATGATATGTTTATTAGTGACACGATCATTCAAGATACTTATAGTTAAGGGATATTTCTCACTAAATGGAAAATGAGGAAAATTTCAACGATCATAATGACTCTGAACTGTTAGACAGAAAGCGTCGTCATATTGTTTTAATTTAATGAGATTTTAGCGGTACGATTCCAATGTATAACAGTACTGCAGCATTACAGGCTTAACCTAGGACACCGATAGTCTCCCATCACTGCAAATGGTTCAGTCATACAAGGTGCTGATTATCTGTGCGTTCAATCTGAAAGTACTGACAATCACCTGGACAGAAAAGGCTTCACGCCGTTTGTTTGGCCAAAGGAAACCTGCCTGCATTTGCCTGACTTGTAGTATTGTTGCAAATACTGAAAAAAACACATAACTATCAATGGAAGACCACTGGCATCAGTTAAATACCTCCATCCTTTAAGTGGACTAACTCTGAATCTATGAAAGTCTACTAAGCCTTTCCTCTGGTCACAAAAGTCATCTGATTAATAGTCAATAACATGTACTAAATGTACGCTTATTTCGCTAAATAATGCAAACTATAGATGTATGGGTTTGAAAAAGATGGCATATAAAACAATAATCCATGCGAGCGGAGTTCCAAGCCTTCTAGGCCTATCAAAAAGAAAGTCACCAAAAAGTAAAGAAAATGTGATTATTAACTCCACGATTAGCTTGTTTGTCGGATCGTTATACTGGTTTAATCAATGAGCAAGCCAAGGGCCAGTAGCTGGAGTGGGTGAAACATTACAATAAGGCTACCCATATAAAGGGTTTATGAATGGTTTATAATCTGGTTATTAGTTAGGCTGTAAATTATCAATAGACAATTTAAAACAAGTTATGACACTGGTTTCCTTTTATTAGTGAGTCACTACCATTTACAAGTGTCAAAAGGGAGCCATATTGTAAAGTGGTACCGTATTGACTTTAAGCCTGACCAACAATGTGAAGGGTTCATTTAACAAACAAAACACTAAACCTTCCCATAGTTATCAGGTATCCCACAGTGTCCCCATGGCAGACTCTAACACGAACAGCAACACTTCATTCTTCGGAGCTAATAAGGATGACCTTGGCAGGTAGCACCCAAAGAGTTCCGAGCCTCCCCAGACGTAATCCGGTCCTGATTACAATCGCCGTTAGAGGCACTCCTTGTGACACACATGGTTACATTCGCCCTGTCAGTTCCATACGGTCCTCAGCATCACAGTTCCATTATTCTTTTCCAATTTCCCACTCACGGTAACGTCAAGTTACCAGAACGAAATATAGGAAAACCGAAAGTGGAAAATGCATCACTCCGTAGATGACCGCATGCCCGTTTCATGTTATGAAGTTATTGCAATGTGAATAGGATGTCATTTATTAGGGAAAGACAGGAATCTTTTAGAGTCAGGTTAAGTCAAGCAGGGTACATAACCTTCTCCCTGCAGACTTCTGACATTCTCTGAGGTCACTACGATGATCTGAGCTGCTCATTCATTCCAATAACTCACCTGGTCTGCAAGTCTTAGAACTGCGAGAGATCCTGGAGGACAATCACCCAAAACACCGGGATAACATGCAAACTTCACATACCTCCTGACAGAGGTGGAAATTTCAGGGCCAAATCCAGACCAAGGTTTTGACTCTTAATACTCAACTGGTTGGTTGAAACAAAATCTTGGACTGGATTTGTACTTTCTGTACCTGAAATCTCCAACTCTGCCCCCTGAACCCTGATGAAAATGCACAACCTTGGAGGTGTGAGGCCACAGTGAGTTAGCAAACAGCCCCCTGCTGGTGACTAACTTATGTCAAACATCAGGAAGGTCAGAGAACTTTTACTATTTCCATCACTTAATTTGTCAGTTCATTTGCTCACTGAAGAAGGACTATAGCGGCCAAACAATGAGCTTTAGGGCTTGGGGTGGGGGGGACAGGGGTGCATTTACATTCACTAATGGAACATGGGGTCCTGCAGCCCCCCTTGTGATTATTCTTCCGGAAAGCTAACAGGTTGATTTCTGTGCTGAGACTCCATCAAGGAATCATCAGTTCAGGCAACTGTGCCATTTCAAATGCTGGGTAAAAAAGGCTGTTTTTCAGAAATAGAGTGATGACAATGATCTCCACCAGAGTGAAGGGGAACAGTCCTACAGTATGGTCTTCAAACCCACCAGGTTCAAGAAGCCTTTTACATCCAATTTGGCCACTTTCAATGTGTTTTCTTTTAACCTTTGCTAGTTAAACTAGATTCTGTCGGAATAACAACAATGTATTCCCCAAACCCTAGTCCTACCATACCCCCCAACCTCTATATCTAGGCTCCCTACACTAGGTTTTGGTACTATGTGATTTTTCATACCATCACACAACCCATACAGTATAATGTGATATACAGTATTTTGACAGCACTTTCAAAAGCAACACTATTCGGGGGGGTTGTTCTTCACAAAAAATTTTGCTGAACAAAAATCTTGCAGTATACCAAAAATATTACCATAATAGCGCCCAATTCTCCTAAGCAGTATTGCTTTACTGTTGAAGTGAGTCGTCTCAAGATTTGAGCACTTCCACATATTCACCCATACAATGTATCTGCAGAATTTGTAAAAGATCCATAAATTATCTTTTAGAGCCACTGTGTTCACAATATCGAGTCTCTTCTAAAGCTAACTTTTCCTTCCTTTGCTGTCACACAGCGTTCATTTTTGGGGCAATTTGTCTGGAAATAAAAGCAGGTGTAGACAATCATGTATGTTTTTGTGAAGTAATAAGACCAATCAAATGCTTTTTGACTTATCGCATTCACAAGGTCAAATGTTGTCTGCAGTCACCCTTCTCTTTGTTGCCATTAAGTGACTTTGCTCCAGTTTTGAGGTGATTTGTCTCAAAATTTGAGCACGATTTGTTGGCTAATTTTGAAAAAGATGCTTCAAATACTTTTTGAGTTTTGGCACCAACAGAATCAAGTGTCAAAACTGCCATTTTCTTTGCTATTACACCCATTCAAGGAATTCCATAAAGGGCAGCTGAGAAACGAGTCTTGGCTGCACCAACCTGGAGAGCTTGTCCAATGAGAGAAGACAGCAAAGCACACATTGGAGAACTCAAACCCACAAGGCTAGAGCTGTGAGGCAGGAACAGGCTTAGCCACTGTGTTCCCATTCTGGAATAAGCAAACTCACAAATTCTATATTTTATTGGAAATTAACACTAAATGTGCAACCTAAGCACAAAATGTTAAGTACTGTAATACTCACAAAACAAGAATATTTATCTCAACTCTCAGTAAACACAGGAACGGCTGGTTAATACAGCATTATAGAACCCCAGAGACCACAGTATGCTGGGGACGGCTGGGGGGTCTGTCTTATTGAACTCGCTCCTACAACGGTTTTGCAGAACAATGAATGTGAGTAATGGACTCTACAATGTGGCAGAGGTGGGATTTGTCTCCATTTCGCCTGAAAAGCTGTTGTTTAGCGTCGAGCAGGAACATCCCTGACAAGAGCCGGCCTGCGTATTATTGGTGACGATGACAGTCAGCACATCAGGAACTCTGAGAAAAGGGCAGGACTGCATTCTAGCTGATCCAGCCTTAATGAGATTTTGGGATTCTCTGGCAGAGATCTCAACTAAATCCTGACTTCAGAAGGGAGATTTATACTAAGTGGAGTGGTGATTCAATGGGAGGCACTTTAGGCTCAAACCTCCAAGGCTGTGGGTTTGAGTCCCACTACTGGAATTTGCATTTTCATGCTTGCACTGGATCAGTAGTATGGAAAATGGATGGACTGCATTCTGAATTAACATCGTGTTCTTGTACGACATTTCTACACAACACTGACACATTTAACCAGCAGAAATTTTTATCCAAAGCAATGTATATTTTGAGAAAGCAGTATCAGACAGTCCTTGGAGCAACTGAGTGTGAAAGGTGGTGCTCAAGAGGACAATGGAGAATCCACAGTGCCATCCGTGGGATTCAAACCAGCATTCTAACTGGCTGAGTCACAAACTGCCCCTACTAAACAAAGTTTATAGAAATATTAATGATATATTTAAAAAATAACACTACCCCTCTTTTGAAATGAGGTGCCCATTAAAAGTCCACTCTGCTTGGATTCTTCCAGTTCTTGCAAAATCAAAAACAGTCCATGCAGAACCATGGATTTTTATCCAAGATGCCATCGGGATCAGGACTCATTCAGGCTCATTTGTGCACCGCCTCATGGAAAAGCCTCGCGAATAAAATTCATTCTGACAGCAGGTGTGTAGATTCCACTATTACAGTTTCGCCTTTCGAAGAGTCAGAGAGACACGAGGACCAAGACGCATTAGCGAACAGCGAACAGGCAACGGATTCATGCAGAAGGAAAAGGTTGCACCAGCCCTAATTTGCAGTTTTTACAAAATGAAGCTTCAAATTACCGTTGGGCAAAGAGGCTTTTTCGGCTTAGGGTGGCTGATTCATTTGTGACAGGAGTCATCCTAAGAGCCCTGGTTCGCATAGGCTTTAATTTATCTGGTAGTTGGGGGGGGGGGGGGGGGGGGGGGGGGGGGGGGGGGGGGGGGGGGGGGGGGGGGGGGG